>JAEAOA010000678.1:12500-1212500 GCA_016746295.1 Potamilus streckersoni
TGGTACTTCCACACACACTGATGTATTTCCCCATTACAGATTCACATATAGTTTCAAACTTTTGTTATTGTTGTTGGGCTTAACGCCATTTTTCAGCACACGATAGGCTATTCATGGCGGCCAGTATTAATGGTGGAGGAAGAAACCGGGAAATCACCGGAAAGAACCACCGACCCACGAGAAGCTACTGGCAAGCTTTCTCACATATCCACATTCGCCGAATCCTAGACTCGAACCCATGCAGACAGAGGTGAGATGGCAGTGATCCGTAACGGACATCGCTTTAGACCACTTGGCCACTCGGGGCCCCCAGTTTCAAACTAATTTTATGAGAAATAGCGCGCAAGGGGCAGCTAAAATATCACTTATTTAATGCATGCAACCTAATTGAATTCACATTTTCTGTCAAGTTGTAAAAATCATTTACTTGAAACAGACTTTGGTTTATCTGATCAGCTGGCACTATGTGACATTGGTCTGGTTCTCTGTAAAATTGAAAATAAATTTAAATTTTGAGACATTTGATATATAAAATAATCCAAATCACTGATTCTGTTCAAAAAATGCAAATTGCTATTTATATGCTATTATTAAAGTTTTGAAACACAAGTTTATATGTTTTTATCATTAAGGATAACATGCAGAAATCATGCAGTAATAGTTCCTAACTTACTCAGGAAATGGTTAATGTTCTGTCAGCTATCAAAATACACACCTGTTAATGTGCAACAGTTTGTCAATGTAATTGACAACAAAACTAGGCTTAGCTACTGATAGCTTAATGAATACATTTTGTTACAACACAACAACCAGGCATAAGGTGAGGGGGCATCTCAAAAATATGGTTGGTCAATGTATCTTGAAAAAATCAAAGCAAAGTCATTTTCATTTTTCTAAAAGAAAAGGCTTAGTTTACATACTTTAGGTGAGTTTGTTGCCTACTTTTTCTGGTAGTTTGACCCCTGACTGCAATAAAACTGTTAACCAGTTTGTCATCAGATGTTTAATGATGTATGCAAGAATAAGATGTCATAATTACTGTATTTTCTAGAACCAAGAGATTGAATCCATTGTATCAGATAAGAATCAAACTGTGAAAAATGAACAGTTGGTTTTTTTTGGTGGATTTGCAATTGACAGGTGGTAATTTTAAAACTTTGTTGTACATGAGTTATTACTTTTTATGGAAACACTGAGGGTTGTTTAAACAGTCTGTGGTTGACACTTTTATGCTCATGTTGGTGGTCAATTTTCACTGACAATCCTGGTGTTACTCATCCATCACTGGCAGTTACAGATGAATTTCTTTAATTCTCTGATGATTTTCTGTTTAATACAAAAAATTGTGGCAGAATAAAGGTCATGTAGGCATCATTCATTTTTCAAGTTGATTTACATTTTGTAGAACATATAAATCAAGTTCCCAACATTAAACCAAGTATATGCCATCCTAAAAATATTTTTTATTATTATTGTTTCATAGACTGATACATACAAACTTCTTTGGCACATTCTGCATTTACTCTTTTGATACAATGTTTCAGATTTAATTATATATAGATGCTATACAGTGTCCTCACAAAAAAAAACAAGTTATACACATAAATTGTCTTCTTTAGCTGTTAATAAAAATGGCCAAAAATATACTTACAATATTACATTCTGAATGTCCTAAAAAAATATGCTTTCTTAGGTCTGTAAATCAAAATTAGATGAGCCATGTCATGGGTTCTTAAGGTTGATTACACATCCTCCTTACTGCACTCAAAATGAAATAAACATTAAATTTCACAGCATCTTTTCGATAATTGCAATGGAAAGGCTTCATAATTTTCCCACATTGTGATCTGAATCATTCAATGACAGAAAAGAAACATGTATGCCAATGTCAACATAATTCAAAACATTATATTGGCAGACGCTGCTGGAATCCGATGCAAGTAACTTCATGTAGATAAATCCAGACCATAATCAAAATATTGCATTGAATTGACAAAAATACCAAAATGTATTCATTCCAGATCAAATAGAAAAGTTGTTGCAGTGCGTGTTCATTAAAAATATTACTCCAAATTTCAATTTTAAGTAGAGCAAGCGCCATTTTCTTTTGAAACTTATATGTAGCGCGTGACCAACTTCATATTTATCTGGGCAGACTTATGCGCTCATTAATAATGTGTAATGATCCATCAATGCTTATGTATTTTGGAATATGGCATACATTTGGTTAATTTGTTTCTTTCAGTGTATTTTTGTTTATATATTTAAGCCTTGGGAAGAATAAGAAATGAGCATATAATAAAAAGGTTACTGTATTTGTATGGGAAAATATGAACTCGTTTTGTCGAAAGGATATACTGCACTCCCAAGGTCATGCAGTATATCTATCTGAAAAACTTGTTCATATTTTCCCATACAAATGCAGTAACCTATAAGTATTACCACAATATTCTATGTAACTCACCTTGCATGATTTGGAGTCAACATGGGTGTCTCCTTACTAATTCTTTTCCCACAGTCATCTGATTTAAACTGGATCTAAAATACATTTTAATATAGAGCAAAAACAACAAATAGACATACATATGATCTGGAAGGTCAGAGTTTTTATTGACATATTCACTAATGGCAAACTTTAAGACCCACACTACCATAGCCTTCTGGTATACTGCTGTTCAATAACCTTGATAAATTGTTGTAGCAATGTAGTTTTGTTATTCTTCATCCATATACTGTTCTGATTAGTCTCAGCATATGAGTTAAGTCATCACAGTTAAGTAGTTTTACACTGCCTGAATATGCGGATTCACCTGGTTCTTGTTCTGTACCTGTATATGACAGTTCATGAATATAGTGACTATCCAGTATGCAATATTTTCTTTTGCATTGGATGTTGCTTCTCTTAAATCATGAACAAAAACCATCAGATTTGTATCAGAATTTTTGGCTTTTCTGAGTAACTAATGTTGACATTTAATAATTGCATGTGGGTTTCATCATCAAGTTTATTAACAGCATTCACCAGAAGTATTGAAATAATATCAACTGCATTATTGGATAGTTTACATTTTGAGCTTTCCTTTCCTTTCTCAGAAGTTGTCTCACAGCTTTTTTTGGTAAAATCATGCTCTTGATTCTCTCTGAGTCTTGGAAGTTTCTCTCCCATTTAATGAAAATTATGATTCTGTTTCTCTCCTTTGTTAACCGAGATTTTTAAGGAAAGAAATCAGTTACCTGCAGCATTTCCACTACTATTAGAAATTCCCAGTTTTGGTTGAATCTGGACTGGTGATGATCAAGATAGACTTTTTCATCTTTGTAATAGCACTATAGACATTTTTACCATTAAGGGAGAGTATCAGTCACAAATCAAGACCTCTTCATTCTGATCTTATCAGCCAACAATGCTAGAGTCATTACTACCTCATGGGCCTACCTCAATGCCCCTTCTGTGGAGGACATTGTGAAGGCAACATTTTTGGCATTCCCATACTACCTTCTCCTTTTATATCTGCTTATTAACTCTCTGGGACCTTATGCTGCAGCACAACATATCTCACAGAGAGAAAATATTATCCTCTAATGATAAACTTGGATCTCTCTCTCTCTTGATGGAGATCTCATTGATCTTCTCTGCTTTTGATTAGTAATAATAAGAGAGCATCAGCCTACACACCTGACTGACAAATTCAGCAATAGCAATGGGTAATGTATTGTTGCTGTAAAAATGTTTTAGCAGAGAAGGAGATAAAACTAATTTTAATTCACAATGCTAACTAATTGCCTTTGTTAGATGCATTCCTCCCACCCCTCTTTTAATGTCCTGGTAGAATTGTCGGCTGTGTAAAAATGGTGCATTGCTGGATTACATCATAGTGTCCATTCTTGGAGGATGTATTCACATCAAACAGACTGGTTTTCAACATGAAAATGCTTAATGCTACACAGTAGTGTTGGGTAAAAGTATTGCAAAGCTAAAATTAGTCCCCCCCCTAAAAAATTCTACATTTTAATTAAAACAAGTCTAAAATGTCATGTGATAGAAGAATTAGCCTTAAAATTTTAAAAAATGTCAGAAACATATGGAACAATGGATGGTCTGTAACTGTTGTGGAGTTTAAAAATTGCTTTTCAGTCAAGGTTTTCTTATATTGCTCATAAATGTAAAAGCAGTGAAGCAAATAATACCTAGCTAATAATTGATGTTATTTATAACTACATAGACAAATTACAACCATAAATTTGCAATTCTATCTATGGATTACTATAATGAAGCTAGAAAGTGCAAGTGGTCTTATTAAGAAAATCTGTTTCTATAATAGATGCACCTACATGACATGTGTGGCACTATATGTGTTACAATTTTATGTTCTTAAACAGGTTTTGTAGCATTCAACACAAAATGTATTTCACTAGAATACAAATACAAAATTTCTTAACTTCAGCTTTCTGCTCTGTGTTAGAGTTTCAACAGCTTTATGCAAGAGATTCCTCATTTGTTCCATTATTTTCTGCATTTTTATCTAAATCATATACTAAAATTGTAAAACTGGAGTCATTCCATTCATTTTTGCCATTGCGTCTTGTGCTTATTTGTGTGACTTTTGGAGACTTGGAGAGTTGAAGCCTTTTTGCCCATGGACTGCAGAACCACATCAGAAACGTTATCTCTGAAGATCAATATTATTGATATAGCATGGTTACCATGATCAAAGCATGTTATATTTATGTTTTTTTTCTTATTAACATTCTGGAGAATGAAGGTACATATAAAATTATGTGTCCTGTAACCACATTTTTCCATTTGTCTTGTTCAGTTCTAAGCTTTGCACTTTACAGATGCATTCATCGTGCACTTCTACGGATGTAACATGATCATTTTTAAGGACTCTGCCCACATCATGATAACAGAAATTGATCCATCCTGGTGCACAGGGCTCATATTCACCTGATGTTTTGTTGGGAAAATATTTTTTTTAAAAATCAAACAATTTAGATACAGTATGAAGATTCAAGGACAGGTGTTGTTGAGGACTTGATTTAAAATTGGTATGCAAATTATGATAGATATGAAAATTTCAGGTAGGAAAGAAAGAACTATATATTAGTTCTTATTCAGTTTTGTGTTCTTGGGGATAACAATTACAATCAAATAAATTTCTCGCAATTTTAAAACTATTGGTAGCTGTGAGTAAACCATTTCTGTCTGTCAAGAAAACATCATTTACACTGTATATGGGTTACATGAAACCTCAGAGTTCTATGACTCTCAGTAAAACAGTTAAAAAAAAGTACAATTAATGAGCCATGTAATACATGAGACATGGTAGAGTAGGACTATAAATATATGTTTTGTGTGTTCATATGTGAATTGGCTTTGTTACACATTAAATTATTTTTTCAGAACTATTGTAGCAGATTATTATTATAACAACCATGTTTGTACATGAATCTGTGTGTGACAAGAATAATCATGCTGGACTATAAAATCTTGAATATCACTCATTTAATGCATGCAACCTAATTGAATTCCCATTTTCTGTGAAGTTGTAAAAATCATTAACTTGAAACAGACTTTGGTTTATCTGATAAGCTTGGCACTATGTGACATTCGTCTGGTTCTCTGTCAAATTTAAAATAAATTTAAATTTTGAGACATTTGATATATAAAATAATTCTACCACAAATAAAAAACAGTTTTAGATTTCACATAGCGCTACAGATGAAGATTGCTTCTGTGAATTGGACACCTTCCTGACAAAACTCAACTATGTTGTAATTATACAGAGAAGTTTGGGCTATAAGTACCCAAAATATGTCAAATCTACAGTCAGAACTTGATGTAAGGTGTTTCTCACTGCAGGTATTTGTGCATGCAACAGTAGGTGAACCAAACTTGGTATTTTGAAATAACCACTGCTAAAACTTAACTACCCTCTGTGAAACTGTACATTTTCTTTCTTGTATAATGCATATCCATGACATTAGAATGTTTATTTATACTAAGCTGTGAATAGAAGTAATTGCAATCATATGACTGTTTGATGATAATTCAACAATTACTTGACCAAGATTTTGAAAATAAGCACAAAGAGGATGCAGTGAAAGTTTCCTCTATCACTTTTGATATATGGGTGAATATTACATTTAAAAGTAACAATTACAACCTTGTTTCATTTAGTGAATTTTTGGATATTTGCAGGATGGAGCAGCTAAGATTTGTGCTCTGGCTTGGGCACCAAACAACACCAAAATGGCAGTATGTACTTCTGACCGTGTTGTGTTGCTTTATGATGAACAGGGTGAGAAGAGGGACAAGTTTTCTCTTAAGCCAGCTGATTCAAAGGTAGTTTATTATATCCATGTTTGTTGAATGACATTTACAAGTAGATAAAAGATGGAAACTTAAGAAGCCACATTTTCCAGCATGAACCAAACATAATACAGTAAATTATTGTTTTAACATCATTAAATTGTAGGGCATTAACATTAATCTGTCATCATTAAATTGTATTGATTTTTTATTTTGGCATGTGGATGATGTAGCATTTTTAGGAAATTACTTTTGGAGAAAAAATCAGCTTTTTCACTTAATGGTTTTGATGATATTTTTTATTATAATAGAAACTAGCACAAAAAATCATTTCCTTACCAAACCGATGTTGAGTACCTCAAGTTACAGCCTATTTCTTTTCTTTAATATTTATAATTATATTAGTAATATTATCTCATAAAAGTTATTATTATTATTACTATTTTTATTATTATATAGATTATTAGGTTTGTCTCTGTATTCATTAAAACTGTGTGATATCTTCTCATTTTAATTGGTGTATATGTATATTAATGACATCAAAGTGTTTTGTTTTTTTAAGTTTTTCAGTTTATTATACAATTCAATATGTTCAGCAATTTTATATTTATCCTCCTGGGGTCTTATGAACTTAATTTATATAGATGACTATTTTTACATGGTATCTCATGTTTTAAAAGTTGAAAGACTGAGAAAAATGTAAGCTGAAGATATTTTTCCTAACAGAGATGATGGTTGAGATTCATTTAATAAGCAGCATGCCTCAGAAAGATTCTTGTTACTTAATAAGCACCTTCCATAACATGGAGTGTATTATGTTATGATTTTGTCTATCTTTCAGTAACAAATTTAATTCCTACTCAGTAACTTTAGTTGCTCAAAATCTAGTCACAAAACTTTGTGGTTGGCTTGAACTTGGGGATAAGCAGAACCCTTTCAGTTTTGGGCTTAAAGCCTCAAATGTCAAAATTACTCGGACTTAAAGAAGAAAAAAGTTTCAGTTCTCCACAGTCAACAATTGCCAGAATGATGCTGGCTTGTGCTTCATGTAAGTAAGACCCATTTGATTTTGGAGTTGGAATCTCAAAGATAAGAGTTTACTGTGACTGAAAGAAGACACATGGTTCATTCACAATAACATTAATTTTAAATAACTTACCTCAGGAAAGCTTTTGGATGGTTTGCAATTGGGTAAGGAAGAAAGCTGTTGAATTTGAAGGTTGATTTTAAAATTTGAAGTCAGTGACTGAAAGAAAAAAAATGTGTTTTTTGCATAATAACTGGCTTAAATTCATGCCTGGTCCTGTCATTGAGGTTTGTTTGCACTTTGGGTAGGGAAGAAGCCTGCTGATTTTGAACTCAAGGTCACTGAGACTGAAAAGCAAACATGATTTCTGCACAAAAATATCAGTTATCAACACAGACTACTTTGATTTTGGGCAGGTGTATCATATGCCATTCATGATTCTCTTGTTCTGATAGTATTATAGTGAATACTATATAGTTATAGTTCAGTCAGGGAAAGTTCTAGGACAGACATATGATTGTGGAATTTTAAAAAGTTTCTTTAAAAAAATGACACTGAAACTTGATTTGTTTAAAAATCATGCATTTTGTTTTCAAGCTGTCTACAATTATTTGTTCATTAAATCCATCCTGTACTTAGAAATTCGTTCCTTTTTTTAAAGATGGTAGTCATGGTGCTAAATTTTGTGTTGTAAATGTAGACCCTAATTTCACATTAACACATAACATTGTATATTGATGTCTACAAATTTCTATACTTTCAGTTTGGAAAGAAAAGTTACACTGTCAAAGGAATAGCATTTTCTCCATGTTCCTCAAAGATAGCAGTTGGACAAACTGATAACATAATCTTTGTCTACAAAATTGGAGATGACTGGTTTGTATTTTAGTATAATGATTTTTTTTGCCTAAAGAGAGCATGGTATCAGTGAATAAAAAAGTTTGTTACTTCTTGGCAATTAAACAATAGGCTTAAATCTTATGCATATTTCAAGCTGTAATGAAATATATTGGCAAATGCTTTTTAATGCAATATTTATACTGGCAATTGCATATAATGCAATATTTATACTGACAATTGCTTGTAATGCAATATTTATACTGGCAATTGCATATAATGCAATATTTATACTGGCATTTGGATATAATGCAATATTTATACTAGCAATTGCATATAATGCAATATTTATACTGGCAATTGCATATAATGCAATATTTATACTGGCATTTGCATATAATGCAATATTATACTGGCATTTGCATGTAATGCAATATTTATACTGGCATTTGCATGTAATGCAATATTTATACTGGCATTTGCATATAATGCAATATTATACTGGCATTTGCATGTAATGCAATATTTATACTGGCATTTGCATGTAATGCAATATTTATACTGGCATTTATTTCCATGTAATGCAATATTTATACTGGCAATTGCATGTAATGCAATATTTA
This sequence comes from Potamilus streckersoni, assembly GCA_016746295.1. NCBI lineage: Eukaryota > Metazoa > Mollusca > Bivalvia > Unionida > Unionidae > Potamilus > Potamilus streckersoni. The sequence continues at coordinate 21,301 of JAEAOA010000678.1, forward strand.
TACTGGCATTTGCATGTAATGCAATATTATACTGGCATTTGCATGTAATGCAATATTTATACTGGCAATTGCATGGAATGCAATATTTATACTGGCATTTGCATGTAATGCAATATTTATACTGGCAATTGCATGTAATGCAATATTTATACTGGCATTTGCATGTAATGCAATATTATACTGGCATTTGCATGTAATGCAATATTTATACTGGCATTTGCATGTAATGCAATATTTATACTGGCATTTGCATGTAATGCAATATTTATACTGGCATTTATTTCCATGTAATGCAATATTTATACTGGCAATTGCATGTAATGCAATATTTTTACTGGCATTTGCTTGTAATGCAATATTTATACTGGCATTTGCATGTAATGCAATATTATGCTGGCATTTGCATGTAATGCAATATTTATACTGGCATTTGCATGTAATGCAATATTTATACTGACATTTGCATGTAATGCAATATTTATATTGGCATTTGCATGTAATGCAATATTTATACTGGCATTTGCATATAATGCAATATTTATACTGGCATTTGCATATAATGCAATATTTATACTGGCATTTGCATGTAATGCAATATTTATACTGGCATTTGCATATAATGCAATATTTATACTGGCATTTACATATAATGCAATATTTATACTGGCATTTGCATATAATGCAATATTTATACTGGCATTTGCATGTAATGCAATATTTATACTGGCATTTGCATATAATGCAATATTTATACTGGCATTTACATATAATGCAATATTTATACTGGCATTTGCATATAATGCAATATTTATACTGGCATTTGCATGTAATGCAATATTTATACTGGCATTTGCATGTAATGCAATATTTATACTGACATTTGCATGTAATGCAATATTTATATTGGCATTTGCATATAATGCAATATTTATACTGGCATTTGCATATAATGCAATATTTATACTGGCATTTGCATGTAATGCAATATTTATACTGGCATTTGCATATAATGCAATATTTATACTGGCAATTGCTTGTAATGCAATATTTATATTGGCATTTGCATGTAATGCAATATTTATACTGGCATTTGCATATAATGCAATATTATACTGGCATTTGCATGTAATGCAATATTTATACTGGCAATTGCATATAATGCAATATTTATACTGGCAATTGCATGGAATGCAATATTTATACTGGCATTTGCATGTAATGCAATATTTATACTGGCATTTGCATATAATGCAATATTTATACTGGCATTTGCATATAATGCAATATTATACTGGCATTTGCATGTAATGCAATATTTATACTGGCATTTGCATGTAATGCAATATTTATACTGGCATTTATTTCCATGTAATGCAATATTTATACTGGCAATTGCATGTAATGCAATATTTTTACTGGCATTTGCTTGTAATGCAATATTTATACTGGCATTTGCATGTAATGCAATATTATGCTGGCATTTGCATGTAATGCAATATTTATACTGGCATTTGCATGTAATGCAATATTTATACTGGCATTTATTTCCATGTAATGCAATATTTATACTGGCAATTGCATGTAATGCAATATTTTTACTGGTATTTGCTTGTAATGCAATATTTATACTGGCATTTGCATGTAATGCAATATTATGCTGGCATTTGCATGTAATGCAATATTTATACTGGCATTTGCATGTAATGCAATATTTATACTGGCAATTGCATGTAATGCAATATTTATACTGGCAATTGCATATAATGCAATATTTATACTGGCATTTGCATATAATGCAATATTATACTGGCATTTGCATGTAATGCAATATTTATACTGGCATTTGCATGTAATGCAATATTTATACTGGCATTTATTTCCATGTAATGCAATATTTATACTGGCAATTGCATGTAATGCAATATTTATACTGGCATTTGCATGTAATGCAATATTATACTGGCATTTGCATGTAATGCAATATTTATACTGGCATTTTCATGTAATGCAATATTTATACTGGCATTTATTTCCATGTAATGCAATATTTATACTGGCAATTGCATGTAATGCAATATTTTTACTGGCATTTGCTTGTAATGCAATATTTATACTGGCATTTGCATGTAATGCAATATTATGCTGGCATTTGCATGTAATGCAATATTTATACTGGCATTTGCATGTAATGCAATATTTATACTGACATTTGCATGTAATGCAATATTTATACTGACAATTGCTTGTAATGCAATATTTATATTTGCAATTGCTTGTAATGCAATATTTATACTGGCAATTGCTTGTAATGCAATATTTATATTGGCATTTGCATGTAATGCAATATTATACTGGCATTTGCATGTAATGCAATATTTATACTGGCATTTGCATGTAATGCAATATTTATACTGGCATTTGCATGTAATGCAATATTTATACTGGCATTTATTTGCATGTAATGCAATATTTATACTGGCAATTGCTTGTAATGCAATATTTATGCAGGCATTTGCTTGCTGCCTGTAAGATCTAGTATGTGTATAACCGATTTATAGAAGCAGTTATTGTATTGGAGTCAATGTTGTTCATCTGTTAGTCCATCCATATGTCTTCCTAGCCTGGTCTCTGTCTTGTATAACCTTGTACCTTGTTTCCAGGCTCTTGTTCACTAACTAGACAAATCTAGTTGTCAATAACTGTTGGTTTGGAGTTGATAATTCATCATAATTTTCTTTAATCATCAGGGGCACTTAAGTCAAATATAACATTAATCCTCTTGCTTTCATTAAATCAAATTATAATTTGGTATGCACAGTGACTTCAGGACCACTTGTCATATGACTGGATGGCACAGGAATATATGAAATAAAGCTATGAGACTGGTATTTGGTGTTTTATTATGGGTTTGTTGTCATGTGGCTGAACTGTGCAGGAAAATATCAAATAAAGGCTGGTAGTAAATGTGTGTTTTTTCATGGGCAAATTTTCATATGGCTGGATTGAGTAGGTATGTTTAAAATAAAGGCATGAACCTGGTACTAAGTGGGTTTTTTTAGGGGCAAACATTCATATGGCTGGAGTGAGTAGGAATATATCTTATATAGGCATGAACCTGGTACTAATTGTTTTGTTTTTTTCAGGGACAAATTTTCATATGGCTGGATTGAATAAGAACATATCAAATATACGCATGAAACTGGTACTAAGTGGTTATTTTTTAAGGGGCAAATTTTCATGTGGCTGGAGTAAGTAGGAATGTATCAAATAATGGTATGAATCTGATGCTTGAAGTGTTTTAGGTTGGGTCACTTGTCATACAGCTGGACTGAGCAGGAATACATCAAGCAATGACAAGAAATAAGTTCAGTGCTTTTTCTGGGATCACATGACATATGGGTGTACTGGGCAGGAATACATCAATAAAGATGTGATTGGTATAGTGAAAACCTGCTATAGCACACTTCATTATAACATAAATTCAATTGTATTACTTCCAAACATTTTTAATAATTTCACCACTGTCTTTAAGTACTGCAAAGTTGTGTGCCCAAATGAACAAGATTTTGATATAACAATCTGGCAAGATGTGTTATATTTTTGAAGAATAAGTTGTCTTATCATTGCATCATTTTAGATTAGAATAATGATGTTAAACATTTTAATTTCAGTTGTGTCAGTAGTCATTCCCTACTCTTTAATTTTAGTTTATTGTTTTGAAACACATCTGATCATTAAAAAGTTGGTGAGTGTTAAACTTATTATTATTGAATCTTGACCCATAAAGACATTAAAGGGGACAATCATGCAAAACTGAAATTCGTGCCAACTCAGTATATAATTTGATATATATATATATATATATATATATATATATATATATATATATATATAAGTTTCATTTTCTGAAAATTTGTACCTTTCTTTTTTACTCATTACGAAGAAATTTATGAAAAACCGATCATCTCTCCCGATCCATCTTGAATAAACTAACGCACTTTCCTCCCCTTGAACAATTAACGGATGTGATGTCATTTGAGACACTGGTCATGCTGGCATTGTTGATAATAGCACAGAAGTCTGCAGTTCTAACAATAAAGCACGACAAAATTTCTGACTACATGAAATCACCTTAACGGTATTATAAAATAATTATATTGCTGTTAAGGTAATTTCATGTAGTCAGAAATTTCGTTGTGCTTTATTGATAAAACTGCAGACTCCTGTGATAATACAGTCAAGCATTCTATGAGTTGGCTGTACTTGAATGTTTAAATTATTTCGACTGTCAGTGAGAACAGTGTTGTGGATGACGATCCAGAAGTAGAATATTTCATTAACATCCAACCTTATATGTATGAACTGGAGACAAATTCATGTGACAAAGATGTACAGGAATTGTCAGGTTCTGACAGTGATGATGATTTGGAGTATTGTCGGCCTGGTGTAGAAGAAGCACAGTTGCTCTAAAACGCAAATTGGTAAGTAATCTTTGAACAAATCTGCATATATTATTTATAAACTACCTTTAATTTTAAATACCAAACTGAATAGCAGTACAAAATCTAATCAATAAACCGGGTAGGGAGAGGGCTAGAATTTTTTACCGATCATGATTTCTTTCACAATTCATTTTTTTTTTGTTTCATTAATTCTTCTTCTTTTTTTCATTTTCTTTTAAGTCAAAACAATTTAATATTACAGATCAGAGTTTTTCTTGCCAGTTTTTTTTTGGAGGGGACTGGAAATTGGTTTTCACTTTCTATAGCCTGGATTAAACCAACAGTTATTGATATGGACTTGTATATATCATAATTGGATGAATGCTCATCAAAGAAATGGACATTTAAAATATCAAACAGGCAACAGTTTTTCCAATAATTTTAGCCTTTTTTCCACATAGGTGCTTGTGTAGTAAATGTGTTCCAATGTCCATCCAAGAATGGAATATTTGTTGCCAATCTCAGTGGCTCTCGGAAGAGAAAATGTGTGTGTGTGTGTGTGTGTGTGTATGTGTGTGTGTGAGAGAGAGAGAGAGAGAGAGAGAGAGAGAGCGAGCGAGCACATGTTACAACCCCACCTCTTCCAAGGCTCCATAAACCAATCTGTTAAAAAATAAATACCATGTAGACATGTATACAGTGATTGAATTGGTGTGAAATTACGTGTAATAACTATACTATTCAGTAAAATATTTTGTCCTTTCAGAGTCTACCAACACATATAGTCATTTGTTTTCTGAGTGTGGAAGATACTGGGTAAAAGAAATATAAAAATATTACCATCATTAGTAGTGAGCACGATTCGCAAGACCTTCTCATCTGAAACCTTCACAGGATTCATGTATTCTCTCTTCTGACTGATGAATCTGAAAACTTATGACAGTTCTAGAAATATGTGTGAATGTATTTGTATAATGGCAAAATAAAATATAAGAAGCTACTGAGGTTTAAAACTTTATTGGCTGAAATTACAAGTTCATGTATTGAAACATTGACAGTGCTCCTGAATTATTGAATCCTTATCATCAAAACTAAATTCTTTCTGTATGAAGAAGCTGGTGGTGGATGGTCCATTTTGTAGCCCTCGCTTCATGCGATGTGTGATATGTGCTGTATAATTCTTGCCGCCTCAAATCTCCTCCATCAGTTTTTTTTACTGTTACTTATATGTGATTAAATTGCTTTGTACGTCGTCAGGACTCAAATCTGGATTCTTAAAGGACTATTTAGTGATAGGACTTGTGTTTTCATTCTTAGAATCACATTTTGGATTATATTCACAGATTGTAAGTCCTATTTACAAATTTTTACATTTTGGTCTAGGGAAATAAATTGTTTTGTTAAAATATACAAAGCTTGTTGGCTTTCACTCTTTTCTTTGTTACTGAGTGCAAGCCCTTGTCACATAACAGGACATAATTTGAAAATATGAGTTTTATTAGAATCATATAGCAGGTGACATTCTGTACGTCTTTGAGCAGTAGTCTTCCACAAGCAATTTTCTACCTTCTCGTGCGCCTTGCTGCCTAAAAAGAAATGGAATTTGCACACTGTCAGTAATTTACTGATACTGATGCATGATGAATAGAAAGAATGTGATCTATGTTGCAGAACAAAATGTATTTCAGTATCTTTTAAAAATTTGGTTTATTACATTCAAGTAAAAGTTATAAATCATTGTCAGTTTTAATAAATGACAGTTCAATATGATTTAATAAATGGCATTTATTAAAAACATACTGACACAATAAAGAAATATTAGGTCAGTGTATGCCTTGAGTTATCAAATACCCACTTTATCGAGGAGAGATAGATAGGCTACTCATATACTCTAAACTGTAATATGTTTGCATCATTTAAAATCTAACATTATCAAGACATTGTACAACAAATTAGCTAGCTTGACTTGATTCAGTTTCTTGTCACATCGTCATGTAAACACTTGTGAAACAAGTCTCCATGAAAAAGAAATGATTATTACCTAAAGCTTTCTCTTCTTCAGTATATCTATGCTCCCTGGCCTATGTCAACTATGATTCGCCGGCATGCTTCCCGTCTTCTGTCTTGTTATCAGAGTAGAAAAATATAAAAAAAAGAGTCGGCACAGTATCAGGCTTCAAATGCTAATGTTTTTGGCTCAAACCCAATAGTTTGAAGAGTCTCTGGTCTTTTGAAAAACTTTAATGCTCCAAATGTCTCGATCATAAATCCCTTCTCTCTTTAATTTGATTGCCCATACAAATCACTAGGGTCCTTTGGAAATGTGAGAAAAAAAATATTTGTTCGGAACTGCTATTGTTCACACAATTCAGAGCTACGCATTAAAAAATCGTTTCTACTTGACACTGAATATGAATATGCCTATTGTATGGGAATCGTCTCACATGACGTCACATCCTCGTATGAAAGGGAGATAACAACTTGGGGGTAGGTTCTTTCCATTTGATCTCGGAATTCAACACTGTATTTATTATTAAATGTTTGTGCAAATACAAAAAATGCACCAAAAAAATAGTGAGGATAGATTATATACATAAACTACTTCATACCCTTCTATTTACAATAAAATTTTGCAGGTTAGGGTTTTTGTCCCCTTTAAGGCTTCTTTGTGATTGTTTTCAGTACATTCTCTTTATCTTTGAATCATCAGTCTGACAGCTAAAGGTTGTTCAATTAGTGGGTCAATAATTGATGAAAACATTTTTTAAAATAAAGGATAGCCACCAGCATACTCATGTGGCTTGGCAATATTGTCACACAATCATTATGCAATCAGTTGACCAGTGAATAAAATTGTCCATTCCCCATAAAAATGAAAATATTGTTAATCAACAATAATTCTTGTTCATCAACAATTATTCTTGTTCATCAACAATTATTCTTGCTATAGTCATTCAAACAAAATTGTTGTTGGGGTGTTAATTAATGAATATTTACAATTGATAATGGTACACAGAAACATAATGCATTTATTGTTAAAGAGAAACTTGAAGACCAGGACAGGATTAAGTTTGGTAAAAAATAAATACAATTTAGTAGTAGGAAGCTGCTGAAAATTAATTGGTATATACCTAATGTGCATCTCAGCATGCTTCTTATTCAAAAAGAGGGGCTTTGCTCTAATATTTATTTTTCTTGTATTCTGATTCATTGTAAAGTAAATTCTAGCAGTATGAAATTAGTTGAGATTGCTTAATGACTTACACATGTAGGCATATCAAATCATACATGTCCTTATGTAATTTTTTTCCAATTTATGTAAGTGTCCACTTACTTCACAATGACTAAATATCATGTTTATGTGCATACATATTTTTAATGGAATTATTATGGATTCACTCTTACAGATGCAGTGAGACTGGTTTTGACTCTTTCAAAATTAATCGTCCTATGTACATCCTGTAGATGTACCAACGCCTGTGTCACTTAATAAAGTAAAATATTAAATGTGCAGTCTCTGTTTTCACTATTTCTTGTGAAATATGCATTGGTTTAAGATGTTAACTGTGCCAATGAGCACATAGTTTTGAACACAATCCAGTCACACACCCTAACCTCTTTTGTAGAGCCTTCTGGTTAAGGAGGTATCGCTGCATTCAGTTAACCAACTTGTTTGTCTATAGTATATTATGCTACATAGCATGGTCCTGCTATGTGGACCCTAACCATTGTGCTATAGAGGGGTTTCACTGTACTCAATGTTTTCTCTAGGACCACATGTCATTTGTCAGCTTTGAACAGGAGTATATCAAATAAAGGTATTAAACTGGTACTCGCCAATTTTTCATTGGGATCACTCTTCATATGGCTGGACTAAGAAAGAATACATCAGTGTAGGCAAAAGCTGGTACCTAATGTTTTTTTTCTTGACTTCTTCTTCCGTGGCTGGATTGAGCATGAATGTATTACTAAAGGGATAAAACCCAGATGCCAAACAAAAATTTATTTACAAGACTGCTTCAGATGTTTCATCAAAGATGTGGGATGAATAACTGTTAAGAAATAGAGAGTAAACTTGAAAAGGTTTATTTTCTTTTTATACTCCCACTGTGATAGCAAAAGGGGCAAATTGCTTTAATGCTGTCTATCCATATGTCCATTATTCTCCATCCTTCCAATGGTATTTCAGCTTTATTGCACAAACACTATTGAATTTGGTGCCATCACATTTTACACTCTTTATTAGCTTCTGCAATTGATGTAAGTTTGCATTCAGATATGGCTGCTGCTGCTAAAAATAGAAAAACTGAATAATTTCTTTTACAATACCTCTTAATATAATTGTAGCAAAGTTGAAAAAAAGTGTCCTAGCTTGAGTGCCTTGGATGTTTATAGAAATTAAGTTGATCCATCAAAATGCCAAAAATAGATAAACAGACACAACTTTATTTTAAAAATCTTAACAGACTTTGACCCACTATGACAGAAAGCATACAGGTATTTAATTATTGGGCAAATGTAAAGATTTTCAATTAAATATGGATTTTGATATAAAAGAACTATACAAACTTAAACATCTTTTTATAAGATATGAAGTCAAAAGCACTGGTACAGAAATCATTCTTGTGACCCATATTTCTCGGCCAACTGTTCTTGCATTTGGCTGTTACACAGCTCTCAGGCTCACTTGGGCCTCTTCTTTTTAAAATTAAATATTTGATTTTTTTACTACACAGGAGTGAGAAGAAAGTGATTTGCAACAAGTTTGTCCAGCAGAGTGCAGTTACATGTCTTATATGGCCACCAGATCAGCCTGTTATATTTGGACTTGCAGATGGAAAGGTATATTTATGTTCTAGATAAACTTGCATGCATGCAAATTTAATGGATCAGGTTTTGTTCATTTTTTTTTTAAAAAAAAGTAAAAACGTGTTTCACCCAGGAGCAGCATTCAGTATATTGAAGATGAGTAGAATATTGAATAGAACAATATGAAACTAACAAAATGAATAAAACATCAAATTCATCGTTCTAGCATTTCATTGTACTGCATTATCCGGTCTGTTTTTAATGTATGTATCTTTAGTAACTATGATTGACTTTTTACATGGTTTTTGTTTTAGGTTTTCAGATAATGCTGTTATGATTACAGCATTTACTATTTATGAGATTGAATGCAGTCAAAATTTATTTCCATGGTTTCACCACCTGTGACAATATAAAGTTTCCACTTGGGTCATAAAAAATTCTTTTTTTTCTGTTGGAAAACACATTGATGTCCTTATATCTATTCAAAAATGTTGATGTCCTTAGATCTTTTCAGAAACAACTATATCCTCATATCTTTTAGAAAATATTTGTATTGTATCTCGTCAAAATTATTGATATCATAATATCTATTAAATGAAATTGATATCCTTATATCTATTATATAATCATTGATATCATTATATCTGTTTAAAAGGCTTTGATATTTCTGTTCAGAAACATTGATATTTTTATATCTATTCAAAACACATTGATGTACTAATACATGGTGTAATGGTACGAGTCCTTTTAATAGGTGAGGGCTGCAAACATAAAGACCAACAAATCTTCCACAATTTATGGAACAGACTCTTATGTAGTTTCCTTGGCAGCAAAGTAAGTATTATATAATCCAGAAAATGTGAAGAATGAATTGAAATAGTTACTGTCATTGCACTGTCTTTGTATTAATAAGCCATCTTCAATAAATCAATGATTGCATTACACTTAAATTGTAAATTCAAAGCACAAAATGTTTAAAACTGTTACGTTTATACACACTTGTTTGTTCAATATATTCAAGTGATGTTTATTCAGATATTTGATGCTTGATGAACAGATCATTCAGTTTCAAGATGATGTACCAAGTACACTGGCATATAAATTAGGTCCAGATTAAAAAAACATAGACTTATCTGCAGTCAAATAATGTGCCATCAGATTGAATTTTGAGTTGTTTGATCAACTTATTAATCCTACAAACTGTATAGACACAGATTGAATGTCACATTGTGTGATAACAGATCTAAGTCTATGCAGTTTGTAGTTAGAATTGACTAATATTTGAGTATATAAGGTAATCTATTCAGGATATATACATTTAATAATTCAAACTGAAATGACAAGCACATGCATGGGGTTTGTAGTTCACATTTATTAACCTGATGTTACATGTTATATAAACAGGATACATGAAATCTATGGTGTCTTTGCAATTGCTGGACTCAAGAGATCATGGGGCTTCCTTCTTAACATTTACGAGATTGGGGAATGTATTCAAAAGAGCATCTCCTTTTTATAGTATGTTGCATGTAATTTATGTGCAAAGTAGTTGATCATGGCTGAATAACAGTAACACATAATTTACACTGTACAAACTAAGCTAGAACAGTAGAAACTGGAAAATAATTCCTTGTGCTCTGACAAACATTTTGTGAACAACAAACCATTATTGTCCATATTTTCATTGTTGGATGTTTTACTATTCTTTAAGTCTAGATATTTAATTTGCTATTTTCAGTCCTTCTGGCAAGGGTTTCCTGTCTGGCCATGCTGATGGTTCTATTGTCAGATTCTTTTTTGATGATGAGGGGACAGGGGAAGCCCAGGTACCAAGCACTCTGCATTTATATTTTTGAAGAAACCCCATGTTAATACAGTAATTTCTACATTTAAAAGTTCAGGGAACCCATTGAGTACATTTTTAGGAAAAGTGTTGGGTGGTCTCATTAGATGAAGCCTTAAAGTGAACATTTGATAAACAAATTGTAAGAGTAGAGGATGGTTTTATCATTTACCTTGGACACATCATAAATTTTAGGCGATTTGTATTAACTGACATTGACTTTAACTATCAATGGTTTCTCGTTTGTTGTGAAATCATTTGAAAGAATAAAAGTTAAAATAGTAATGAATAACTTGGATTGCAAAGTGTTGGCTAACTACTCCATAATTATTGGAGATGTTTTTTGTTGGATATTATTTGATAAGTACATATAGTTATGCTTAAAGGTTTTTAAGGTTCCATCTATTTTGTTGACTCAGTAGTAGAAACAAGAGATAAATTTTCAGATATAGGTTATGCGTAAAAGAAAAATACACTGAATTGTGATGTTTGCTGAAGTTCTAATTTCCTTATGTGCAGTTTACTTGTTTTATATTTAGACTCTAACTGTCTTTTAAAGTTCACAGTGTTTGTTAAATACTGTAAAATACTTGCTATTCTGATTGGGTTTTTTTTCTTTCTTTTTTTCTTTTGCAGGGAAAGATCTGTACACATCCCTGCCCACCATACGCATTGGCATACTCCCAAAATGCTATTGTTGCTGCTGGTTGTGACAAGAGAATCATTGCCTATGGGAGAGATGGTCGCAGCTTCCAGCACTTTGATTACAGTCGTGATGATGATGAGCATGAGTTTACTACAGCTATATGCAGCCCAAGTGGGCAGTCCATTGTCCTTGGAAGTTTTGACAGGTAATATTACAGTTCAACTAAAATAAATTATCATCTTCCATCAACACTAACAGCTTTTAGACAGCCAATGGCTTCTGTTCCAAATTGTCATTTCCATTTAAATTTTACCCAATTTTAAATGCTACCTACCTTAAATAATCAACTTGTATGGCCCAGTAGGAAATTGCTAAAGATTTGCATGATATTACCAGTGTATAAATGAAACAGATGTCCTGATGTCTCACAATGAATAAAGAAGAGGTTTATGAAAATTGGTACCCTATTTTACTGAACATATGTGCAGTTGTACTGTTTAAAATGTTGCTTCTGTAATATGTTTTCATAAGTGAGATTTTGACATTGGATTTTCTTCCTGAAGGTTGCATACATTGAACTGGAGTCCACGCAGACAGATGTGGGATGAGCCAAAGATAAAAGTGATACGAAATCTGTATACAGTGACTGTCTTGTCCTGGAAAAAAGATGGCTCCAGAGTCTGTGCTGTAAGTTATTGCAGCACTTGGGTGTATGTGTATCATTTGGAAGAACTCATGTTCCTTGAAGGTATCAGTGGTTAAGCATACCAAACTTATATCTTACTGTATCATTCTTTGACAGGAGGAATGACTCTTTTTGCCAAACATTTTTTAAAACACTGATTCTATGCCAGGTAACCTACTTTTTATGTCTGGGAAATTTATAAACCAGAAAATAGCCATTTCTTTAAAGAATTTTTATGAACTAAAATCCTATATTATTGTTTTCTCTTCAAATTGTGCATTGAAAGTATATCCATCACATCGCAGATCCAGCCATCATAAGCAAATAAGACATACACCAGTTCTTTCTTGAGACCTCACAAACGTTATCAGCTCAGGGATTATATTGAGTGCATCACATGTCTGATTTCACATGTGTATGCTATTTTTCTGCTGTCACTATTTACAGGTGTTGACACTGAGCTGAATTAGTGTGTGGAGCGAAAAGCAGTTCAAGCTGGCTGAAGATGATCACTTACCCATATAATTTGTTTGGGGTCCGGTTCAGGCCATGCATTGTGTTCATGCTGGTCTGGGGATTTGAGGATAACCATTACTCTTACAGCTTAATTGGGCAAACAAGAGTTGTGAAGTAAAAAATTAAATTTGTTGAAGGATGTAGATGCCATCATTCTTCCCAGCCAGTATGAGCTTCCTATGCAGTGCCAGCCTTTCATTTCCCTCATAGCCATGAAGAGATCTTCTTGGCACAAAAAAACTGGGCCAGTATCATACTGGTACAGTGGCCCAAGTGGCCCATTAGATGTACCACAAAACATAGACAAATCTTGGTACAAGCTAGAGTCATCTTTTCCAAGAGAGTCAGTAATGTGCTTTAGCACACAACACCAAACAGCTGCAGACCTTGCCAGCTCAGGCATGGCCTCAGGATTGGGTACTGTGATCTTTATTCCCAGTATACCAAATCATTACTTCAGGGATACTGGTGATGCTCAAATTACATTATATATACGTTCCTGAGGTTATGGTGTAAAAATAACATAAATCAAAAGTAATTTTTCTATAGGATACTTATAAATTTAGGAAGTTCTTGGGCAATATATAGTTCTATGTTTTCAAGAAATTATTTTTTTAATGCATAATTTTCAAACATATTACATATAATATGGATGTGATCGCTTGAGTCAATAGTGCAAATTAAATTTTTATTTTTCGTAATAAATGGTATTATCATGAAAAAGCATAAATTAAATTGGTGTATAGTTTGTTGAACCTGTAGAGAAATAACTTGGCACCCTATCAGTATCTTCATGTTACATTGGCCCACATTAACAAATTTTGGACAAGCTATCATCTCATATAGGCCCTGTATTGAAAATGCTAATCATTCTTCCAATTGCCAGCACTGGACATGGACACAAGGCCCCAGTTTCATTAAATTTCTCAAATGTACTTGCTCAAACAGATATTTTTAAATAACTTATTGCTGGAATAGCAAAAATTATTGTTTTACATAATGTCATCAGATTTCAAGAAGTAAATTAAAGTTATAATATCTTCAAATTCACTGGAACAGATTCTCATTTTATATGCAAGGACAATGTGAAGATTCTCTGAAATTTAATTAATGAATTCTTTTTTTTAAGAATAAAAAACTTTTAGTTTACAATCATAAATATATCAGTCTGTTCCTTATTTAATTTCTTTGTTTATTGTGAAGATTCTAAAATTGTTTGAATAACCACAAACAGATAATTTAAAACCTTTATCAGAGTAAAAAACATTAAAAATTTTATGAAACTTGCACCAGAAGTGAGCTACGTTCAAACCCCTATTTTCAGATCCAGCACTTCATTTTACACCATTTACCACTGGAACTGGGTATAGTAATTTGTTTTCTAAGAATGCCCAGTCCAGAGTGCCACCACCAGTTTGTTCTTTGATGGAACAGACTACTAGAACAGTACTGAGACATAGTTTGACATAACGCATAAATCATTCCTGTCATCTCATACAGACCCCAGTATTGACTATTGTGAGCATTCCCTTAATAGCCAATACTTTATCTAAGCTTTATTTGCAGATCTACCACAGCCAGAACATGTGCCATCTTTAATGGGGACCAGTTAGAGAAATTTGTCTTATTATATGCCCATTTTTTTCTCCATAAACTTTTAATTGTCAGAATCATGCAATATTTTATGATATTGAACTCACATGTAACTTCATATTAAACTAACATGTACCCAGTAGTGTATTAGAAACTACTTTGTAAACAAATCATGTACACTCTCATAGACGCTTTATGTTTTGGTTGATTAAATTTGTTTCTGAATGAACTAAAGCAGATGTTTCATGGACTGCCACATACCAGCTGCTTTGGCACAGTCTGTGTCAACTTTTTTTGATATAATGTTTTGGCTTTAGGCTAGCAAAAGATGCTTGACAGGGTCCAAAAGATGCTTGACAGGGTCCTTACAAATAACATGCAAGTGACAAGGCATAAACTGTCTTCTTTTGCTGATAATACAAATGGCAAAAATATACTTAAAGTTTTACATCCTGAATTTCCTCAAAATGTACTTTCTTTTGAAATTGTACTGTAATTTCAACTATATTCCAAGTGCAGTTGCATCCTCCTTACTGGACTCAAATAGAATAAACATTATATTCTATAGCATCTGTTTGATAATTGCAATTGAAAGACTTAATATTTTTCCCACATTATGATTTCAAACATTCAATGACAGAACAGAAACACACTTGCAGATGTCAACACACTTGTCCCTCACTGATTCAATCCAATGTATTTCATGTAGAATTGACACAGATAAATCCAATCCATATTCACAAAATTTTGTAGAATCGAGAAGAATACCAAACTCTGTTCATTCCAGATCAAATTGAAAAGTTGTTGCAATGCACATTCATTCACAGTATGACTACAAATTTTAATTTTAAGTAGACCAAAATGCCATTTTCTTTCAAAAGTTATGTCTAGTGCATGACTAGGTTCAAATTTATCTGGGTGGAGTTATGTGCACATTAATAATGTTGTCTGATGATGAATCTGCACTTGTGTATTTAGTTTCGAATATGGCATAAATTCAGTTATTTTGTTTCTTGTAGTGTATTTTTGTTTATGTAATTAAACCTTAGGTAGAATAAGAAAATAGCATATAATAAACAGGTGACTGCATTTGTATGGGAAATTGTTGTGAACTCTTTTTGTCAGATGGATATACTGCACACCCAAGGTCGTGCAGTATTTCCACTGGAAAAACTTGTTCGTTTTCTCCCATACAAATGCAGTAACCTAAAATTCCCCAATTCTGGTTCCAGAACAGCTATGTCATGTATGCCAAGTATCACCAGGTCTGCATCATGTATATCTATAGTGCCAAACAGGTCCACTACAGATTCCACTTCTGTTGCAACCTGATACATATCAAGTAATGGATTTGTAGAAGTATCATGAACCAGCACTGGAAATATTGAACACCAGTCCCAGCTCTGTCATGGACTGGTAATGGCACCAGCAACTCACCACTCCTGGACTCCTGAATCCTACTTTTGACCTTTTGGTGACACACAAGTGAATACCTGGAGATCACTTGGCCTATGATGAGCAAATTAATAGCTTTGCTCACTGTCCCCAACACCACACTTCACCATTTCAGTTGTAATTATCTTTGTTGGTTTTATTTAACCACTCCACTTGTACAATTTCGAGCATGCACAAAAGCAACATCTTTCCTAGATCCAACATCCTTGGAAGACCTTGCATTGCGGGGCCCCGAGTGACTGAGTGGTCTAAAGCGATGTCCGTTATGGATCACTGCCATCTCACCTCTGCGTGGGTTCAAGTCTAGGATTCAGCGAATGTGGATATGTGAGAAAGCTTGCCAGTAGCTTCTCGTGGGTCGGTGGTTCTTTCTGGTGATTTCCCGGTTTCTTCCTCCACCATTAATACTGGCCGCTATGAATAGCCTATCGTGTGCTGAAAAATGGTGTTAAGCCCAACAACAACAACAACAACCTTGCATTGCATTCATGATAAAAGTGTGAGAATATTAAAAAAGAATGATTGCTGCATAAGAATAGCATAAAAGCTAATTTGTCCTTAGATCTACATGTACATTCCAAATTTTCTATTTATAGTAGCTGTGCATAACCAATTTCCAAGAAAATTGATAGGTTTCTTTTGATTTTTTATTTTGCCTCACAGATTCATTTATATTCACAGTCAATATGATTAGTGGACCAGTCTGAACTTTTAAAGAAAATGGCATCAGATGCTATGCAAAATGGGCTTTTACAGTTTGATAGATGAATGAAAATTCTTAGAGCAGATAGTCTTTTTAAATTTCAAACCATGTCTGGCCAGAGTGGTTAGAGCATCTGCCTCGGATGTGGAAGGTCATGGTTTCGATCCCTGGTCGAGTCATACCAAAGACTTACAAAAAATAGTACTAACAACAGCTGTCTTGCTTCACACTCAGCATTAAGAGGTTAGTGTTAAGACTGGTGGGCCTGGTGTCAGGATAATGTGACTGGGTGGGACATCATGCTACATGTCTGTGGCATAATGCCCCAGTGCTAGACATCACTAAAAACTGCCACACTACAGACATCGTAGCAATATAACTGAAAAATTGTTAAAGCTATGTTAAAAATCATAATCACATTACATCACATCACATGTCTGGCCAGAAAAATGACAAATCAACACCACTTTACAAATTTGTAGGCCCTGGTCACACTGGTATACACATCTCAGTAACATGGTGTTTGTAGGTCCAAGGTATACACTTTTCAGTAATATAGTATTCTTAGGTCCTAATGGATAATGTGGCCCTGGAAGCAATGCAGCACTCGGATTGAATGCTCATCATGTCCATGTAGAATTTTTAGACTAAACTAACATTCAGCAAATGTGAGTGATGTGGACTAGTTAAAATGAGTGTTGAATTTAAATAACTTTTAAATATGTTTTCTGTAGGTATTCTGATTCTTATCCAGATGGATTTTGTCTCATTTTTGCCAAGTGTTTTGACTACACATCCAGGTAGGTAGTCAAATTAAATGTACATTTTACTTATGTATACTGTAATTATGGCATGTAATAGTTACAATGTAGTCCCAACAAGATAGTGGAGGTTACACTTTTATGCTCATATTATGCTTTTCTGCCACTTACATGAGCAAAAATTATGCATATTCCTCTTTTGGTTGGCATATATCAGAACATACACACCTGGTTCATATCAAACAATCTTCTCTGACAGCAAGAAACACCTTTCTGAACATGTGGAAGATAGAATTGTTTAAGCAAGCTGGCCCACCACTTTGGCAATCTGTAAGAGTAAATGGAGAGTTTTCTTCCAGTTATGTTGAGCAGAGCACATCTCTTCTGTGATGACTCAGTATCTTATTTAGCTAATTTCTACATAAACTCTGGAGGCTATGGTAACTGAGTAGTAGAGTTTTGGACTTTTAATCAAAAGGGTCACTGGTTTGAAACCAGGATTGGACAACCCAGCTGCCATTCCTTGGCATGATATAGCCAGCAATGTGTTAATATTCAACATTACGACCATTAATTCTTATATGTAGTTTGATAAAAAGTTGGATTCCATCATAATTAAGGAACAACATTCCATAATCTCAGATATACTTCCATCCCCCATGGAAGGGAAGATGTAAAAAAATCTCACTTTCCTTGTAAATTCTGACTTGTATCAAACATCATTTTTGGCCCTTCTTTCAGAGTGGAATCTTCCTTGGCTTCTGACATAGTTGATTAAGGCACATTGTAAAACATATTCCATTATTAGACCTGTTTTCAAGTCAACTTAGCTACAGCAGTCAGGACCAGTCAACATTCAGACTTTCTCAGCCTATTCAAACTATCAGCTGTGCCACATTGGTTCAGTTTCCATCATGACAGGCCCTGCTTTCATTGCCAAGAACAGGCTCCCACTCTTTGGGATCAGCTCTTCTCTTAACCCTGCTGTCTCTTTTGGTTCCTTTGTTCTAGGGTGTCAACATAACCCTATCAGGACTCTGAAGTGATACCTGAAACAATATGAACAGAGAAAATGGGGAAGATCTTGCATATTCTTACCACTCAAAAAAGGAAAGTAGTATTTCCACTCTGGGTTTGTCATCCAGGAAATTATGGGTTATACACTAAGCCCATAAGGAACTAACCCAAGCCCAGCTAAATTTCCAATGCATATCTCTTGCAAGGTTAAAGCAGTAGCCACTATTATAACATTCCAGTGCAACTGCTTTCTAATTGGCATCAGGGACATGGAATGGAGGTCAGAGATGGCTTTCTTAACTCTTATGTGAAAGGCCTTTCAGTACTCAATTTGACCTGATGTGAGCTATACCAGTTGCACAAAAGGCTGCCTTACCATGACCTTCATCTTAAAGTACTCAGTTTGACCTGATGTGAGCTATACCAGCAGTACATTAGGCTGCCTTACCAGGTCATTTAATACATGTAGCTTCATATGGTATTGATTACTATTCTTCCATTGGATTTGCAGGAGTTACTAATATAAACATCCATGTGTAAATATGTGCTAATCCTAATCTGAATATCCATGAAACTTTAAGCTGTTCTAAGTATATTAGGAGAATGGATTATGGGTCCTCTCTATGGTAAGTAGGTGTCACTCCTCCATGTTATCTATTCTCTTAACATAATGCATTTGAAGAAATCAATTTTTAAAACAAAATATGTTTGATCATAATAGGCACACACCCTCCTTAAGCCCTCCCTGCAGTTACATCCTGGGAAAAGTGTGCATGTCTGCTTTGGTAGTAATTGATGATATTAAACAGATTATGACACAATTCACTCTATCCAAGTGTAGCCTTTTATCACTTCTGTTGCTAAAACAAGTTAAAGACATGGCAGCCATCTGTTTTAGCTTGAACCTGCTGGATTTGCCAGGTAGTGGATGTACTTCTAATGTATTATGATATGGTAAATATTTTTAGAGAAATATATTTTTCTCCTTAAATTGGTTTCAGAGGTGACATTAATGGTTGGTTGATTTTACTTTATTCAGGTATGTTTCCATGTTTGCAAAAGCCATGCTACTGTTTTTGAGCATTAAAATACAGGATTGATGTATGAAGCACAGAAATAAAGATGAACATTTTATGATCCTTTTTATGATTTTTTTCTTCCTAATATCAAATTGCTTACCCATTGTCTAATTTTCAGGGCACTCTCTGTGGAGGTGTTGAACTTTTTGACTGCTGTTTGAAACGAACAATCTACAAAAACAAGTTTGAGATTACACATGTGGGTCTCAGCCAAGTCATAGTAAAGAACCTCAAATCCGGTGTTAGGATTGTCCTGAAGTCCCACTATGGTTATGAGATTGATGAGGTCAGAATTATGGGCAAGGATCGCTACCTTGTAGCCCATACTTCAGATACACTGCTTCTTGGAGATTTAAGCTCCAACAAATTGAGTGAGGTAAATACATCAGTTTTACACATTCTTCTGAATGTCTCAACTTTTTTCCCTAGTGCACTCTATTCTTATCTCTCATTGTAGTTAGTTGTTAAGCAAGTCCATTATTATTATGTTTTGTGATCATTTGATATTATGATATCAGGTCAGTAATAAAAATAAATTCCATTATTTATGCTTGCCAGACTGAGAAACCCATTACCTTCCAACGGTTGTGAATTATTGTTTTAAGATGAAATATTCTAGGCGAATCAGAAGACTTGGTAATTGTAGAGTTAGAAATTCAGAAAGGCAGCAGAACATAGTGTAATCACTGGTAGATCTCCAAACTAAACAAATAAAAAATTAGTATGAAAAACTGATCCTCTTTTGCTGTGTGCCTTCAAATGTGGGAGATTTTCATAGTGTATGTAAAGATGCTTTAATTAAATATATAATGAAGTGGTTACTACCTTATGTTAGGTTGAATAATAAGCAGGTAAATGGGCACAAATTAGACCATTCTTCTTCAGATTTATTACTTTATGATAATCCATTAACATATACAGAAAGCCAGTTTGTGCCATTGTAGTTTTGTGCCTGTGGTTTATCTCAGTACTTGAATTTTTGTAACTTTTACAAGGTAAGTGTTCAATTAAATCCAAGTAATAAGGTCATTTTTTCAATTTTCTGTCATTTATCAATTCTTAGCACCCACTTCACAGTAAACTCAGCACAATACTAGATTATTTTCAGTTGTGTATGCCATTGTTTTTTTATTTTCTAAGAGTACAGTTTGAGCAAAATTTGTAGCAAGATATGAAATCCCTGGTTTCTTTCTTGCTTGTCATGAGATACCTACAGATTTAATTTGATAAAAGTGGTGGCCAAGACTTTGCTCACAAGACCAAATGATCAAAGTACATGAGGAGGACCTTCCTTCTCCCTCTATCCTTATCACACTGCAAGATTAACTCCTGGAAATTATTTATTCAGATGCCAGCTGGACAGCCCACATCCTGTCCTTTTTTTCAGGAAGTGAATGATCTTTGTCCCCATGAAGATGCATCATTCTCCTGGAAAAAAATCCATAGTGAATGCCATTTGATCATGACAGGAGATAGCTGGAGAAGGCCCAGACCTCAGTCTGCCCTCTGATTTGGGTTTTTATCTGGTTGTGTTATCATAAACAGATTCACCTCTAAGTTTGTTACATCCTAGATGGTATTTGTATCCTAGCGGACTCACTGTCCTGAGAGAATCAGCCAATCCAACATCTTTTTAGCTTGGGAGAAATGAATTTGTGAGGATTTAACTCTTAATCGATTAGTATCATAAAACACACTTTACTCAAAAAATTAGTTTTTCAAGAAAAATGAGTAGCTTTGAAAAGAACAATTTAAACTTAGAGCAAGAATGATGCTGTTAGACAAGCAATTTATTTATTTAACTCACTTTGAATATCACAGTAATAGTTTTTTCAACTTTATCATTTTCATTTTCAGGTTCCATGGCAGGGCTCAGGAGGCAATGAGAAGTACTACTTTGACAATGAGAATGTAAGTTTACAGCATTGATCTTATTATTTTCCCCATACTCCTGAATAAATTTATGTTTTCTTGTTATTTTGAAGTTCTTCAAGATTGTACATCAGTTAATTATAGGTATACTTTATACACATTGCATGACAAAAGATCAAATGCTTTGTTTATTCCAGTTTTATACATTACATACATATAGGTTTTTTCATTGTTTATATGGAACGTTTCTCTGGTTTATGGTGAACAAAGATGTTATTTACTTTCCTGTAATTTATGTTTCTTGTAAATCACTCTCTTGTATGTTACCTCTGGTTTTATAGGATCATATACAGTATCCATTGTATCAACAGTGTAATGGTGCATTTTCAGAAGATTGTTACATAGTTACTTGATGTAAATATAAATTTGCAACTGAGTGTTGTGAATCCATGTTGTAACTGAGTTTTGTGAATCCAGGTTTCATTATCATAAATTTTTCAACTTAAGTACTTATGCAGAAATGTTTACCTCAAAATCTTTACAAATGTATATGAAGAAACAAATCTTTGATTTTAGTTTTTATGATGTACCTGTTCATAAACTTTGGTTTTAATAAATGTTTCCCTCACATGTAATACAAATGATGAGGTTCCAAAACTTGAGTTGAGTGTGGGTATGTGTGTAAAGTTTGTAAATTAAATGCAGCAAACCCAGATTTGTCAAATGATTGGATGTTTAATTCTTGTTGATTGTAAATCAGTTGATTTACACATTGTGTACTTGACAACTCTTGTTGTTTATAATTCATTTTCATAAAAGTATACACATGTCATCATTTTCATTTTTTTATTTAGGTATGCATGATTTTCAATGCTGGGGAGCTTTCTCTTCTTGAGTATGGAAGCAATGAGGTCCTTGGCTGTGTTCGGACAGAGTTTATGAATCCGCACCTTATTAGGTAGTACAATTTTTTAAACAAAAATGTTTTCAGAAGTGTTAAGGTTAGAACATGCAGAATTGCTAGTAAATAAGTTTTTTTTATAATCAATTATACAGAATTGGAGGAACCTGCAATTTTTGTATCACTGGGTTGAAAATTCTTTCAGACTTGAAATGGGAGGGAAAATTTCCAGCAGTTGAGTGAATGTTCAAGTCACCAATTCAATGAGTTCTAATAATGCAGCAATTAAGTGAATTTTTTTAGTCACTTGATCAGGTGAGTTCTAATTCAGTAGTGACTAATGTTTCTGTGAGAAAGCTTGCAGGAAAGCTTCTTGTGGGTCGGTGGTTTCTTTCCGGTGATTTCATGTTTTTTTCCTACACAATTAATACTGGCCACCATTTATAGCCTATTATGTGCTGAAAAATGGCGTTAACCTCACAACAACAACAGCAACAACTAATGTTTCTCCTGAATAAACAGGATATTCTGTGTAGAATAGTGGAAATTATCTTCATTGAAACTCCATACATTCTACACTTTTTGTTTTCAATTTCTTTTCATCACTTTGCTCTCACTCTATGATGCTAATAAATGCTTTCCAGATGGAGTGTAGACTGATTTCAGTTTGTAATTACCGAATTCAGCAAACTATCTGACGTTTATTTTCTTCCAATAGTGTCCGGCTGAATGAGAGAAGACAGAGAGGTGTGGGTGATAACAAGAAGATAGCCTACCTCATGGATCTCAAAACCATTGCCATCAGTGAGTACAATTCTTTGTCCATATCAATTTTTCTATCAGGAATTGTGAATTATGGTCTTATGAAACATAATGAGTGATAAACACTTATAATCTAAACTTTTGGTCGTATTACATTCCATTTCTGAAATTAAACACTGCAGTTAATAAATTTAGATGTAAAATAAAGTGTTCTCAATTTTTTAACAATTATAGAACAATTTTTAAGTCAAAATCATTTAGGTGCAAAATAAAAATTGGAAAAATGATCTTCTGCCATCACATGTGATTGAAACCAGAACTACAGGTATGCAAAGTAAGTGTTTTAATGACAGCACTGTTCATGATCTTTAAGGATGTCTGCTCTTGTAAAATCAGTCCTTGGTATGCAGCTCAAAATGATGTGATCAATTTTACTATGATGTCATAGATATGGCATCAGTCAATACTTATTAGTATTTTAGAGATTGGGTGTAAAATGTTGAAATAACAATAGATTGATTTGATCATTAGACTATGATATCATAGATGTAACATCAGTCAATACTTATTAGTATTTTAGAAATTGTGTATAAAATGATGCGGTAACAACTTCAGCCAGTGATTAAACAAAATGAATAATGCTTGTTCTGTTTTAACGATGCCAGTAACAATTGTATTAAAAAAGTGATAAAGTCAATAGTGATTGTGCAAAAACTTCAGAAATCTGTAGCAGTTATAACTGCCATAAATTGATTGTGCAGGCTTCTTATGCTGAAAACTAGTGTAACATCAATATTTTTCATACTGAAAAAAAAACACCTACAAATACATATTTTTCTTTATTTAAAAGATGAATCTGTGTTCTTTAACCTATGTAACTTTGTTGAAATTTTAAATACTTATTCAGCTATTAATTTATTATGAACAGTGAGTGACCGTGTCCTTTTTTTCCCTTATTGTTCTTGGTAATGGCCCTTTCTTAATAATGCCCCTTTCTTACTGAAGACTTTAGTAGATATTTAGATAATAATAATGCAAGAAAGTACACACCAACCCTTCAATTTTTAAGGAATAGTAGAATGGTTGAACCCATAGCTATTTAAAAATAAATATATATATTTCAAACTCACTAAATGTTTCAGTATTTTAAAAAAAGGATCGCGTTTGAATCATGCATATTGATATAACATGATTTTAACAACCAAATACTGTGATAAAGAAAAAGTTTATTTTCATCACTTTTCACCTACTTGTTCTGACATTCCACTGTTAAAGAAAGTCAATGTCAGTCATCCAAAATGTCTTAGAAGATATTGAATGGATTCTGGTAATTTGGAATCTGGATGATCATAATAAGGAAATTTAGATTTGCTTTAAATCACAAACTTTTTAAGCGCTTGAAATTATTAGAGGAGTAAGAAACTGAATTTCCAAAATTATTTTTCTCTTATGTTGCAAAATCCTCAAATTTATTTGAGTTATACAGACTGTTAAAACTGAATGCAATATATTGATTTGTGAATTGAGAAATTTTATATTATTTACCACTTTGTCTAAAATTAAGGAATAAATTAATACACTTGGATAAAATTTAATGGGTCAGCTGATGTGCAACATGGACGAAACAGGTTTGTTTTCCACAAGACAAAATACTCCATGAAAACTTTAGTCCAAGAAAAGTTTATGAAGTCCTTGAAAAAAACAACTCTCTATCGCTGTACAAACCATGTAGTAGGATCAATTCACATAAAATGTATATTTCTTTAACAAAAGCTGTATGTTGGAACTATCTCACATTCTTTAAATTGGTGAAAACAATAATGTTGATTTTTTACTATTTTAAAATGCATACCATTGGTTTAGATTAAAGAATTACTAAATAATCAGACTAGATTATCAGGGCTGTATTTTTTCTTTAACTGAATGTATCATGCACATACAAATATAATCATTATTGTCATTAAATATTTTCATTTCAGTGGACCTTGTAACAGGACTGAACATTGGACAGATTGGCCATGATTCTAAGATTGACTGGCTTGAGGTAAGTCAGCGTTCATAATGGTTGCATTGAGCAGATTTGTTTTTTATTGATTTTACTAACTACTGAAGAATCCACTAACATGAGTTTTAAAAAAATTCACTCACCTATTTCAAAATGGTGAGTGAAATATTTTCAGTCAGTTGGGTTGGTTCAGAATGAAATGTTTTTGTTCTCGGTGAAAGTGAGACATGATTGTCAATTGGTCATAATGGGGGGGGTCACAAGTTTTATTAATCACTCAGTCCAGCCCCGATTAGTTGCCTTTTTTTTCATGGCAAAGGCACTTATCTTCCATTCCTTGGTATTTTATAGCCAATAATGTGTTTAAATATGTCATTGAAACCAGCAAAACAAAAAGTCTTTAATGAAAATTATATGCTGTGGGGTATAATTCTGACTTTGTGCATTAGAATTCATGCTTTCTACTGGATGTTTGTGTCATATTTGTTTTGATCTTGCACAAGTACTTCACTGCCACTTCTTAGTATATGCATACCAAAGCGAGAGCTGACAGTTATCAGTTTGACTTACAACTGGTGTTAGAAGAGTCATAAGTTTCAGAAATGGCCTTTCACTTGATAAAATTTACATCATTAAAATTGTCAGCTTCATATTTCAGTTATAGCAGTTTGAGTCAAACTTTTTGTTGGATGTCTGAGTAAGTGGATTTTTAGGGATTTTTAGTCTATGTGTAAGCGTGTTTGCTACAAATAAGTTTAAAAGAAAGACATTGATATGAGAATAAAATTTTACTGATCAGAAAGTTTTTTCAACATATTTCTCATGATGGGGTTTAAGACTAATATCTACATTAGAATGAAAGTCTATTTAGTATTTTCTGTATTTCCCAGGAAGTTTCTTGCAAGAACGTTTACAATGACAATCAAGATGAGAATGTACTGATAAAAATTATTTTCTTTGAAAAAATTTTTTGTAATATGGATCAGTTTTGTGTCATTTTTTCAACCAAAGAAATAACAGACAACATCCACTAAAATGAAACTTTTTAAAATGGCAGAGACAGAATACATGCTAGATAAAACAAAATTGCCAGATGGTAAAACAATTTTGGTACTGGATTATAAAGGAGTTAGCATATACTTTATATCAGCTACCAAAGGTAACTCAAACTTCTGTTAACATGTCATATTTTACATGAATTTAATGCCAGCTATGTTAGGTAATTCTAACCTCTGTGTATCATGTCATGTTTGAAATGATATCCCCACTGTGTACTTCAGAAATTATTTGGGACAATTTCACAAAGTTAAAATTCATTTAAGTAAGTACAACCAGATACTGTAAAATAACCCATCTGGTATATGTACATATTAGAGGAGTTAGCTATCTTGGGTTATGATGTTAAATCTTCACTGCTGAAGAACATTCTCTTTCTCAATGTGATCATTCTCATTAAAACATATCCATTTCCAAATTGATTTAAACCTCAAATTAAGGTCTGAGATAATTGATTGAAACCTCAGATTTAAGATGTGAAGCATCAGAATTGATTTAATCCTCAAAATTATGATGTTAGGAATCACATGGCATGCATGTTAGTTAGTTGAAAGAAAGCTAGTGCTCTGCATGTTTTTTTGCATCAGTTTTCATTCAGAATGGTATGCTGGAATCTGTACATGTGTACTAATTGATACTTTTGTGGGAGCTTTAATGAAAGAGAGATTGTGTGGTCATTATGGCACATGTGGTTATTTTGTTGAACATAAACATTATGCTGTCCCAGTGAACTTTATTAGTTTTGGCTGCTATTATCAGTCACACATGCCTTATCTATCAGTAGAAAACACAAGACATGGAAAAATTTGCCTTTGTTTTTAAAAACATAATCAGTTTGGCAGTTTAAGTAATAAAGTTTTTGAAGTAGACAAAATTAGTGATAGATTGGGACAAAAACATTGAACATAATTGTACACTTGGTTGGAAAAGTGCTAGAAACAGTTTTTATGATAAGAATGCTTTACAATGAGCCATAGAGTTATACATGAGCTTTTACTTTTGTGCTGTAACAACTAGTGATATTTGATAAACAACTACTCCCTCATAAATTTAGACTAAGTTTACAAGTTGGATTGTAATTAATATCACAATAGAAGACTAAAACTGCAGTATAGACATAATTTTATCCAACATGCATGGCAACTGACTTGAAACTTTGACATGTACTACTGAATTGTGCTCATTAAATAGTACATAATACTAATATTACTTAAATTTGCCACTCATCCAATTGGTTATCATTTTGAACAAGTGACTTGTCCATCCTCAGTCAATGCATGTAAGTACCAGATGACAAGAGAAATTTGTAAGCCCTAACCCATGCATTAGAGGGAATTGGAGTTTAAAGTACTGAGAATTGTTGTGGATTTAATGCCATTTTTGTTTGATTTTGTAAAAGCTACCTATTGAGCCTTATTTTACAACTTTTGTGCAGAATTTTTAAGCTTTTGCAATCAAATGAGATCAAGAAAAATTGGGTTGATAACACATTCAGCTGATGACAGTTGAAATTTTCTGTATTTTCATTTGTATCAATCTCGTCTGTAAATGATCAAGAAAATGAAACATGTTACAAAGATTAGTGCTACTATCAAGAGTCAGGAAAGTACACTGTGCAGAAAGGTAATACACTTTCTTAGTTCTCACTGAACATTAATGAAACGTCCTTGCATACCAGTAGAGTGGTCTTTTTAATGTAAAATAATGCCAGTTTGAAAGATTGCAGTGTCTGTTGAGATTGTATTTTTTTCTTCAGTTTTATTATGTTTTTTGGTGATTGTCTTGTTTCATACCTTTTGTAATTGAGATTTATTGCTCAGATATCTGATACCTTGTATCAGCTCCATTTTTATGCCTGAGCATAGGTTATACCAGATACATTGTTGGGCTTAAATGCATCTGAACTGTTTAATGCAATCAACTGGAAAGTTGTCATGACTGTTAATATAAAGCTGAATTAAGATTAATTTTTGCCACATGATTAAATTGAGAAATATCTGATTTTGGAATACTTTTTAAGTTTGTCATAAAATGCATTTACACTTTAATGTTCTTTCAGCTGAATGAGACTGGAAAAAAACTGTTGTTTCGAGATAAGAGGATGAAGGTAAGGAATTATATAATTAGCTCTTTGTTTTTAAGATCTAACAAACTGTATGTCAGATTACAAATATGTGTGGTCTATCTGTTGTATCTTAACATGTGCAGTAGATATTGATACCACTTTTCTAGAAGATATGTTTTAGCACTTTTCTTAGCTAAAAAAAATGTTTAGGTTTTAGGCTTAAGTTTGTTTTACATTTTTTGAAAGTCTTATGGTTCATAGGTGAACCATGTTTGATACGGACCATGCTTGAACCTTATAAAGTAGTCAACAATCTTGTTTTTGCAAAATAGCTTTGCTGGAAACTGTCACATTGTGACCATATTTGGTATGCTTCTCTATATCGATAAGTCCTTGAAAGATTTAGATTTCCAGCTTTCTATGTTACCTTTTCTGTGGCATAACTTTACCAAGGATTTTTGGATTTCAATAAAATTTAAGGTGTGGCTTTATCTTTTTCAAACCTTGAAAGCATTTTACTTCCAGGATTCCTTAGTATTGTTACCAATTAATGTTTTGAATTCAACCAAATTTGGCATGTAGTTTTCTATTAATTAGACTTTGAATGACCTTAATTTCCAGTGTTCCATGGCATTATTTAAAAGAGTTATGGCCCCTGATTTTCTATCCATCAAATTTTGATTGCTGCATTGAGTTTCGTACCATTACTTTGCCAATAGTGGTTGGATTTCAGCCAGATTTGGCATGCAGTTTTGTATCAATGAATTCTTGAAAAAGTTGCATTTAATTGTAATTATCTTCGTATTTTATGTCTTATCTTCTTATTATGTCTCTTACGTTTTTTTTATGCCAGTTATATACAATTTATGTCTGTTATGTTCTTTTTATGTGCTGTCATCATGTATATGTTTCATTTTTATGTATACTTTTTTTTATGGAACCATTGAAAACAATTGTTACACAGTTAATATGGTATCCAGTAAAATCTCAAATCTTGTTTAGAGTAGTTATGACTCCCAACTGCCCATTCTCCTTACACTGCTTCCCAACACAGGTTACTCTCGTTAAAGCCATGCCAAGCTGATTGTAATATGCAGAGCCCTTTTGCAATGTACCCATCAGCTCTTATGTTTATTTTCATTTCTTTTACAGCTAAATTTATATGATGTAGAATCACAGCAGAGGACTACCATTCTCAACTACTGCTCCTATGTCCAGGTAAAAATTTATTTTGGGAATATTTCAAAATATATTGTACACAGTGCTGTGTAATTGCTCTAATGTTTACATTTTTCTTTATAAATAGGATTAATTTAACAGTTTACAATTTTTCCCTATCCTAATTGCGTCTTTTTAAGCATTTTTTTTTGCCTTGAAAAGCTAGTGGGACAGTTCCTTCAGAACATTCGATGTATATGTTTGAATGAAATCACTTAAATATTTTACTCTTTTGGTTTTTGTTATGCATTTTGATATCTAAGGGTTTTGACTTAAGATACTTACCCATAAATACCATGTGCCAGTCTGTAAACAATATAGACCTAGATAATTATGTTGGCAAACAGTGTGCCACTGGCAGATCAAGGTGTTCACGGCTTTAAATTTTAAATAATATAGCTATTGAAAGTGCTGGCACAGTAGTTAACCGCAAAACTGGGTCTAAAACTGTTTATTGTTGAATGTGTGATGTATACAAGAAAATTGGATGGGGTGGGGGTTGCTTTAGCAGTTTATTAAAGAATACAGTAAATGCCCGTCCCACTGTCATAAAACTTTTCATCAACTCAAATCTTACTTGAAAATATTCAGACCAGTCTGAATGCTGGATTTGGATTTTCAAGTCTTGAATAATAAGTATTACTCAAACTGTTGAGTCAGTTTTCATGACAATTTAACCTAATGGTTTTCTCTTGGATACTACTTTCCTATCAATCATGTAAAATAAATTTTAATTTAAATTTTTTTTCAAACTGTGTCTACTCCTTAATAGTGAACAATTGTAGATTAAAGACTTCCAAATGTTTCAGGTAAAATTTTATTTTGCTATAGTATTTGCATTTATACCCTTGCATCAAAAGTAGCTCTTTTTATATTCTTTAAGTGGGTACCAGGTAGTGATGTGGTTGTAGGACAAAACCGTGGCAACCTGTGTGTGTGGTACAACATAGAAGCACCAGAGAGAGTGACCATGTTCCCACTAAAGGTATATTCATACATTATTTTATTTTGTTACTCATCTGTTATTGCTGTGTAACATTATTGGGTGATGTAGATTCTAGTTAGAGCTTTCATAACTTTTAAAATATATATTTTCATGACCAATGTTTGTGGATTGCACTGTATTTAACAGACTAGAAAAAAAAAACAATAAATTGCCACCATGTCAGAGACAGCAGGGGCAAATCTTTACAACATTATGAGAATGGATAATATAAGAAATCTATTCTCAATGACACACTCTTTAAAAGGGCTGAATGAGAATTTTTTTTGTAAAGTTGGATAAAGTTTAGTTTTTTAAAATGTTAAATTTTCTAAATTGTTACAGTTTACAGCTGGGGTGTCCAGCTTTATTGTATGAGGGGCCACATTGCAATTTATTTCTCACTCAAGAATCCATTTATAAACTTGTTTTCAACTACCAGTTGGCACAAGTTATGAAAGGTTGTGCTAGATACAAACCTTTCACTGGCCAAATTCTGACCCAGTAGCCATATGTTGGACTACCCATTTTATTGTCTGATTTATGGATTTTGTTTGAATATTAATGTTTTTATTGACACCTCTTCCCTAACAGTTTGCAAGCTACAGGGTTCATAAACATCAGTTGTGACATATCCAGTGGCATGAATTATCAGGGAAGACTCAATTTTGGTTAACATTGAGGTGGGGGGGCATGATGGCTGATAGAACAACAGTCCTTGCAAGGTGTATCATTGCAGCCTTAGTTTGGGCAAAGGCTTTTTATCCAATCAGGCTGTTATTTGAAATGTTCTAAATTGCAAGCTGTTTACAGCTGAATAATTTAGGTGAAAGTTTCTTATGGATGAAGAAGTTTACTAATTTTAACTTTAAAGCAATGAAAATATATTATATTTACCATATATGATGGGACACTATTTGCTGGGACACCATAAATTAATTTTAAAAGTGATTTTTTTTGTGCCCTGTATATTCTGGGACACAATGTTATTTTGAGTGGTAAGTTGTGGAACACCTTTTTAATCGTTCAGAAATTACGTGCCAGAAAATGCACTCCAACTGAAATTTTATTTTAAAAATATAAAACTGTGTACTTGGGATAAAATTCTTCAATCCACTGCAGCAGCATCTCATCAACACAACCCTTCTCCTGCACACGTATGATACATTCTTTCGGTGCTTAAATTTTTCATTTTTAAATTTCTGATACAGTGAAAAATTGTTAGAGGCACAACACCTGAAGTGGAAACTGCAAGGATTGAAGTCAGATTTTTTTTAACATCTGCACCAATCTAATTCTCACACTTTTGACACCCATTTTATCATCAATCCATTTAGGAATGCGATCAATGTACACATAATTTAATCCATGCCAATGATCATATTGTTGGCGAATTCATCTGCTCTTCTGGCCTTCATGAATTCATCACAATTTTATCTTCTGGGTAATGCTGGGTCATCAATTTCCATGCACAAATCACTATATTGTGTCACTTTAAAGATTGTTCCATTGTTTCAATTTATTTGCAGCGAATACCAGTGAAAAGAAACCAAAGTTTGTTTTTATTTCTCATCCTTCTTTGTATTTTCAAAAAACAAATCAAGAATAAATTGGCACACTTAAAAGAATCTATAGTCTGCTTCCAATGTCAGCATGCTTTGCAATAAAAAAACTTTGTATTGATATCCTTTCCAAAAAAATGGCTTTAGAGTATCCAAAGTCAGTTGTTGAGGTCAGCAAACATTGTAAAAGAAAATAACCTTTGTCTTTGATGTCCTATTGATCAGTGCTTGGCAACTATTGTTATAATTAATACAAAGGTGTAATGATTTCTGCAGGTAAATAATGATGATACCTTTGTATCCATTACTGGTGAAAAATTGTCACTTGCATTCATGTGAATATGTTTTTAAATAATGATTTTTATTTGTGAGATACTGTCATACAGTAGACATGGATATAATTCAGTCTTGGTTATTTTGCACTTAACATGATGTCATGTTTGATTGGCAGCTGTCTTCAAGATATTAGTTGATTATTTCCCTCTTGTTTATGAAACCATCTTCTTCTCTTCTGGCCTACACGAATTTATCATATGATTTTATTTTCTCCAATTCTTCAGGGTGATGCATGGTCATGGACGTCTGTGCATGAAGCACTATATTGTGTCACTTTAAAATTTGTTCCATTGTTTCAATTTGTTTTCAAAATTCTCATGAATATCCATGAAAAGGAACCAAAGTTTGTTTCCATATTTCTGCCGTCTTTGTATATTGGGGAAAAAAAATCAGCACAATTAAAAGAATCCATAGTCAGTTTTGTCTGCATGCTTTGCAATAAAATAACCTCTGTATTGATATCCTTTCAACAAAAAAAGAAAATAACGACTGTTGGCTTCCTAAGTCAGAGTGCTTTGTAATAAAAATAGGATTTGTCTTTGATATCCTGTTAGTAAGTTCAAAGTTGGACTTTATTGCCCATTGGCAGTTGTGTTTATTCACCACCCCGGCTTTTATGTGCTTGGCATTTGTAGTAATAATACAAAAGAAGATTGATGTCTGTGGGTAAATAGTAATTATGCTTTTGTAACCTGTGCTGGTAAAAAGATTGTCCCTGACACTCAAGTGAATGTGTTTTCAAATAATGATTTTTATTAGCGAGATACTGTCATACAGTAGACCTTGATATAAGTATTATTTTGCACCTAACATGGTGTCATGCATGAAATGACAGTTGTCTTCGAGATATTAGTTGATTATTTCCTTCTTGTTTGTGATTTTGTTGGATCCAGTTCTTAGTCATATAACATATTCAAACCTTTTAGCACAACAAGCACAATTTATTTCTCAATGTTCGTGTCAATGAACAATGTGGTGTGTGTTATCAAGACATAAGACATAAGCGATACACTCTGCAGTATGGAAGCCTATGCTTCATATATGGATTTCATGGATTTAATTTAATTTCGAAAAATGAAATACTGTTTGTATCATTGTAAAGAATTTGTAGGATGCCAGTAAGTGGACTATGACTGGAATATTGAATTCTGCAAATAAAATCAAGAGAATGCAAATTCAGTTTAGTAGGTCACTCGAGAACTGTTGCAGCCAATGGAAGCCTTTCTCTATGTAAAGTATAACAATTCTGTTATGTCTTAAAGGACAGTTAAGTGGTCATGTGTATTGAAGCCATCCAGTGTTTTGCTGTCAAGATTTCACTACATAATTGAAGCTGTTAGTTAATGATCCTTGTTTTTAAAAAAGTGATAATTTCATTTTGCAGGGTGACATTGTGGATCTGGAAAGGAATGAAGGAAAAACTGAGGTCATTGTTAATGAGGGGGTGACCACAATTTCTTATACTTTGGATGAAGGATTGATTGAATTTGGAACTGCCATTGATGATGGGGACTATGAAAGGTATTCCATTTTAAAATGTCTACTTCATAAAAATATTAGAGACCGATTGTTTTTTTGTTTCCAATTTAATGTATCAAAATGATATTTTGTCACTCGATGAAATCTGTTTCTTGTGCAGTTTAACATATCAAAATAATATTTTGTCACTTTATGAAATCTGTTTCTTGATCTTGTGTAGTAATTACTATTATCTTACTGTTTTGAATAAAAACAGACAGAAAAATTAATTTGTATGTTTGGTTTAATAAGTTAGAGATTAAGACAGGATATTTTTTCTGAACAGAAAGCAAATAAATTGTTATAAAAGTATAGTATTGTAGGACAAGTAATGGTTTAATATTTTTCTTTTAATCCTGAAAAGGAAATGGTAATGTTTGCAAACCAAAGACTGCATTAATGGTAGGCACAAAAGTTGCATAGCTTCTAATATCACAAGGTCCAAAGATAGAAATTTACTTACTCTGGTTACAGTTCTGATATGAGGAGGTTGAGATATAAACATAGCAAAATGGTCACTGCAACCTATTTTTAAGGTTTAAGGACACAGTGTAGTTTAGTTTTTAACACTTGAAATGAATTTGCTTATAACTAGTTTGATGGAACTCTTTTTGTGTGTCCTATCAGGCCTTGTGCCTTGCCTAATTTATTGTTTGAAATGTTGGCCCTCATTTTAATGTGCAAAAATCTGATAACCTTTCCAATACAAGCTGTCACTTTTTCTGAGTATCTTCTAAAGCATCGCCACTTTGGTTATCAGTACAGGTGTTTTGTTCAAGTTCACTCAACTTAATCTTTGTAGTTATTGTGGCAGTCTGTAGGCCACAGCTGATGTTTGTACTTGCATTGGCAGTCTATAGATCATTGTTGATGTTTGTACTTGTATTGGCAGTATGTAGGTCATTGTTGATCTTTGTACTTGTATTGGCAGTATGTATGTTGGTCATCATTGATCTTTGTACTTGTATTGGCAGTCTGTTGTTGATCTTTGATCTTGTATTGGCAGTCATTGTTGATCTTTTGTATTGGCAGTATATCATTCAATGTTGATCTTTGTATTTAGCTTGTCCTTTTGTAAGTCTGTAAAGACATCTGGTCTGAAAATCATAAAATTCTTCATCTTTAGATTTTGTTTCTACCAATCCTAATGTGTTATTTTTGAAAGGTTATTTCTGATTGGCTGATAGTTACTTAAGAAAACTAAATTTTAAATGCAGACTCCATATTTTTTGATCACATGGTGTGATTGTGGTTCATTTCCCTTTCTAATGTTGTTAATCAGCTTATTAGATTTGCACTTTTTACATGTGCATTCATCAGTTCCTCTCTTATTTGAATACCTCATCCATGAGTTTGGCCTTTTCATGTGTCGTTTCTTTCAGCATTTGTCATTGAACTCACCTGGCTGATGGCCATATGATCTTATAGCATGGCCCTATGTCCATCATCCTTTGTAGCTTAGCTTCTTTTTCAGAATAACTGAGGGAGTGTCAGTTAGACTTGGTTGGAATGTTTATTTGGCCATGCTCTTTAAAAATATATTTCCTAGCAGCAGTGTGGCATCTTTATCATCTGGTTGAAAAACTTTTCTGTTGTTTTTATAAAATCACTTAGTTCTTTTTTTATCTAAGCATTTGATTAAATATGGCACAAGTGTTTCTTAATACATGCTTTGTCTCAATTTCTAACCAGCATGGATCCCATGGTAATTGTGTGGTTTCAATAGCAACATATATTCAACTTCTTCTTAGACAGGCCTAGCCAGTTTTGCTGAAATTTTGTGTGAATGTTCCTTAGCAACTGGGTGGAAAACCTGAATACAATCAGCTGTACTGTATAATAGAATGACTCCAAAACAGTTGTACCATATCTTAGCTTCACCATATCGAAGAATGACTCCAAACAGTTGTTCCATATCATACAGTGTCTCCAAAACAATTATACCATATCATACAGTGACTCCAAAACAGTTGTACTATTTCATAGAATGACTCCAAACAGTTGTTCCATATCATACAGTGACTCCAAAACAGTTGTAATTATGATACAATGACTCCAAAACAGTTGTACTATATCATACAATGACTTCAAAACAGTTGTATTGAATCATACAGTGACTGCAAAACAGATTTACCACATTATAGCATTACCATATCATAGAATGACACCAAAATAGTTGTATCATATCATACAATGACTCCCAAACAGTTGAACTACATCAGACAATGACTCCCAAACAGTTGTATCATATTAGACCAAATGAGTCTTTGTATAAACACTTTTATCACATATGCAAAAGATCCAATTTACCATCTAGCCCAGCTGAATTTAGGGGAAGTGTGGCAGAATGGTCTGATGCACTCTCCTTTACAGATCTGTTTGAATGAGTTTGAGACTTACATTGACCAAATTGGGTATGAAAGAAAGCTTGCCAGTACTGTTTTTTTGCATTGACGGTTCTCTCTTCACCAAATATACTGGCCACCATGTATCATGCGCTGAAAAATGGCATTAAATACTACAAAACCAAATTATGCCAGCTGAATTTAATTAGAGTAGAAACACAGTTAAACAGTGTATAATTACCACCAATTTGAAGTAGCTGGCAATTTTTCAGTCATAGGATTCTTTAGTCCATGGCATCAGTATTTTTATTGCATTTACCATTTAGATCAATGTGTACCTTATTAGTACATTACTGTTTTGATCAGTGTGTGCCTTATTAGTAAATTTACTGTTTAGATCAGTGTATGCCTTATTAGTACATTTACTGCTTAGATCAATGTGTGCCATGTGATTGATATGTTTTATTATTCTATTGGATTGTTCCCAATACATTATTTTTTAAAAAAATATTCTCAGCATTCTATTATTGAGCATATTAATGTATTGTGAAATATTTACTCGGAACAGGGTTTCAAACTGTTGCCGGAAGACAAAAGAATGATGTAATGTTTACTTTATTCTTCAAGATGTTTTCATATATTTTACTAGGATACATCAGTACATAAATGTGCAAGCATAATTCACTATTTCAGGGCAGTTGCTTTCCTTGAGACTCTGGAAATGTCTTCAGAAACAGAAGCCATGTGGAAGACACTTAGTAAACTGGCCATGGATCAAAAACAGTTGCATATTGCAGAGAGGTTTAGATTTCTTCATTAACAAATTGTTCAAATCATGTGAAATTTGTATTATTTCATGGAAGAAAGAATGGCTTCACATTTATCAATTTTGGACAGTTGTTAAATGACATATGTCATTATTGTTACATGTCTGTTGACCAATGTCAAAGGAACTTTAACAGATAATATTCATTTTGCT
Source organism: Potamilus streckersoni (assembly GCA_016746295.1). Classification (NCBI taxonomy): domain Eukaryota; kingdom Metazoa; phylum Mollusca; class Bivalvia; order Unionida; family Unionidae; genus Potamilus; species Potamilus streckersoni. The sequence continues at coordinate 58,451 of JAEAOA010000678.1, forward strand.
TTTTCTTTTCTCTGCCCATGTGTATTTTTAACTCAAAGTTTTAGTACAGAAAACTATTCCTTATATAGAATGTTAGAAATCTGTCACTTACATTGCTAAAGCTTTTAACATTTTGTCGCTATTACAGAAAACAAAGTTTGATAAACCATGTTTATTTCTTATTGATAAATTTGAAACTTGTGTTAACTTGATACAACAGTGTAGAATATTGTACTGGCATGTATATGTGTGCTTTTATTGTTGTTGTGCCTATGGTTTACACTGATTTTTATCAGTATCATATAAATTCTTGGGTTTTTTGGGGGGTTGCCCATAGTTCTTCAACAGAGGGATGTTGCAAACTATTTCAGGTGTTATGCTGCATTAGGGGATGTTGCAAAAGCCCGCTTCATGAAAGAAACACTCAGAATTGCTGCAGAAGTAGCCAAAACCATGGTTGGTAAATTTTTATTTTAAATTAACTCTTTCTTTAGTCATGAGAATATATAATTCATTTAGATTTTCATCATGTGTTTAGCATGTTACTGTTTCTGTTTTTTGAACTTTCTAATCTGCTTTTTAAAGCGAAGATGATAGATGTTGTTGTTGTTGTTCTGGGGCTTATCACCATTTTTCAGCACATGATAGGCTATACATGGTGGCCAGTATTAATGGTGGAAGAAGAAACCAGGAAAGAACCACCGACTTTGAACTTTCTGATCTGCTTTTTAAAGCCAATATGATAGATGCATCACTTAGTATCAGACATGCCATTTAATACCAACTTTGTAAATGCATTACTTGGATTTGCCATTTAAAGTCAAGATGGTATCAGGATTAACTAGACTTATCATTTAAAACCAATGTCATATAGGCATCACTGGTGTCTTACTTGACATTTATATCAAGCATGGTAAATGAATGTTATTTAAACCAACTATTTAAAGCCAGCATGGTATTGGGATCACCTAGACATGCAATTTAAAGCTGCATGGTATAGGCATCACTTAGTATCTGACTTGACATTTAAAGCCAGCATGGTATAGGCATCACTTAGACATGCCTTAAAGTCAACATTGTAAAGGCACCACTTAGTACCTGACATGCCATTTAAAGCCATCATGGTATTGGGATCACCTATACTAGCCATTTAAAGTTGACATCGTATCAGCATCACTTAGTATCTGATCATGGTATCATGATCACCTGGTCTTACCATTTAAAGTCAACTTGGTATATAATAAGGTATAGGCATCACTTAGACTTGCCATTTAAAGCCAACATGGTATAGGCATCACATAATATTTTACTTGCTGTTTAAATCCAACATAGTATAGGCATTGCTTAGACTTGCCATTTAAAGCCAACATGGTATAGGCATCACATAATATTTTACTTGCTGTTTAAATCCAACATAGTATAGGCATTGCTTAGACTGGCCATTTAAAGACAACATGGTTTAGGCTTCACTTAGACTTGCCATTTTAAGCCAGCATGGTATAGGCATCTTAGAATTGCCATTTAAAGACAACATGATAGAGGTATCACTTAGACTTTTAAGCCAACATGGTATAGGCATGTTAGACTTGCCATTTTAAGCCAGCATGGTATAGGCATCTTAGAATTGCCATTTAAAGACAACATGATAGAGTTATCACTTAGACATTTAAGCCAACATGGTATAGGCATGTTAGTCTTGCCATTTAAAGCTAACATGGTATAGGCATCACTTAGACTTTACATTTAAAGCAAAAATAGTATAGGCATCTTAGACTTGCTATGTAATGTCAGTATGGTATAGGTATCACTTAGACATTTAAATCCAGCATGGTTTAGGCATTACTTAGACTTGCCATTTAAATCCAGCATGGCTTATGGATCGCTTTGACTTGCCATTTGCATCCAGCATGGCTTATGGATCGCTTTGACTTGCCATTTGCATCCAGCATGGCTTATGGATCGCTTAGACTTGCCATTTGCATCCAGCATGTTTTATGGATCGCTTAGACTTGCCATTTAAATCCAGCATGGTTTAGGGACCACTCAGTGTCTGAATTTACAGATTCATCTGAGCTGAAGTATTGCTGAAACAAATTTCAGTGAAAGATGTTTATATCAAAGTTTTGCTAATTCTGACCCAAGGTTTTTCATTTGAAGGTAAGACATTGAGCTTTGAGTAACATTATTTTATCCATTTGCTCCTAATTTACCAATATTTGCCTAACTTCTGGAGCTTTAATTTAATTTGTATAGCTGAAACAAATAACTTAACCTGTCATAGTTATGTGAGTGGTTGACAGAAATAGTTTCTTTAGAAGAATGCTAGTTCTAAATCACAGACCTGTTCTGGAATTTGTATATAGCTTGCACTTGGGATAAGGAACAAGCCTATTGATTTTGATGCCAGAGGGTCAAATGTGAAGGTCATAGGAATAAGCTAATTGATTGTTAGGTAAAAAAAAATTCAAAGATCAAGGTCATAAAATAAGAAAAATGCTCTCTAAACAATAATATTACTTCTACATCACAGATCTAAGTCAGACTTTAAGATAAGGGAGAAGCTTACTGATTTTTTTGGTCACAAAGTAAAAAGTTAAGATCACTCAGAATGATTGAATAAAGACAATTGTTTCTAGACAGAAAGTTCAGTTTCTTGACTCCATACCTTTAACACAGTTTTTGGATAAGTAATTTAAGTTATTGTGACTGAAAAAAGAAAATGTTTGTGTTTTTCATATTAACTTTGCTCCTATACCACATAACTTGACTAAAGTTTGTGGAAAGCTTGCACTTGGGTATGGAAGATGCCTCTCAATTTAGTTGGATCATAAAGTCAAAGATTGAAGTCAGTGCAATTTAAAGAAAAATATGTTTTAATAGCAGTGATACATTACCTTCTATTATTATGTTGATACCTCCATTTATGGCACTAGTCCCCAGTCCAATGTAAAAATTCCCTCCAGTTAGTATAGTAGTTGGAGGTCAGTAACAGAAAACAAATCAGTCCCAGTCTAATGATTTAGTTGCTTATGCTCATTCAGGAAATGTACTTCATTGCAAACACACACAAAAAATGTCCTTTGTTTGCTTTAAGGACAGATGAAGTGTGGGATTTAGTAGTACACTACTACTCATACAGAGAATGAAGAGGCCTTTTATTTGCAGATGGACACCCTCTATTGCAAAGAATGGCCAAGAGCATGTCTCAGCTTAGGAAATAGCCAATTAATTGATTACAGGAGTACACCCTTTGTTATTAGGAATGGCCAATAGTATATCCCAGCTTAAGAAATTGCCAACTCATTGATTCCAGGTCATCCTCTGTTACAAGGAATGGCCATGTCCCAGCTTAGGATATTGCCAACTCATTGACTCCAGCAGGAATTAGAAGTACTTTCTAGTACATAAAAATTGCTAGATTGGTTTTAAGAGGAATCATGGTTCTGGAAGTTGCAGACACTGAAGAGCAAATACCCCTACACCATTCCAGAGAGCAGTCATTGGCACTTCCTGATGCAAGGAAGCTGCCACTCCAGAGAACCCACCACCACCACCACCAGCAAAAGGGAAGAAGTCTTTGCACAGCTCATCCAAGGGGTATAGGTTGTCTATTGTCTTGAATAGAGTCTCCTCTAGATAATCATGTTTTGATAAGTCTGTGGCCAGGAACTGGGTACCAGGGATGAGCCATCACATACTGGTCAAGGACAAGGCATTCAACTAGATTTACTGCATTTTCCCCTGGAGCTGTGTCTGAAACATTCCAAATCTTAAGACATGGGAATTCTTACAGTTTGGAATCACTATTGAGGACACACAGAAACCAATTTTCTGTTGCATTCTCATTAAGCAGTTCTTAGGGGATTGTGCTTTCTTCCACTGCCTGACAGATTCCTAGAGGCCGTATCCATACAGTGAGTCACTCATTGTCACTGTTGACTGTGCTATCTAAGGAGCTATAATGTCTTTATTGGGATGCTGTCTGTCCAAGATTTTTCAATGGTCATGATGAATCTCAACAAAGTCCTAATGAGGACAGATCTAAAAGAGATCACCAGTGCCAGTTCTTGGACACAGGTCCAGGGTAAGCTAAATCATTGAAGAAATGTCCTCAGTCTGAGAGGTTAGTAGGTCCCTCCTTGGAGTGCATTTAACAGAGATTTCATTGGAACTCAAAACATTTTGGATCTCCTTCTCAGACCCATGTGCTAAATGGTTTGTTTGTATGGGACAGGGACACTGCCATGTAACAAGCACATGCAACATATTAAGTTTTGTAGTTACTATATAGCAAAAAATGAGATTTCCCAGAGTTGAAAATGATAGTTTATGAAAGTGCAATAAATGAATTTGAAAAAATTATTATTGGCTAGTTTTGTTTCCAACTTACTCTGGTGCCCAGAAGGTGAAAAGGCACACACACACACACACACACACACACACACATATATATATATATATATATATATATATATATATATATATATATATATATATATATATATATATTAAATCCATCACCAATACACCAAAGTAAAGAGAATCAAAAGTTCTTTTAACAATAACTAAGAAAAAAAAGGTCTTTATTAAAAAATGTATATTAACCAGAATGAAAACATGCAAAATTATTTTTCTTTAAAAATCAAATCCTGTGTAAAGTATGAAAAGTTAGAGCAAAACCTTCAGAAATAGTTAATCCAGTGATAGACAAGTTATTTTCTAAGACTTAAGATGCCTTTCAGTTTGTGATAATGTCCAATGATATTATGCAAGGGTCAGATCACATGACTACTGTATTTGTCAAGAACCAAGAGATCAAATCTTTGCTAACAAAAAAGAATCCAAATATGAACAATGTTGATGTCCTTGTTTTCTGGTTGTTTTTGCAATTGACAGGTGTTGGCTTAAAAAACTTTGTTGGACATTATTTATTACTTTTTATTCCAACACCTGGTTTTATTAAGCAGAGTTTGGTTGACATGCACTTTCATATTGGCACTCAGTATTAGATTAATGTTTGGATTGGTAGGCCTGGTGTCTGGATAATGTGATTGGGCAGGACATGATCCTATATGTCTGTGGCATGATGCAACAGTGCTAGACATCGCTATAAATTGCCACACTGCTGACATCATAGTGATATGACTGAAATTGTATAAAGCATGTTGCATGTTCAAAATTAAATGTTTCATAGAACTGTCTTTTTATTTGTGTGTTACATTCCATTTTGTTTTTAGTTTATAAATATATATATATATATATATATATATATATATATATATATACACACACACACACAGTGTGACCCCGCTATACCACACTCCGTTATAATATGAATTTGGATATAACACGGTCATGGCATGGCTCCCAAAATTTTATATACATATATTTTTCTAGTACACAAAAAATTTGTTACTTAAAAATGTGGGGAAAAAAATGTAAAAAGTTTATCATTTTTGGGAAGAGATTGTGCATGAATAGTAGGTTAATACAAGACGATCGTGGTGTGGCTTCTGAAATTTTATATGTATTTTTCTTGTACAAGAAAAAAGTGGTTTTTTTTCTTTATTGGTATGAAATTCATGTGTATAAAGTTTATTCTGGGATTGCGTAGGGTTTTGCCAATGTTACAAACTGCAATTTTATTTTCCTTATTGTTTTTTTTTTATTGGCAACATTGTTGGCTGTTTAAATTTGTTTATACAACCATTGATTTGGAGTCAATATATCAATAAGCCCAATGAAAGGAAGCTGCAGTCTTGATATACAATGCACTGAAATGTATTTGCATAAACAATTTATTTGTCCATATTGACAAACCATCTTAACAGAGCATTGTTATATCATAATCCACTTATGTTGACATTGAGCATAAATACTGATGTTTTGAGACATCTGGTTTTTTTTTTTAGTTGTTGACATTTCTGATAGCGGAGATCAACTGGACGAGGCATTTTCTCATAATCTATATTTATTGGCCACTAGCTAGTAATTAATATATTTTCATAGACTGATATTTGTATGTGCATGGTAAGTAACACCAATGTACAAAAAACCCCACAAAAAACATCTTTTTGGTCTATTCAATAGACAGGGAGGAACAGTAACTACAATTAACCAAACAAGAGCAAATTCTTTTTTTTTAAGAGAATGTACCCAGATAAAAGTTTGCTGAAATTTCAAAGAAAATATATTACATTTGAAGCACCGACTGTTACATACAAAGCAAATGGAAAAAAATTCAATTTGAATTGAGCAATACAGTTATTTGATGTTGCCACCACAATAGGAAATGGGCATTTGTTTGGTTCTCCAAAGCCAACTACAATCTATAGTTAAAAAAATAGAACTTTTCTTCAAAGGAAATCAGTACCAACTTAAATTAAAGCAATGGAATTTGATGGATTGTTTTCATTTTCCAACGTGACTTGAATACATATATTGTGCCGTGAAGGTTTCATTATAGTTAGGAAAAAGTTTTATGCTTATGAATGCTACTAACAGTGACTTGAAACACAAACTAACTTTTATCGACTTGGTATGTGCTGAAAAGTAAATGTGCTTCATCATTCATTATGTGATTGTACTATGTTTATCCACTGAATTCAGACCTATATGACCTGTGACAAAATTATTGAATATTTTGAATGTGTGTGTGTGTGTGTGTATGTGTGTGTGCATATTTTCTATAGAATTACTTGTATTCTGGATTCAGTGTATGTGACTAGCTTCATGGGTGAGTACACAGTGTTGATATTCTTTCATGCTATACATTAGACATGTATATATAAAATGTATACATGTGTGTATGTACCAATCCGTGATTATCTAAATAAAGTAAAATGTTATATATGCCTTCTCTGTTTTCACTTGAGATGTATTTCCCATTTAATATACATGAAGCTGGTAACTATGCCAATGGAGCACTTATTTTACTGCCCACATTTATTACCTCCCCCCACACAAATTTATTGGGTACATGCATCATTTTCTTCTGGTTGCTTATAACATGGTTGGGTTCTATGGCTCTCAACTACTATGTTATTATTTTAGTTATAGAGGGGTCACACTATGTGTGTGTGTGTATTTATGTATGCATATATTTATAATGTATCACGTTTATTTGAATTTTATGTTCAGCTCCTATATTTTCACATTTTACAGAATAATAATATAAAAATAGTGTAGAGATAAAGGAAGAACATTTATATATATATATATAATTACAATGAGAAATTTATGTAATAATGATTCATTGAATGTATGCATCATAATAAAAAATCAAACAAGTTTGGATTGTTCAATTACAGTTTTCATGTGACCACTCTGGTGGCTTAACGGTTACAGTGTCTGCCTTGGATGCCGATGGTTGCTGGTTCTAACCTCGGCAGAGTCATACCAAACTTATTCAAATGGTACCATCAGCTGCCTTGCTTGACCCTCAGCATTAAGAGGTTAAGACTGGGTGGGACATCATGCTGCATGTCTGTGGCATGATGCCTCATTGGTAGACATTGCTCTAAATTTCACACTGCAGACGTGATAGCAATATTACTGAAAATTGTTAAAGCTACATTAAAAATCTGAATCACACACACACAATTTCATAAAAAATAAGTGTCAGAATTATTACTTTTTAAACTTCATTGGGCTTCGCCTGACTAGACTCTAGAGCAAGGCTTGACCCTATACTGAAAAGGGATCCTAGAAGGCTCCCTTGAATTCTGACCTACTTTTAATCAATTTGGTCTATCCCATCTTTCACCCATGCATATGCATTGTTTAATTCTCTCAGATAATTTTTTGTTGCTGGAGGGTACCAGTAACAGAATGAGAGCCATTGAAGTAGCATCGAGTTTTCTAATTGATTCAGAATTTGTGTTGTGTATACTTAATGATCCTAACATTAGGACAAGTATATGCCACAAAAATATTTTGTTGGTGTTATCATGATATCAGAGTAACATAACCTGGAGTCAACATGGCATCTTTTTTCAATTATTTCCCACAATCATCTGATTTAAACTGGAAATTAAATCTTATTAATACAGAGCAAAGATCACCAAGTATAAATATGTAAAATATTGAAGCACACTGTTTATTTGCTGATTGCTAACTTTAAGACCCATGATACCATAGCACTCCTGTATATTTACTATCAGATGTATATACTGGACCATGTATGTACTATCATGTATATACTGGACCATGTACTACTATCAGATATATATACTGGACCATGTACATACTATCAGATGTATATACTGGACCATGTACATACTATCATGGATATACTGGGCCACGAAGTACTATCATGTATGTATTGGACCATGAATGTACTATCATGTATATACTAGACCATGTACATACTATCAGATGTATATACTGGACCATGTACATACTATCATGTATATACTGGATCATGTACGTACTATCAGCACATGATAGGCTATACATGGCAGCCAGTGTTAATGGTGGAGGAAATCACCGGAAAAAACTATTGACCCACAAGAAGCTACTGGCAAGCTTTCTTACATATCCACATTCGCTGAATCGTACTCAAACCCACACATAGGTCAGATGGCAGTGATCCGTAATGGACTGCACTTTTAACCACTCTGCCACTAGCTGCCCCCGAAATATTTTTGAAAGATTTGTAATGATAGCATATATTTATTTGGGAGATGCATGAGAATAAGATTTTCCTGTAAGTATTTACTCCAAAAATTAGTTTTCTAAGTTCCCTGGGTACATGTTAGCTTGAACTTGGTATAGATATAGCTGGTATAGCTATGTTAGCTTGAACCTGGTATGTTATATTTTTTAATTTTATATAATTTTTATATGTACTCTTCAGTTGGTGAGAGTACCCATCATATATTTTTTAAAACTGCCTTGCCCCTGGGTACCCTGTTTAAATTAAGTGGAACAGCCCTTAACCCCTGGAGGTTTTTATCATTTTCACCTGAAATGCAATTAGGATAACGATTTTGGGAGATATTTCTGAATACATCCTAATACATCGACTTCCAAAATATTGTTGGTTAACTTAATGCCTATTTGTGTTAGAAATATCAATTTTCATTGGCTCTTTCACCTGAGTATGAGCAAAAAGGTAAACATTGGAGTTGGGTTTTTTTATGCTTAATGGATCCATCATTTTCATGTTGAGACCACTCTTCATTCTAAATGCCCATCCTATCCTACTTTTTTCAAAGGTTCACATGTCTGTGTGCAATTCAGACTGGTCTGTCTTAGATCTGAGGTCAAGAAGTCTAAAATTCGGACACAAAACCAAATCACGACCTCGAGCGAATATTGGCTGGAAAAAACTATGGTCCAAAAAAATGACGTTTTTCCCTCTATATTTTGTAGTGCAACTAGAACATCCATATGATTTGGTATCATCATAAAGCTACATCTGTCTACCTTTCTATAATACCACCCACTTTATTGTGTCACACATGACCTTAATGTTACAGAGCTCAGAAGTAGGTTACCACCTCCTGCCCCATAAACGCGGCACTATGGGTTAAAGAGTTAAATAAGATATTGAGTTATGCTTTTGTTTTAAGCATTTATTAATTTTGAATATTCAAATGTTGTATTATAGGGTGGAGATGGCTTCAACCACTACAAAGTTAGGGCACGAATGGCAGTGATGACAAGAAATTTTAAAGAGGCAGAAACCATCTACTTAGAACAGGTGATAAGCAGAATCTTTTTTATGCATATGTATGCTATATAACAGAAAGTGTTGGTAATTATAACAAAAGTGGATTCAATTTGTTCATAATTTTGTGACACAGTTTGTAAACAGTGTATGTTTAGGAGAGTAGTATACATGAAGATTTAAAAAATTAATTTCTTCATTCTCTCATGTTTTGCATCTGATTATTAGAATATTTTCTTTCATAGGTAGAAAGTTTACTCTCTCATTTGCATGAAGATATAAAATGTTTTAAATCAACTTTATTATTCTCACATTTACCAGGCCTTTTGCATATGAATGGAAAGAAACCAATCAATTTCACACTGAATTTTTATGTAAAATTTCAGGTAATGTGTCTCATTGAAGACAGTGGTTGTGATAATATTTGATGGTTTGTCAGACCACTATAGCTGTATTGCTGTTTTTAATATGTTACTTCCCAACATGTGTACTATATTGGTTTGTTGTAAATTCATGTGTATGTGTTCATATATATATATATATATATATATATATATATATATATATATATATATATATATATATTACTAAACTAAACTATTTTCAGAATCATGTTGATGAGGCCATGGAAATGTATCAGGAAATGCACATGTGGAATGATGCCATTGAAGTTGCAGAAGTGAAGGTCAGCTTTGGTACCTTTCTTAAATCTATCTATATTCTTTGACATGCTTCCTTGTGCATTTTCATTTAATTTGTGTAGCCATGATAGTTTATGATCAGAAGATTTTATAGGAGCTTTAGTAATAGTACAGTATTCAAGTGCCATAATGTGCTTTTTGATCCCCATATGTTTTTATAAAATAGTAATATGTTCATTTAATCAAAATATTTAATCCAAATACTTGAATATTTATTTTCCAACTTGCTAGTTGCTTTATCAAAAAATTCCTTATCTTCAAGTTTATTATAGCAATTGGTACTTTTACAATTGTATAATCAAAGTTAATGTTTTCATGCAGGACAGTTTTTTTAGTATTTTTCTTCATTTAATAGTCTTGTTTATGGTCTTTCAAGAATCTATTTTGTTTAGCAGAATGTCAGAAATTCATGTCCTATGTTGTTCTTTTATTACAGTACATTCTTTGTAAATGGAACTGGGCAGGTATGTTTATAAAGTAATTTTGGACTCACATATCACAAATTATATTTTAGAGTAAACATCTCTTTTGTGGACAAGTTAGAGGTTATTTCTGTATACATCTGATTGAACAATTGTTTTGTTGTTGTATTCCAGATGCATCCAGAGCTGGAGAACCTCAGGAGAAACTACTATCAGTGGCTGATGGAAACTGGACAGGAAGAAACTGCAGGGGATGTAAGTCATCATGCCTACTCAATTCAGGAGCTGCATTGTCTCAGGCTGTAGGTTTGATTCCCACCATTGGATCTCTCTTGATCGGCTGTCATAATGTAGTCCTCGGAAATGGCTTCTTGCTTTCTCATTATATAACCTTCAGAGTATTGATGGATTATAAAGCACCAACCAAATTCCTCCTAATTCCCTACAGACTTGGGAATTTAGAATAAGCCAGATGCTCCTCCTGGTTGCCCGAGCTGATTTTGGTCACATGGATTTAACAGACCAACTTTCCAATTTTAAGTTGAATAAGCCAAAACCCTGCTTCCTAAATCATTGGTGCTGATATGGCTAAATTCAGATCAGTTTGAATTTTTAGCTGAAACCTCATTGAAGTTGTTATTATTCTTTTCTGATGGCTCTAAAATTGACATGTAGAGTTGTTAGGTTACATGCCCTTTCAGTGGACTCTCCAGTTTTAATCACATGGTTTCTTGTCTTAATGACACAAGCTTGTTTCATGGCAAAGAAATGGTTGCAATCAGTGGGCAATCAAAAAGTTAAAAGTTGTTTTTTGTCCCCATTCCTCCATCTCTAAATCTAGAGTGGTTGCAGTTCAGGACCCAAAAGGGTGACTGTGGTAGAGGTAGGATGCAGTGCAATGATTCCTCCTGTTACTTAATCACTTAATGTTACTGTGATTGAAGATGGAATTCAACAGAATTTAGATCTTCAAAATAATTTTTTGTGCTAACTGGATTCAATATATAGAGGAGGTTCTTCCTACTAATTTATGTGATGGTAAACTATTCTCTTAAAAACGTAATTTGCTAAAAAAATTACATTTTTTGATTGAAAAATGATAGCAACTTAAAGTTTTCAAGATTTCATGTTTCAAATTGTATAATTAAAGTTAATTTTTACAATGCTTAGCAGTTTCAAGTGCTTCTGAAGGTACATGATTGTAATAAGTAAATATCACATATAATACCATTTGTAGCACGTTTGAGACAGTAGTGTTTCACTGGAAGTACTTGTTAGCTTTTATTGTATCTGTTTGATTCCTATTGAGGACTTTATACCTCAGGTAAAAGAAAAAGAGGGTGACTACCTGGCTGCAATCAATTTGTACATGAAGGCAGGGCTGCCAGCTAGAGCTGCCAGGCTTGCCACTAGTCGAGAGGTAGGTCGTTGCATGTTGCTATGGTTATCTTATTGGTATCAAATACAAAATAGCCTACAAAGTCCTTTCAAATTAAATTTTTAAAATCAAATAATTTCTATCTTTGGTAAATCTTGGCAAACAAAATATGGAAATTATTCTACATTTTTAATAAATTTAATTTTAATTTAAAATTTAAATTTTTAAAATCAAATAATTTCAATCTTTGGTAAATCTTGGCAAACAAAATATGGAAATTATTCTACATTTTTAATGAATTTAATTTTAAATGAGCACTAATATAAGGGTATGTTTATTTGACAAAGAATGTTAATAGGACTTGGATGGCACTTCTCAGAAGCATGATATAATTGCCTATTGAAAATACCAAAATTTGTAATTCCAAGCATAGGTCACCATGCCAACCTATATAACATAATCAAGAATTCGAGGAATGTGTGAAGTTCTGTAGTCATCTTCATTTCAGGCAATTATTATGGTTTACCACTTTTATGTAGTCTTTTTTGTGGCCTTTGGTCTATCAGGTTGTCTCTGTCCTTACCACTGTTGTCTATCAAGTAGTCTCTGCCCATACCACTGTTGTCATGTAGTGTTTATTTGTTAACACCAATGTTGTCATTCATGTAGTCTGTTTGCCCTATCACTGTTATATTTCATGTAGTCTCTGTTAGCTCCTACCATATCACTGTTGTCTTTTGAGTGTACTCTTATGTTTGTTCATACCATTGTTCTTTTATAAAGTTGCTGTTTGTCTATACTGTTGTTTTTTATTTGCCCATACCACTGTTCACTTTCATTAAGTATCAGCTTGTCCAATAACACTGAAGTCTTTCATGTTGTCTATGAACATTATCCTTGCAACTGTTGTCCTTCATAGTCTCTATTTTGTATCTGTTTTGTAAAAATACTGTTGTTGTTTTTGTTGCCTAATTTTGCCCTTACCAGTATTGTCTTTCATCACTGTTTACTCACACCACTGTTGTCTTTCATGTAGTCTCTGCTTACCCATACCACTGTTGTCTTTCATGTAGTCTATGTTTGCCCATGTTGTTGTTGTCTTTCATGCAATTAATACAAATTAAATCTGACACCCTTCGGAGGAATGACATTAGTAATTTTATTCAGTAACAACTATTATAATAAATATGTATGATGAAATTTGTATGATAAAATGATTTTCAGATATATTTGAATGTCTAACATCTTTATGCCTGTGTACTCCATGATGGTGTTACATTGTCTGTAATATCTTGCTTTGAGTGTCTACCAAAATTATCCCTCTATACTACATGCTGGTATGATATTGTCTGTTGTGACTTGATTTGAATGTTTACCAACAGTATGCCTGTGTACTCCATGCTGGTGTGACATCATATGTTTGTCATGATTTGAGTGTCTACCAACATTATGCCTGTATCAGTCAACTTTGGCCACTGTGGTTTATCATTTGGCAAGACAGTTTACTCCGTTTTTCTTTGTATGATTTAACCCTTCAGGAGTTGATGTGTACTTGCTTTAAATTATAGAAATTCAGCAACCAGTAAATAATATACCTGCTTTAGATTATAAAAGTTTAACAATCAGCCAGTCTTATACTTGCTTTAAGTTATACAAGTTTCCAATCAATCAATCTGATGCCTGCTTTTAATGATAGAAGTTTCCAATCAGTCAATTGTATACCAGCTTTTAATTACAGAAGTTCAACAATCAGTCATATACCTGATTTAGATTATAGAAGTTTCTTACATATAACTTTGTGTCTATGAAAAATAATCAGTCTTATACCTGATTCAAATTATAGAACCTATTTACAGAGGGTGAAATAAAATGCATCAAATCTAAAGAATATTAAAGGACTAAATTATGAATAAAATAGAAACCATTGATCCTTGATCTGGTGTGTATTGACATTGAAGTCTTCCACTTTAGACTACATTATGTTGTATATGCTGTTGTAAGGTGATAGGCTATACTGATTTTACTTTGTCTGCATAGCAAGGTGACTCTGTGGCAATTTAGACTATGCTGATGTTAACTCTATATGCTATTGGAAGGTGACTGTGCCAATTTAGACTTTGCTGATGTTACACTATTTGCTGTAGGAAGGTAGCTGTCTCTACCAATTTAGACTTTGCTGATGTTACTGTATTTGCTGTAGGAAGGTAGCTGTCTGTGCCAATTTAGACTTTGCTGATGTTACTGTATTTGCTGTAGGAAGGTAGCTGTCTGAGCCAATTTAGACTTTGCTGATGTTACTGTATTTGCTGTAGGAAGGTAGCTGTCTGTGCCAATTTAGACTTTGCTGATGTTACAGTATTTGCTGTAGGAAGGTAGCTGTCTGTGCCAATTTAGTCTTTGCTAATGTTATTGTTTATGCTATTGGAAGGTATTATAACTCTATGCCTATTTAAACTTTCCTAATGTTACTGTTTATGCTGTAGGAAGGTAGCTGTCTGTGCCAATTTAGACTTTGCTGATGTTACTGTATTTTCTGTAGGAAGGTAGCTGTCTGTGCCAATTTAGTTGTTGCTAATGTTACTGTATTTGCTGTAGGAAGGTAGCTGTTTGTGCCAATTTAGACTCTACTGATGTTACTGTTTATGCTGTAGGAAGGTAGCTGTCTGTGCCAATTTAAACTTTGCTGATGTTACTGTATTTGCTGTAGGAAGGTAGCTGTCTGTGCCAATTTAGTCTTTGCTAATGTTACTGTTTATGCTGTTGGAAGGTATTATAACTATGCCTATTTAATGTTACTGTTTATGCTGTTGGAAGTTAACTCTCATGCCAATTTAGACTTTGCTGATGTTACTGTTTATGCTGTTGGAAGGTAGCTTTGCTGATGTAACTGTTTATGCTGTAGGAAGGTAGCTGACTGCCAATTTTAGACTTGCTAATGTTGCTGTTTATGCTGTAGGAAGGTAGCTCTCTTTGCCAATTTGGACTTTGCTAATGTTACTTTTTATGCTCTTGGAAGATAGTTTTCTGTGCCAATTTAGAATTTGTTAATGTTACTGTCTATGCTGTTGGAATGTAGCTCTTTTTGCTAATTTTGGCTGCTAATGTTAGAGTATATGAAGGTAGCTCTCTGACAATTTAGACTATGATGTTACTGTATATGCTATTGGAAAATGACTCTTTTATGCCAGTTAGAAGAATTAGTTTCATCTGTGGATAATGAAGATGAGGTCATTTCATTATTTGAAGAATAAATTATACAAGAGAAGAGCACATATTGTGATGATGTGGAATATTGGAAATTATATTAGTTTATCACATGACTAACATTTTTGGCATCTTTAGGTATTTATTATTCTTCTGATGTACTTTTCTTAATAAATATTTTTTGCTTGTATTTGACAGGATTTAATGTCCAACACAGAACTCATCAGTAGAATAGCATCTGCTCTAATAAAGGGAGATTTGTATGAGAGGGTAAGGCTTTCAGTCATGGATTTTGCCTATAATAATCAGTTACACACAAGACAAGTCCAGTATACCTCCTAGGAGAGAATTACCAAGTGCATTGTAGAATACAAATAGGCCATTTACTGTCCCTTTAACCACCATAAAATTAAAGGACTTTTGTCACATTTTATGTTGGATGATTATGAACTGCCTGAATTATAAATTTAATCATGGAGAAGAGACAGTCTAATTTTTTTTTACAGAATTTCTGAAGTGTTTTTCCAGATTCTTCTTTAGTTCACAACCAAGCACCTTAGGGGAATTACTGTAATTTTTCATTTGCTCATGACCAATAACTTTGGAGGAATTACTATAATGTCAGTAAATTTAATATACCATTAGTACATAAAGCAAATAACATCTGAAAAGAATTTGTATAAAAAGTTACAGACAATACAGTACTACACAAGTATTATATACAAAATTATGACCACAAGAGTAAGGTGTTATTGGCTGCCACCTAAGATTAGTCTGTCATAATGTTGTAGTAATTACTGTAACCATATGATTGATTCTCCTACAGTACACGTGTGGTTACTGTTATTAGAGCATGGTAATTCCTGTTATCAGATCCCTGTTACAATTATTACTTCCAGATGAACTTTATCTACTGTTACTGGTAATCCCTTTCCTGACTATTCCTTCCATATGGTCACCGTTAATTGAGCTTGGTAATGCCTGATTTACCTATTCCTTCCATATGGTCACTGTTAATTGAGCTTGGTAATTCCTGTTATAACTATTCCTTACATACAGTCACTGTTAATTGAACTTGGTAATTCCTATTTTAACTATTCCTTACATACAGTCACTGTTAATTGAGCTTGGTAATTCCTGTTATAACTATTCATTCCATACAGTCACTGTTATTTGAACTTGGTAATTCCTGTTATAACTATTCCTTACATAGTCACTGTTAATTGAGCTTGGTAATTCCTGTTATAATTATTCCTTACATATGGTCACTGTTAATTGAGCTTTGTAATTCCTGTTATAACTATTCCTTCCATATGGTCACTGTTATTTGAGCTTGGTAATTCCTGTTATAACTATTCCTTCCATATGGTCACTGTTAATTGAGCTTGGTAATTCCTGTTATAACTATTCCTTACATACAGTCACTGTTCATTGAGCTTGGTAATTCCTGTTATAACTATTCATTCCATACAGTCACTGTTAATTGAGGTTGGTAATTCCTGTTATAACTATTCCTTCCATATGGTCACTGTTAATTGAACTTGGTAATTCCTGTTATAACTATTCCTTCCATATGGTCACTGTTAATTGAGGTTGGTAATTCCTGTTATAACTATTCCTTCCATATGGTCACTGTTAATTGAGCTTGGTAATTCCTGTTATAACTATTCCTTACATACAGTCACTGTTAATTGAGCTTGGTAATTCCTGTTATAACTATTCCTTCCATATGGTCACTGTTAATTGAACTTGGTAATTCCTGTTATAACTATTCCTTCCATACAGTCACTGTTATTTGAGCTTGGTAATTCCTGTTATAACTATTCCTTCCATATGGTCACTGTTAATTGAGCTTGGTAATTCCTGTTATAACTATTCCTTACATACAGTCACTGTTAATTGAGCTTGGTAATTCCTGTTATAACTATTCCTTACATACAGTCACTGTTATTTGAGCTTGGTAATTCCTGTTATAACTGTTCCTTCCATATGGTTACTGTTAATTGAGCTTGGTAATTCCTGTTATAACTGTTCCTTACATACAGTCACTGTTAATTGAACTTGGTAATTCCTGTTATAACTATTTCTTACATACATTCACTGTTAATTGAGCTTGGTAATTCCTGTTATAACTATTCCTTACATATGGATGATCAGTTGTGTCAGATAAACTGATGAAATACGAGTTTTAAACTTGAAATTTCTCATTTGCAAAATGCAATGTTTGTGATTTTACTGCAACTCAAGTAATATTAGGTGAGGTCAATATGCTGCAAATGAACATTACATACATACATACATACATACATACATACATACATACATACATACATACATACATACATACATACATACATACATACATACATACATACATACATACATACATACATACATACATACATACATACATACATACATACATACATACATACATACATACATACATACATACATACATACATACATACATACATACATACATACAAACACACACACACACATACATACATTGCTGTCTGGCTTTTCTGTGAATCTAAGGTTTCCATCACCAATATTGGTGCAAAACACATGCCAAATTTGATAAAGTGACAAAAATGAAATACTGCAATGTTTACCATTTTAAAAAAAGCAGTTGTCACCAGAATATTCTGTTCAAAATAATAATAATTTTGGATACTTGGGATACCACCCTTGTATTTTTATGACTTGCGATGTGTCTGCGTATTCTGCACATAGCTTTGAAAAGATGTATGTTAATCCATTGGGCCATGGAAATGAAATACATTACTATGGACTGTTTCTGTCAGCATTTCACCAAGTAAATAAGTCAGATTTATAGCTGGTTTTACAAAATTCAGGTTAACAATGCCACTAAATGGCAAGAGATATTAAGCAAACTAAACCAATCTTGTACAAAAATGAGTAAAGTTCAACATTTATAAAAATAAGCTATTATGTGGAAGAGAAACAACAATGAATAGGATGTATGTGTTTACAACATCTTGTTTAAGGGGATAAAAATTACTAAAGAATTGAGAAACTGTATGCATGGGAATTTCTTGAGAATCCTGTTCTAGCAGCAAATTAACATGTTATAACAGATGATAAAATACATGTGGGACAACTTCTTGCAAAATTAGAAACTTGGATTAAGATGCATTTTTTTAAGGTAAACATTGCCATCTTTTAAACAATGTATTTATTTGTATGATTCTAAAAGATAAATATTAAATAGATATCTCTGTGTTACAAATTCAAAAAGGTCATGAAGTGGGTCTTCATGTTTGCATTTAAAAATCACATTTTCATATGCATTTAGAGTAGAAATAAGGATAGTTTTGTACACTTTATGAATATCACTTTCGTTAATTAAAGGATGATTGTTCTTTCTTGATACAAATTGAATTTTTGACCAAAAACAACATTTGATGAAATGTTTACAGAAATGACCTATTTTTGCGCAGAATTATCTGACATGCAGAATTACCCAACCCAGTGATACAAACATACATGCATGGATACATACATACATACATACATACATACATACATACATACATACATACATACATACATACATACATACATACATACATACATACATACATACATACATACATACATACATACATACCAATATGCTTGTCTTTTTGTTATTTTTAGAAGAAAAGCTTCTACCATTTCTTTGTAAAATTTTTGAAATGCACTGTGTGGAAAATCAGCTATTTCTTCTGTTAGTATAATTTCATGAGTAATGACCAAAAAACCTCCAAAAACATGGAATGATTCTAATGAATGTATTTGTAAAGTCATATATGTGCAACAATTGTCTCATCTGCTGATGGGAATCTTAATATTATGCAGTTAATGGAATCGGATTTCAGGAAATCCATCAAAAGCAATCAGAAATTATATTTTGCTTGCAAACATCATTTGATGTTACTTTTATCTTTTGCGACTTTACTGACTTTTTTCACAGGACACTTCTCGAAATAGACATAACTTTACCTTGGTAATAGTTAACTTTTGTTGAAATATAAAAGAAATTACAGAATAATGTGTTGCACTACCATATCAAATACTCTTTTGGAGTTTCCATTTTGAATCAGTATGTTTTATCAATTCTGACTGGATGATTGCCCATCATTGAGTAAATGTAATTGCTTAAAATGATATGAATTCATGAATATTATTTTATGTGGATTTCATCCCAGAATGAATATATGTACAAGTAATTGTTAATACTTTAAATGATGTGAATTCATGTATGTTGTTTTACATGGACTTATTCCTAGGCTGGTGATATGTATGAAAAGATACGTGACCATAACCAGGCCATGCAATGTTTCAAGAAGGGCAAAGCATACAGGAGAGGTAAGCGTTTATGAATATTTATAAGCCATAAAATTGTCTACTGAAATTAGAAGCACTGATATGAATAAGATAAAAATAGTAATTCATTTGAAAGTAGATAAGCAATATCTGTATATGCAGATATGTTGTGATTGGTTATGTTCATCCTCCTGTGGCTCCATATGTCAGTCTATCCAGCTATTGATGAAGCTGTATTACCATCCAGCCATGTAGCCAGCTGTTAGCCCATCCAGCCATGCAGCCAGCTAGCTGTCTAACCTCCAGCTATGTAGCCAGCAGTCTATTCCTCAAGCCATGTTGTCAACTGCCATTCCATTTAGCCATGTATCCAGCTGTCTCTCCATCCAGTCATAAAGCCAGCAGTCTGTTTATCCTGCCATGCATCCAGCTGTCAGTCCCATGCTCCTGTGACTTTGAAATTATATCTGTACTGATTAAGAAAGGCTTATCATATTAGGTATGGCGTTTTTGGAGGATAAGTAAATTACAAGTTAAGAGAGGGCAGGGGTCCAAGATTACAGTCTTATAGGTAATACAGAATCACCCTTTTAACTTAAATGCCATCTACAGCAGTTGATAATCATATTTGATCAAATGTTTCAAGAGAATGAATAGATAACACTGAAAGTTTCAGATGCAGATCTGGTGGGAGTTAGAATATGGGTCAGAGGTGACATTATATGTAATATGGAATAGTTCATATAACGAGAACTCCACCTGCACTGATTGAGGAAGTATTTTCATAGTTGGTAAAATGTATAGTAAGGATGTATAGACGATAACTATGGTTTTATATTCTGAATATATCCTCATCAGTGTGGGTGGGCATGGATAATGGGTTGTGGCAAAATTTAAAATATGGTGATATTTGTGTTGTTTTCCATATTTGGTTGAGAATTGTTTTCAGTATGTTTGTCCCTCCACAGAATACTTTACATGATGACATTAACAACAGGAATTATCCCTATCTCTGAATTCAGCCAATCCCAAAAGACAAGAATGCATCTTTCCATCTATATTTCATATGTAAATTTCACCATCATATTTTGAATTTACATAATTCAATGGTGAAATTGAGATACAAGTATTCAGTTTATTATGCAGTTACTGTTTTAGTTGCCAAGTTTGCCAAATTAAATATAATTATATATTACTTGCTTGCACTTGTTCATCAGAGTTGCAGTAGATAAAATTTAAGACATGCCTTTCATGAGCTCATTGTTCATCATCACCCTGATTCAGTGTGTATACATTTTGGGCCATTCAGTATGTTGGCATTGTGGGTCATTCAGTGTGTATACATTTTGGGCCATTCAATATGTAGGCATTGTGGACCATAAATGTATGTTCCAGTACCTTAAAGAGGCATTTGAAGGACTGAGAGAAGAGAGAAAGTTCTAAATCATCCAACCAGACTGTGTTGAATAGTCATCCAAGTTGGAATTGATGGTGAGCATTATGTATGTGATCTACATTACAATAGTAGTTTTATTTTTAAGAATCATACATGCATCATTTCTTGTTTTATCAGATTGCACAGGATTTTAATTTTACATGAAATTTGATAAATTTACATGAAAAATTAAGATAGTATTCCTGAATATTTATGTTTTTGTAAGTTTTACAAAGGTTTTGTGTTTGTCACAGCTGTGGAGCTAGCACGCTATGCATTTCCTCAGGATGTAGTTAAACTGGAGGAAGAGTGGGGAGATTATCTGGTCTCCCAGAAACAGTTGGATGCAGCCATCAACCACTTTATTGAGGCAGGGTAAAATAACATATTTATTTAATTATAACTTTACTTTGAAAAGTGTACAGAATGTAAGGCTTTTGCATTCTCCATCCAATTACCAGTCTATTTATATATCCATCTATTTATCAGTCAACACTGTAACTATTAATTCAATGCTCCTGTTTACACCAAATGTGCAGTATTGGTGCATTTTGGGATAAGAATGTGTATAAAGCTTTGAAACTTAAAAATTGCTTAGAAATGATATCCAGGTTCTAATTACAACATCTTCTCTTCTGAATGCATCAGTTTTGCAACTTTAGAGGTAATAGTCAATTTTTTAAAAAAACTTTTAAGTGTACCATCTCCCTCTCTCTCTCTCTCTTAATATTTTGGACGTTTTCATTGATCAGGGTGAAACAAACCATTTTTTTTTTCATTTCATACTGAGTGGAAGAAATAATGTTTATGCAGTTCATTTATTAAAGAAGAACACAGCTTTGAAAGTACTTAGTGTTGGAGCAAAGAGAGACTCACTTTAAATACATTTTTTATGCTAATCATATCAGACTATCATTTATTTAGGTCTACTTTGAAAGCAGTTGAAGCTGCAATAAATTCCAGACAGTGGGTGAAGGCAGTTCAGATACTTGAGCTCCAGGATTCTGCAATGTCAGCAAAATACTACAAGAAAATTGCCGATCATTATGCAAATGTTGGAGAGTATGAGGTAAATAAGCATTAAAGGTGCATGCATTACTAGTATTTCTGTTTATGGTGATTTTTTTCATTCTGGAGTTACGTATCACAGTGCTTTTTCATTGTACCAGTTTGTCAATAGATTCCATCAGCCATATATGTATGGAAATTCTCAAGGAATCTTGTTATGACTTTAATAATATTAACAGTGTTTTCATGACAAAAGAGTTCCAAAATTTATCTTTTTTTCTGTAAAATGATTGTATTTGTCACAAATTAATGGTGAATTTTACAAATATAATTATATTTATAATACTTTAATCTCATGCTTGACATGTGCTATGCCTGTACACTGGGTAAATGGAATGTGGTCAAATCTATTTGGGCCCAATCAAACTTTCAGATAAAAAGAAAACATGAAGAAAGATATGTCATGCTTTAGTTATTTATTGGTGTATGTAAATGTGTTAAGTATATGCATTCCTTTGTAAGACTACAAATTATACTATGGTTTCCATGGGTACACTTGTTTTCTATCTGAAATTTCCATGATTTCTCAAGTCCTAAATACTTTTTAATTTGTTTAGTAGTGTTTTATATTTGCTGGCCATCTCTGATGAAATATCTTGCCTGGGAGCTGGCTCCTCACTCATATTTTCCCTGCCTATTATATCAGTAGTGTACAAAATTGTAGTTTAAGTATCAACACTTCCTATTTTTATCAACATGCTCACTAATGTAAGAAAATTCATCTACTTTAAGGTACTGGGTTTTTTTTAAGTGGGGGGGCTGTGACTTTGTTTTGGGGTGAAATGTTTTCTTTTAATTTTTTTCAAACAATATCATAGATATAGTATTGTGTAGTTTTTACTATAGATTAGAGCACAATATTTTTGCAATTATTTACAGATAGAAATTATAAAAAAAATGTGTTAGGCTCCAGCCCCAAAACATTGAATTGGTAATCCTTAATATAACTGGTATGTATTGTGGTATGTTGAGAAATACCACATACAAAATATTTTTAGTTTCCAGCTCTGATATTCATAAAGTATTTTACTGATATAAACCTATTACATGTGTGCACATATATTTTCTTGCACATTGTAAATATCATTGTTGTGTACAAAATGTTTTTCTCATTAGGCATAAGATTAAACTCACTTCAGCACAAAATGCTCACCCCAACCCCCTTTTCATAATTTACCTCACTTTTATAACCTGATCATGTTACATGACTTAAGAAAGAGGTATGATTGCATTGTCTTAATGTTTGCAGTAAATTACATTTTTGTCATTTTGTGAACTATATGACCCTATCTAAAAACAATGCATATCAGATTTAAGCAGTGTGTCACAATGTGTTTTTCAAGGAAGTAAGGAGATATAACTAATGAGAGACATGAATGACATCTGGTCAGATTTCTTTATCAAAGAATAATTTCCATGTCTGCAGTGTAAAGCAGTTTCTATTTATTTGTGCTAATTTACAGAGTACTAGTTTTGTTGTATTGCATGGCATGGTGGGAAATCTCTTCAAGTGAAAGTATAAGGATATATGTTTCACATCTGGTTACTAGTTGAAGAAAATTTTTAGTAGTGTTTAAAAGTCTCAGCAGTTTTCAATAACTACTGACTTTTCATGTTACCATTGTGTCCTTATTGTGTAGCTGGCAGAGAAGTACTATGTAGAGGCAGGCAGTACCAAGGAAGCAGTGGACATGTATAATAATGCTGGCAAGTGGGAAATGGCACACAAGGTATGTTACTTTTTTCAGTTTTATTGTCAGTAGATAATAATTGAATGTAGTTTCATTTATTTTGCCAGAACAAGTTTTAAATTAAGTATCAGAATTAATATAAAAAGGCCATTTTAAGACATCTAATTACTAATTTAATATTGTTAGGTTCATTTATTTTGATTGTCTTAATGAGATGTTTTCATTTTTGTTATTCATTCCATGAAACAGTTTATGAAACACCCTTCTGCATGTTGTATCTTAGTAATATGACAGAGGCAGTCTAATTAATTTTAAAAACAATATCAATCTAAAAAATGCCAGTTTAATAAAAATTAAGCTCTTTGCTTGCTAAATGTGTGGGGCCCCATGGGGCCAAGTGGTCTAAATTGCTCTGCATTATGGATCACAGCCATCTCACCTCTGTCTGTGTGGGTTTGAGTCTAAGATTCGGCGAATGTGGATATGAGAAAGCTTCTTGTGGGTCAGTGGTTCTCTCCGCTGATTTCCCAGTTTCTTCCCCCACCATTAATATTTGCTGCCATGTATAGATTTTGTGTACTGAAAAATGGCATTAAGCCCCAGAACAACAACTAAATAAGAATAAATTAATCAATCCCATAACTTTCCTGTCTGGAGACCAAAATAACTCAAAATACTGTTCCTTTACAGCTTGCATCAACTTACATGAAGTCAGATGATGTCGCTAACCTGTACATCAGCCAAGCTCAGCAGTTGGAAGTGCAAGGCAAATTTAAGGAAGCAGAAAAGTAATTATGAGCAAAATATTTTTATTATTAAATAATTGTGAAGACAAATGTGTATGGTATTTTTTGAGAGAGAAGTGATAGAGGGAGTTAAATCTGTGACAGTCCATAATTTAGATTAATTTGCTTTGGTGCATCCAGTAGGGCTTTAGTTTGCAATTTAAGGATTTATAAAGTTTTGTTTTTATTGAATAATTACTTACTTTGCATTAGCTGTTTTTGACATTTGAAGATGTATTTTGAAATTAAATGTGTGTTGTCCAAAAAAAGTTTAACTGCATCAGTTTTCATCTAGCCACAGTAGTTGTTGAGACAGGTATTAAGTACAAATATAAACATACATATACCGTAGATATCTCCTTCCTGAATGTGATGAGTAAGGAAGATGATAGTTGGTTGTCTAAAATACTTCAACAACAGAATTGAACAGAATTGAACTGTAATTTCTGTTCATTTGCATGAAAAGGGCTGAAATTTAAGAAATATATTTATACGCTTATGAATTTAAAGGGCACTACTCTTTCTTTTATTATTATTTAAATTTATTTTATTTAAATTTTGGATAATGTTTTCCCAATTATTGCCAGTTAGAAAAGGTATGTATTGTGGTTCATTGTAAGATGTTACTTAATGCTCACTGTGAAAAGTAACTTTGAGGAAATTTCAGTATGCAATCAAAATTTTTTTAACCATTTTGTATAAATGTATGTGTAAAGAAAGCTTCAGAAGTAATACTCATTGTATAATCTTTTAGACTGTATGTGGCTGTTCAGGAGCCAGATCTGGCCATCACCATGTACAAGAAAAACAAGATGCATGGAGACATGGTCCGACTGGTAAAAGTTCATCACAAAGATTTGCTGCAAGACACATACATGCACTTAGCTCAGGTAAGCATTGAATTAATTACTGTCACAAAACTATATTAGTTTTGTTACATTTTTTTTACCTGTTATGTTCTGTCCTATACTGTCATTATTTATTTTTATAACCCAAAACAGTCTCAGTGTTTGAAATGAATTGCTTATTCAGTTTTAGTATTTTCCAATACAATGGCTGCTATAGGCCTTTTCAGAAATGTTCAGTCCCTTAGTTCATGCAGGTGGCATGCAAGCCTACTGTTTCAAGTAGTGAGCATCTAGAACTGTAGGTAAAGAAAACAATCCCTTTCTAACAAATCATGAGTTAAGCACTCTAATGGTGATGGTAGAGATATTTGCTGCATTTGCATAGTAATAAATGATCAGTTAAAATAATATTAATAATAAAATGAAAGACATAAATTTACACTGTTTGTTTATGTATCTCTGCCAAGAGTATAGGGCATTAGTTTAATCTTTTTCAGTTTTATAATAAACTGGGCAATGCATTTTTGTTAGCAAAACTTATTGTTGTAGAGATGCTGCTTGGGTGTATGAATGCACAAATTGTACAAGAATTATATGAATTCATACACTCAGAAAGCAGTGATGTACAAGTCCCACAAATTCAATGTTGCACATTAAAAATGTTCTCTGCAGAGCATACATTTTTATTTAACTAATTAACCTATAATATGCTTGTAGCAACATAAGTTGTACATTCAATACTAGACTGTTAGTGCTTGATGCAATACATCATTTATAAGGTAAGTGACTGTACACATCTAGGTACTTCAGCTTGATATAAATGGTTAAGTAAATTTGATTGGCACATGATGCCTGGAGCAAGCATTATGTCATAGGTTTAACCTTGCTCTCATCAAGAAACCTTTGTCACTGCTTGTTTAAAATATGGTCTACTTGGAAAACCCAAAACAGCTGACTCCCAGCATTGCTGATCTTCAGATCATTTAGCTACTGGAAATACCATTGAGTGGTATTGAGCCTGATAATGATGTTGAATATGAGCCAGATGTACGTGATGAATGGACAATAACAAATAATATGTCATTGAAACCCCTGTTCAGCAGTATCAGCAGTATGAGAGATCATCTGGTTCAAATCTTTAGAGCACTTTAAGGTTTAACATCAACTAAATAAATAAAAACCTAAAAGGAAATGAAGTAAGGATATTTATTTGATTTAGAAACATCTCTATGAACAAGCAGACCATGGATTGATTGACTTCAAACCCTAATACATTGCATTTATGGGTAACTATGCCAGATTAAAAGTGCCTTTCCTGGGTCACAAGTAAATTTAACAAGAACAGCAAGCATAAGAAGTGAGGCAAATGAGTCAGCAAAATAGAGATTTTTTTAAAAAGTGAAACTTGGATAGGGATCATGTTGGTGAAGAAAAAAAATGGAGTAGACATATCCAAGAGTAAATACACCTATAAGCTGTGGAAGATTGTATATAACCACCATTAAATAAAAAAAACACCAAAAAACATTTTTCCAACTTATTCAAGCTGGCTAAATTCGCAATGCATATGCCCTTTGAGATGTCTCAACACAGAGCATTATTCAAACAGATAATTGGCAGAATTGCTGGAGGGTATATCTTTGGAATATTTTGATTTCCATAGAGCCTTGGTAGGTAAGAGTGGAGCATGAATAAAGAGAGAGGGATATCTTAGTATTAGGTAAATATTAAGTTTTGGCCATTTTCTTTCCCAACCCAACACTATTTTCTGCTACTCTCCATCACTTTATATTGGTAATGAGGAAAGAGATCCCACACTACATGGAATAAATTTCATATATTTGCATCATTTATTATTCTTTCTTTCATTTTCATTCATGCCAGTTTATGAATACATAATACTTTTCTCCTCTTTTGTGTTACATGATATCAATTTTGTCATTGAGTGGAAATTACAGCTACTGGATGCCATATTATAGCATGTACATTGAAACAATATATAATACATTATGATTTTCTTTAAAAGATTAAAATAAGACACATTTTTGCTAATATTTTATTACCAGATTTTAGAAATACATTGATTGGTCAAATAGCTTTATTGTTCATTAGGAATGAAAATAGGAATGAAAACAGTAAGATAGTGTGTGGGGGGCATATTTTTCATATGTGGCTACTAAGTTTTCCTTGTATCTTTAATTTCATGGTTTGGGGAAACTGAAATCCATAAAAATTGGTACCACTGAAAAATATATAATACTGCAGTATACATTATATTTATGTTCAATATAACAGTTTTCACATAGCATACAATTGCTTTCACTTTTATCACTTTTATTACATTGTTTCCATATATCATAGTTACAATTCTAAAATATAAACTTTGAACTTTTTCCTTAGCTGATCTGTGTCTATGTTTATGGTCCTGCAGTTTTTTTATATAATCTTTACGGTGAAAATCAGTCATGATGTTTTGATATAGAAACAGTTTTATTAGATTGTTATGATGTTATGTGATTATGATTTTTAACGTAGCTTTAAAAAAAATTTCAGTCATATTGCTATGTCTTCAATGTGGCATTTTATAGTGATTCTAGCACTAGGGCATCATGCCGCAAACATGTAGCATGATGTCCCACCAGTAACATTATCCTGACACTAGGCTGACCAGTCCTAACACTAAACTCTTAATGCTTAGCGCCAATTGGGGCAGCTGATAGTACCATTTTTGTATGTCTTTGGTATGACTCACCGGGGATTGAACCCACACCCTCCTGCATTGGAGGCAGACATTCTAACCACTAGGCTTGTTGTAATATATTGTTTCAGTCTAATAGAAATACATCTGACAGCAATCTTTTGTTCAGAATTAGATTTTTTTCATCTGTTTATAGATTCACAAAGCAACAGGATATTGATTTGACACCATGGTATATAGCATAGGATTAAACATTTCCATATTATGAAGTGTAATAATTTTATAATGCTACAGTCATTACTAAAATGAAGTATTTTCCTTTGTCCTACACATGCACCTTGACTCTGGAAGATCTCCCAATAATGCAAGATAATAGACCTTTTTCTTAATGAGATCAAATCTATAATTAGTATAGTTACATTCTGAAGAATGATGTGCATTAAAATCATAACCTGAACTACCCATTACTTCTCAATTCATCCAACAGTAATGTAATCCATTATCATGACTTTTCTCATAGAATATCTAAAATGATTGCATAATCTCACCTAGACTGGCTTTTCCAGGTTATTACTTGGTGTAATCCTACTAGGACTGGCTTTTCCAGGTTATTATTTGGTGTATTCCTACCAAGACTGGCTTTTCCATGTCATTATTCAGTGTCATCCTACCAAGACTTTTCCATGTTATTCCAACTGGCTTTTCTAGGTTATTACTTGATGTAATCCTGCTAAGACTTGCTTTTCTGTGTTATCTCTTGGTGTACTTCTACCAAGACTGGCTTTTTCCAGGTTATTACTTGATGTAATCATACCAAAACTGGTATTTCCAGGTTATTACTTTGTAATTAGATTGTAAAGCTGATTTTATTTAGATATGTCATTTTTGTAACTAACAAATGCTGATAAACAAAATTAACTTGGAAAAATACAAGTGTCAGAATATATACCATGAATTGTTTTTGTAATTTTACTCTAATAATATGGATTGTTTCAATTCATTTTTAAATTGATGAATAATTCTTGGATTTGCAATTTTTTTTAAAAAAAAAGTATTTAGTCACCACATCATGGGCAGATAGAGAACATAATGTAACAAAAATTAAATCTGTGTTGGCCTATATATGCAGAGATGAAGCAAACAGTAATTAAAGGAAAGAGAGGTCCATAGTGTGTTACTACTTTAATTGTTCTGACAAAATATTCTCACCTATACAGTATATCTTGCTGTGCAGACTTTATCTTTAAGTTCTGTTCATGTTCTATATTTTAATGCTTTCAGAAATGAAGTAACTGAAATTGGAAAGGAGGAATAGTTAAGATTATTTCTGCCCATTCACCTCTCCATATTCTTACTTGATATAAGGGCTGGACACATTTTCTAATGCACACCACTCATCCTGGGATGGATAGAACTTATATTTGATGCTTTTCCTACAGAGAAAGCTTAATCACTGCAGCTTATAATACTAAATAATATTTCATGGTGGTCTACCAACAACAAAAATTACTAAATACACTTGACATATGTTAAAATTTGCTTATTCCTAAGGTTAGCCTCAATAATTCTGCCTTAAATTATCTGTAATAGACAGAAGTGACGTTAATTAAGTCTCAAGTATGTGAACTATTTTTCTGCTTTCTAGGAACTGGAAAATGAAGGTAACCTGCGTCAGGCTGAGCACTATTTTGTGGAAGCAGGAGACTGGAAGGCTGCTGTCAATATGTACAGGGCACATGATATGTGGGATGAAGCACACAGGGTAAGTTCATGGTTTGAAATAGATATATATTGAACTGTACATTAAAAGGAAAAATAAGATTTGATATGGGGTGAATACCATATTTAACCTAAATAACTAGAGCCTAAAATTTTCCAGACATTGTTTTCAAAGTTTATAATAATTTTTAATAGAAAACACAATTCTGGAGACCAAACAAGCTTTTTTTTGTTTTTAAAAATCCAAGCAAACAATAATAAAATAAGGTTGGAAAATAAACTTAGGAATGTTTTACCTGTACTTGAAGAATGTTAACTGAATAATCAACCTTCTCACT
This sequence comes from Potamilus streckersoni, assembly GCA_016746295.1. NCBI lineage: Eukaryota > Metazoa > Mollusca > Bivalvia > Unionida > Unionidae > Potamilus > Potamilus streckersoni. Next base: position 88,725 of record JAEAOA010000678.1, read on the forward strand.
ATGAAACCACATTGATTACTCTAATTTTACATGGATAAGCTGAATTTGTTGCCAATAGTCAGTAATGTAAACAGCTGTTATGTTCTGTAACTCGCAGTCAGGCAGATCCCCAAACAAAGTAAGGCACAAACTTGATAATGGTAATGATAAAAAAGAGCCTTTCATCTTGAGACAGTTGGGAAAATAATTGAATTACTTTGATTGCTGTAATATAAAGGTCATCAGTGTTACATAGAGCTGACATCTGATTGCAGGCTTCATTGATATTTATTGCTGGAGTGCATACAAAGGTAAACAGGTGAGTCATCAACATCAGTTCCTTTTCTTATTAAATGGAGATAATTTGTGTGATACAAGAGTGTTTAACTATGTAGGTGGGTTATTATCTCTGTTTCCACTTTTCCACATGAGTCACACATGTTCATGTAGTCTGATTTTTTTTTCAGTGGCATATTTCCCCTTGACAGCTTCATTATAGACATAGTTGACTTGGTCTTCATACCTGTAACTTAAGTAAAGACAATGTGATACTACAATTAAATTTTGAAACCATTCAAAGTAATTTCACTCCAGTTAATATACAGGGCAATCATAACCATATTTGGAGCTTCAAGGTCACTTCAAACATTTTTTAATGATATGGATTATCTTTATGTGTAAGCATAATGATGATGGCACCAAAGAGTCCATTGCCAGTCACAGCTGCATCATGAGCTGGTATTGGCTGCAGTGAGCCTTGTCCCAGTCACCAGGCTCTGGTCTCAAGCCATAGATTATGCACACATTGAACACATGAAGATAACCATGTAACCATATTCCAACACAGACTTTTATACATTGGTCACTGCCCCACACAAGCTGTTCTTCTCACTCAGTCACCATACAGTTTCACAGAAGGCTCCCCACTCTTCCATTTTATGAAGCTCAATAGTCACAAGCGTCAACTTCCATTTTTTGATCTGATGATGTTCAGAGAATTCACTGCACATTAATCACTAGGGTTTTCTGGCTTCTGCTTTCATAATTTTGTACACTTTTGCCTTCATAGTCATCTGTGACCCTTGCTTTCCTGTATCCATTGACCATTAGGTCGAAAAAGACCAGTCATCATTCAAGCAACTGCCACAGTCTGGTTGAGTTGCATAAATGATTCATTGTGAAAAAGGCCTTTCAAAATGTCATTTGAATTAGGGATAAAGTTTCTATAATGAAATGAATGTGACATATATGTAGTACCAAAAGTGATGAAATAGATCCATTTTGTTAAATTTTCTTATACCTCATCCTCCTTTCTCATCAGCACCCATTGATACAGACATCAAAATAAATCTTTTAACATACATACAGATGTACACATTTAGTCACAAAAATTAACACTTTTCTGTATGAAAGGGCTGTTTTATATTGTCCACATGATAAACTTATTGGAATTTTACTTCAGACCTTTTAATGCACTCTAGAAGTCAACAGCAAGCTTTAGCTCATTAATCCAACTCTCTCATTTACTTAATTCAGATACCACATTTAGAATGGAAGCAGTTTATAAGTCCAGGTCCCTCAGCAGTTTCACAGTAACATGGGCCACATTTCTAACTCTGAATTTGTGGAATCAAACATGTTTTCATGCTAAGTCTGTAGGTCCTGCATAATGAAGCTACTTCATATTTGTTAGAAGACTGTATTCAGGGCAGTAGGGCTGAGAGATGTAAATTCCTCCTTTTCTTACCAGTTCTTCTAAATGTTATGACCTGGTAGCATATCTTTGAAGAAGAAACCAATTTTTCAAAGGAAAAAAAACAACATATTTTTAGTAATACTTACCCAATCAAGTCAAACCATGGCTGAGTCATCTCAAAGACTTATAAAAAGGGTACTTGCAGCTGCCTCTCTTGGTTCTCAGCATTAAGAGGTAGTGTTAGGATTGGTCAGTTTGGTGTAAGGATAATGTGACTTAGTGAGACATGATGCTACATGTCTCTAGCATGATTCCCACAGTGCTAGATATCATTGTAAACTACCACACTGCGGACATCGAAATGGTTGACTAAATTTTTAATGCTACATTAAAAATTAAAAGACACTAACACTTTACACACAATCATAATATGGACTTACCTACCGCCTTCTTGGAGTTATGTCACTGCAGTACATGCACCTTAGTAATTAATGACTTTAGGGTATTTGTTGTCAGTCCTTATATTGAAGAGGAAACTACTCTTGTTGGACTTTTAAGGCAAGGATATTACCATTTTTTGGTACCATTTTTGTTAAGTCAAAGCAAGAGAGTTGTGATATTTTTTCTGGGTTTGAAAGTCTGGATCTGCAAGGTAGTAGCCATAATCTTAACAGATTTTGAACTGGTAAGTATTTTTGAAGAAGTATGTTGTATGGTAGCTGATTGATGTTAGGCACTTACCTTTACAAATCACTCATACTTCTAACCTCTGTCTTTATTAGTTCATATCTCAGATCAACCAAGTTACACTGAACCCCGCAAAACCAAACTAAGCCAAAAAAATTGCCTTCAAAAATTGGTATTTCTATAAATATGTGCTTGATAATGCACATCAAAGATAGTAGATAGATGATGGTGTTTCAAAAAAATAATCCAACAGTAGACACTGATTTTATGAAAACACCTGTTTGATTTATGTAGGTAGCAAAGGCTCATGGTGGGCAAATGGCTTCCAAGCAAGTGGCATACTTGTGGGCCAAGAGTCTTGGTGGTGACTCTGCTGTCAAACTTCTGACCAAATTTGGACTGCTGGAAGCTGCTATCGACTATGCAGCTGAAAACTGGTGAGTTAATTTAGCTTTATGTAAAGTTAATAGTCATTGCCACTTGTGTTTATGCTTGTGTATTGTAAGTCCGGTCATGGTATTTTTTTTTATAATCAAAATTATTAATTTGTTTGAGTTTCAGTCTTCAAATTGTTTCATTAACATTAAATTGTATAAAATTTGTACACCCTTTTTAACACTTTTTATGTGTATCAACCCAAATACATGTATTCATCATACATATTTGTAATGTTGGCTACTGATATTACAAAGACAGGATTACTAATTATTATTTTAATGTACAGTGGTCTTTTACTATAAAGTACTTAAGTGTATTGCTGCTCCATGTATAGTACAAGTAATGTCTTACATCACATTAAGTTTGTCAGATTTGTTTAATCTTTGCTATTTAATAGATTTCACTTTATTTTAGTTCTTGGCTTATTAGAACCAATTTTAATATAATCTTGTATCATCCAGTCCTCTTTTTGTGTGTTAATACCCCATCTTGTATCATCCAGTCCTCTCTTTTTGTGTGTTAATACCCCATCTTGTATCATCCAGTCCTCTCTTTTTGTGTGTTAATACCCCATCTTGTATCATCCAGTCCTCTCTTTTTGTGTTTTAATACCACATCTTGTATCATCCAGTCCTCTCAAAATTTTTGTGTGTTAATACCCCATCTTGTATCATCCAGTCCTCTCTTTTTGTGTGTTAATACCCCATCTTGTATCATCCAGTCCTCTCTTTTTGTGTTTTAATACCCCATCTTGTATCATCCAGTCCTCTCAAAATTTTTGTGTGTTAATACCCCTTCTTGTATCATCCAGTCCTCTCTTTTTGTGTTTTAATACCCCATCTTGTATCATCCAGTCCTCTCAAAATTTTTGTGTTAATACCCCATCTTGTATCATCCAGTCCTCTCTTTTTGTGTTTTAATCTTGGCTCTCAGGAACCAGCATTAATATGATATCATATCATTCAGTCCTCTATTCATCAAGTGGGTCAGCTCTTAATGATGGGCGAAGTGACAGAACTATTCAGTTACATTGCTGAGTTCTGTTCAGAAGTTAAAGACATTTAGTAATTATTTCATAAGGACATCGTTGACGATTGTGCTGATTTGTTACAGTGCATTTGAATTTGCGTTTGAGCTGGCAAGAATAGCAATGAAGAACAAGTTGCCAGATATTCACTTGAAGCATGCTATGTACCTTGAGGATGAGGGGAAGTTTCCAGAGGCGGAGGCAGAGTTTGTCAAAGCAGGGAAACCAAAAGAAGCCGTCCTTATGTAAAATCATTTTCTTTATTTATGAATAAATGTGAAAATGTTTATATTTCAGGGGTATCACTTTAATGGTTTTGTAAATAATGTTGGCATTTTTAATTTCTGGATATACCTCTTCTTGGCATTAATGGCAGTAATATTCTTGTGTCCTTGAGAATGAGTACCTCATAAGTAGAATTGAACTAAAAACATTTAACCTGATCAAAAAATCAAATTTTAGTTATTTTGCTAATGTTGATTGCTTTAATAGGGCTTTATGAATGAGAATGTTTGAAGATCAACATGAAATAACTCCAGTTATTCAGCAGTGAGGTTAATACATTTTATAATAACTGGTTTTAATAGATTCCTAAAACAAGCCTTTAATTTCTTGGCTAAAAATTTTGGAATAATGTCAGTTATATGTAAGAACATGTGCAATGTTTAAATAAGATTTTTGGTAAAGGTTTATTCCAAAAATTAATAGAATGTAGTTTAGATTCATTACAGTACAGGAACATTTTTTAAATGTTAAGGAATAAAAGTAGGGCTTTTATGAAATGAATTGAAGTAAATATGCATGGAAAATGAGAAAAAGAAAGTTAAACATGTTCCCCATACAAGTGATTTTCCATTACAGACTGAATTTTCCTGATGAATTATCAGTACAACAATACTGTATTTGTGATTATTACAGGTATGTACACAACCAGGACTGGGACTCAGCTCAACGTGTGGCTGAGGCACATGATGCGGAATCAGTGGCTGATGTCCTGGTTGGCCAGGCCAGATTTGCATTTGAGGAGAAAGAATATGCCAAGGCTGAATCCTACCTACTCAGAGCTCAAAGGCCAGAACTGGCTGTCAAGTATTACAAGGTATTGTACATAGAGCTCAAAGGCCAGAGCTGGCAGATGTTGAAATCCAGCAATTGGCATGAAACAGACAAATAGTTGAGGTTACCTTTGTATTTGGAAAGGACAAATCGTGAATATGTAAAGCTCTGTTTTATTCTTTTCATTCATTATAATAAAAGAAATAAAAATGTGGTACTGTATCATTGTTTTAGATAAGTTAACCGTCAGTACTCTAAAATGCTTTTCATATCAATTTCAATTTAAAATTCATGCATGTGGTAGAATGAATTAGATAGACAGTTAAGAAAATAAGAATGTCTTAATTTTAAATGTCTGTCACAATGATTATAGTTTACATTTGCATGATTTATTTCTCAGAGCTTAGGTAAATTTGCTTTATCTTCTGACAGGAATCTGGAATGTGGCAGGATGCTCTAAGAGTATGTAAGGAGTATGTCCCAAACAAGCTTCAACAATTACAGGATGAATATGACAAAGAAATGACTTCCAAGTCAACCAGGTGATTAGTCTTTTTACTACTGAAAACATTTTTTTTACAGACATATCTGTCCTAAAATCTTAAAGTATAAAACAAAACAATTGACAAATGAGATTTGTCCTTTTTTTCTTTTTTGTCATCCACCTCATTTTTGCTCTATCAAATTGAAAAAGCTATATGATGATAAAGTTTCTGTACAATGCCCAACATATTTTCTATGTTTTGACCCAACATATTTATTATAATTTTACCAATATATTGTCGGGGCCCTGAGTGTCCGAGTGGTCTAAAGCGCTGTCCATTACGGATCACTGCCATCTCACCTCTGTCTGTGTGGGTTCGAGTCTAGGATTCGGCAAATGTGGATAAGTGAGAAAGCTTGCCAGTAGCTTCTCGTGGGTCGGTGGTTCTTTCCGGTGATTTCCCGGTTTCTTCCTCCAACATTAATACTGGCCGCCATGAATAGCCTATCGTGTGCTGAAAAATGGCGTTAAGCCCAACAACAACAACAACCAATATATTGTCAATAATATGCCCAACATATTTTCTATGATTTGACCCAACATATTTATTATAATTTTACCAATATATTTTCAATAATATGCCCAACATATTTTCTATGATTTGACCCAACATATTTATTATAATTTTACCAATATATTTTCAATAATATGCCCAACATATTTTCTATAATTTGACCCAACGTCTTTTTATTTCCAATATATTTTCTGTAATTTGGCCCAACATATTTTATAAAATTTTACCCAACATCTTTTTTTTTCCAATATATTTTCTGTAATTTGGCCCAATATATTTTATATACTATTAAGTAATATTTTTAACGATAATTATAATCTGTTATTCACAACACCTTGAATCTGTCTAGTTTTGTGTGCTATCATAAATGTTGTGTTTGAGTTTATCTGTGATTTTCAGTATTTCAGACCACAAGGTTTGAAAAACAAAAATGGGCAAGCTACAGTCATAGTTGTGTTTTACCTGGATATTTTAGCAGAACTTAAGTATCAAGATGATTAACTAACCAGCATTATTTCTTTTTATTCTCATGCTTTGCAAATAAATGGCAGGGATTCAGTGATTCAGCCCATCTGGGTGTGCATAAAAGTGTTAGTGATATCACCGGATTCCTCCTACACCATTCAAGATAGACTTGAAATTTTTCATTGTACAAATATTTATTGCATAGTGTAGTGCCGAAGTTGCTTTGTATATGATTGGGGTTATTTGTTAGATGTGTGCACAACAGTTTAAATTTCAATGCAGTCCCTGATGACTGGGCTGAAAGAATTGCTGTGTGATCAGTAACCAGTGTTAGATGGAGGAGCTGAATGAGACCACTGGGTCATGTACCAGGGTCATACAGTTTAGCTTCATGGGTCTAACTTTTAAAGTATCAAGCTCCATAATTTAGATCCCCACCATATAGCTATATATACTTTTTCAGTGTAAATTAAATGAAATTAGAGCCTACTTTTCTGGCCATATATCCCTGTATACAGATAGATTAAATGTCAGAGACAAGGTCAAGGATACATCTGCTGTTTCTGTAACCCTTTAAAAATGTCAGACAAGGTCAAGGACACATCTGCTGTTTCTGTAACCCTTTAAATGTCAGACAAGGTCAAGGATACATCTGCTGTTTCTGTAACCCATATAACCATTTTGAGCATCTATTTTTCCACACAAATTACAAGCATCAGTTTTTCAGATTATCTTTCTAAGCTGAAAACATTACAAAACCTTAAATTTGACATCTTGTTAATATTCAGGTCATGCACAGTTTGCTCATAAAATGTTGAAAGAGTATTCTACCCTGTTGGCTGTGCAGGCATATTGGTATAGTGGGCAACAAAAAGAAGCAAATTAAGATGCTAAAGCTGCTCTGCAGTCACTCTTTTCTGGATGGAAGATTCCATACAGTGACTGAAATTATTACATAAATTCCATGTTCTATATTCTTTGTCAAATGCAAGCTTCACAAAATCAAACCCATCATGGGAGAGTGGTATTCTTATTTTAATTGCTGATTTGAGATGTTATTGTGACTCTTACATGTACTCTAGTATGTTGAAGAAAATGCATTCAAACAACTATCCTTATGCTGTCAGGGTATAATGTATTGTTTGTTATTTCCTTAAAAGAAAATATGACTTAGCTTTATCCTTGTACTAATCAATTCTAGAATTAGTGAAGAATTTTAGTCTGCAAAAAAAATCAATTGGTATGACTTCAGTTAAATACATTTTGCAGTGATGTATAATTCTTGGAGTGGTATAAATTGGATTCCTACAAGTTGCAAACAATCTTTTCAGCATGAAATTTACATTTTTCACCATCCATATAAGATTTTTGTATCCTGCCTTCCTTCCTATAATTAGAGTCATGCATGTTGATTTTGTCAACAGAGGTTCAGAATCAATGCTTCAGCAGGCCAAGGAGTGGGAGTCCTCTGGAGAGTATGCCAGGGCAGTAGAGTGCTACCTTAAGATGACCAACCAACTTACAGACAATACTGAGATCCTTATCAAGAGCTGGATAAAGGTTTGTTTCTTTAATACATTGAAATTGTGTCTCATTTCATGCTGTGATATTTAGGAGAATTTAAACATTGTTTAGGCTTGCCAGAATCAAGCATCTTTAAAATAGAGCAGTTCACATTGCACTATTTTAAATAAATTTGTCATCCATCCAGTATGAACTTTTAGAGTTTGACAATTTTTAGGATCACATAATCACAGCTTACACCTGAAGATTATGTTTGGATGTTATAAAGATTTCTTTGCACAATACAACTTACTGAAACATGATTGGTTAAATAATACAACATCTTGAATCATGATTGGCTACCTTGTGTTGGATGGGCACACATGATTGGCTACCTAGTGTTAGATAATCAGATTGATTCAAGTTAACAGTACTGTGGGGTGGAGGCATGTTTATATTTTCCTAACTTAACATATTATATATTACTTTCTTAGGCAGGAGATTTAGCTGTCAAATTTTTGGGACAAGAAAAGGCAACTGCTGTTGCTGAGATTGTTGGACCCAGATTGGTGGAGCTCAGAAGGTATAACCAGGTAAGGTATGACCTTGAGAATGCTTCCCCAACACTAAATATAATGCAGGTGTGCTCATAAGATATGAATCATTTCAAAGAAAACAAATTTTAAATTTTTATACCTTTACAAGGAGAGTGCAAGTTAGGGTTCAGAATTATTATATTGTTGTTCCCAAGAGAAGCAGTAGGATAGAATGAATTTTAAAAATTGAAACAATTTAATTTTTAAACCAATTTTTTCTGCAGAAACAACATTCATAGTATTTGAAGGTTTTGTTTTTCCAAATCTCATGTCTTAGGAATCAGAAGAGCTAAATGGAAAATCTTTCTAGAGTGACAGACAGCATCAGTTACTTTGTGAATGTGAAACTATTTCTGCCGTAATAAAGAACTCGGCAGTTCCAGTTCTGACCTATTAGAATTCCAAGGATAATGCTTTGGGGGCAATGGTCATCAAGTCACATTTTTGTTTATTTATCTATGTAAAAATTTGCACTACTTCCATAAAAATTCATTTATACAGTAGTAATAACTGTAATAGGAGTTTTCATTCCTGGAGATGAAGAAACCATAACAATATAGTAACAGACTGAATCCATAGATGCTGTGTCTGAACAGTATGACCCACCTGGAGATAATGAATTTAGATTGGTGGTGGTAATAGAGAACTAAATGAAAGTGACTGATTGCACATAATGTATTTCACAGGCAGCAGAGTTATACCTGAAAGTAGACTTGGTGAAGGAAGCTGTAGATGCCTTTATTACTGGTGATGAGTGGAGTAAGGCCAGAAAGGTTGCCAAGGAAATGGAGCCTAAGTAAGTCTTTTTGTCTTGCATGCATTGTTAGTTAAACAGGTATTGCTTTGTCATCGAGGTCAGTATCATTATTTCAGTACAGTAAAGTGTTTGAAAATGTTCATACATTGGAGCAAGATGTAATGTTCTTATCTTTAAATGGTAGGTCAATAAAACTAAGATTTTAAAATTTTGTTTGGCCACACTATGAATATGGAATATGTCAGCATCATTTAGCTTTAAGCATGTTCATTTGTACAATACTTACATCATGAAATATTTCTTGTTTGCAACTACTTTCCAAATTACCTATTGACTTTGTTGAAACCTGACAGTTATTATTATATGGGATCTGATGCATATATAGTTTTGTCATCACACCCTGTCTGATCTGTGTATGGGGAGTTGAGTTATGTCCCCTTTAAATGTAAAATGTATGGAATTTATGTCAGTTCTCATCTTCATCTTGACTCTCAACATTGGATCATTTGCCCTGATACCTGGCAGGCTTTATTCACCCGAGTTCAACATGTGTACATTTTTCCAGTTATGTTTTTTAAATAATCTAGATTATGAACTACAGTGTATAAGATAGATTTTGTGTCTGAAATTTATCCTAAATAATTTGTTGAATTGCCCTGACACATATCAGACATCACTGTCATCAGGTGGTTCTGTCATTTGATGTATTTTTCAGGCTTATTCCCCTTTTTGTGTTATATGGACATTACTGTATGTCAGAATTCTTGTATGTACAACTAGTGATAAATTACCCTGAAATTTGGTATTTATATTTGGTAAACATGCAGTGTCATCATGTTCTGACAATTCTTTTAGTTATGCCCCTTTCCAATACATTCTACAATAGTTACTGCAGTTTTTTATTTGCACTTCTGATCAAGGGGGATGAAGCATTTGTGTTCTCTGAACACATTTCTGTGGTTTTTACATTGCCTGTTCAGTCTTTTATATTATTGATGTGTGTGTGTGTGTGTGTATTTGACTTGAAATTTGGCATTCTCATAAGTCTGCATTAGTAATATCAACTTTAGATAGATTGTTTTATGTGTATCTAACTCAGTAAGGGATGTTTAATAAAAAGATACATTTTACCCATAGAAGGTAGCTAATTTATCTTTGATTCAATGAGACATTGTTGCACTTTGAAAAAAGTAAATGAAATTCATCTTCTTGGTGTAGTTATGTTTTTCAGCTGCTCTACATGGGCTCTGAACATGTACCACATTGATGACTCTTTGAAAGGAGTTGCCAACAGAAAAACAAATTGGGTACTGCCTGTATCACGTTATGGGCACTGTAAGATAACTTGAAAAATAAAACTTGTAAATTAGATCTAGCTTATGAAAAAGCAAGTACAAATCAAATCAAATCAAATCTTTCATTGCATCAACACAAACTTTGTATATACAGCAGACACAAGATATTATACAAATATGTTTGTTTTGATTTGCAAAAAAATAGAAGCAATACACTTAATAATGAACACTGATCCAAAACTACTTGGAGGATTGCCATGAAACTTTACAAACACATGCATTCCATGGTCTGGTTGGCCCTAGATGAAAATGGTGCTGCTTGTATGTCCATTGTGGCTGCCTCAGTGGTCATCTTAAAATCTTGTTACTAATCATCCTGAATGAAAAGTTATATTGTCATTGGATTTTCACCAAAAATATTCCTATGATGTCTGGTTGGTCCTGAATGAAAAGTTTTATTGTCATTGGATTTTCAGCACAAGACTTCCAATGATGTCTGTTTGGTTCTGATTGAAAATAGTCTTCATATGACATCTAATATGGCCACTGTTGCAGGCAGATGGAAAGTCTTGTTGCTACTTCTTCTCAAAGATGGGTTTAAATAGCTTTGAAAGTTTATCCAGATCAAGTATTGTTACTTAATGTTATTCACTTGTGCATAATTCTCCTTTATTTAATTTCCAGATTGGAGTCCTATGTGGAACACAGATACAAAGAACATTTGAAACACCAGGGCAAGGCAGATGCAGTAAGTAGATTTTTAAAACCTGTTCCATGTATTACCCATGTTCTAACAAGTAGATTTTAAATGCCTCTGCTCAGTGCTTACCCATGTTCCTTGGTCTCCATTTTCTCATAAGAATCCCATTTTAATGAAATAATAAATAGGTACTTCCGTGGCTTCAGTTTCACTAATGACTCTTTGAAACAAACAGCGACAAGTGATTGTCTTTTGTTACCCTGATTTGAATAAAGAGAATGAGTAGTTAAAAGAGGATCATTGTGATCAATGACTTTTGATTAATCCAAACAAGGAGTGAAAGTGACCTCATCAAAAGCCTGACCAATAGATGTGTCAGCTAAAGGAATATTTTTCTGATCAACATCAGTCTCAAGAGTTTTCTTTGCCATAGCTCTAGTAACTGCACAAGCTGGGTATAAATCAGGGAATTCTTTTTCAATAGTATCAACTTTTTCATCCAAAGAAAGCTTGTCAGTTACAAGTGGATTAACCACAACTTTTTGTCCAACTAAGTCATTGCCTAGTAATAAATAAATGTCCTCAGTGGATAAAGAAAACATTCTTCTGACTGTCACAGGTCCTGAGACAAAGTCTGATGAGAAATTTACACAATGGAGAGGAGCATTAACACAGCCACACTCTATCCCCTAAATAAAAACACTCTCATTAGAAGACTTCTCAAAAAAAGGCAAGGTACCTGATAAAAAAAGACTCTGAAAAGCTCCTGTGTTCCTTAGGACTTGCCAAATCACCCATGAGTGACATAGGACATTTCGATGTGAATGGTTCATAATCAGACCCAACAAATATATTGCTTTCAATGACCTTGACCTCATAGAAATACAAGCATTTGGAATAGGTCTGTCTTGAGTCTGATGCTTAGTTTTCAATTTATAGCAATCAGAAATAATGTGCCCTTTCTTCATGCAATAGGTACACGTAGGAAGAGATAAGGATTTATGATCAATAGTATCAGAACTTGATTTCTCATAGTTATGCCAGGTTGAAATTTTGAAGGGCTGATATTAGGCTGAAATTTTTTTACCAGAAGACTGCTGAGTGGAAGTCTTACTTACAGAACAAACTTTATGGGCTAAGGAATACTCGTCAGCAGTTTCTAAAGTTTTGACCTTATGGTCAGCAAGATAAGTCTTAATGCCACGTTGAACTCTTCAAGTAATATAAGTTGTCTAAGACTTTCATAATTTTGATCAACTTTTTTGGCTAAGCACCACCTGTCAAATAACTACTCTTTTTCTCTTGCAAATTCGACATGAGTTTTTCCAGCTTCTTTTTTATGGTTCCTGAATTTGTGCCGATAAGCCTCAGAGAATAACTCATAACCTTTTAAGATGCATTCCTTAACCAGATTATAGTCAGCACTCTGTTGTACTGAAAGGGAAGCATAGAAATCTCGGCTTTGATAATAAGTGCACTCTGTAATAATAGTGTCCAATCTTCCCTTAGCCATTTAGAAGTTTCAGTATTGTTTTTCAAAATAAGGAAAATATTTGTCCACTTCTTTTTCTCTAAAACTAGGTACTAACATAATAGTCTTTGTAACATCAAAACTTGGATTTGTATGTAAAGTGTGGAGGAGCTTTTCATGTTAAAGCATGACTAGTAAAATCCTCACAGTCACAAGATAATGTAGTTCTTTGCTTGACATCAGGTCATAAATAAGCATTTTCTAAAAGCAACCATTACCTAATGAAAAATAACTTTCTAGAATATTTAGCCTTGTTTACTTACAGCACAAAAGTCTATAAAATTCACTTTGGCATCTCCAAAACCCTGGCCCAAACATGTTTACCTGAATAATAATTTGGTTAATTAGCTCATAAACTTAGCGAATAATGAAGCTATTATTAGTTGTTTACATAAATGAAATAAATAAAAATATAAAAAAAACGTCAGTCAGGTCAAGATTGTTGCTTTGTACAATTGAATGCAGAAGGCATATTTGTTTACATTCTATATATTTTATCAAATTTTTATATAATGATTACAATCATCATGTACAAAATAATCTATTCAGTCACGTCAGTTAAAATTGTATGCTTGCATTCTAGATGGTGGATGTAGATGTTGTTAGTGGTCTTGACATGTACATTGAGAGGGGAGAGTGGGAAAAGGCCCTGGAAGTAGCAGAACAGCAGGTGAGTTTTGTTTTATAAAATAAATATGGCCCCAAGAATATTAAATACATTCCAATGCTCAGTCTAAGATTTGGACACAAGGAGAAATATTAATTGCCCGGAAGCCTGGGTCATCTAAAAGTGAATGATGGACAGCTATATTTTCATTGTGTAAACCCAGTCATTCAACTGAAGAAAAAAAATATTAAAAACGAATAATGGTACAAATTGTAGTGTAATTTTATTTATTTTCTAGCAATAAAATATTTTACCTCAAAATTGGGTCTTGGTTGAGTGTAGTTATTAATAAGAGACCACTGGTATCTTTTCCTTGTTATTGATAAGAGACCACTAGTATTGATTTTTCATTATCTGATTGTTATTGATAAGAGACTGCCAGTATTGATTTCTTATTGTATGATTGTTATCAATAAGAGGCCACTGGTATTAATTCAAGTTGTCAGATTGTTATTGATAAGAAGCCACATTAATCAACAGTAATTAGGGACTCATTATCTGTTTGTTATCAATAAGAATTTAGGTATTAGGGATTTGTTATCAAATTCTTATAAGTAAGAGACCACATTAATCCACTTACATCAGTTATAAATTAAGTGATTGTTATCAGTGAGGCCACATTATCCACATTTATCAGGGACTTATTATCTGGTTGTTATCAGTAAGATTCCACATTCATCTGATGGTATCAGCTACACCTCTGATTTAGTATTTACAGTCAGTACCCTTAAAGTAAACTTACAACTATTCATGTTTCCTCAGTTGTGGTTACTTTCTTTCTCAGCTTGGCACACTGAGTCCTATGATCTAGTATTACATTTTTTTCTTTTGCTGTGGGACCAACAGGCATTTTGCTGCAGAACATGTAACAGTTTATGTTGATTGACTTAAGCTATATCAAGATGTAAAAATTTGTAAAGATAATAAAGTTTTACTCTTTTTTTTTTCATAGAGCATAATATATTAAAATTACCAGACTTTTAATTACTAGAACCAGGGACTAGTTTATAGCTTTACTAATTTTATTCCAGTGAAATTTCAGTAACAAATCATGATGCAATACAGAAAAAAATCTTAATTTGTGTAGATTTCTACTTGAGATTTACTCTTCTGTCAAACACTTGTGCATGAACACAGATAGAAAACACATGAACACAGACAGAAAACACATGAATACAGACAGAAAACACATGAACACAGACAGAAAACACATGAACACAGACAGAAAACACATGAACACAGAAAACACATGAACACAGACAGAAAACACATGAACACAGACAGAAAACAGTCATGTACACAGACAGAAAACAGTCATGTACACATGCAGTGATACAGATACAAAAGATGAGAAAATTATTCACATTTCATTACAAAAAGCAGAATTTATATTCCTCAAAGACACATGGGTATTATCTTAAATCATAAACATTAACACATGCACATACACACACACACACACACACACATATGAATAAAAATATACACCAGACAGAATGGAAAGTGCTGTCCATGGATTATAGTGGAGAATGCATATAATACTAATTATTATTATATTTTTTTAAACAATCAGCTACATCTAGGAGGATGCTTTACATTAAAAATTTAAACTTTAAGAATTCTAATTTGCCAATCAAATTGTAAATTGTTAAATATCCAAAATGGCATTTTTTAAATATACACATAAATTACAAGTTTTGTGAATGCAAGACCCAACCACATGGTCCCAAAAATATTCTTTTCACTTTTTTAATTTATTGGATGGTCCATAATTGGATAACTTGTGTCCATATTAGCTTTTCTGTCATTTTATTTTTGTGTATCATATTTTATAGCTTTATAAATTTGAACCTTTCTATATTCCACTGGAAACAAATCTCCTTTTCAGCTGTAAAACTACGTAAAAATGATTTTGATACAAATTTAGATACAGCAATTTTCTATCTTTCTTCTTGTCATGTTTCAGAATCCAAAAGTGCTACACAAATATGTTGCTCTGTATGCCACTCACCTTATCAAGGGTAATAATACCACAAAAGCTCTGGATGTCTATGTGAAGTATGGCACCCCAGCCAATCCACAGGTGAGTGTTTTTTGTTGAGGTCTTACAGTTCAATGATTTCTTCATTGGGTATGATTTATTTTAAAGTCCTTTAAAATTAAATCTTCCTTTTATTTGTGTTTTTCTTTTTACAGTGGCAGCATGTAGTTTAATGAGATAAATCTCTCTGCAGCAAATAGTGATGCATTTAATCTCCACCCACCAAATCATTCACTCTCACAGTATGACCTCCACCTACCACACCCTTTATTGACAGTCAGTATCCACCCACTCTCACAGTATGATCCCTACCTACCTTACCATTTATTCAAAGTGTGATATCCACCCATCTCACACTTTACTCTCACAGTATGATTCCCACCCACCTCATCCTTTATTCAGTTCAATATCCACCTAGCTCACAATTTACTCTCACAATATGAACCACACCCCACCTCATCCTTTAAGTATTTTCAAAATCACCTTGAATTTTATTCAACTATCAAAACTTGCTAAAGTATAGTTTTAAAAAGAAAATAAAGTTTTACTCTTTTTTTTTCATAGAGCATAATATATTAAAATTGAACTGGCAGATTAGTACATGACACTGGTAGGTATTGGAATAAATTGTGTTCCATTGCCTAGATCTCAGTGTATTTGGACCATCAATGCAAATCGCTGACTTACATGAAAGCTGATCAAATCCTTGAAAAGTCCTTGAAAAAAGTGTTGTTAGGGCTGTACAAACCCAGATACTGTAAGAATACCACAGTTGATTTAATGGATGGGAAGTCCTTGCATTTTTACAGTCAGTCTAATAAATATGATTTTTCAGAAGTGAAGAAATGTTTTACTGAAAATGGCAGGGCATAATTTTGGCATTTCTCTGACTGAATGTATAGTAAGGCCTTGAGGTCTACACCAGTTATCACACAAATCACTTATTGCATGAGCATTAATTAACTCGGAAGGAAAACATTAACACATATTGCAGGGTATAGTTTGTATCTGCAAATATAAAACATACAGCATGGAATTTAGAGCAATTAACTGTATTGTGATAACTCGCTACATGTAGCAACTGGTGCGAACCCTTTATTTATATGTAGATTCTTATATTGCACATATACTAACTTATAAGATGAGTCAAAATGCAAAGAACAAAGATACTGATCTCCCTTAGCATAATGCACCTATAGATCATGGCCTATGTTGTTTTTTCTACTAATCACTCAAAATAAACTGCACAGACCCAGATCTGAAAGCACATTATCTGATGGCAGATCCTAGTATGTGCAGTTTGCTATTGGACTCATAAGTGAGTATCTATAGTACTATCACACTGTTTAATTCTTGTGCCATTTAATTTTCTGTCAAGATACCCATCAATAAAATCATCTGATACCTCATTTTTTAAAAGTTTCAAAGGAAAAGGATTGATAGGTTGTGATATCATAGTCTACATGTCAGTATCAACATAATTTTAAGCCTAGGATGGAAGGCTTAGTTACCAGATATATATCTTCCATTTTTGTGCATGTTTATTCAGTTTTGTCAGAATGTTTGAATAAATCTAATATGTTGTTCTTGATTAGTGTGAATATCAACTGCTTTTCATGTCTCTTTTTAATGTTTTTAATATCATAACATCAAGATTGTTCTATTCAAAGAAATATTTAAAATTGTTTTTCATCCTGTTTAAAAACGAGAATGCACATATTTGTAGTGGGGTGTTGTGAAGTATAATTTCATAGTGTAATGTGTATTTCTATGTACTTGTTATAGAATTTCAATATCTACAAGAGAATATTCACTGATGTAATTCAAAAGAAGGACTTGAATAAACCAGAGGCTTACAGAACCTGGGCTGACCTGCGAGACATGTTCTACAGTCTGGTGAGTTGCCTACTGTTTGATTTATTCATTTCTCTGTTATATACAGTAAAATCGGTCAAAGCAGATCAAAAATATTTGCTCAGATTAGCAGGACAGTTATACACAGTCTAAAAGGACTGTTATGCATCACCCAAAAGGACAGTTATGCAAAGTCTAACTGGACAATTATCACTGTCCAAAAGGACAGTTATGCAAAGTCAAACTGGACAATTATCACTGTCCAAAAATTTTTAGAAGTAATGTTATCATTTAAATCTGAGATAAATAAGACCACAACAAATTAAGAATTGTGAACACAAGCAAACTAAGAATTGTTGACACCTGCAAATTAAGAATTGTGGACAAGTATTTGGCCCAAAAGATCTTACCAGCAAAACATGAATAGCATAGACATGTATGTAGATGCTTACTCATAACAATTAAATTCTAAATCCCAAATTTAAACTTATATTTATTCATGCACAATAAAATCAAATTAAAGGTATATCTGATAATTGTACATGGTGAGTTTAAAACTTTGCCAAATTTGAATAAAGTTAGTTGGTTATGCATTTTGGCCCATTCAGTTAAATAAGCATTTTTGATACAAACTTCTTGATTAATCTTCATGTAGGTAGGATTAAGTCACACACACAAAGCTTATGATCACATCTTCAGATTATTTACATTGCAATTTTTAATTATAAGATGATCAGAGAATATCTTTTTCCATAACAAGCAACAAAACGCATAAAACTTGTGGATATTTGGGTTTGCATATTGTGTTCTATACTTAAAACTCCTGCCAACTACCCTGCCATATCAGCATCCATATTGGTATTTTGCTCTGCTGTAAAACTAGTGATAACCTGTTGATACCAAGGGGAGATAAGGAGCAACAATTTTTGCCCCTTGTTAATATCCATCTTATTAGTAGAGCTCAATAAGGTAGCAAACTTTTACCACTTACATTGATGTGATAGGTAAATATCATTGGAGAAACATAATTTATGGGGAAAATGTGCTTTCTATCAGCAGTGCTGAAAACGAGCAGTTTCTCAGCTGGCAAGGATTAATTCAATTAAACAATTGAAAAAAAATGGTGAGATGGTGGTGATCTGTAACGGTGAGTGATTTAGACCACTTGGCCACTTTGGGCCCCTGACACTGAAGGTAGTAATCATGATTTTCAGTTGAAATTTTTAATGGGTCTTTAGTTATGATAAATGTAAAAGAAATTTATCAAGATATATGAAATTATTTAAGTTTTCAGTGTACCCATGCCAAACTGAGATATGCTTTGGTACAACCTCTAGCATCAGCAATCACACAGATAAAAGCATA
Organism: Potamilus streckersoni; assembly: GCA_016746295.1. Lineage (NCBI taxonomy): Eukaryota > Metazoa > Mollusca > Bivalvia > Unionida > Unionidae > Potamilus > Potamilus streckersoni. The sequence continues at coordinate 107,440 of JAEAOA010000678.1, forward strand.
TAAAAATGTACAGCCTCATTGAATCTCAATTATTCTTTCTTCTTGGATCCAAGACACCAGTCTGGAGTCAGATTTATATCTCCTACTCATTGTGGAAAGGGCTGATGGTATTTTATACATGTACATTAGTTGCAATTCAAGTTGATTCACAACATACTTCAGCTAGTAACAGCAGCCTAAGTATTGCATTTTATCCTAAATGGGAATTAGTTCCTTGAATTAAGTATTAATAATCATAATGTTTATAGCTGCTCATAATTCAAATTCTTCACATGCTTTCCCAGGAAGACTCATTTTTCATTTAGTTTTTGATTATAAGATTTTAATATACCTAATAGTTCAAATAATTTTTATCTCATGTTGTATGTTGCATAAATTGTACCTCCTTGGTGTATTTTGTGTTTAGCACACTGTATAAATACTGTTATGTACTAAATCCCGAAAATTTGTGAGTTGATGCACCTTGAAGAATACTATGCCTCTTCACAAACATATGCCATTGTGACACTTTTAATGTTTCACTGTTAAGTTTTGTATGTGTGTGCATGATTTGGATTTCTAACATAGCTTTAACAATTTTTCAGTCATATCACTATGATGTCAGCAGTGTGGCAATTTATAGTGAGGTGTAGCACTTGGGCATCATGCTACAGACATGTAGCATCATGTCTCACCCAGTCACATTGTCATGACACCAGGCCAACCAGTCCTAATACAGACCTCTTAATGTTCAGCACCTAGCAAAGCAACTGTTTGTTCCATTTTTATAAGAATTTGGTATGACTCGACCAGGGTTTGAACCCATAACCTCCCACATTTGAGGCAAACTCTCCAACCACTAGGCCACTGGAGCAGTCCAGTTAAATTTCATGGTTTTTAATTATTTCTCATCCTATATTCATGCTATATGAATGAATGCATCTTGATTAATGTTACAACTCTTGGTCCTAAACTAGGTAACAGAAAGAAGCAAAACCAACAAGTTTTGTAAAACTTAACAAATAATTTAATTCTCTAAGTTATAATATGAAAATTTAAGAGGAACTTACAATGCTGTGAATTAAATCCAAAATAATCCTAAAATTCATTAAGCTTAAGTTGAGGTTACCATCCAAGGCATAGAGAGCTGCATTTCGGATAGGAACTCATGTAACAGGCTGCAGATTAATGATTAAACTGAAGCCATCCTGATCACCACACAAGATTTTCCCATTCATTATCCTTTACCTAAAAAAACAATTAGTATCAGCAATACCAACATTAAAATTTACATAGTATGAAACCTAGGTGTCACTTTTAACAGTATGCTCTCATGACACCAATTTGCTATGAACATATGCAAAGCTGCATATCTGGAGCTGAGACACATCAGCTCCATTTGCAAATTTCTTTTTTGTTGATGCCACTAAAATATGTTACTTAGTACTTTCAAGAAGGGACTATTGTAATTTACTTCCATCTGGTTTGTCTAAGTATCTACTACAGAAACTTAAAAAAAAATTCAAAACAGATCCTCTTGCAGCTTGAAGAACAGAGCACAGATCCATTCTCCTCTATAACCTTCATTGGCTAACTGTTCAATCCAGAATTGAAGTCCACATTAATATTGCTAATATTAAGTCCAAAAGAATAGTGTTATGAATGAATTCCTGGTTCTGTCAGTGCTGATGTACCAACAGGCTTGATTTATCACAATGATAACTCTCTCATGTAAATTCATAATAATTGCAGAATAATATTTTATTCCAGTCAATGAGTACTTTGTAGCTCCCATGAATGATAAATAAATGTTTCCTCAATTATATCTAAACACAACATTAAATACATCTGCAGAATCATATTAAAATAAGAACAGAGGAAAATAGGAATTAATTAATTAATTGTCCAATCACTTTTTCCCAATATTCACCCTAATGGTTCTACATTGCAATATTTTCTTGCTCAATCTGTCACAATACATATCCACATTGCAAAAGAACCTACCTGACTTAATCATCCGATGAAAAATTACCCATACTTGTGATAGTTTCATTATTAAGATTGATTTTTAAAACTCGTTAACACTTTTTTATATCTCATTGCAATCTACAGTCATTCACCAAAAGTAATTGCACAGTATTGATATACAACATACAACAAAAGAAGAACACTGTCAACTACAGTTCACATTTTAGTGGTTTGAGATAAAGTTTTGCATTTAGCTGATGACCAAACAAGTTCTTTGCATCCAGTATATATGCTGTTACACTTTTATTCAAGAAACTTTGTGAAATGATGTATAATGAGTACTTAATCATCATCATAGATGTAGATTGCTGTGATCCATATTTAATCATTTGCAATCAGATTTCGGTTAAAAGATTTTAAATTGCTTATAATCCATAATCTCTTGGTCTGACTATTTTGCAAAGACAGTTGGTTTGAAATCACACACACCCTTTTCTAGGTTTACATAAATAAGCTGCAATAATTGCTATATTAAAATAAAACTAGGTTACAATTATGGTTTATGATTAGGTTCTTTATGCAGGCCACCACATTCTTTGAATGACACGATTATTCTTTTTGCAGTGTGAGAACATGAAAACTTCAGCTGAGGCCAATTCCCCACAACATGAGGAGTTTGAAATTATGTTACTGATCTCTCACTACTATACCACACGTTCTGCTGCCATGGTCCACAAATCTCTTGACACCATTGCTGCCAAACTTGCTGTCTCCCTCCTTAGACACACTGATGTCATCCCAGCAGATAAGGGCTTCTATGAGGCTGGCATGATGTGCAGGGTTAGCTTTTTATAATTCTCCATGCAGTCATATTTATTAATTTAAGAGAGATTTGCTTTAAGTAAGAAAATTATCCAGCTTTAATGATAAAAAAATTACCATCTTTCTTTTAAATGAAATGCTTTTAACTCAAAAATCAAAACTGTATTTTCCTTAAAAATTTTAATGAAATTTTGTATTTAAAAAATTTTCACAAAATCGGTAATTGTAAAAAATATGTGTTTGGATTGACTAATAATTTTATGTCAACCAATATTATGAAACAATATACTAATGTTTTGCATAAATCAGACATACTGCTGATTTCTGGTATAGTTACCTGTCTGAAACAAGTTATTAAATCTAGTATGTATGCTGTAAATTTCAGTGAGTTATATTATTGTAGTATCTTAGATTTTGGTATAAATTAGTAAATTCAGCATAGATGTAATATTTAGTAGTCTTTATTTTTTTTCAATTATAATATATATTTATATATATGTATAAATATAGATTTTTATATATATATATATATATATATATATATATATATATATATATATATATATATATATATATATATATATATATATATAGTTGAAAGTTTAGTTGAATTGCTTCTTTTACTTGTATTCCTAAGAATTTTGCATGGAATAAAATTCTTTCTTTTTCAGGCTGTTGGTTGGGATAACATGGCGTTTGTTTTCCTGAATAGATACCTGGATATAGCAGAAGTAAGACATCAAGTACAAGTCAGTTAGAGAAATTTGAGCCATTATATAACTTTTGGCACACATTGACAGTGTCCCAGCATGGCAACTACACCAAGGCTTCACACCCTACCCAACAACTCTCTGCATGTCACATCAGTGTCTGGCCTTAATTTGCAGCTTGCTCTCTTTTAATTTTGTAGATTGATATAATGTCTATTTAGGGTCAAATTTTACTACAAATGTGTGCCACTATAGTATGCTAAGTACATTACTTTTTAAATATTGGCCAAAGAAAGGTGTTTGAGAACCAAGAAATTCTATATGTATTGAGACAGGAAGACAAATGCATTATATTAGATTTGTTATATTGTCAAGTTAATTGATTAAAAGGATATATGCATTATTTATGGTTAGCTAAATTGCAAGTTACAAGATATATGCATTATTTATGGTTAGCAAGTTTGTCAAGTTATTTGATATATTGATTATGTATGGTAAATGAAATTGTCAAGTTCTAGGATATATACATTATTCATGATTAGCTAAGTTATAAGATATATGAATTTGGAGTCAGAATTCAAAGGTGGATATAAACAGGAGTGTAATCATTTGGTTACATGCAAATGAAAAGGTTGTGGAAGACATGAAAAATCTATATAGAATATTCAGTTAAAATAGAAATTGAAATGCAATTCTTTTATTATTGGCAACATAGAATTTTATTGAATGCTTACAGTTCATGGGGAGTTGTGTATGAAGTTGAATCCCACTTATATCCATAGGCTGTAAACAAACAATTTTCTACATCACTTTTGACAGTTCCATTCTTTAAAATTTATTATAGGCAGCTGACTTTTGAAAGCTGGATTGTTAGTGATGGTGCTAGTGTTTTCAAAAATTGCAACTAATGATCAAATGTCTGAAATAATGCTGCAGTAAAAATTAAATCCATTAAATTTTTTTAGGTTGGCCTTGATATGCACCAAGTTACCAATTAAAGTCACTGCCAACTACTGGAGTGTAATGTATTTATGATGTTGAAACAATGACAAAATTACTCAATTCGTGACAGAAGAAACTTTGCAATATATGTGATTTGGTTTTTGAATCCATGAATTATTAGTTTGGAAAGAAATGTAATAATGTGGGGAGATTTTAAACACAACAATGGTAAATAATGGGCAGATACTACAGTTATTAAAAAAAACAATATCAGAATGGAAAATTCAATAGTGCGGTTATAATTCTTTTCCTTCCCACCTGTCAGGTCAGTTATATAAATGCAATATCAGAATACAAAATTCCATAGTGAAGTTATATAAGAGCAAAATCAGAATGGAAAATTCCATAGTGAAGTTCTTTTATTGTAAACCAAATAATCGAAATGTCTTTGTTTATATGTGGCCAAATTTAGAAACTACTAAGAAATTCTTCTTGCCACCGTGGATTAAGTGTAAATCTAGAGGATGTATTTTGATATTTTTCCAAACAAAATTAGATCAAGGGAAAATGATACATAATAAACTATACTCATAGTTTTATATATGAACTTCATATTGATAAAAAATACAATGAACAGTTTGATGAATAATAAATAACCATTAAGAAGTTAAGATTATTCTATGTAAAAATGATAGTGTAAAGTAATTTATTTTCTTGTGTATCAATATACTTGGTGGAATGTTTCATTTTCATCAGTACATAAATTCACTGGATGGGGGAAGGTCATATTTTATCAAAAGAAGGATAATTTTTCATTGTGTCTTAAAATTTGTGGTTTTTATCAATCATAAATCCATGAACTTGGTACCCCATGAAAAACAGTAAATACAGAATACAGTAATAATAATAATAATAATAATAATAATAATAATAATAATAATAATAATTCTATTAGAGTAATTTTTGGTCCATATTGAAATTTTCATTACAAATATTAGGTTATAATAGTTTGGATTAGTTTATGATGTATAGTAACATTGGTGAGAAACAGTTTACTAGGTGACTTTATAGTTTGTCCAGCTTACCAGTCCATATGTTACTATATATTAAATCGGGCATAGACTAGCTTGAAAATAGGTAGTAGGTTATTGGAATGTTCAGTAAACAGCATTTCACTGACCACTGATGAGCGACGGGTGAAGTTTGGGGAATTTATCAATTGAAAAGAAACACCTCCACCCCTAAAAGCTTTGCATGTGCACATTGACAATCTAAAGTGGTATGCCCTTTTTAGTGCAAGTTGCTGTGAACTTAATTTTTTTATCAGGCACCAGTTTTAATGAATTTAAAGATGTAACTGAAAATTTTCTTTCTGTGGAATAGGAGCCTTCTACTAGTCGCAAAAAGTCACCAAAAATGTTGGGTTTTTTTGCAAGTGCATGAAAATTGGTGCATATGAAAATAAATGTCAAGACCTTTATTGACATTTATATTTAAGAACTCAAGGACTTCAATTGATGATTTCATGTATTTTTTTGTAAGGACTCTCAAGGAATTGATTGACATTTTAACATAACAACCATCAAGGACTTTATTTACAATTATGCTCACACATTTGATTGTTTTTATGATAGGGATATTCTTAATAAACACCATGTCAGGTAAAAGAAGATCTTAAGCAGAATTTGTATATCTTGTTTTTGAGATATTTTTAAAACCAAGGTCTACCATTTTTATATGTGAATTGTTGTCTATAATATCAACATCTAAAGCAATATCCTTTAAATTGCCATGTCAATGTTTAGATTGATAACAAGAACTTGGATTTGCACAAAATAAAAGTGGAAATTATGGATTTTTCAGGCAATAGAAGAAGGAAGCCTTGACATGTTAGATCACAGTGACTTCCAGGATACAGACATTCCTTTTGAAATCCCACTTCCAGAGAAACTTCATCTCACCGTTTGTACATTTTTTTATAATGTTTGTATAAGTTTTAGGGCCACAATTGATAACAAGTTGTTCTTATACTCATTGTGTACTTTTTAGAGCCACAGTTGATACTGAGTCATTCTTATACTGTTTGTAGAAGTTTTAAAGCTACAATTTATATTGATTCTTATGCTGTTGTGCTATTTTTTTTAATACTGATTCATTCCTACAACTGTTTCTGTAAGTATTAGAGCTTCAATTAATACTGAGCCATTCTTATACTGTTAGTGTAAGTGTTAGAGCCATATTTAATACTGAGTCATTCTACATTTGCTGCTACTTGTTTTACCTGAGGATTAATGTCTTGCGTGTAAAGCATAGGTGATTACATATGTATCACTTTTCCAGTGGCATTGTAGTTGCTGTAAATGTAAAGTCTTTGCATGTAGCTACAATTCCCTGACTTGACTATTTGAAATTTGCCTTTTTGATACAAGGAAGACATGGCATTCTGCAGAATTTTTGTTAACTGGTGACATATTTTAAACACCAAACAAAAATGTGCAAGAAACATATTTATGACTTAAAAATGATTGAATGACAAATAATATGGCAGCAGAATGTCTGATGTAATAAGCTAGATAAGGTTTGAAGAAAAGGAATTGTACTTGATAAATCATTATTAGCGACTGGGATATACCATCAAGCAGGCATGACTGGTAGCTGACTTTTAACAGGAACTTTTACATAATTTAAGTTTGATGTTCTTTTTATGAATTATCAATTGATTCTATTTTATTACCTGTAGCATTAATTTCTGAGAAAATAAATGTCAGGGTAATGGTTATAGAAAATATAAATATAAATATAGCCCTGTTAATGACATCAGAGCAGACCTGCCAAACCTTATGATTTTACTACAAGGCTTACTAAAACAACCCATAAAATTTGGGATTAACAAAACAATATAAAAAGTTCAGAAAATAAGATCATAGTCAGATTTGGAATTTGCTTGTCTTGGTTTGGTCCTCATCAGGGTTTTCACATTGGCTCGGTCAAGTTGGTCAGGATGTAGAACAGAAAATTTAATCTTCATTGTTTATGCAAGATGCCTTTAGGATCAAGAATTTGCTTTTGCATTGTCAGGAAATATTGCGAAGCATACAAAATGCAAAGGGGACAATCAGCCTTTCCAAAAATCCAAACTATGGTACAGAAAAATCATATTTATATAAATGATTATACACAAGGGAAAAACAGCTTCTGGTTGGGTCACTTACATGTTCAATAGCACACAGGTACTTGGCATGGTTAGAGACCATAGCCACCTCATCATGTTTAATAAATGAAGGCTGTGTTCAGCAAATCATTAAGGCTTATAATAAAGCAAAGATTTATTTAAGAATTTAATAAATGGGAGATTATACTTTCTGAATGGGAACTAATTGTATTTTGAAAATTTGATGGGGTATTTTGTAAAAAATGCACAATGATTATGTACTGCTATGGCATTGCTGTCCTTTTTTGATATGCTTAAGTTCTTTAATTTTTAGTGTAAGCTAATTGTTCCTTATAATTAATATTGGAGGGCCTAAATGAAAAGAACATGATTCCAGTCAGATTCCTAAGTCACAACAAACATGGAATATCTTTTTCTTTGCATCCTAAATCACTGAATCAAAATTTGTCTATGTTTTTGTTATTAATTTCATTATGACATATCACATAACCTATTATTTGAGTTTTATTTGTGTTCATTTTGTAATTTGGTAGGAGTTTTGTGCCTTACTTTGCAAGCAGTTCTTAATAAATTTGATCCCCTTCATAGTTCTGGTGCTAGAGTAAGTATTGTCTACCCTTCTTTTTGGTTCTGGACATTATGCTTTGGGTGAGTCTTTCTCTTTTAGAGTTTATATTGCAGAATGTGGGAAAGTGTGGGTAATGGAATGTCCTTAGAGACATGTACCCAACTGGCTTATCATGCACTAGGTTTGCCTGCATGAATGGATGTTCAGTTGTTTGAAGTGTGGGACTCAATAGAAAATGAGGGCACATACAGAGGGAGAAGGGCTTTTTCTCCTTATCATCACTGGACAAATCCCATTATTTCCAGGAGTCTGCACATCTGTTATATAAAATGACAACTGCCACTGGAGTAGGAATGCTAACTTGGTTCGGAAATTGCCTAAAGGCCAAGAATCCCTGATACTCTTTATGATGCCATCAGTACTGGCAGGGGATCAATCCTTGGCAGCTTTTCAAGAATGGAAAACACCTGAGAGTGAGTGGCACCTCCCACTTAGGGACAAAAGCATCCTCTTAAGGTTGAAGTTCACAGTGACAGATGAGCAAATCATGCCTTCTGGAACAGGAAGAGCAGCAATATGAGTCAGATAAATATATGGGTTTATCCATCAGATCTTCATTGCCAGACCAGGAACCTTCAACAGGGCTTGAACCATTCTTATCTTACTATTTTATCCCTATATCTGTATAGAGTCAGGTTGCAATCACCGGACTAGGGAGGCATATTGGATCTCTTCCTTTGCTCTTGCTTAAATCTAAGGGATGTGAGGACACCCTTTTTTGGGAAGTAAGTATTCTATCCCCAGCCCTCCTCCACATAGCACCATGGATACTACTTTCTTGAAATGGATGTGACTGGCCATTCACCAGTTGAATTGCCTCAAGCCTGGTCCATCAAAAAGGTGGGGAATGCTACTAACCTCTGATGATTTAGAATAAATTATTGATCCTATTAGCATAGGACGACATTAGTAAGATTTGTTCCATCACCTCTCTATGAGTGACTTCAGGGAAAATGCAACCCCATTTCAGCATCTCCCTCTCTGGATAGATATTTTGGAAAAAACCATCCTGCCTTACCATTGGTCAAGCTCAGGATGACAATGTCATTTCCATCCTGATTAATTAGTTCTCAGAGGAAGGAACTAGTGTAGTGGTTCCTACCATTAATTTGGGTCCCCTGATCCTTTCCTTCCATCATGTCAGATGTTGGAGGAGTTTTGATGTTTGGTAAGATTAAGTTTACCACCTTCTTTCCCAAGGTTTTGTATCCTAATCTTGCTGGTACTAAGGAAAAAGATTCTCTCTAGTTTGAAAAGGTTTTCTGATGCATCATCTCATCTAGATTATTTAATGCTAATACATTCTATGTTGGTGTGAGAGATTGCACATAAGTTGTCCTGGGGTCAGGATTTCACCAGGCAGCAGAAGTTGAGGTCTGACTCCACTTCGCTGCTGGTTTCTGCATCCATTTATCAAGTTCATTCTCTAGCTTGCCCCTTAAATCTTCCCCCACTCCACTCCACTTACCCACCCCTGGATTATGGAGCATTACATGTGGGGATACTGGCAGGGGTCTGGCTTACCTCCTGGTTAAAACTTTGGAGGCTTTCGAGTTTAAGGCTAGCATTTGAGTAATAATCACCAGGGTTGCCTATCTCTTTTTGGTAGCCTCTAAATTTTTCTTTAAGGAGTAATCAGCAACACAGGACACTGGCAACAGCTCAGGGTCTTTTAAAACAGGCCAGGAAGTATGACCATCCTTTGGAACTGTCTCGCTAAGTTCTTCAACCAGGGACAGCCTCAAAAGTTGTCATTTCAGGACTCCCTCCTGCCCATCAGTCACTGGGCAATATAATTAGTGAGGCCTAAGAATTAAGTATATGAACAACTCTTATCCCAAGAAGTGACGGAATTGGCCTTGGAGAGTTTCTCTCTGTCCAGTGGCATCTTCCTTTTCCCAACATCCTGGTAGATTCTAGCCCATTTTTCAAGAGTTTGATCTGTGGATCTATTCCACTTTGAAGAATGGCTAATAGTTTCATTTTTGGGAATATCCTCCCATATAATGGATCCCCATCTTCTGTCACTAGTTTAAATTTTCTCAACTATTAGAAAGGTACAGTGTCTTCTGCAGATGTGTCCAGTCAATTAGCTTTCTATTCTTGGATCTTTTTGATGTTGAAAAAAGGTGGAAACATTTAGCTGATAATTGTCCTTTCTACCATAAAACAGATTTATTCAGGAAGAACCTTTCATGATGGAAATCACTGCCTTATTCAAAGATGCTACAAAGCCCTGTAACTTGGCAGTGTCCATCTACCTTCAGGATGCATATCTTTTCATCCCCATCTTGCCATCAAATGGAGTTCCTAAAATTTTGTCTCCTCAAAAAGACATTTCAGTTTTGAATTCTTCTATTGATTATAATCAACATTTTTCCTTAGATGCAGCTAATTTTAGTGCTTAAAAATTAAATTTTTATCCCAGAATAGTCCTTGAATGCCACAATAAAATGTCTTGTTTGAAACATGAAGTTTATGAATTCTCATATTAAATGATTATTAAATAACATTATTGATATGTTTTGTTGGTTTCACCAACACTTCTAACACATTATTAATTATATCATGTTGAAATGGATGCAAAATGCCATTTTGACAGACACTACCTTCTTTTGCCTGGAATTGTATTGAACCTGTGACAATTGGATTTTATTACAGGTCTGATGCTCAGCAAACTGAGCTAACATGGCTCCCAAAGAACATTATTGAACATGTTTGACAAATTTCATATCAAACAAGTATAGGTGTACAATTCTTCGTATTTTCTATAGTCTCAACAGCATGAAGAGCTAAAGGAATGGGTGTTGGCTGTCTCCATGGACCAGAAAGTTGAGCAGGTACTCCCTAAAGATGAGAGGAACTCTTACGAGGCCTCACTGATAGCTACGGACACTGGAGTTAGATCTTTGCCCTGTGTCATCACAGGTATATATTACACTCATTTATGACACAAGTATATATTACAATAATTTGTCACCTATATTATTATTTATTTATTTAGGATTGTATATTAGGACATTAATGATATTTTTACAGTCACAATTTGAGTTTTACTATTGACACATTATCAGAACTTGTGAAATGAATATTTGCAAAGTAAAGCCATCATTAACATCCTCAAACCTACAATGCACAGTCTAATACACTATCGAAAATTTTGTCTGGAAAAAGAAAAATGTATAATTCATAGTGGCACCATGTCACTGTGAGAGTTGTAACATTACAAAGACATTGTAATAGTTTATCAGGGATTTTTCTGTTACAGATTTGACATCAAACAAATCAGAAATCATGTTACATGCGGTTATAGTAGAATTCACAATAGAGTGTCAGAAATGATCATGCCATTATGATGTTATCTGTGATGTAGTACAATATGCAAAAATTACATTTTTTGCTCCTAGTCTAATGCAATGTCCGTTACGGATCACTGCCATCTCACCTCTGTCTGTGTGAGTTCCAGTCTAGGATTCGGTGAATGTGGATATGTGAGAAAGCTTGTCAGTAGCTTCTCATGGGTCAGTGGTTCATTCTGGTGATTTCCCGGTTTCTTCCTCCACCATTAATACTGGCCGCCATGTATAGCCTATTGTGTGCTGAAAAATGGCATTAAGCACAACAACAACAACAATTTTTGCTATTTTTCAAAACTGATTTCCAGCATTTAATAATTGGGAGATAAGTTTTGTGTTTTCTAGGAAATTAATGGTTTTCTGTTGCAAATATTTGTTTCACTGTCTTTGGTGAGGTGTTGCTGGTAAAACTCAATTTGCAACAGTAAAACAAACATAAACATCTTTACCTCCTCAATCCATGACTAATATCACCACAATTTTATTTCCATCTGAACTTAAGAATACTATTAATAGACCATTATTTACTGGATTGTTCATGTATTTAGTAGCTTTACAAGATTTTTTCATTAGTAAGTTGAAGAAGTTGGTTTTATGATTATTTATCAAAACATTAATTAAATGTTTTTTCATTCCTTGCAGGATATCCAGTGTTAAGAAATAAGATGGAATTCAAACATCCCAGCAGAGTTGCCAACAAGGAGGATTGGAACAAATTCCTAATGGCAACAAAGGTAAGGCATGCCCATCATGGAATGTGTCTTAGAATACCATATTATTACTTTTTGGATGATCTGTTTGACTCATATTTTGATTATGTGTAAACATACTTAGATATCCATATACATTAGCAATTTTCATTTTATTCACTATAAAATTATTCATTTTTAATTGGTTTTAATATATGTACCATAGATCCCTTTAGGTTAACTTGATATGGAAAAGAAAAGGATTACATTAGACCAATGCAATAACTGTTGTGTGGTTGATGGTGACTTAATGACAAACAAGCTTTCAATTCTATGAATATGTTTTTTTCCCCCGAATTTAAGTATCTTTAAAAACATTGTAGCTCATGTTGCTGTGAGATCAAGTGAGTTTATGATATGACCCTGCATCCAGTATATGTTATTTATTTTGCATTTTTCATCTGTCAATATTTTACAATTTTAAGTTCCCCTCAAAAATTAAATCCACTTTGCCAAATATGACAGAGAGCATCCATGCATGAACAGTTTTTCAAGTTTACACAGATCCTGCTGATTCACCATCAGGTCTTCTGCCATTATTAAACCACAAAAACCTTTAAACAACTCCTTAAAACCTGCTCAGCAGAATTTTACCACATTGGACAGAAAGCATTCTGCCATGAAGAGCTTTCAAATTTTTACAAATGATGTTGATCAACCATCAAAAATATAACCACCTTTAACTTCATTTTAAAAAAAAAACACTCAACATCCAGTCACAATGGCCTTTCAGGTTTATACAAATTATGCCAGTATGCCACGAAATGTGTATACCATTGCTAAGAATAGAAACACAGAAAACCCAACAGAATTTGATGAAATATGACATCATAGCATGAAGAACTTTCAAATTGACTTAATACTAGAAAATATTAAATGTCTTTTCAAACCGTTCAGCACAATTTTTGGGAAAATTCGAGTACCCTTGCATTAAAGGCTTTATAGTTTTTACAAGTAATGCCAGTCCACCTTCAAATATGGCCACTTAAGAAAAAAAAGAATATCTTCAAAAACTTCTTTTCAAACACCTCTCAACAGACTTTGACCCAATTCAAGAGAAAGCATTATTGTTAAAGAGCTTAAAAGGTTTAGTAAAAGATAATGATTTTCTGTCATATATTGCCACTGTTACTAAAACTAGATAAATCTTTTAACTAACTACTTCTCAACAGTTGAAGAGCAGAATTTAACCAAATTTAACAGAGAACATCTTTTCATGAAAGGACAATCAGATTTGTACAAATAATGCCAATCGGCAGTCAAATATGGCAGGCATTATTAAAAAAAATTTTAAAAAACAACAAAATCTTGTCAAAAAGCACTTGATTGACAAAACTGGACCAAATTTAATAGAATTTAATCTGGCATAAAGAGCTTTAAAATTGGTACAAATGATGCTGATCTGTCATCAAATATTGCTACTATCACTAAAAAAAACACTTGTAGCAACTTTTTAAAATAAACACTCAGCAGAATCTTAACTAATTTGTTAATAAGCATCCTACATTTCACACTTTATACAGATGATGCCAGTATTCCATCAAATATTTCACTAATTTTGTTCCATCCTGGACTAAAGACCTTTCAGTGCTGGACAATTGATGCCAATATACCATCAAATATAGGTGGACACGAAATATACACAGAAACCTTGAAAGAATTGTTTTCATAACACATGCAATTAACAAAGTTGGACATATTTGATACATAGATTATCTTCCTAAGATTTGTTTGACCAGCTACTTTTTGCAGTGTGCCGAAGGTGGCAAGGTTAACAATTTCAGTTTCATGATAAAAATGATGTGCAAGTACTTGCAGTATTAAATGTGTTAATATAAACATGTAGAGGAATAATAAATGGAAAAAGTGTGAACTAATGTCAGAAAGTGTGAACTAATGTCAGAAAGTGTGTTGTAGGTACCTGCAAAATGTTAATCATGTAGAGGAATAACAAATACAGAAAGTATGAATTTGTGTATGACAATAGGTTGTTGGTGCTTGCTAAATAGAAGCTTGAAATACACTGAAGTTTCTAAATACAATCAACCTAAGTGATGAGGTAAGAGAGTATTAACAACTTACGGTCTGATTAAGCAATGAGGCAGAAATCTCAATTTGAAGAATGTGACAGTTTAGGCAGAAAAATTTCCAAACCAGATCAGGTAGATTCCACAATCAGTACTTTAGTAAGCAATTATATTTTCACATTTATATTTTGAATTAATTTTTTTTTTCTGTTCTTATTATATTTCAGGTTTCTCATAGTCCAGAACTACAGGATGTGCTTAAATTTATAGGTGCATGGTGTGGGGCCACGCCCAACCCTAGTTATTCCTTTCAATGAACTCAAAAATGACCTCTCGTCATATATGGTCGACTCATGACACAGTTCCAACATATAGTTACCTAATCTCATCAGCTGTAGCCTTCAGTTTGATATTTCATTTTGTGTGTACTAAGTTTATGAAGACTGTTTTGATCTGTTTTGATCTGTTTTGTCTATAAGGAGATATATATTGTTTTAGTATACTGCAGAATCAGAAAATATTCATGGGGATATAATTATTGCTGTTTTCATGGGTAATGAATATCAACAAAATTAAATCAGCATGAAATTTATTCTTTTTGATTGGGTTTCAAAACAGTGACCCCTGAAATTTTATTCCCATCAAATGGTCTTCTTTTGTTCTAATTTAATTCTAATCAGATGGCTTTCATATGGTGTATTTTTATTCTAATCAAATAGCCTAGATATGGTCAGACTTTATTCCCATCCAAGTTACACAGCATTGATTAAACAGTATGTCCATGCTAAGAAAATAAATTGGCCATGCTTATGTAGCACAAAGGTTTCAGTTTTTAATAGGATGAAGATAATATTAATATACAAGTCCATTGGGATGTAGGTAAACTTGTATATAATATTATTATATATATTATATGTTATTTGAAATTTTCTTGCAGACTTAGTTCTTTGTGTTGTGACAAACTTAACAAAGCTTACTTGGAATGAACTTGTCTTTTTGGACAGTATGACATGATAAAATCGTGAAAATGACAGTTAAGACAGTGAAGACTTACTTGTTAGATTTTATTGTGAAGTTTTCTTAAACTCTTGATTCTATAGGAATAAATTATTATTTAGAGAAAAAGTACACCTTATAAAAGGATGAATATGTTTAAGTGGGAACATTTTTCACCACTCTAAATCCTATCATTAAAAGCTTTGATAAATTTGTACAGGAATCCTAAAATTCTGATGGCATTTGTAGGACATTTTTATGGAAAATTAACATGGCTATATATTTGCAAAAATTGCTGATAAAATCATTCAAAGGGAATATAAATAGTTGTCACAAAATAAAAAGAAGACATTATATATTTTTTTCTTCAAAAAACTGTATTTAAGAATTCCTCTCCAATCAGTTTTATTCCACTTTTATATTTGTGAAACCTTATTATTAATAGACAGCAAGGTGACTTACTACCTCAAGAACACTAAACAGATGAGCATTCCTGGTTAAGTTGGACGGCAGATTTTTATTTGATCAAGTGCACAAAATAGTTCTGAAGGATGATAAAAGTTACTGTTCCTTGTACACTTTTTTTCTTAATTCAGGCCAGGCATAATGTATTTTATTCTAAAGGTATCATGTGCTGTCACAACAAAATGCAAAGTATAGTTCTAAGCCACATGGTGTGAGGTCCTGATGTAATATCCTTAGTAGAGAACCTGTAACAAGCATTCAATTTGAGGGCAAACTTATTCTTGTGTCTTATGTGTTGTAGCTATTGTGTGTTTAAACAGATGGGGAAAACATTCTGTCCAAATGAACTTGACAACAATTTAATGGATTGTGAAAATAAAGAAACTGAAGGAGACATAGCTTTGAACTAATCTTGGTTGGGGACACCTTTAATTATTTTCTTACAGGATTAATCTGTGAACTAGATCTAATGACCTTTGAATTTAACTTCATTAAGATGTTTATTTGGCAGTTTAATTGATAAACAAATCAAAGATAATTTGATATAATGATATTTGAGATATCATGTGATTAATGTCCAGTTGTTTAGGATGTGTGTAGGTAAAAAACTTGGATCTGCCAGACATGCCAATTAAATACAGTGATTTCAGGATCTCCAATTTGGATAATTTCTAGCTTTTCTGCTGCATGTAGAATCTCATATGCATGTACTCTGTATCTAACATATACTTGTCAATGCAGAATTTGCATGCAGAATATTTTTTCATGGATTCATAAATATTCATAATCAGTATAAAATGTTGTTTTAATTAGTAGTTTACTTTACTGTCAAGCTCACATTAGTGAGAAGCAAGAATCAGAAGTCAATTTACTGTTGGTGCAGGCATCTGCAGTCTCAACAGTTTCTTAAGGTTTTGGTTAAAGGATTTCATTTGCTTAGATTTCCTATATTCTTTATGCATTTTCTTAATGCACGGGATGAATCATTGTGAAGGTAAGACTGTTCATTCTGCAGTATGTTCACTTGCAACTTTTGATCTTAGACCCATGATCACTCATTGTACAGAGGTGCTTTGATCATGGGATTGACATTCAGACTCATGCCTTCCTGTTTCCTTTAGTAATTGTTGAATCAATTGATCCGTCCAGACTATTAATAAAGACCATTTTGTTTAAAATTTCAAAGTGTGATACAGACCTATACTAATCACATTTTCTGTCATTTGTGTTTATTACTTATAATAAATTATAAAAATATTTTATGTATTAGCTTAATAT
This sequence comes from Potamilus streckersoni, assembly GCA_016746295.1. Taxonomy (NCBI): domain Eukaryota; kingdom Metazoa; phylum Mollusca; class Bivalvia; order Unionida; family Unionidae; genus Potamilus; species Potamilus streckersoni. The sequence continues at coordinate 124,532 of JAEAOA010000678.1, forward strand.
TTTGCCAAGCCTAAACATGTTGTTTATCTTATACTACAAGACTGTCTGTCAGTCCCTTTGGCTTCTTATCTGTCTTATCTGTTCAGACCTGGTAAGTTGTATGTAAGTAATAAGTGAGTTACAGTCATACCCAAGGTTGGTAAGAGGGTTAGGGAAAATTGTTATAAGGAAATGATTGCCCAGTAAAAGAAAAGGAAATTATTTTAATAGAGATATATTACTACATGACAGAGTCTAAAACCTTACTTAAATTTCATGTATGATGAATACAATCATTAAAGAATTTCACCTGTTTCTCAATTTGTTCACTATGCATAGGCAGTAGATTTTATTTCTTTGACAAAATTAAGGTTGTTGTGGATTTCATTGCTATGATTTTGAAATTAGGTTCATTAAATTGAAATTTATACAGACTGCAGAGTCAGTTTTTCCAGAAATGGAATAATATTTTTGATTGTTCAAATTTTCAGGTAACATTTCATGGATTATGATTTCTTTTACAGTTAATTCATTTTCTTGATAAAAATAAATTCCTTAATCAGATTGCTTTTAATGCTAGACAATAAACTTGACTCCTTTCCTTATTCACCCCTCACAAAAAAATGAACATTTTTTTTCTTTCCCACCTATATACCATATAGACAATGGGAAGACTCTCTTGCTATTACGTCCCCCATCATTTCTATACCATCAATCCAGTTTCTGTGAGCAGGGCAAGAGGCCAGTGATATGATGACACATTCTTTCATATTTCTAGTAGTACATAAAAAAGATTGGCATGTGACATGAGCTTGGACCCCCACCCCACCTCACCTCTAGGCCTAGTAAACAAAGAGAAATGGGTCGTGTGAAAGAAAGTGTGAGGTCCAAGAAACTGTCTTTAAGCAGCATCCTAAAAAATTCAGCATCCTCTCACTCTCAGTGTATGATGTTCTCCCTACTCCAATAAAATGTGCTCTCATCCTGCAGTGTAGTTCTAACATATGGTTGTTCATGGTGCCATGACCAAGTGCTTGTTGAGATTGCTGCCAGTATGTATATAGCCAGGAGAATGAAACATCAAGTGATAAAGAGTGACAATACAGTTTGGTTATCTTAAAAGTAGTTGTGAAAGTCCATAATCTTTATCAGTGGATGATGATTGTTAAAATGGGAGTAATAATTTATATCTTTGTGGGTAGTGTAAATTACACCTACAGTAATGACAAAAATGTAGTGTTCCAACTGTCATGTTGGTCTTGTAGAAAGGGCTCATAGTGTGACATCAGGAAGGTGGATCATTTTTTAGGGTATACGGAAAAAAATGTCAGAAAACAGTTTCCTCTGGTATTGTAAAAATTGATAGGGGGTAAGAAAATAAACACTTTAAAAATTGATCTCTGCGTTCAAATTGGCAACAAAAATTATAGTGTTTTTAAAAAGTCTTTTTTGAAATGAAAGTGTACAAGAGTATTATTATAATCACCTGGTTTGTACATAATTTAGTATTTGACAAAAATTATCTGACTGAATTATATGAATTCAGATATTACTCATTCTTTAATACACATATAAACAAATTCTGATTGTTTGTCCAGCATCATATCATCATATACTATGAGATTATTAATGAATCCATCTAAATCATCAACAGATGGGGCTTCATCTATATCAGTGATAAAATCAATGATATCACCATCTTTATTAACTGATTTTGCTTTCTCGTTAAAATCCTTAAGTACTTCTTAACAATGCTGATCATCTACAGACGGTGCTATTAAATATAGTTTGTTCCATCTCAACCATCTCATCATTAAATCTAATAATAATTGTGTTTTACCTGATCCAGATGGATTTATTATAATCATCCTTATCAAATTTGGTAATGCTGGATGGTGCTTTTTTGTTCCTGTTTTCGTGTTGCCGAAAAGTCAATTATTGTATCCATATTATTATTAATATGAGTCTATATTGTGTTCGATGTAGATCATCTACACCCACGGCTGGATTGACAACAATAATAATGAAAAATAAATGACGTGAATTAACAGGTAAATGTGTAAAATGTGGTACACAAAAATATAAATTTATTTCCATGTCTGATTCAGGGACAAAGATAGTTGGAGATATTGCTGCTTCTTTAGGAAAATTACCTAGATTACCATGGGCTAAGTATGCTGGTGAGAAATACCTTCCTGGATATAATTACTGTGGTCCTGGAACTAGACTTGATATCCGACTTGATCAAGACCAACCAAGATCAGGAGAGCATCCAGTAAATAAAATTGATCAAGCATGTCATATTCATGACATTGCTTATAAAAATAAAAATTTGCAGCAGCGGTATTTTGCAGATGTTAAATTGATTCATGTATTAAATTCTATACCTAATAAATCTCTCAGAGAAAAACTCACTAGTTTCCTGATAAAATCCGCTATGAAGAATAAAATAATGCTAGGGGCTGGTAATTAATTATATAATTATTATAATGGAATCTATTTATTATAGCCCAAGAGGGTATTGGAGAGGCAAAGCAGCGATCACTAAACTTGCTGAAGCAGCAAAAGTTTCACGTTCTGTTGCTGAAAATTGGTTAGCACGACAGGCAATATGGCAAATTTATTTACCACCACCGAAAAAAATTCAATACACACATTTTGATGTCAGTATTCCTAACGAAGTTCATCAAGCAGATATTTTGTTTTTACCACACGATACTATTAAAACACATGGACGAAAGTCACGCACGTGCAAATACGCATTGACTGACGTTGCAAGAAGATGTAAAGAAGGTGAACCATTATCAACAAAGACAGCCTCTGAAGTTGTATCTGCGTTCTATCAACGTGGTGGTCTACGATGGCCACAGTTATTACAAGTTGATCCGGGCAAAAAATTTCTTGGTACAGTATCATCTTTGATGAAAAAACATAACGTTAAAATCAGACGAGGGCATACTGAAATTCATCGTGATCAAGCAATCATTGAAAGATTTAATCGAACACTTGCTGAGCGGTTATTTGGATGTCAATAAGCGAAGGAAATATCTACTAACTTTAAGTCCGGTGAGCGATCTCGTGAATGGGTTGCAAGGTTACCAAGTGTGATATCTGCATTAAATAATGACATTACTCGTGCAACTTCCATGAAACCTTCTAATGCAATAACAAAAAAATATATACGACGTAGCGATGAGTACGGACAACGATTTCAACAACCAGTATTAGGTAATGTAATTGTGATATATTTATACGAACCAGGGGAGCTGGAGGGTGAAAAGAAACGAGCTACTGACCCTATCTGGAGTGTGACCACATACAATTTCTAGCGTGGTTAGATCCACTGGAAGACCTGCCATATATAGACTTAATTCTACTGCCCCTCAACGTGGATATGTGCATGAACAATTGCAGGTAACTCCTGCAGATACACAATTAACACCGCGTTCACTTATGTAAACTAGAACCCCGGCGTCGATTACATTCAATACATGTCAGCATTACATTTTCACGTGTATGACCAAGATCACTATTAATTCTGTCTACGGTAAATTGTCTTGGATTATTATTCGAATATTGCCATAACATTATTGTGTTACAGTTTGCACAGTGATTGTTTTGTAGTTGTTTTAATTTTAAAATAAATTCAGTATCAAAATTAAAGTCACGCTTATTTTTTTGTCACATTGCTTATAAGACGCTATTTTTTTCTTATTACAGCATCGTCATTAGTAATCTCCTCAGTTATTACGTAATTATTAATAACCCTATGCAGTTGAGTTATTCGTCTGACGCGAGATACTGCAAGATAGACTAAGTTTGACCACTCGATCCGATCATCTACAGTCCAGATATTTGTATCAGAAATAGTTAATCCCTGTGATGAATGAATCGTTATAGCGTATCCTAACGTCCATGGTCATTTATCCATGCTCAATGCCATCTCAACAGTATTGATAGTGACCAAGACAATCTCATTCAATACCAGATTTTGTACTCCGCCACCAGGAATTTCAACTTCATTATTCTGTCGTCGAGTATCTGCTGGGCGATAACATAATGGTGCAGGTAGATGTGAAAACTTTTCTTTATGTAACGTAAATAATTCTTTTTTTTTTTGCAATTCATCACGAACTATCAAATCGGTGGGTCTCCATAAAGTCCAAAAATCATTCATAGTTGTCTCTTGAATTACTTTACGCATTATCTCACATTGTATTTTATCTGGCTGTAGTCTGATTAATCTTTTAAACTGTTTCAGATGTTCTTCATTAGCTCTATGGTCATCGTGTATTTCTTCATAATAATCTACATTGTTCTTCAGCCATTCATGTGGAGACTGTCCAACAAAAGGCGGTGGTTGACCATGATCGCCATACATAATCACAGCAGTATTTTTTGTCAATAATTATTCAAGAAACGGTTTTAGTATTTCTAACAACACCGTGTCTATCTCGTCCCATATAATATACTTAGGTATATATTTTTCACCCATTCGCTCAGGAGTCCATGTGTCTCCGTACCATCTAAAGAAACTATGATATGTGCATGATTTTACTCCTCGTTCTTTTATCTCTCTCTGGCGAGTTTATGTGTAGGTGTCAAAACAATCATATCTGAATTGTTGTTCATAAACAATTTAATCGCACGAGTTGTTTTACCTGACCCTCCACACCTATTAAGATAGACAGTTTTATGTCCAGTCACAGGATCGTACACAGATGGTGCAGATGACTTTGATATTTGATTATTATTTTTGTAATATATTTCCTTAATTTCAACGTCAGCAAATTTAGAATAACTGAGTATATTTTCTTGCTTTATTCTCCATGTCCCCCACTCACCATCACCGAGTAGCGGCTTTAATAAATCCTTATATTTTTTGTTTATATAAAATGAATCCGTAGCGACTCTAACAGCGTAACGAGGAAATCTATTTATCATCGACAGTAGATTTATAGAAACATAGGCTAGCATCGAAGATCTTAAATGAGTAAACTGTGGTGAGTCGCCCTCAATATAGCTCACAATGGTACCTAGTTTGGTCCCATCCGATAAATAAGCATTACTTCGGCTTATAAATGTGTTTTCTCCGTTGTATCAGCGATTATAAAATCTAACTCAGCATGGTCCATAATCAATCTTGTACAGTGTCGTTTATGACAGTATGAACTACCTTGAGTAAACTTACCGATTATCTTTCTACCAAGATCTTTTGCACGTTTTTCATCGTGCTCATCCCAGCATTTACGTATAATATTAGTAATTTTAATAATGTCATCTTCGGCAAGATCATGAAAGTCTTTCCTGGCATCTTCTATATGAAATCTGTCCGGTTCTGGTAACCGAACTTGCTTTTGTGGACTATAGGAAATAATTGCTTCATTTACCTTCAACGATACTAATATTCCATCATCAAGCATATATCTTAATAACACTATTGGGGCCCAACATTGTCCTGAAAAATGTTTAACAAACCAAACATAAGTAATCTTTTGCGAACTCGAATGAATTTATACATGCAAATCCTGTTAGGTCAAAATCTGGTAAGGGTCCATTTATTGAAACTCTGTCAATGTCATTTGTAGGGTGTCCTAATTTGTCAAAGTAGTTAGAACATTTACCATATCCTAGAAAACTCCCAGGATAACATGCAACCATATCGACTGAGATAACATCACTATAATCGTATTTAGTATTCCATAATCCACCGTGTACATATTATATGCAATTTTCTGGTATATCCTCAATAAAGTCTGATTTTGTCGGTTTCCATGAATTTTTCTCCTGAGCAAAATGGGCCGCGACCGTTGGTACGGTAAAACAATTGTTCAGTAGTTGTCTAATTTTGACATCGCCAGAAGTATATTTTAGTGCAAGATTTCTCATTTCTTCATAAAGAGATTCTGTACGATAAATATTACCATTGGGTAGTACAAACTGATCGTAATCGTGTTTTGAACATTGAAATAAACAAACAGATTCAGGGTCACTTTTACTGATAATTTTGATAAAATCAAATACATCACCATTATAAAATTTAACCATTCTGTCTAGTGGAAATATTGTTACAGGATCAGTCCATGCATGTGCATTATGATCAACGATTGTTATAGGGCTTCAATTTTTTTTACATATTTTGGTTCGTATAATATCTCTCCTGTTAGTGTTTTTACTGTTACTGGAAATCTTAATAACTTGTCTAGTTCAGCAACGCCTTTAATAGATGCACCAGTATTTTTAACAGTTTCTGCCATTTACATATTTTTTGCGTCTTAAATCTGTTAAGCCATTACCACGTATCGCATTTGTGAAATGTTCCATAACACGCTCAGCTACACAGTTTATTCTTGACTCTGACAGTCTCATCGGTTTGAGATGTGCACTGTTAGGTTTATTATTCAGCGGATTAATTCCATAAACTACAGCAGTAACAGGATACCCTTGCTAAAAATACGGTCTATCAATACCCGTTTATCAATACCAGTCACTATTCCAGGTTTGGATTTATTTTTTAATAAAACGATATTATTTCCCGACTGCATATGAACGGGGTCCCTTTTATCACGAAATATCCAAATATCATCGTCTGTCTCTACAATAAATGTTATTAAAATAAAATATTTTTAATTATCAAGGTGGTTAATAATTTCTTTTCCTCGTTCGTCATTCATTATAGTAATAACAGTTCCAACTCTGAAAGTTGACCACACATGAACAGCACCGTCATAACGAAATTCCTTTTTGGCTTCACGGATACGTTTGGTTATATCTGCATTCGTTAAAGCTAGATCTTGCATCAAAACTAAATTTATATTATGGTAGTCTATCAAGACGAAATCTAGTAGCAGATGGTTCAATTGCGGATAAATCCTCCATTATTATAATTCAGACAAATATTCAAATTTTATATATATATATATATATATATATATATATATATATATATATATATATATATATATATATATATATATATATATATATATATATGCTTCAAACAGAAAATAAATGTGTTTGGTTGAAAATTGGACATATTTTTTATTGTAATAAGCCTTGTGTAAGCAAATACTGCGGAAATCATATACCGAGCATCAAACATGGAAGTACCGGACTAAAACAATGTGTTCAGTGTGGTATTGGAGTTAGAGGAGTGACGCAATTATGTGCAAATTGTGGTGGTAAAAAATATAGAGAACTCAAACGTTATTATGACACAAAAAAATACATCGACAGGTAAATCCCCTATAAATACAGAAAAGGAGATTATCTGATCAGATTTTTAAAGAAATGATTTAGACAAATTATATATATATATATATATATATATATATATATATATATATATATATATAACGTCCAGACCAGAATCAGCCAATCACAAAACAGATAATAGAAACACTCGGCGACTCAAAGGATACTTGTTCATTCTTCATTATGTTCTCTTTTGTTTCATATTGTAACGTCTCAACGCATGCGTATCAAATGTATTATTCTAAGAATATCTTTGTACGTTATCTCCACAAATATGAATAGTTCATATATGCGTCTGTTTAGTGTAGATTCTAATCAAAACTGCCCTCACCCTTATTTCTAAAACGACTTCGCTATTGACATTGACCTACTGTGCATATTATGGTGAGTGTGTTCTAATATGTTATGTAACTAATAGAAACAATGACGGCAACCTTGGAAATATTTCTTTTACAGATATATCGCTGGCCCTGAAAAGGGCCGTTGTTTTTGGCTGCACCGTACACCAAGGTTTAGATATTGCTGCTAGTATACATGGTTACAGCCTTTGTTCACTCGCTAGCAGCATGTTTAGCGAGTTCCCCTGGCAGAATGAGATGGACAGAAGATTGTATTTCTCTGCTCGTAATGGTTGAGCGTTTGTTGTAGTGCGCTAGTCGAGATGCCTCTACGGCTAGTCGTTCGAAGACGTCGTTCACAAAACTGTTCATAATGGACATGGCCTTGCTGGAGATGCCAGTGTCCGGATGAACATGTTTGAGGACTCTGTATATGTAAATCCCATAGGATTCCCTTCGCCTTTGTTTCTTGTGCTTATCTCCCGTTCGAAGTGACGACGTCCCTTTTGATATGGCTTTTTTAGCACCTTTACTGCCACTGGCTGGTATAGGCGGCATTTTACTGTGCGTACCTGAATTTAACATTGTCTCGTTCTGAACTAAACACGCCGAATTTTTTTATATGGATTTTTGAGGGATCGAAATGGAGACGCACACAGACGTGATAGAAAACGTTTGCCATGGGTGTACCTACTTTGTATTCGTTAAGTCGGTGGTGTATATTTACAAGACAACGATATTGTTTGTAGGACTGTATTTGTCTTGAATCCTGAACATATTTTCCAACTTGTGTGAATCATATGATGGATCTTGTGTATTTGTAACTGAACATGCATTGATGTATGATTTAGTCATGCCTTGGACGGTTCTTATGATGCAGAGAAATGTAAAGTCAAGACGGTAATTGAATTAAAATGTAATAGGTAACATTGGGTAAACCTGCACATTCATAGATAGCCACATTGTGCTAAATAGTATTAAAAAACAAACAAACAAACAAACAAAACACAACCAGACAAGAGAGAAAGACATAAAATTGAAGGAACGCAAATCACACAAAAAGATAGATGCTACTACTACTACTGCTGCTACTAATAATACTAACAAAAACAATATACAAGTCAGCATATAAATGTAATGTACGTGATCATGTTCTTATGATGACGACTCCCTCTTCCTAGGACACTCACTCCTTGATTTTGGGAAATATGAAACATTGGCGGGAACTTGGACAGGGTTTGGTTTAGATGTCAGGAACAGTGATTGCTGTCCCTTGGTAGTGATGCTGACTGTCCCTTGAGTGGCACAGTCCGTACCTCAGAACCTAGGTTACTGTATAGTAATAGAGTCTTAATAGAGTCTTAGTAGAGTTGGCATCGGATGTCGATGTACGGTTTGGCTTTTATTTTATTTTATTTTTATTATATAACCAGTTTTGCTAATGGTGGGTCAGATCCCAATAATGGGTTAGCCACTTGTGCCAATAATAGAATATTACAGTTATGTCAATTTGAATAATAGTTGTTAGATTTAGTTGGAATGTTTTGTACATATTGTACTTTTTCTTTTCTAAACTGTTTTTAATCAGGTAGGTGAAGTCACCATTTTTGTTATTAAATACTTGTTTGGATTATGTTTTTTATGCTGTGGTCTAATAGATCGTGTTTGTGTAAGGGCCACACAGGTCTTTAACCAAATAACTTTAAGTTATTGCTCAGATATATTTGTCCTCACTCACACACGGATGGTGCTAGCCTTCCAAGAGGACGGACGTGCTTCTTTGAGCACCCGCCACAGAAGAAGAAGAACAAAGAAGAAGAAAGAAGAACAAAGGAACATCTTTACTATTATTTACCACAATATTCAAAGCGGAATTTAAAGAAAAAGGAAGATTGTTGCTGATACAGTATTTACCAAAATACTGTGCCTCCATTGTTAGTTTTGCAGCAGTGGGGAAGTGAAAAGATTCTTAATATCAATTTGCCATACATTGGGCTATTCTGAGCCCTCACCGCTGTCCCTGAAAAGGGCCGTTGTTTTGGCTGCACCGTACACCAAGATTTAGATATTGCTGCTAGTATACATGGTTACAGCCTTTGTTCCCTCGCAAGCAGCATATTTAGCGAGTTCCCCTGGCAGAATGAGACGGACAGAAGTCTGTATTTCTCTGCTCGTAATGGTTGAGCGTTTGTTGTAGTGCGCTAGTCGAGATGCCTCTGCGGCTAGTCGTTCGAAGACGACGTTCACAAAACTGTTCATAATGGACATGGCCTTGCTGGAGATGCCAGTGTCCGGATGAACCTGTTTGAGGACTCTGTATATGTTAATCCCATAGGATTCCCTTCGCCTTTGCTTCTTGTGCTTATCTCCCGTTCGAGGTGACGACGTCCCTATTGACATGGCTTTTTCAGCACCTTTACTGCCACTGGCTGGTTTAGGGGCATTTTACTGTGCGTACCTGAACTTAACTATACCGTATTGTACTGTACTGTCTCTTTCTGAACTAAACACGCCGAATTTTTTTTATATGGATTTTGGAGGGATCGAAATAGAGACGCACACGGGCGTGATAGAAAACGTATGCCATTGGTGTACCTACTTTGCATTCGTTAAGTCGGTGGTGTATATTTACAAGACAACAATATTGTTTGTAGGACTGTATTTGTCTTGAATCCTGAAAATATTATCCAACTTGTGTGAATCATATGCATTGATGTATGATTTAGTCATGCCTTGGACGGTTCTTATGATGCAGAGAAATGAAAAGTCAAGACGGTAATTGCAAGAAAATGTAATAGGTAACATTGGATAAACCTGCACGTTCATAGATAGCCACTTTGTGGTAAATACTATTAATACAAAAAAACAAACACACACACACACACACACACACACACACACAAATAACCCCCCAAAAAAACAATCAGACAAGAGAGAAAGACATAAAATTGAAGGAACGCAAATCACACAAAAAGATATATGCTACTACTACTACTGCTGCTACTAATAATACTAACAAAAACAATATACAAGTCAGCATATAAATGTAATGTACGTGATCATGTTCTTATGATGACGACTCCCTCTTCCTAGGACACTCACTCCTTGATTTTGGGAAATATGAAACATTGGCGGGAACTTAGACAGGGTTTGGTTTAGATGTCAGGAACAGTGATTGCTGTCCCTTGGTAGTGATGCTGACTGTCCCTGGAGTGGCACAGTCCGTACCTCAGAACCTAGGTTTACAGTGATGTCTAGCACTGTGGCATCATGCCGCAGACATGAAACATGATGCCCAACCCAGTCACATTATCCTGACACCGGGCCAACCAGTCTTAACAATAACCTCTTAATGTCGAGTACAAAGCAAGGCAGCTGTTTTTTGTACCGTCTTTATAAGTCTTTGGTATGACTTAGCCGGGGTTAAAACCCGCGACCTCCCGATTGAAGAGTCGGACGGTCTAACCACAACGCCATTGGTGCTGTCTGTGAATCATGAAATAACTCGTTGGCCAGACAAGAACTTTCCAGTAGGAAGACTGTACTATATAGCATATGCCACCTCAGTGCTGTATAACTTGGACATTTCTAAGATATTTTCATATAATAATTGAATTTTATTTCAATTAATGGACGAATAGGCCAGGGGCATACACAGAATTATTTTCGGGTGGTGGGGGCAAACATGTAATGGTCAGCCATTAAGTTTTATGGATGTAGGCCAACAACGTGTTTAGAGGTGAGGTCCGGGGATTAGGGTGATCTTTGTTTTATCGATTGGTCAATTTTGTACGCAAGTTCAGTAAATTATTTGAGGCAGTTGGGGACAATTACATCTAAAATTGCCATAAACCAGTCGTTAAGTGCGACTAAGCTATATACGTAAATAACAAACAAAAAAAAGCCAATATGAGTTACCCCACTGCACTGTATACATAAGGTGAAATCAAGATTTAAAGCAACAGAAGTAACGATTAAAAATATACCCCTCTCCAATATTCGGGACCATTTAAAGTGAATACTGAGTGCATATTTTAGGTAAGTATCATACTTGTATATTGGCTTGTACGTGACCTCTCTCTCTCTCTCTCTCTCTCTCTCTATATATATATATATATATATATATATATATATATATATATATATATATATATATATATATATATATATATATATATATATATATAATCACAGGTTAAAGTTCTACGGAGATGCGAACTCAGGTCCGCAAGTAAACAGTATAGAACTTTCCGTTCTGAATTAATTCACTTTACCTTGATTACTGATGTAGGAATCCGTAATTTTTGCGAGAATTTTTTACCAGGTTAACATGAGTGTGTCTGCTACACACTAGTGCATATAAAGCCGACTTCGTAGTAGCATTTTTTGTGCTGATATACGTTTAGTCCTGATGATATATGACTGGTGCACGCAAACTAGGCGATGAGTGACGTTTATCTGCGGACTTTGGTTCGAATCTCCATAGAGTATGAATTAAAAAGTCTCTAAGATAGTATTATTTGAATTAAATAATAATTCTGCTTAAGTATTATCAAGCATTCTCCTGTAGAATCCAGGGATAGCAGTTGTCGTTCCGTTTGGTATATATTTGCAAATGAGTGTGTGTGTGTGTGTGTGTGTGTGTGTGTGAGAGAGAGAGAGAGAGAGAGAGAGAGAGAGAGAGAGAGGAGCACATGCAAACAAGCAGTTGTCCACTCCAAACACAAGCAGTTGTCCACTCCAAACACAAGCAGTTGTCCACTCCAAACATTTTTGCCCCTCCACGTGCCACAAATGAATCGATTTGCAGGAGGTAATATAAAAACTATTTCACTTGATTTATTCAATATTTTCATGAAAGAAAGAGTCATTTAATTTAAATGTTCGAATATACTTTCAAAAAGGAAACACCGTGTAATCTAAGTGAAGGAAAGTCAAGATATCGCGTAATTATATCTGGTATCTCATCGTAAAATAGACTTTAGTTTGCGTGTGCTCTGTTTTGTTTCAAAATATTAAGTTTCTGTAATGTGGCAAAATCGTTAATTGATCGGTCAAAGTAATTTTAGTCTTCCATCTCTAAAACCGTTGAATTCCGGAAGCTGAAAATGGGTCAAATACATTCATCCTCCAAATTGATATATCTGACAATTGGAAGATAACAGACAGGCAGAACATTCTTCCATGTTTACAGATGTCTTTTCAATCTGCAATTTCTTGAATTTAAAAATATGAACTGGAAAGTGGTTACATCTTCCATAATTTTTAGCAGTTGTAAATAAGTATTTTAGCAAGATTATTTTTCAATCATCTTATGAAATATACTGAAAGAAACTGATAACTAAAGCGTGTATCAGTAGTATTGGATGCAACTAGAGTATCCACGAGAAATTCATAATGGGCTTGCATTTTTTTATGGCGCTTTGAGGCAATGGGAAATGAGCTTTATATATCACTTGGAATGGGAAATTGACAGGAGGTCGCAATATTTTAATAGCACTTGACAAACAAGGGAAATGAATATAAGGCATTCCTCATCATGTTGACTCGGGGAAATTAACATTAGTTTACTGGTAGCAAATTGTATTGCAAACATTTTATACAAAATTATTTTCCTATACATAGGTAGCTGACAGACTATTCCACCTGCAAAAAAAATTATCGTTTGTATTGTAGACGCCAAAAATTAAACAAAATACCGTCACTCTTTTGAAACAGTCTCTGAGTTTACTTAATTATTTGCAATTGTTTTCTCTGCAAATATAAAGACTGTTTAACTTTTTAAAAAAAAAATATCTATTGCAAGATTAGCATTACGCCTTAGTTTAGGCATATGAGTGGAACTTTAACGATGAATGTAGATTGATAAATACACATAATATAAAACGCGCCAGTAGAGACCCATTCCTTTACAGATCACGGTAGGAGGTTGCAACAAATAGGAGATTTCATTATGTGTGTATATGTGTGTGTGTGTGTGTGTGTGTGTGTGTGTGTGTCTGTACACATTACCTACATTAGGAGGAAAACCCCATGTTTACACACCAACATTAGGAGGACCACCGACATTAGGAGGATATCCTCCTAATGCTTCCTCCTAATGTATGAGGTGTAACATGGGAAAATATGTAAATGTTGGAATTTTGGAGATTCATGAGAGTGTATCATAATAATTAAAAGTCATATCGGCATTGCCAAAATCTTGGAATGATATGATAACAGGTACAGAATATGTGTAAAACAATTTTTTTCTATGTTGTAAGACATACATTAGGAGGACCTGATTAAAACTCGTTGAAGTCATTGCTTGATGGACTTGTTAAAAATATCCCAAATAGCATGAGCTAGGTATTTATTATTATTCTAAGATTAACACTAATTGCTTTATAAATGAGTGAATACACACTTGGTTTGTACAGTCCCCTCAACGTTGGTGAGTACACGTGTCACTAATAAGGCTTCGCAATGTCGATGTGTAAACATGTTTTTATAATAAAACCTCACAATGTTGATGTGTCAACAGATTAAGTATTGCATTTGCACAAAAAAGTGATGCAATGTTTTAGTGCCAGAGGATACCTAGTTCAGCAAGTTGTATTTTACACATATAGTCAGTAGTGTGCTGATGTTCTGTAAAAACCTTCATACGTCTATAAATACATACATACGACCCTGCAGGTATGTATCATGTATGAGTATCAAAATACCTATAAGTATGAAGTTATGTGTTTGGCATTTTTTTATTTTTTATTTTTTTGGTGGTAGATCAATATACGAACTAGCGCGTAATGCGTCATATTTTATCGTGTGAAATAAAATTTCTTTCATCATTTTAAACTTCCAACCCGAACCTAATTCGGTAAATTCCTCTATCTTTTTCCAAATTTCTTGGTGTATTTCACCAGCTAATGGCAAAAGATTACTACCAAGCAAAACACGTCTTGATTTTGCGTTAATATAACGATCTGCAATTTCCTTGTCAGTCGATTCTTCCGTCACAAGTAGCTTCTAAAATATAATATGATATTGCACTAAAAGTCTTATACATTTGTGTTTTTCAAGCTCACATTTTATAGTTGTCTGCAGCAGGTGGTAAAGATTTGTTGCAGTAAAATTTGCTAAAATATTTTGATTATCAAATTTATAACTTATCGAATCTTGTAAAAGCAGTTGCTATTTTTTTTAAGTTCTCCCATAAGGCTCTTCTTAGCTATATCACGCAATTTCAACATTGCTATACTATAGTGTAATGTCTAATTGATTGTTCGATCGATAACTCACCGCGTGCCAGGTTGAAAAATCAATTAGAGTTATAAAATCCTTATAGTATAATGACACAAAATATGACAAGTGCATACGAGGAAGAGTATTATTACGTTCACCCAAAGTATAACCTATACGCTGGAAATGCATTAGATTCGGTGATACGTGTCCAGTACAAATATTCGATGTTCATAATGGACATGGCCTTGCTGGAGATGCCAGTGTCCGGATGAACCTGTTTGAGGACTCTGTATATGTTAATCCCATAGGATTCCCTTCGCCTTTGCTTCTTGTGCTTATCTCCCGTTCGAGGTGACGACGTCCCTATTGACATGGCTTTTTCAGCACCTTTACTGCCACTGGCTGGTTTAGGGGCATTTTACTGTGCGTACCTGAACTTAACTATACCGTATTGTACTGTACTGTCTCTTTCTGAACTAAACACGCCGAATTTTTTTTATATGGATTTTGGAGGGATCGAAATAGAGACGCACACGGGCGTGATAGAAAACGTATGCCATTGGTGTACCTACTTTGCATTCGTTAAGTCGGTGGTGTATATTTACAAGACAACAATATTGTTTGTAGGACTGTATTTGTCTTGAATCCTGAAAATATTATCCAACTTGTGTGAATCATATGCATTGATGTATGATTTAGTCATGCCTTGGACGGTTCTTATGATGCAGAGAAATGAAAAGTCAAGACGGTAATTGCAAGAAAATGTAATAGGTAACATTGGATAAACCTGCACGTTCATAGATAGCCACTTTGTGGTAAATACTATTAATACAAAAAAAACAAACACACACACACACACACACACACACACACAAATAACCCCCCAAAAAAACAATCAGACAAGAGAGAAAGACATAAAATTGAAGGAACGCAAATCACACAAAAAGATATATGCTACTACTACTACTGCTGCTACTAATAATACTAACAAAAACAATATACAAGTCAGCATATAAATGTAATGTACGTGATCATGTTCTTATGATGACGACTCCCTCTTCCTAGGACACTCACTCCTTGATTTTGGGAAATATGAAACATTGGCGGGAACTTAGACAGGGTTTGGTTTAGATGTCAGGAACAGTGATTGCTGTCCCTTGGTAGTGATGCTGACTGTCCCTGGAGTGGCACAGTCCGTACCTCAGAACCTAGGTTTACAGTGATGTCTAGCACTGTGGCATCATGCCGCAGACATGAAACATGATGCCCAACCCAGTCACATTATCCTGACACCGGGCCAACCAGTCTTAACAATAACCTCTTAATGTCGAGTACAAAGCAAGGCAGCTGTTTTTTGTACCGTCTTTATAAGTCTTTGGTATGACTTAGCCGGGGTTAAAACCCGCGACCTCCCGATTGAAGAGTCGGACGGTCTAACCACAAGGCCATTGGTGCTGTCTGTGAATCATGAAATAACTCGTTGGCCAGACAAGAACTTTCCAGTAGGAAGACTGTACTATATAGCATATGCCACCTCAGTGCTGTATAACTTGGACATTTCTAAGATATTTTCATATAATAATTGAATTTTATTTCAATTAATGGACGAATAGGCCAGGGGCATACACAGAATTATTTTCGGGTGGTGGGGGCAAACATGTAATGGTCAGCCATTAAGTTTTATGGATGTAGGCCAACAACGTGTTTAGAGGTGAGGTCCGGGGATTAGGGTGATCTTTGTTTTATCGATTGGTCAATTTTGTACGCAAGTTCAGTAAATTATTTGAGGCAGTTGGGGACAATTACATCTAAAATTGCCATAAACCAGTCGTTAAGTGCGACTAAGCTATATACGTAAATAACAAACAAAAAAAAGCCAATATGAGTTACTCCACTGCACTGTATACATAAGGTGAAATCAAGATTTAAAGCAACAGAAGTAACGATTAAAAATATACCCCTCTCCAATATTCGGGACCATTTAAAGTGAATACTGAGTGCATATTTTAGGTAAGTATCATACTTGTATATTGGCTTGTACGTGACCTCTCTCTCTCTCTCTCTCTCTCTCTCTCTCTCTCTCTCTCTATATATATATATATATATATATATATATATATATATATATATATATATATATATATATATATATATATATATAATCACAGGTTAAAGTTCTACGGAGATGCGAACTCAGGTCCGCAAGTAAACAGTATAGAACTTTCCGTTCTGAATTAATTCACTTTACCTTGATTACTGATGTAGGAATCCGTAATTTTTGCGAGAATTTTTTACCAGGTTAACATGAGTGTGTCTGCTACACACTAGTGCATATAAAGCCGACTTCGTAGTAGCATTTTTTGTGCTGATATACGTTTAGTCCTGATGATATATGACTGGTGCACGCAAACTAGGCGATGAGTGACGTTTATCTGCGGACTTTGGTTCGAATCTCCATAGAGTATGAATTAAAAAGTCTCTAAGATAGTATTATTTGAATTAAATAATAATTCTGCTTAAGTATTATCAAGCATTCTCCTGTAGAATCCAGGGATAGCAGTTGTCGTTCCGTTTGGTATATATTTGCAAATGAGTGTGTGTGTGTGTGTGTGTGTGTGTGTGTGTGTGTGTGAGAGAGAGAGAGAGAGAGAGAGAGAGAGAGAGGAGCACATGCAAACAAGCAGTTGTCCACTCCAAACACAAGCAGTTGTCCACTCCAAACACAAGCAGTTGTCCACTCCAAACATTTTTGCCCCTCCACGTGCCACAAATGAATCGATTTGCAGGAGGTAATATAAAAACTATTTCACTTGATTTATTCAATATTTTCATGAAAGAAAGAGTCATTTAATTTAAATGTTCGAATATACTTTCAAAAAGGAAACACCGTGTAATCTAAGTGAAGGAAAGTCAAGATATCGCGTAATTATATCTGGTATCTCATCGTAAAATAGACTTTAGTTTGCGTGTGCTCTGTTTTGTTTCAAAATATTAAGTTTCTGTAATGTGGCAAAATCGTTAATTGATCGGTCAAAGTAATTTTAGTCTTCCATCTCTAAAACCGTTGAATTCCGGAAGCTGAAAATGGGTCAAATACATTCATCCTCCAAATTGATATATCTGACAATTGGAAGATAACAGACAGGCAGAACATTCTTCCATGTTTACAGATGTCTTTTCAATCTGCAATTTCTTGAATTTAAAAATATGAACTGGAAAGTGGTTACATCTTCCATAATTTTTAGCAGTTGTAAATAAGTATTTTAGCAAGATTATTTTTCAATCATCTTATGAAATATACTGAAAGAAACTGATAACTAAAGCGTGTATCAGTAGTATTGGATGCAACTAGAGTATCCACGAGAAATTCATAATGGGCTTGCATTTTTTTATGGCGCTTTGAGGCAATGGGAAATGAGCTTTATATATCACTTGGAATGGGAAATTGACAGGAGGTCGCAATATTTTAATAGCACTTGACAAACAAGGGAAATGAATATAAGGCATTCCTCATCATGTTGACTCGGGGAAATTAACATTAGTTTACTGGTAGCAAATTGTATTGCAAACATTTTATACAAAATTATTTTCCTATACATAGGTAGCTGACAGACTATTCCACCTGCAAAAAAAATTATCGTTTGTATTGTAGACGCCAAAAATTAAACAAAATACCGTCACTCTTTTGAAACAGTCTCTGAGTTTACTTAATTATTTGCAATTGTTTTCTCTGCAAATATAAAGACTGTTTAACTTTTTAAAAAAAAAATATCTATTGCAAGATTAGCATTACGCCTTAGTTTAGGCATATGAGTGGAACTTTAACGATGAATGTAGATTGATAAATACACATAATATAAAACGCGCCAGTAGAGACCCATTCCTTTACAGATCACGGTAGGAGGTTGCAACAAATAGGAGATTTCATTATGTGTGTATATGTGTGTGTGTGTGTGTGTGTGTGTGTGTGTGTGTCTG
Organism: Potamilus streckersoni; assembly: GCA_016746295.1. Taxonomy (NCBI): domain Eukaryota; kingdom Metazoa; phylum Mollusca; class Bivalvia; order Unionida; family Unionidae; genus Potamilus; species Potamilus streckersoni. The sequence continues at coordinate 143,305 of JAEAOA010000678.1, forward strand.
TACACATTACCTACATTAGGAGGAAAACCCCATGTTTACACACCAACATTAGGAGGACCACCGACATTAGGAGGATATCCTCCTAATGCTTCCTCCTAATGTATGAGGTGTAACATGGGAAAATATGTAAATGTTGGAATTTTGGAGATTCATGAGAGTGTATCATAATAATTAAAAGTCATATCGGCATTGCCAAAATCTTGGAATGATATGATAACAGGTACAGAATATGTGTAAAACAATTTTTTTCTATGTTGTAAGACATACATTAGGAGGACCTGATTAAAACTCGTTGAAGTCATTGCTTGATGGACTTGTTAAAAATATCCCAAATAGCATGAGCTAGGTATTTATTATTATTCTAAGATTAACACTAATTGCTTTATAAATGAGTGAATACACACTTGGTTTGTACAGTCCCCTCAACGTTGGTGAGTACACGTGTCACTAATAAGGCTTCGCAATGTCGATGTGTAAACATGTTTTTATAATAAAACCTCACAATGTTGATGTGTCAACAGATTAAGTATTGCATTTGCACAAAAAAGTGATGCAATGTTTTAGTGCCAGAGGATACCTAGTTCAGCAAGTTGTATTTTACACATATAGTCAGTAGTGTGCTGATGTTCTGTAAAAACCTTCATACGTCTATAAATACATACATACGACCCTGCAGGTATGTATCATGTATGAGTATCAAAATACCTATAAGTATGAAGTTATGTGTTTGGCATTTTTTTATTTTTTATTTTTTTGGTGGTAGATCAATATACGAACTAGCGCGTAATGCGTCATATTTTATCGTGTGAAATAAAATTTCTTTCATCATTTTAAACTTCCAACCCGAACCTAATTCGGTAAATTCCTCTATCTTTTTCCAAATTTCTTGGTGTATTTCACCAGCTAATGGCAAAAGATTACTACCAAGCAAAACACGTCTTGATTTTGCGTTAATATAACGATCTGCAATTTCCTTGTCAGTCGATTCTTCCGTCACAAGTAGCTTCTAAAATATAATATGATATTGCACTAAAAGTCTTATACATTTGTGTTTTTCAAGCTCACATTTTATAGTTGTCTGCAGCAGGTGGTAAAGATTTGTTGCAGTAAAATTTGCTAAAATATTTTGATTATCAAATTTATAACTTATCGAATCTTGTAAAAGCAGTTGCTATTTTTTTTAAGTTCTCCCATAAGGCTCTTCTTAGCTATATCACGCAATTTCAACATTGCTATACTATAGTGTAATGTCTAATTGATTGTTCGATCGATAACTCACCGCGTGCCAGGTTGAAAAATCAATTAGAGTTATAAAATCCTTATAGTATAATGACACAAAATATGACAAGTGCATACGAGGAAGAGTATTATTACGTTCACCCAAAGTATAACCTATACGCTGGAAATGCATTAGATTCGGTGATACGTGTCCAGTACAAATATTCGATGTTCATAATGGACATGGCCTTGCTGGAGATGCCAGTGTCCGGATGAACCTGTTTGAGGACTCTGTATATGTTAATCCCATAGGATTCCCTTCGCCTTTGCTTCTTGTGCTTATCTCCCGTTCGAGGTGACGACGTCCCTATTGACATGGCTTTTTCAGCACCTTTACTGCCACTGGCTGGTTTAGGGGCATTTTACTGTGCGTACCTGAACTTAACTATACCGTATTGTACTGTACTGTCTCTTTCTGAACTAAACACGCCGAATTTTTTTTATATGGATTTTGGAGGGATCGAAATAGAGACGCACACGGGCGTGATAGAAAACGTATGCCATTGGTGTACCTACTTTGCATTCGTTAAGTCGGTGGTGTATATTTACAAGACAACAATATTGTTTGTAGGACTGTATTTGTCTTGAATCCTGAAAATATTATCCAACTTGTGTGAATCATATGCATTGATGTATGATTTAGTCATGCCTTGGACGGTTCTTATGATGCAGAGAAATGAAAAGTCAAGACGGTAATTGCAAGAAAATGTAATAGGTAACATTGGATAAACCTGCACGTTCATAGATAGCCACTTTGTGGTAAATACTATTAATACAAAAAAACAAACACACACACACACACACACACACACACACACAAATAACCCCCCAAAAAAACAATCAGACAAGAGAGAAAGACATAAAATTGAAGGAACGCAAATCACACAAAAAGATATATGCTACTACTACTACTGCTGCTACTAATAATACTAACAAAAACAATATACAAGTCAGCATATAAATGTAATGTACGTGATCATGTTCTTATGATGACGACTCCCTCTTCCTAGGACACTCACTCCTTGATTTTGGGAAATATGAAACATTGGCGGGAACTTAGACAGGGTTTGGTTTAGATGTCAGGAACAGTGATTGCTGTCCCTTGGTAGTGATGCTGACTGTCCCTGGAGTGGCACAGTCCGTACCTCAGAACCTAGGTTTACAGTGATGTCTAGCACTGTGGCATCATGCCGCAGACATGAAACATGATGCCCAACCCAGTCACATTATCCTGACACCGGGCCAACCAGTCTTAACAATAACCTCTTAATGTCGAGTACAAAGCAAGGCAGCTGTTTTTTGTACCGTCTTTATAAGTCTTTGGTATGACTTAGCCGGGGTTAAAACCCGCGACCTCCCGATTGAAGAGTCGGACGGTCTAACCACAAGGCCATTGGTGCTGTCTGTGAATCATGAAATAACTCGTTGGCCAGACAAGAACTTTCCAGTAGGAAGACTGTACTATATAGCATATGCCACCTCAGTGCTGTATAACTTGGACATTTCTAAGATATTTTCATATAATAATTGAATTTTATTTCAATTAATGGACGAATAGGCCAGGGGCATACACAGAATTATTTTCGGGTGGTGGGGGCAAACATGTAATGGTCAGCCATTAAGTTTTATGGATGTAGGCCAACAACGTGTTTAGAGGTGAGGTCCGGGGATTAGGGTGATCTTTGTTTTATCGATTGGTCAATTTTGTACGCAAGTTCAGTAAATTATTTGAGGCAGTTGGGGACAATTACATCTAAAATTGCCATAAACCAGTCGTTAAGTGCGACTAAGCTATATACGTAAATAACAAACAAAAAAAAGCCAATATGAGTTACTCCACTGCACTGTATACATAAGGTGAAATCAAGATTTAAAGCAACAGAAGTAACGATTAAAAATATACCCCTCTCCAATATTCGGGACCATTTAAAGTGAATACTGAGTGCATATTTTAGGTAAGTATCATACTTGTATATTGGCTTGTACGTGACCTCTCTCTCTCTCTCTCTCTCTCTCTCTCTCTCTCTCTCTCTCTCTATATATATATATATATATATATATATATATATATATATATATATATATATATATATATATATATATATATATATATATATATAATCACAGGTTAAAGTTCTACGGAGATGCGAACTCAGGTCCGCAAGTAAACAGTATAGAACTTTCCGTTCTGAATTAATTCACTTTACCTTGATTACTGATGTAGGAATCCGTAATTTTTGCGAGAATTTTTTACCAGGTTAACATGAGTGTGTCTGCTACACACTAGTGCATATAAAGCCGACTTCGTAGTAGCATTTTTTGTGCTGATATACGTTTAGTCCTGATGATATATGACTGGTGCACGCAAACTAGGCGATGAGTGACGTTTATCTGCGGACTTTGGTTCGAATCTCCATAGAGTATGAATTAAAAAGTCTCTAAGATAGTATTATTTGAATTAAATAATAATTCTGCTTAAGTATTATCAAGCATTCTCCTGTAGAATCCAGGGATAGCAGTTGTCGTTCCGTTTGGTATATATTTGCAAATGAGTGTGTGTGTGTGTGTGTGTGTGTGTGTGTGTGTGTGTGTGAGAGAGAGAGAGAGAGAGAGAGAGAGGAGCACATGCAAACAAGCAGTTGTCCACTCCAAACACAAGCAGTTGTCCACTCCAAACACAAGCAGTTGTCCACTCCAAACATTTTTGCCCCTCCACGTGCCACAAATGAATCGATTTGCAGGAGGTAATATAAAAACTATTTCACTTGATTTATTCAATATTTTCATGAAAGAAAGAGTCATTTAATTTAAATGTTCGAATATACTTTCAAAAAGGAAACACCGTGTAATCTAAGTGAAGGAAAGTCAAGATATCGCGTAATTATATCTGGTATCTCATCGTAAAATAGACTTTAGTTTGCGTGTGCTCTGTTTTGTTTCAAAATATTAAGTTTCTGTAATGTGGCAAAATCGTTAATTGATCGGTCAAAGTAATTTTAGTCTTCCATCTCTAAAACCGTTGAATTCCGGAAGCTGAAAATGGGTCAAATACATTCATCCTCCAAATTGATATATCTGACAATTGGAAGATAACAGACAGGCAGAACATTCTTCCATGTTTACAGATGTCTTTTCAATCTGCAATTTCTTGAATTTAAAAATATGAACTGGAAAGTGGTTACATCTTCCATAATTTTTAGCAGTTGTAAATAAGTATTTTAGCAAGATTATTTTTCAATCATCTTATGAAATATACTGAAAGAAACTGATAACTAAAGCGTGTATCAGTAGTATTGGATGCAACTAGAGTATCCACGAGAAATTCATAATGGGCTTGCATTTTTTTATGGCGCTTTGAGGCAATGGGAAATGAGCTTTATATATCACTTGGAATGGGAAATTGACAGGAGGTCGCAATATTTTAATAGCACTTGACAAACAAGGGAAATGAATATAAGGCATTCCTCATCATGTTGACTCGGGGAAATTAACATTAGTTTACTGGTAGCAAATTGTATTGCAAACATTTTATACAAAATTATTTTCCTATACATAGGTAGCTGACAGACTATTCCACCTGCAAAAAAAATTATCGTTTGTATTGTAGACGCCAAAAATTAAACAAAATACCGTCACTCTTTTGAAACAGTCTCTGAGTTTACTTAATTATTTGCAATTGTTTTCTCTGCAAATATAAAGACTGTTTAACTTTTTAAAAAAAAAATATCTATTGCAAGATTAGCATTACGCCTTAGTTTAGGCATATGAGTGGAACTTTAACGATGAATGTAGATTGATAAATACACATAATATAAAACGCGCCAGTAGAGACCCATTCCTTTACAGATCACGGTAGGAGGTTGCAACAAATAGGAGATTTCATTATGTGTGTATATGTGTGTGTGTGTGTGTGTGTGTGTGTCTGTACACATTACCTACATTAGGAGGAAAACCCCATGTTTACACACCAACATTAGGAGGACCACCGACATTAGGAGGATATCCTCCTAATGCTTCCTCCTAATGTATGAGGTGTAACATGGGAAAATATGTAAATGTTGGAATTTTGGAGATTCATGAGAGTGTATCATAATAATTAAAAGTCATATCGGCATTGCCAAAATCTTGGAATGATATGATAACAGGTACAGAATATGTGTAAAACAATTTTTTTCTATGTTGTAAGACATACATTAGGAGGACCTGATTAAAACTCGTTGAAGTCATTGCTTGATGGACTTGTTAAAAATATCCCAAATAGCATGAGCTAGGTATTTATTATTATTCTAAGATTAACACTAATTGCTTTATAAATGAGTGAATACACACTTGGTTTGTACAGTCCCCTCAACGTTGGTGAGTACACGTGTCACTAATAAGGCTTCGCAATGTCGATGTGTAAACATGTTTTTATAATAAAACCTCACAATGTTGATGTGTCAACAGATTAAGTATTGCATTTGCACAAAAAAGTGATGCAATGTTTTAGTGCCAGAGGATACCTAGTTCAGCAAGTTGTATTTTACACATATAGTCAGTAGTGTGCTGATGTTCTGTAAAAACCTTCATACGTCTATAAATACATACATACGACCCTGCAGGTATGTATCATGTATGAGTATCAAAATACCTATAAGTATGAAGTTATGTGTTTGGCATTTTTTTATTTTTTATTTTTTTGGTGGTAGATCAATATACGAACTAGCGCGTAATGCGTCATATTTTATCGTGTGAAATAAAATTTCTTTCATCATTTTAAACTTCCAACCCGAACCTAATTCGGTAAATTCCTCTATCTTTTTCCAAATTTCTTGGTGTATTTCACCAGCTAATGGCAAAAGATTACTACCAAGCAAAACACGTCTTGATTTTGCGTTAATATAACGATCTGCAATTTCCTTGTCAGTCGATTCTTCCGTCACAAGTAGCTTCTAAAATATAATATGATATTGCACTAAAAGTCTTATACATTTGTGTTTTTCAAGCTCACATTTTATAGTTGTCTGCAGCAGGTGGTAAAGATTTGTTGCAGTAAAATTTGCTAAAATATTTTGATTATCAAATTTATAACTTATCGAATCTTGTAAAAGCAGTTGCTATTTTTTTTAAGTTCTCCCATAAGGCTCTTCTTAGCTATATCACGCAATTTCAACATTGCTATACTATAGTGTAATGTCTAATTGATTGTTCGATCGATAACTCACCGCGTGCCAGGTTGAAAAATCAATTAGAGTTATAAAATCCTTATAGTATAATGACACAAAATATGACAAGTGCATACGAGGAAGAGTATTATTACGTTCACCCAAAGTATAACCTATACGCTGGAAATGCATTAGATTCGGTGATACGTGTCCAGTACAAATATTCGATGGGAAAACCAACACCAGCGGGTTACAAGATTAGTGTAAAGGGAGATAATACTGAGAAGATTACAATGCTTAGAAAAGATTTTTATTTGCAAGGGATTCTGCGAAGATATTCCAGAGGGACAGCGTGTAAATCATGTGAACGGGGCGTCACTGATGATAATATTGAAAATTTGTCTTTGCAAAACGAGTTTAAGCCAATACCAAGTCTTTGATTTATATGAGAGAAATGATCGCGGTATTGTTAGAAACAGAACAACTAAAAAAGTTCTTGGTAACATGAGTAATAGGGGGTATCACATAATAAAAGTTAGAGGAACACTAATCGATCATGTTAATTATCTATCACATAGATTTCTTTACGAAACGTTTAACGGATCTATACCCGATGGTCTGGTTATTAATCACAACAATAATATACAAACTGATAATCGACTGTGGAATTTGGAGCTAGTGACACAGCAGGAAATGTGAGAAAAGGACTGGGTGGTGGTATTAATTTTAGATGTCCAGCTAAACATGTTGTTTCGTTAAACCTTGAAACGGACGAGGAGATCAAATTTAAATCGATTTCAGCTGCGGCAAACCATTATAAGATAAATCCCAGAGCAATAAAATTTGTTGCTGATAGAGTAACAAAATCAGCTTTTTCAAGCGAATACGATGCAAGGATTATTTTTAGATATAATTAAGTATATTTGAAAGTTCATTTTTAGTCAAGCAATGATGAGCAAATACTATAATATCATCGCGATCAAATTTTAGCGTCATTACTGCGCCATCATTAATTTTTTTTCTGCTGCTGTTAATACTATTGTATGAGAATCACCTTGCATCACAATAACATCAACAGAATATGAACTATAACCCAACAGACATTTTCGAACTGCTCCGGCTAGTTCCTTGTAATTTAATATATTAACTTTTTGGTGATATTTTACCTCGTCACCCATCTTATAACAACAAATTAGATAAAAGTATATTATAATATGAATCTGAAGAAACGACTCGCTGAACTATACGCAGAAGATACTAGCAATAAGGTCGTCAGCGATAAAATCGCAGACAATATTACAATCTCTGACGATATGAGAAAAAAATCTGTTGGTTATAGCGAGGATGATATTTTATACAACGAGTCTGACGATGATGATGAAATAGTCACCGTCGTTGATAGATCAAATTACAGGACCAAGAACTGAACTATATAATGTCAAGTATCACATTGCTAATGAAATAATGAAATTTAATTTTACCGTCGCAGAGCAACAAATATTTTGGCGGCTGATCAGACCTTTTATAAACATCAGAATTTCAGGTCGACAGAAAAATATCAAAATCAATTTCATATTTGTCAAAATTTTAAATCTGATGACGATCCCTGACGATCGCAGACAATATCTAACATCGTTATGTAAACCAGTAAAATGTAACTCTATCAAACAATATGTAAACAAGTAAAATGTCTATCAAACAAAAGTACGAGGAAATTTTTAAAAAAACATTATTTCGGGTTTTTTTTTGGTTGGGATCCAACTATTAAATTTATCGCTATATCCGAGCCGTTTGACTAAACTTTTATCACCTTTTTTCCTAATCACTTTTTCGATAACGAAAACATCTTTTTCAGTTGTTTTTTTTGTAGTTCTTGTTCATAAAAACTGCCTACGATTGGTTCCCCTGCCATTTCTTTTAACTCATATGTTAAAAGGTATTGTTAAAAGTACTTTCTCAACCACAAATACTTCTTCACTCCAGTTTGGAGTAAACCTTTTTCAAATACCCTTTTCGTCAGAGAAATTCGAACTTTATCACCGACCTTAAATTTACGTCTTCGGTACATGTTTTCAGTTGCTAATATCAGATTTTTAATCGATGTTTCGTGTTATTGTACTTGTCCACGATTTGGGAAAGGTCATCTTTGTACCTGTTGGTGTTTTAGCTGTTGTAAGCTATAGAGGTGTCGTCGTTTTTAGCTTTGTTCCATGGTTGTTGCCATTTGTATTCAATATGTTGATGTACTAGGACGTAAAGTTCATGGGTGCTATATGGTAGTGATTCTATAGTTGGATTATTGATACTTTCTTTAGCTGCTTGGTCGGCTTGGTCGTTCCCACTGAGATGTATATGTGAAGGGATCCATAGAAATTCTGTGATTATGTACTTGTTTCTTATTTCCCCGAGTAGTTTCATGGTGTTTTTCAGTCAGTTGGGTCTGTCTTTTGTAGTACCTGTGTCAAAGATTTGTAACACACTTAGTGATTTGCTGGTAATTAGGTACTATGTACCAGGGTTTAGTTGAGTATTGATCCAGTTGAGAGCTTTATTTATGGCCGAGAATTTTGCCTAATGGCGCGAATAGGTCATGTCATATGTATTATAGTCATGTATACACTCTCGTGTTTTATGATTTTAAGCCCTGATAAGGGCTAGTGGCATCTCCCCCTTCCGGGGCCGGGCTCACCCGTGTCTCAGTGCTAGATACTTTTGTCCCGGCGAGTGGGCCTATTAACCCCCCTGGTGGCTCACCGCCTTGGCCGGATGTTACCTTTCAATAACATTGCTATCCAGGGAGGCACTTCGCCATAGGGTTGGGCTTTTGGTCGTGGTGCTGACCTTTGTTTGCTGACCTTAAGACCCTTTGGTTGGCTGCGTATTGTAACAGAGCGTACCGGCCTTCCGCCTCAACTCCCGCCTACTAAAGTCCCCAATGTCTAAGTTCACCTAACTTTATCTCAGGTGGATTATTGTCAAATTTAACCAGTTTTTCCTACCGGTGTCCTATACAAATGATGTGTTAGCCACCTGTTCAATTATCCAAATGTTCCTGAGTTGTGTATTTTGAATATATTTTGATGAGGTTGAATTTTGCGTACTTAGCGTACTTATATGGTTCTAAAAAAAATAACTCAATCTCTAGGTGTATGTCACCTAATTTTGACATTTATCTCCGCTTTGACAATGTTTGGTTTTTAATTTTGACTGCCTTTCCAAATGATCTCGTTTTAATGTTGGGTCTTCCAGGCCAAAGTGAAGACATAGGTTGTAGACTTATTTTCGAACAGTTGTCCGCGCAGCCCGGACTGTCCATCGCTAATTGTTTGTCCGTTAACTTTTGTGATTAGAGCCTTTACCAGTTTACTTTTCGGTCTTTTTGTACGTCCGGCTAATCGGTCTATTTCGCTCCTGGATGTTAAAGCTATCAGGTGGGAGGTTCCTGATTTTCCCTTATCGGCCTTGACCTTTTTGTCCTTGTCATGGTGGGAAATCTTATCCTTTATATATATATATATATATATATATATATATATATATATATATATATATATATATATATATATATATATATATATATATATATATATATAGTGCTTATAGGAGTCAGGATCCACCCAGGCTTGTGCTAGTATGAGTCCTAGCGCCTGTTTTATGGTATGGACTAGGTATGGTGCTTGCAGTTATGTATATGTTTGTATGCGGGGATGGGTTATTAGGGTTCCGATACAGGCTTATTGAATCCCTTTATTTGATACTGATGATTTGTTCTTGTTGATGGTTTGTTGTAGGCATCTCTTTTGATGTTGGTTCCCCTCCTCCCTCCTATGAGGTCCTGAATCCTTTCTTCTTTATTCTTGCATTTTTGATTTAGTAATATTGGATGATTCAAAATTATAAGGTTGTTGTCTCGTCGGTTTTGATTGGATGATAAAAGCCGAATTTTCAATCCTATTCTAGTTCAATTTTGTTTTCTATTTAGGTTTTATAATAAAATTATGTTTTATGGTATTTCATTCTTATTATGTGCTTAGTTGTAGTATTATAGATGGTTATCAATACTAATTAGAGTATATATATATATATATATATATATATATATATATATATATATATATATATATATATATATATATATATATATAGTTATTAAAAGGAAAATTAAAATACACATACAATAGATGTATGTTATAAATTGTTATGATTATTGTTATGATTTAATTATTTATGCTTATAACTAAGGCTAAATTGACTAAAGGTAAGGAGTAATAATTGATAGGGTTCTTATTACAATGGATCTAAATTATTCTTTTTAGTTTTATATTTTATAATAAGTTTAATAAGTGGACATAATTCCCAGAATGATTGAATTTGTGACAAAGTTGGGAGCGTTGAGCTAATGCTGAATGCCATATCTGATTGGTTGTTGTAGATTTAATTTTCAATCCTACTCTGGCCCGATATTGAATTGGGGAAAGCGCGCCTAAATTTTGGCCAATCAAATGCAATCTTAGATTGAAGGCTTATTTATATTGCATTACCTAATTTGTAAGCTGGTTAAATATTTTACCCGGCACGGGTAAGGAAGAATTTTGTATGGCGGGCGAAAATTAATGTTTTATTTATTTCTATTAAAAGTTTTAGGGATTTTTTGTGGAGAGTTTATATTATTGTGTAGTATTGAGATAATGATTAGGGATAATGGTGTGGTTTTATAATATTGCCCAAGATAAATGTAGCGCACGTATTTATTTACTTATAGACAAAGGAATTGTTGTAACTGATAGTTTTATGTTTTTTTGGTTTAGCTAATTTGATTTATAATTATTAAGAGAGGGTATATCTTATATTCTTAGTCATAGTAGAGAGTTATTTAATGTAATAGTTAGAAATCCGTTTTAGTTAGATTCATTATATATTTACATTGTGTGTAAAAAAAATAACGACAGTACAATTTTAATGATACTGATAGTAATATTTATATTCGTGATTTAAGTAGATTTTACTTTACCTTAGCCTTTTCTAAGTCTAATATCCCTTATATGAAGTGAATCATCCAATATTATCCTTAAAGTCCGGAAGCTCAGAAAACACGTCCGCTCTGTTCAACAACAGCCCAACTAAAAAAAATAATGGCGCGAATGACGAACGCTATACATTTATACTTCAAGCACGGACCTGAAGGAAAACGTCCGTTGCACTCACTTCACATATAATATACTATCCACACAAACGGATGAGAAGAAAAACACACTCATATACTATCCACACCAATGAACGGGCAAACATACAACACAAATATAATATCCACACAAACGAACGAACAAGCATAAAACACACCTATATACAAGCAAAACCAACGAAGGAAGAGAAAAAACTCATCATATACAATCGACATCAAACAACGAGCAAGCATACAACACAAATATACTATAAACACCAACGAACGACCAAACATAAAACACATTATATACTATCCACACCAACGAAGGAAGAGAAAAAGCACTCGTATACTATCCACACCAACGAACGAGCAAGCATAAAGCACACAAATATACTATCACACCAACGAACGAGTAAGCATACAATACACCTATTTACTATCCATACCAACAAAGGAATAGATAAAACACTCCTACTATTCACACAAACGAACGAGCAAGCATAAAACACAAATATAATATAAACACCATGGAAAGAGCAAGCATAAAACACATATTATATACTATCAACACTAACAAAGGAAGACAAAAATATTCGTATACTATCCACACCAACAAACCAGCAAGCATAAAACACACAATTATACTATCTACACCAACGAACTAGCAAGCATACAACACACACCTATATACTATCCACACCAACGAAGGAATAGAAAAAACATACACTCACATACTATCCACACCAACGAACGAACAAGCATGAAACACACACCTATATGCTATCCAAACCAATGAAGAGAGAAAGAAAACACTCATACTATCCACAGCAACGAACGCATAAAACAAACATACTATCCACACCAATGAACAAGCAAGCATAAAATACACCAACGAAAGAAGAAATACAAGCATAAACAAATACACATTAGCAAATAAGTGAGTCTTTAAAGTCACACTACATTACCTTCACACGAAGTAGCAAATTGAATAGTCTATTTTCTATAGATCTGGTTAGCCCTTAGAAGGGGTGTTTTTTTTATAACTCCAATTGTACCTGGTTAATGCTGGCACCTTCCTATCATGGCACCAAACACACATCGCCGGCTCCAGTACTGCTACCAATTGATGTGTGTGGCTGTGATTGAAGAGTGAGGTTGATTGGCTTCGCTCTCCCAGTCTTCTGTCTATGGGATAATGAACACTTGTTCCCTCAGTCTTATCCTATGCAAGACCCTGGGATGTTGCTGTTGACATATAGGCTCCTACTCATGTCTCTGACTTTACAATTCCTCCCATCCCTCCTCCTTCCATGTTTTTTTGGGGGTACAGTGGGTCTTGGTGTTAGTGGCAGATGCTGGGGTTGATGTTGTCATGCTGGTCCTGGATGTCGAGGCGCCATCACCTCAGGCTTGACCTCACATATAGGTTTTAGCATGCGGTGAGGAAAGATCCCTTGCTTCATTTTCTTCTCTTCTTTCTTTTTCATCTCTTCTTCTTCTGTAATTCTTTCTTTCTTCTCTATGGCCTCCCTAGCAGTTCAGATAAAAGGCACCTGGCATATTCCATATTTGTAGTTCTACAAGCGTAGCGAGTCTACTACTCAATTTTAATGTTGATGAGTCAACAATGTGTAGCTAGATTGACTGACTGACTAGGTATTATAGTCACGTATTGAACTCCTTGGCATTTTGCGACTGTTTTGGTCCGCAGGCTGAGCGGCAGTCCCTTTAAGAGGGTGCTTGGTCCCGATCTGGGCCTTCACTTGGAGAAAGAAACCGGGAAATTCCCGTAAAGAACCAACGACCAACGAGATGCTTCTGGCAAGCTTTCTCACATTTCCACATTCGCCAAATCTTAGACTCGAACCCACGCAGACAGAGGTGAGATGGCAGTGTTCCGTAACGGAGACCGCTTTAGACCACTCGGCCACTCGGTGCCCCTTGGGTAGATAGATTGACTATTGTGACGTATTATATGCATGAAGGACGGACGTGAAGGTAAACATCCCCTAACACCCAAATTTACCATGACATGAAAGGTGGGGACTTAAAAGAACCAAAAATGTTGACTTTTTACATACAAACACAGACAAGCATGATTGCACAAGACAGAGAAAACAAAGGGTGGATTTTTGTTTTAATGACAAAGGAAAGAAATTGCTTTATAGACACACTTCTACTTATTTTTTCAAATTTAAAACGTTTTGGCAAATTGAATGAATATGTCTTTTCGAGAGTAATGAGTAACCCTGAAAAGGGCTGTTTGTGAGATTTACATTGCTGGAAATCATGAGTCCATTGATGTACACTACTTTTTCTAGCTAAAGACAAAATATAACCATAACGGTCACAAAACCATCTATCTACTTTCTCATCTTTTCTAGAAAAGTGATGATTAAAATGTCACTAAATGTTCTAAAGAATATCACAGACTGCGTTGATGAAGAAAATACACAATAATATCCACATACTATGGAATCTGCCTGTACCTTGTAATTTTACATTATTGTATCGTGTCATCTGAGTTTTACTTCTCATAAAGTCAATGATATCGTCTTCCAATGGGAGTAACCTATACGAATCAAAATACTCCACACAATTCTTTAGAGGAAAGTAGATGGCTACCCAACGTTTTCCTGGAAGATGAATGTCGTTCATGTTGGTGACGTAAGCTTCATGATCAAGATGTTTGCGATGTAGTTCATCTTTAGTACACACGACAGAATTCTAAGAATCAGTTTACGAACTGTTGTTCAAAAGGTAATAACGTTCCCAGGTAACCATTCTTTCTTGTTTTGTTTCTTGTTTCACAGATAATGATAAGTCATCAATTCAATTCTAAAATTTTGCTTGAAACGATCCGACAAGTAACCGTTTCTTCGCTTTGTTTCCCAACCTTGGGTTAAGAGAGTTTCGAGGCGATAAATCTCTAGAGTAGTCAGTCGAGGGAAGGAAAGATCATGTAAGCTTTTATACTACTCATGCAGCACTGCTTCTTCTGAGATGAGACTGTAAGCTTCGTCCAGATACACGTCCAATTTTTCTTCTTCACTCATTTACAGGCATTTATCGGGTTGAATTTGACTGGGATGATCGCTTTAGCATCCATAATAATCTCTCTTAATCATTTCCGTGATTGTATCCGCCAGGTGTTTAGAAAAGCAGGACATTAAATGTTGTTCTTCTTTTGGCCATGTGGACTTGACTACCTCGTCCTCTTTGTCTTGGTCTGGGGGTTTTGTTTTCACGGTATTCCATCATTCCATTTCCGGAGATTCTTCACCTTTCAAAGAAGGATTAGGTGTCTTACATAGTTTCTAAAAATATAGAATGACTTCTCACACACTGTTGATTTCGATGATATTATCGAATTATGCATACAGGATGACGTTGTCTGTCTCAGTGAGAGTTTCTGTTAACTTGAATTCCACATGTAATTGACCAGATTTTATAGGGTTAAAATGTCCCTCGTCGCTGACTTGGTCAAGAGTGAAATCAAAGGCCCACAAAGTGTAACCTCCGATCGTTTCAAGCAAAAACTGTCCTTCCTTGGAACAGATAGTCTTTTCACTTCTACGCGTCGTACTGGATAATTGGCGCTTGTTCTATTCTATGTAAGACTTCTACGCGACGCACGTAAAGTATGGCTTGTTGGATGATGGTTTTGTAATCGTTGGCTTTAGCCGTTAAATGAAAAGCGACACTGCTAAGATTCCATCTGTGGAAAATATCCACTCCCTACCGTTCAGCAAATATTTGTCTTGCAATAACATGTCCAAATGCAAACGACTCATCAGTTCTAAACTATGTCCTTGCTTGATTTTACCTCGACGAGCAATAAATCCCGCAATGCGAGAATTGTAATCTGCTGATGAAATCGAAGGGTCGTTGATCTTCTCCGATGTGTCAGATTTCCAAACTACGCACTCATCCAGATGGATGTTCTTGATCTCTTTTCCGTACGTCAAGAGATTTTCCAGGTAAGCTCGGCAAGGGTAAGTATCCATGCTACTGCTGACCAATTTGTTTCACAGGTAAATCCACTTCACTGAACAAGAAATGCATGTAATTATTAACGGGTGCTTCTTGGGCATCGGCTCCCGGAGCGCTGTTGTCTGTGTTGACCACTTTTCAGTTTCAGATACAAGTAACTGCTATTCAAGACAATGTAATCTTCGGGCTGTCCTTTGATTTCAAACTCAAATTTAATTGACTTTATCACCTTTTTCACGAACAACATCAATAGCTTTCATACCCATCTGCTTTGCAATAGGTACTGCTTTTGGGGCTATTCTTCAAAATAGACCCTGAACAATATCACCTAGTCCATCTCCGTATTTTGCTTTGTATACTGGTAATCGAGAGTTATTACCCTAACCATGGTAGGTCCACGTTGAGCACCATGCACAATCATTTTATTATTAATTGACTTTATCACTAATTGTATCGAATCACTGTGACTTAGTCACTATAATAATCATCAGCAATTTCATTAATGAGAGACTGATACACATTAATATCCATAATACCGCCATTAAATAATCGTTTACAAATATCAGCTGTTTCATTAATGATTTCTGGGGAATTATTACCAGCTCGTTTTCCTCCACTCAGAATTTCTAGTCGTTCAACATCAGCAAGAACATTATTGGGACAAGCAATAAGACCACTTCCTAGACCACTTCCAGTTGCACCAGGAAGGTCTTGAAATACTTTCTCTTCCTCTTCAGTTGGTTTCAGTGGTGTTTTTGTAGTAGTTTTTCCTTTTGTCGTTTTTGTTCTAGTTCTGAATCCGTTAAAGAGGAGACGGGATGAAATTCTACCCACTGGGATTCTTGCATATTCGTCATAGTGGGTGTCATGGCAAACAAATCCAGTTCCGACTTGAAACAAGCACAAGACTCTTGGTGCATCATTTTCCTTTTTTGTAATAATCAAAAATGTCTAAGTCTCGGACAGTGTTTCTTTTCTTAGTCCTTTTAGCTCTAAGGGTGTGAAGGCATCTGAAGGAGTGTTTTTGTCGTCTCTTTCTGTATTATTCTTCTTGTGGTATCAGCGTGGTAGGAATGTCTGACTCTGCATTGCCAAGGACATTTATAGTAGGTTCTCACTGGTCCAAAAGATCTTTGCCTGCTCTCAAGAAAGCTTCTTTGGGATTTTGTTTGTCAATGATGACATTTTGAAGACATTCTATACCGTGTGTCAACGCAGCATCTTTCAGGGCGTGCAATCCCCGTTTCACCATCAGTTTCATCACGGGTGCCAATGAATGAAAGGCATATTTGCGCATATATTCCTAAACCATGTCCTCATTGTCGAGCGATTCATTGGTACACATGATACATGACTAACAAGAGGTTTTAGAGTACGAGCTTTCGAAAAGGGAGTTTCACTGTGACTTTCTCTTTGGTGAATGCAATATTTTGTTCCAGATCTCCTTTTATAGTAATGTTGATAGTGTCGAACGTGATAGGTCTTAGCCAAACAGTTAGGAACACTTTGGCTGACTCATGCATACGAAGATGCCATTCAAACCCCACCAGCCAATTTACGTGTGGATTTAAAACCATTAAAACCAACTACCACCGATTATTTGCAATTTCGTACCCATCTGTGTCACCATTGCTGGCATGCCGGAGGACCTGCCGTGTACACGTTCCCGTCGTTGAATTAACAACCACCACCAAAAAACATTATAAAACCTCGGTCACTTGGACTCTGTATCACACAATGTTAACAGGAGTCCATTCAGTCTCATCTTCCCATCAAATTGATGTGTGCCTTGTACGGTATCAGCTGTGGAAAGAAAATTAACAAATACGTGTATGTGTTTTAGAAGCAAGAACCTGTCCGTTTATCTCAAGTACAACGATGGTTACACGAACAAAACACGACACCGGTGACACAAACCCATTCGACGAATATTTTCTAGAAGTCGAACGCAAGTGGAAAGCATCTATCATCAATGACAAGCTGATCAGGTTTATGCCTTTCAATTGGCCACCTACAATCATGGTTGAAAATATTTATTTTGTGTTATCGATGTCTTCCAAATTTGCTTGGGTAGTGCCATTGACTTCCAAATAAAGCAGTGATTTAATGCGAGCCCTGAAACTGGTGTGGAAACAAAGTGGTCGACACCCTCTTCGATAGCAAACCGACAAAGGCACCGAATTTTGAACCAAACTTTCCAAAAAGAATTGAAGAAACGTGACATTCATTTTCTCACCACCGAGAATCCGGAAACAAAAGCCAGCATCGTGGAACGTTTTCAACGCATCATGAAAGAACGCATGTGGAAATATTTTACGCATCCACACACTCTGAAGTACACTGACTTCTTTCCCCCACCTCATCCAATCGTATAACAAATTTTGACATCAGAGCATTGGATTTGCCCACAAAGAAGCAACTTCCGACAACGAAGTGACCGTCTTTTTGATCACCTGTTTGGTACATCCCCGACGGTAATTGGCACCAAGAAAGGCGGAGTGTTAGCCACATGAGATTGGGTGCACATTGGCAAAACCAAACACACATTCGACAAAGGTTACTTACCCAACTAGACCACCTAACTGTTTCGTGTCACTGAACCAATGTGTGGTCGTTACCCACCTGTCTATAAATTGAACTCTTAAACAAGACCACGTAATGAGCATTGAGACCGAATGTGCGATGTGCTTTACTTTGTTGAAATAAATTTTGGTACTGCAAATGACACTGGCATTTGCGCGTTAACAAATTAAATTTCTTATTCGTCCTCTCTTAACATGTCGTGAAAGATGACCAAATAGGTTTTCCTGGAGTCAGACACGATTCTGTCGTCTTCGACAGGAATACCTTCTACAAACACAATGGAATCACATTGACTTTCTAGTAGAAGGTTGTACGCCATTTGCCACTCTTTATAACACCACACGATTCGTTGAGGTGGACGATCGATCAAATGATGTTTATGTTCGATCAAACGTTTGACAAATTCGGTTTTGCCTGAACCGCTGGATCCATGAATTAGTTAAAGGGATAAAGAAGATACAAGACCTCCCAACTAGTACGATCTAAGTGTTCTTCGATGTCTTTGGAAGTGGAGAAAAAGGTAGCAGAGACAGCAGAAGTAGCCATTTTAGTGTAAGAAATGTCGTTTTGGACAGGAAGACATACAAGAGAAGAGTTTTTATACTTTTTTCAGGACACGTTTATTGTCATTTTTTGTGAATAACACGAAAGAAAAAATACATAAAAGCCAAATGATTAAGCACATGAATAAAAGACACATCAAAATAACTATAGTGGAATATAAACAAGTCTCTACTTTACAACATTTTGTGTGATCAAAAATTGGGGTGCTAAGGACAGAGTAATATTCTAAGAGTCATTGCATTCCTTGGCACCGTCACACAAGGGTCCTCACGGAATGACTTTTCGGGGATGTCGATGGCAGATCAGTCCTGAAGATTGGTTCGGTGAGAGGTTGTTCTTCTTCTGGTACTGTCACTAACACAGGGTCAAAAGTGACTTTTTTCACTGAACGTTTTAAATTTTTAGGATAACAAATCTCGGACATTGTATGCCACTTCTTTAGTGAGGATGTAAATCACAAGCTACAACCACACACACACACACACACACACATGCACACACAAACACACACACATCGTCATACACATCTTCAGAACCTAAAAGTTGACGAATCCTGTTTTCCCGTAGATGTCGAGAAGTATCCAAATGAATGCGCAAAGCTTTGAGAAGAATGAGTCTCCGTGGACATTTAAAGGGATCACTTTCATTCTGTTTGGGTGATAGGAACTGTTCGTGAAGAGCCCAGAAAGACTCTCCTTTCTCCTCGTCGGCTTGTTACAGCAAACAGCTGGCATTCGTCTGTCCTCATTACAAACTGTCCCTTGGGTTCAGAGGGTCAACCAGACTGTATCTTTCCACGATGCGCTTAAACTTTGGATCGGTTTTCAATCGGTGATCGTACTCATGTTCCCACATTTCTACCACTTGGTATCCTTGCTCTTCTAACTTTAAACGACGCTGACAATTGGCCTGATACAACTCTTCCATAGTACGTTGTCAAAACTGGTTTTAGTGTCACGTTGATAGGAGATAGGACTTTTGTGAAAAAGCACCCGTTAAACTAGTAGACGATATGGGGGTTTTCCAACTCCCAGACATCTACTGAATACCTCCCGATGGCTTTCTCGCCTCATCCGTTGTGAGCGTGTTGAATCTATTTGTCTTCCTTGTCACACAAGCAATGTAGCCAGCGTAGGGCCTAGAGCGATTATTGACGTTTGACAAAATTGGTTGTTTGAGGACTGATGATAGTTGGGCGTTTTCGGGCTTGAATCGTTGGCGGTACACTAAGGAACACACTTTGGGAATGGTGCATGTTCTTTCAAAGGATCAATTTTTCCGTGATCTATGAACAGCTTTCGAAATTTTCCACAGCAATGCTGTATACTTTATACGTCGGAACGATAAATTTTTAACATTTCTTCCTGAATGTCGAAAGGGGTTGAGGCGTGAGTCTGTTACCATGCGAAGAAAACTTCTCGTTGTTCGGTACGCATTTCGTCGGGTGTCGTAGTAGTGAGCTTTATGAAAATGGGGTAGAACAGTTTGTTGGTTGGCTTCGGTATTGAAAAAGTGCGGAAAATAGCATTTGGTCATTTCTGCCATGCCAAAAGTTTTAGACATGCGACTCAAAGGCATGGCCAAGCAACTCATCTTTAAACTGCACTTGTCCCACTTGCACGGAAATAATTTTGAAAGTCACTTTAAGATGTTAGGTTCTTTGTTGCATATAGTATCTCAAAAGAAACTGTCCATCGTATCCCGAGAAATTGTGAGCCATCACCGCGGCATAGCGATGAAAATCTCCGTAATGTTCGATGTCTTCTTGGCTTCGCGTCTCGTCGATAGGGTCTAAGATCATTTGTGCGAAATCGGCCAATGTGATTGATCCCGAAAAGTTTTTTTTTTCACGTTCTCCAGGAATCTTGCTATGCAATTCTCACACGCTCGGTGAGCCACACAAAAATTAGGATTATGAATGCCAATCTCTTGCATGCATTCAAAATCAAAAAAGATGAAATTGTCTATCGTCCTATCTTCTCCTGGTCATCTTCTTCATGTTTAGAACGGTATTTTTAAATATAGCATTGGTGGTCCAAGTCCACGGATTGGTGATAAACATCGCTTCTTTCCTGAACAGACACGCTTGCATTCCTTGTGTTAATTTATAATACCGTGAAGTTGATTTCACGTTGTCAAAAATTTCGTCTTGTTTTATTGATAAAACTGCAAACTTCTGTGTTATAAATTAACACATGGAATGCAACGGTGACCACAACCCTCCGCTTGATTAGACTTTTGTTATGAGTCTTTTATTGCTTCAGAATCATAATAAGACTGAAAAACTACACATATCCATTCAAAAATACAGTAACGTACCAAAGCATCACTCTGGGACGACCATCGCATGAATCCAATCTGGCGAATTAACCTACGTTTTAACCATTACGGTCACAAATCCTGAACAGCGCGGTTATTAAAGGAAGTAGCTTATTCTACCAGAGGGTAAATAACGTCATGAAACTAATTTTATAAGATAAAATGTTTAACTTGTTTTTTTCTGATTGCATAATGTAATATTTTTTTTGGTATAAATTTCCAGAACAGAAATATATAGTTAAAGTTTTGATAGTATCAATACCATTCAAATATTAGAGCCTAGTATTCAAAGATAACAGATTCTGCGCCGTGTTCGGAACGATTATTAGAACCTAACGCATATTTACTAGTATAAATTTTAGTAATGAGTGTCCCAAAGTCATTATAGTTAAAGGACAGAAAATCCATCAATAAAACAATGTATTTTTTTCTTTTCACTTACAACTAGGATAAGCTCTCAAAAGAATCTTTATCCTAAAATATAACTTACATTATTAACTAATCCTGGCCCAGAAACCCATATGTACTCACCCATATCCACGCTGGTTCCCATTTTTCATACTATTAGGTATCACGGTACCAATTGTTTTTCCATAGACCTCACTGCAAACGTTTTGTGAAATAAATACACTTTCTATCCAACCTCAGCATGCATGTCACACACTGTCACAGAGAACAATGTTAGATTGTCAATTTGATAAGAACGAAACCAGGTACTCCATTGCATTTAAGAGAGATAATTCTGTTAGAATTAGACAGGAAAGGGGTAAGAGTTATCTAGTTACACCAGATACATTTTCAGTCATGTGTGCCACATTTGAAAAAAAAATCTTATAAAATACAAAATCTGATCTAGATATGAATTAACATGATCTCACATGTTGCCAAGAGGCTCAACTTTTTTTTAAAGCCTAGCAGAAACTACAACTCTACATAATGCACCAATCACAGCTAGTTTTGTTGTTTATTTTTGAAGCTCCGCCCATCTGGGGTTGTACAATTGGTACCGTTATACCAGTAGTACCGTTTGTCCTTCAAACGCATGCGGGTCCAGAAAAATGAAACGGCTTATACCCTTTCCTTTACACAGAAGTGGACATCCAGGTTTCATCTATACTAATAAATATTGGTTTGATCATGAGCACTCAGAAATTTTAAGTCATTGAATTTTTAATATCGTGTTGTTTGCATAGGTTTACTATGGGAACTAAATTAGTACCATGATTCCTGATCGTATCTTGGAAATCCGGAAATATATAGCAGTATGATTTAAATACGAAAAGTTAGGAAAATCTCGAAGAATTGCATAAAGAATGCGAAAGTTTCGAAAAGTTATCTTCGATGGCTAGCAGTTCATTAAAAATTATAGTAAACTAATAAAAGAGAGACAAACTCTTACACTCGTAGTCATTCTTATAGTTACGTTTTTTTTGTAAAGGATATACATTTCAGTATTTTAATTAACATCCGAAGAGGAAAGAAAATTGAAAATCGATACAAGAATAAAAAACAGACAATATTTTACATAAACACTCTTGTAATAATTTAAAATATCTATACGGCTTTGAAAGAATTCTACCAAAAAAATTTAGAGGTACTTTTCGCACCAGTTTTAAGTTTTGAGTTATTCGTGTTGTTAGGTTTTTTTTGTAAATGATACACATTTTAATATTTTAATTAACATCCGAAGAAAAAAGAAAATTATAAATCGATACAAGAATATAAAAACAGACAATATTTTACAAAAATACTCCTGTATAAATTTAAATATTTATACCGCTTTGAAAGAATTCTACAAAATAAAGATCTTAGAGGTACTTTTCACACCAGTTCTAAATTCATTTTTCTAAGCCAATGATCAAGTTTTTATAGCAGTTTCAAAAAACATTCACACGGATGCAAGTGAAGATTACGGAAACCTTTGCTGCTACTTGCTTTAATAAAATCTTTTTCGAGAAAATGTCTTTGTTGTAACTTTGAGCGACCAAAATTTGTATTTCGGTTACAAAATTAACCTTTGGTAACAGTTGTTGAAACAAAATTTGTTCCGAAACATTATCCAATA
Organism: Potamilus streckersoni; assembly: GCA_016746295.1. Classification (NCBI taxonomy): domain Eukaryota; kingdom Metazoa; phylum Mollusca; class Bivalvia; order Unionida; family Unionidae; genus Potamilus; species Potamilus streckersoni. The sequence goes on from JAEAOA010000678.1 coordinate 166,415, forward strand.
AAGGAAATCTTTCGTATGGCTAATGTACTTTTAGCAATATTAAAGCTTTTGGGAATCAATAAGCTTAAATAATCAGTTCAAGACAACTTTTCTCGTCTTCGCTTACATTTTTCATTTTTGTATTTTTCTGAACATTTGTAATTTGTTTTTGTTATTGTTGTTGTTGTTGTTGTTGTTGTTGTTGTTGTTGTTGTTGTTGTTGTTGTAAATGTGTGCAACTTTTCTCAAGCGTTCGTAACTTTTCTCAACTTTTCATAACTTTTCGTATATTAGTCATATCCAATATACACCTCATGTAACCAGACTGAAAGTACTTCTAGCACGTGACTTTTATTTTCAATCACCACATGATAAGGAAATGGCGAAAATCGACGCCGAAATAGCTGCAGTTGTAAGGTACATTTTCTCTTTTGCAGTTGGGATCGGCTTGATCTATTATTTCAGACGCTACATAATCTCGTTTATAAAATCACAAAAGTTGCGACTGTTCGCATGGACTCTGAATCGCTTCATGACAAAAATAAATAAAATCCTTCGTAAGGAAAAAGAGACTGTATTCCGGCACCTAGACTCTCTTTGTGAAAAGTTGGGCCATCCTTTAACTGTGTTAGAAGTTGGCTCAGGCCCTGCGACAAATTTTGACTATTACCCAAGAAGAACAGAAATCGTTTGCTTGGAACCCAACCCGTATTTTAAATCTTACATTGAACAGAACGCACACAAACACAAGAACATCAGTCTGTCTCGAGTTGTGCAGGGATTCGCCGAAAGGATGGATTACTTGGAAGATTCCAGTTTTGATGCTGTTGTCTGCACTTTGGTTATGTGCTCTGTAAGAGATCCAAGACAAGCACTTGATGAAGTCAAAAGAGTCCTGAAACCGGTAATTAATTACTGTTTTTTTTTTTTTGTTTTTTTTTTTCTATAGTAAAAGCCACAAGGGCCATGTATGCACATTTACCCACTTTAAATTAAATATAGATTCTTTTAAAATTTAGCATCTATTTTCTTTAACCAAATTCTATTCAGTCCTGATTATTGAATGTTCTGCTCTTTAACTGTCTTCAAGAAACTTAGATACGAAAATTATTGATCTCTATGGGCCTTTACAATGGTGGCCATGTACTAAACTATAGTCAAGAAAAAAGCATTTTAGTGTGGAATAGTCACAGTAGTACAAATTTTAATCAAAATGTGTAGTTTCCATTGTGACATCACAGTGTGCAAGGTTCAATCCGGATTGTACTTGATCACACCTTAGATTCATTCCGTCCATAAATGTCTGGCTAATTTAACATTGATTTGCCATATGCACTTTTCAGGGCGTATAAATAATAACACTCCAAAGGAATGTGAAACTATAAGAATCCAAATGAAGTGAATACTTGCCACTCAAAGGTATGTAGAATCAAATTCTAACAAATTACTGAAATGGTGGTTGGTGTTGAATGCCTACATGACCGCTAAGGGGCACAAAGACAGCACTAATTAACAGTGATTTATTGTTATCCCTATCATTGTTTAAATTTACATGATTTACAATCTCAGTTTGTTCTAGTAGTTTGTTTCGACTGCTTAAAGTTGTGTAATGATGTAGATACAATGAAATTATGTATCTTTGACAAGAACTTGATATACATAACTAAAAAACTGAAAACGTTTTCAATTTAATAAATATTATGTACTTATTTAATTTTAGCCAATGGAAACAAAGAATGATCTGATCAGCACCATTTTAATTTTAAGACCAACTAAACTTTATACCAACTAGACTTTAGGAGCAGGACATTAAAATCCATAGCCATTACCTTCATTTACAGATACAAATACAGCTCCGACAAAGAGCTGACTTGGCAATGGTTTCACATCAGTGTTTTTATCCTATGCTCAACATAACTAAAGCAAATAGAGTTATGATGAAAAGTGATGACAAATTTAATTGTTAATTAATATTTTGTTGGCTTTATTGCAACAAAATTCTATTCCATTAATTTAAGTTTACACAAACACAATCAGATAAGGGTATTGATTTAACATCAATATAAATTATTTTAGCAGTTTAATCTGCTTCACCTTATTAAATCTAATTCGTGCCTAATTCCCAGAAAAATTATATAAATATAAACTATATATAATAATTTTATAAATATAAACTATATATATATATATATATATATATATATATATATATATATATATATATATATATATATATATATATTCAGTAAAACCTGTCATGAGCGACATCTGCTATGAGCAACCACCTGTCATGAACGACCACAATCGTAATGCATGGATCGATTTTACTATGAGTGACCACCTGCTGAACCAACCTGCCCTGCAACCCCAATTTCTTGGCAGAATATGCATTTTGACACTGCTATGAAGGAAGGCATTGCAAAACACAGAGATCAATACCATTGACCTTGACTTAATCCTTTGTAAAGACAAGAGCTCAGGATAGTATGCAAACAAAGGCACATTAAATAGCACTAAATGACTATAAGGCAAGATGAACACCACTAACCATCATTTAATCCTTTATCTCAATGACCCCATAAATAGTAAAGATTGTTCAAATATAGTTTTTTTTTTTAAAAAAATGGCTAGCTACCAGTTGTGTGAAATTTACAAGTCTGGCATGTGGTGTATTGCAGTAAACCACACTAAAGTACGTCACTAATTGCCATTGAAGTGCCCAAAGTTAGGTGAATTGCCAGTAAGATTAACCATTTTTTTTTTATCAAAGGGAGTAATATTGACCATTGCATGTCAATTTAGAGGTTTGTATTTTGTCTTTATTTTTGTGAAAACCCACACTTAGTCCTAATGTCCCAGTCATAAATCTTTTGAAAGGGCTTCAGTGTAGAGTTGAGTACATCATTTGTCTTTCCAGTAATCAGTAATGCCTGTGGGTGAATTAGGTCTTTGTCTTTAACACTTGTTAGTGAGAATCCTTTCCAGATTGATTGTTTTAAATTATTTCTTTTGTTAGTGTTTCAATAAACCACCATTTGTTTACCTGGGTGCAGATGATCACAGCCTTAGTTTATCCAGCTATAACCCTGGTGATTTAAACTTCCTCTCAAAAAAAATATATTGTTTCTGAGTTAATTACTTTTGGGGGTTTCATTCATTGGTAAATAATATATATATATATATATATATATATATATATATATATATATATATATATATATATATATATATATATTCCATGTTTCCCCAAATCCTGATCAAAATTGAAATACATCTAGTCATTATTACATCAACACTAACACTTAACAATGGCAGAACCTCCAATGAAAAAAAGAAAAATTCTAACACTGGAAGAAAGATTTAATGCAATTGAAAGAAGTGAAAAAGGGGAGACAGCTCGCAAAATAGCAGCCAGCTTAAACATCGGCAAAATGCATATTGAGAATGTTATCAAAGACAAGGAGTCCATTAGAAACGAATGGCAGAAAGGTGCACAAGCACAGTGGAAATATGCCACAGCACGACGGACATTGTATGGAGATCTAAAAGAGTGAGTATGGGAGTGGTTTTGTGTTGCAAGGAGTAAAAACCTACCAGTATGGAAAATCAGGAAAATCAGTAAAAAGCAATTATTGTCTCTGCAGAACTGAATTATGATGACTTTACTGCATCAAAACGGATGGCTGGAGAGCTTCAAAAATAGATACAATATCAAAGCAAGTGTGCTCAGTGGAGAATCAGCAGATGTAAATTTATAGACAGTTGATGACTGGAGAAAAAGACTTCCAGCCATCACTGAAGGGTATAACCTATGATATTTTTAATGCTGATGAAACGGGGCTCTTTTACAGAAGACTACCTGACAGGTCCCTAGTGCAGAAAGATCATGTTTGCAAAGGAGGGAAAAAAGCAAAGGAGAGGTTGACACTATTGTTAGCAAGTAGTGCAACTCATGCAACCCAAGATGTTTTAGGTCATTTAATTTAAGATCTTTGGATGTGGTCTATGTCCAATAGAAAAGATTGGATGACATCAGACATCTTTTGTAACTGGCTTGAAACTGTCAACAATAAAATGAAAAGGAAAAATCTGAACATTTTAATTATCATAGACAACTGCAGTACACCCAGATGTTCAGTTTAGCAATGTAAAACTGGTTTTTCTACCCCCAAATACAACATCTAAACTATAGCCCTGTGATGCAGGGATAATTCAGGCTGTAAAAATTAATTATTGGAAGAAACTGCTACAATACATTCTTTCCAAAATAGACGATTGCTCTACAGCAACTGAAATAGCTAAGACTATCACTGTTCTGGATGCCATTTTATGGATTTGGTCAGTCTGGGATGCTATGTCTGTGTACACCATAGAAAGGTGTTTTGCTAAGTATGGCTTTTCTGTCTGTGTCAAAGCCATAAAGCCAGAGAGCAAAGATTGTGAACAAGACATGCATCCATCAACTTCTCAATGGCATGACATTGGAAGAATATGCTGATATGGACCACTGTTTAGAAACTGCTAATGATTTCTCAGGGCCAGACTGGGAGAATGATATTCTTCAGAGAGGTAAATTGTGTACTCCTCCAACTGCTGACAGTGATAGTGACAGTCATCTAGTGGTGAAACTCTACCTCTGGTTATTTAACATTCTACAGTCACAGAACATCTAAAGGAGATTAAAGAATATGCTTTACAGCATTGCAATCCCAAACTTTTGCATCTTTGCTCAGAAATGGAGATACATGTTCAGACCATTCAGCTGAGTCAACAATGTGAACAAAGAAGTATAATGGATTTCTTCAAGAAAAATGATTAAGTGCCTAGACTAAGATATATAAGATAACAGCTAACAGCAGTTTTTGTTGCATGAGAAACAACTCTTAAAAAATTATTGTCATGTGAAGTTACCTTATGGTTAGGATAAATACAGTGTTACCTTTGTTTGTTCCACAAATCATATACATGTGCCAATACATATTCAGGTTATGTTAAAATATAAATTTTATTCACATTGTCTGATAGGGTGGTGCTCTACAGTTTCAAATTTAGCATAGGGTTAGAATTTTTAAAAAAAAGAATTTTCATGGGTTTCCTCACTAGTTATACTGTACTGGCTATTTAAAAGAGACTTTGTACATCTTAAGTATTGATCAAAGAACCTTTAATTCCCTTTATTTTGATGTATGATTGATGGGTGTAATATGTGGGTTAGAGAGTATACAGCTTGGCCTTACTAGAGATGTGCATTTTTCAAAAAAGTGCTAGCTCTACTTGCTCATTTTCACTTCTCGAACTTCAGAGGTACATTTTTTAAAAAAAGAGCCAATAACTTTTTTTTTACATTTTATGTATTTGGCAATTCATTCATTGCACTTTTAGAAGCTGGTATTGTCTAGTTTGGCAAAATTCATTTTCCATATTTTAATAGCTGCCAAGAATAGTGTACTTGAGACAAATTCAGGTTGATTTTTGGAGCACAAGGGAGCAGTCATTTTAGTTAGCAGTGTCCTAAGATCATTTAAAATTTCCAAAAGAACAATATCCAAAGAAATGTCAGCCACATTACATATTGGCATATAGGTATGCCAACATTCTCTTCACTGTGCATGTTTAAAATGCAAACAACTTCACCTTACATACATCACTCTCTCAAAACCTACTCAGAGAACAATACACAGAGGAGGCAGAGAAATCAAAGAGTAAAAAAGAAAATGAGCAGATGTTTTGAAAATGTGAGGTGATATTTGTCAAACGTGTCACAAACTGCAAGTATTATCGTATTCTAATTTACATTATTTTAAATTTGTAGATCCATTACATTGATGTTTGTAATGGCTAACCCTTGTAAAAAAATTTTTAATTTTACTTCTACCGCAATCAAATCGACTGGTCGTTTGATCGATATTGTGCTTTTTTTTAAATGGGTGTCGATCTTGTGTATAAAAAAATCTACTTTGGATAAAACAAGAATTTATCCAATTCAACACAATCATTTGTGACATAGTACACAAAGTGTGAAATCATACATGTATTAAGCCAATGGAAAACTTGTGGATTATTGTTTTGATGATCTCCTCAATATCCTGTAAGTTATCCTGAAATTATTGTTACTCTGTGATGGCAAAAGTAAACAAAGTACACCGCTATGAAGAAATATTTAATCATAGTTAATCATAGCACGATTATTGTGTATTCAACACTAACATACCAAACCACCCCACCCACCCCATTTGCCTGTGTACGACGATATGTTTGTTTGTTATAGGTCCTTTTGATAACCCGTGCCCTCGCTTATAACGCACGGTCAATGTTTTTGGACCCCATGTGTGTGTATATATATATATATATATATATATATATATATATATATATATATATATATACACACACATACACACACACAAACATACAGTAGAACCTGTCTTGAAAGACCACCCTTTCTGCCAAAAAATAATGGTCTCTCAAGACAGGTGGTCTCTCATAACGGGGCACAACACTATATAATCAACAAATCTGTACATGGAGAGCCTTGTCTCATAGCAGTGGTCTCTCAAGACGGGTTTTACTGTATATATATTCTGTTCTGTCTGTTATATATTTATAATTATTTGTAATAAAAAATCATATATACCTTGATTTCTTTCATAGGAATATGGAATGACTGTGTACATATATGAGAATTATTTACTAGGTCATTATGCGAGTGTGTCTGCTATGCATGATCTTATATATCACCGATTCAGTGCCATCATTTTTTTGGTGATGCGTGCTTAGTCATGACGGTATATGGGTTGGTGCATGCAGGCAAGGTGATGGGTGCCATTTACTGACGGACCTGGGTTCGAAACTCAGTAGAGTACGAATTTAATTTCTCTAACCTGTATGATATTATTGTTTGTGTGTATATATATATATATATATATATATATATATATATATATATAAAGAATAAAAATCATATGTCGAATAACAACCCTTTCAAGTGTACTGGAACCACCAAGGGATCACATGTGTCTGGGATTAATTAAAATAGATGCAATAAACTGACGACGAACAGTATGAAACTAGTAACTAACTCGACTAAGGGCTTTCACCTCTTTCGATGTTTTTGTGTTTATTTGTTTGTCATATATATGTTTTGTATTTGCCTTTGAAAAAGACTCATTAAGAGTCAAAAGCGCTTAGGCTAGTTAGTTACTAGTTTCATACTGTTCGTCGTCAGTTTATTGCATCTATATATATATATATATATATATATATATATATATATATATATATATATATATATATATATATATATATACCTGTAGTAGCTTACCGGAGACCAAAAAACCTAAAGGACATCCTAGTCAGGGCCAAGCTAACAACAATCGCTAGTCAAAACCAACCTAGTCAATCTGGACCCTGTGGCGATAAAAGATGCAAAACCTGTCAACATATGATAGAGACCAAGACATTCACTAGCACAGTGACTAAAGAAAAACTAAACATACATGGTCCAAACAAAACGTGCAAAACAGAGAATGTGATTTATCTCATCACATGTAAGATCTGTGGCCTTCAGTACGTGGGAGAAACTGAAAAGCTACACATAAGGATAAACCTTCATAGATCTGATTGGATGACAAAAAAGCTGTACAGAAGCCCGGTCGCAGAACACTTCTCCTCCCCTGGCCACACTTTCAGTGATATAATACTTATCGCTATTGCTAACAACAACAGCTGGAGTTCCAAAACCAGGAAGGAAAAGGAATCATACTGGATACGCCGCCTTAGAATATTGAAACCAAGCGGTCTAAACCAAGAAGACTAGAAAATGAAAACTATGCACTAGTAGAATTTAACATTTTCTAAATCTTCTTATTATCCTTGAATTTTTACTATAAGAATAACCGGTATAGAATCAAATATCCGGGATATAATCTGCGTTACATATGTACACAAAGTAAAAATAGATGTCGCTTTGGCTTGTAGACTTTTAGGGAATTATACGTTTTCAGTTTCCGCAACTAGTCTATACAAGCTGGTTGTATTTATAGTTTTAGCACATGTGAAGATAGAAATGTAGAGGTTTACAAACACAATGTTTTTGTGTTTATTTGTTTGTCGTAACTATGTTTTGTATTTGCCTTTGAAAAAGACTCATTAAGAGTCGAAAGCGCTTAGGCTAGTTAGTTACTAGTTTTGTACTGTTCGTCGTCAGTTTATTGCATCTATTTTAATTAATCCCTGACAAACGTGATCCCTTGGTGGATCCAGTATGCTTGAGAGGGTTGTTATTCGCCATATGATTTGTATTCTTTATATATATATATATATATATATATATATATATATATATATATATATATATATATATATATATATATACCTTCTGAAAAATATAATATCACCAGAAATAATTTTACCATGGAGAAAGTTCAGAGTATACATGGAAACAAAAAATGGATATGTCTATGTAAAGCAGAGAGATTTAGCAGCAGGTGTAATCAATTACAAATGCGAAAAGTGACAAAGAAATGTAAACGGAGTATCTGAATGCAAAGCAAAGATCAAAGTTAAAAATGATGTTCTAATTGGATCTATTCATGAACACACACATGCACCAGATTCACCATAATGTGAAGTTCTGCAAGTTAGACAAAACATTATAAAAAAGAGCAGTGGAAACAGAAGAAATACTTCAACATATTCTTGGCCAGGAAATGCAGATTTTAAGTGAAGGAGCACCAGTACAAATGGTTCAATTACAACCAACATCTTCGTTGTCAGGTTCAACGAAAGCATCAAGCTATTCATGCTTCTCTGCCTTTTCCAACTGATTGAGCAACCATTGAACTGTCACATGAATACTAGAAACTTTCTAATTGTGAGAATATCTTGTTTTTTTATAGCGGTGTAGGAGATATGAACACAATTTTAATTTTTGGGTCTGATAAAACATCATCATTATTAGCACAATCTCCTAATTGGTTCTTGGATGGAACTTTTGCTATTGTGCCTGAGCTTTTCTGTCAATTTTATATGGTGCAAGCACTCAAAAGTTTTGATGTCATTTCTTGCCTCTACTGCTTGCTCCCAAATAAAACTACGGAAACTTATCAATGTCTTTTCATGGAGATAAAGACATTATTTCCCAATGCTCAGCCTGCAGGATTATAAAAAAAAGTACCAATGAATTCTATTGCAGAATGCTATGCAGGAATAGATGTAAAAGGATATTTTTTTTATTATTTATCTGAGAACATATACTGAAAAGTACAATCTCTTAGATTTTAGCAAAGATGTCAAGATTATGCAAATTTTGCAATGTCATTTAAAGTGGTAGCTACTTTGGCTTTTGTGACACTTTCTGACACTGTGCAGGTTTTCAAAGAGAACTTGCAGAAGATGATGACATTATTCAATTGTTCGATTATTTTGAAGATAACTACATTGGCAGAAGAAGACATCAAAGCCGAGCAAATCCTGTCTTTGTTCCTTAAGTTTGGAGTGTACATACCTGTGTTCAAAATGAATTACCTTGTACTTAACAAGTGTCGAAGGTTGGCATTGAAAAATGCAAACTGCTGCTGACCATCCCAAAATTTGACACTTTTTGATAACATGAAAATTTCTCAGCAACTTGGAGGACATCCAGCGAAACAAGCTCAAAAGAAATATTGTGACTGCATTGCTTGGATTATGAACATTGTTAATGACTTTGCTAATAGAGAGCACTTTGAATACTTGCCAAGAATCACTCATAACATTCATCTGTAATCATATCAATCAAACTTATTTTATGGTACTATAACATTATGACATGATGAATTAATATTGAATATTCCAGGACAGGTATGTTTTCAAGGCTGAAATTAATTAACTAAAATAAAAATAAAAATATTATTTATTCTGGGGGTATAGCAATTGGTTATAGTAATAGACTGGTGGGTAAATGAATGGGGAGGGGGTAATGGCATATGCCTTTTAGTGAAAACACCATTTCCTTATGTACATCCATTCAAGAGGAGAGCCATTGTAAATATTTTCAAACTGGCCACCATATTGGTAATATTAGATATCAGTTTGGCACCATTTTACTTTAGGACTAATTAAAGCTTGGAATGATTATGTGTGTGTGTGTAAAGTTTCAATGTAGTCTTCAATCACTTGTTTCACTCAATTCTGTAATATTATAAATTAAATATTTATTTAGTTGGTAGGTGCAAGACATTGTTTGACCAACAAGAGGATGTTAATAAAATGGCTTTGAAGAGCAGATCATTTTTATACACTGGTAGTTCTGTATTTATGAGTGAGAGCCATGGAATTGCCTTTACAAATAGGTGGTCACTGCACCAGGTTTCACTCTAGATACAATGTTACTTAAATTGATTTACAATTTTTTTGTGTGTGTATTGTGTTCTCATGTTGATTACAAGTAAAATTGTTCCAAGTGCAGGTGTTAATTTGATTTTGGACAAAAACGTGATTTTCATAGTATTTGACTTGATATTTATTTTTTTATTGCAGGGAGGCATTTTCATTTTTGTTGAACATGTTGCTGCAAGAGAGGGTTCTTTTGTTAACAAGATTCAGAAAATGATGAACCCAGTTTGGAAAACTCTCTGTGATGGATGCAACTTGACAAGGAATACAGCCAAGTATATACAGAATGCAGGTTTTTCAGATGTGAACATTGTAAATTTCCAGCTACAGTGGGGATTCAGACTTTTAACTTTATTTATTCGTCCATCAATATATGGTTATGCCATCAAGGGAACTAGAATATGATGGGACAGAAGAACTGTTTTGTAAGATGATTGATGATTTTGATTCCCATACTAAACAAATTTTGGAAAATATGAACAAGTAAAGGATGAAATTATAATAACTATTGGAATGACAACAATACAAAAAAATAGCAATATTATTGGTTATAAACTAGTGAGATTTTGATGGACTTTGTGGTCTACAGGATAGTAAATCAGTGCTTGTATTATGTCTGCAAATCTACAGGATGTTTAAACAGTATTATGCAAGTAAAAGAAACCAAAAATATGGACAATATATGCATATGTTAAAATTCAAACACTCTGCTTGGAAGATATTTTTTTAAACTTTGTGAATTAGATGGTTGGTGGTATGATATTGAAATTGTTTATTTATTGTAAACTCCAAGATTGTAGCCTTGCACTGTTCAGCTTATTCATGCTTTTTTGTCATACTGTAATAATGCATGTAATTAAACTAATAAACAGTACCAGTGAAGAAGTTTTTTTTATCAGCTGGTGGATCAAGTTCAAGGTATGATCCTAAAGATACCATATATACTTGCTTATAAGACAGATCCCACTGCCAACTGCACAGATCCAGGTCTACTTTCACATAAGTGCAAAGGCAGATCTGGGTCTGTGCAGTTTGCTTGGGTTAATTAATAGAACATACATAGACCCTGAACTGCAGGTGCATTATGATATGGCAGATCTGGATCTTTGTTGTTTGCCATTTTATTCAACTTATGAGTATGCATGGTACCATTTACAAGGACAGTGTGGCACATGCAGCAGGCCACTCAAACCTAGAAGTAGTGTGATAGTAACACAAAGCTACACACTGAAACAATATATGAACACCCACACCACCCCTATGATCTGTCGATATAACAAATGGCAAACCCTGGGCTACTACCCAGTGTGGTGGCTATATTGGACATTAGATCAGCACCATTTTTTTTGTTGGAATATCTAGCTATGATAAGAAGTCTTTTATTGAAAATCCATGCTGATATGACTATCCATTCAGGAGTTGTAATACCAAGATTTTCAAGATGGCTAGTGTAGTTGCCATATTGGGCATTAGATCAGCACAGTTTTGTTTAGGATTATACACGATCAGAGGTTATTTACTGATAACCCAGTGAGATCAGTGGAGTTTTGTGACAATTTCAGATATGAAGTGAACTGAGTTTAGGTCTACAAAAATATGTGATAGAAAAAATCTGAACAAATTATGTCACAAATATGTTTTCAGTTCTTGAATCAGTCTCCACATATGGGCATGAATGTTCAAAAGTGATGGTGAGTTATATTCCAGATATTAAATGAATGGGGTAAGGGATTATTGAGATAAAAGTACTTGAAAAACACAGAATGCTAAATGCCTATTTTTGGTGATTACAAACTTCCAACTGTGACCAAAATAAATAAGACTAAATGCAAGGCACATAATAGTGTGAGACAGTGGCTGTAATTAACCTGAAGGTTGGCAAAGTCAAGTGTTAAACAAGTGATCTCACTGACCTGTCATCACTACCTGACAATTTTGCATCCAACCTATTACCTATTTGTGTCATACTTGTAAAAATAACAAATCAATTAAAATGATCATCTGAGTGCATTGCATTTCTTGCAATTGGGAATTATTTTTTTTGTCTTGAAAACTTGCACACAACAGTGTATTCATAGACCCCGATATCATGCAGTTTTGTTATAAATGAGCAAATACATAAATCTAACAGTAGTGAGGGACTCAAACCAAATCCAACAAATAACTTACCAGCATCATGTCACTATAGCCAAAAATCAAACAAACACCATTCCAGCAGCATATGACTGCAATTAAACACAACACACAAACAACAGCATATAACTCCAGGCCAAGCCAGCAAACACCCTAACTTCATGTCATAAAAATTTTCCACTTTGTGAACAAATAAAAACCATAATTTCACAATGTTGTGATTCGCCTGCTCTATGGTGCAAAATTTAAAAAAGGTGGCATAGATACTACAGTAAACATAGTAGGTCATCACTGCCACCGTGACCTATAATTTTCAATGGAATAAACCTACATCCTATAAATGTATATACTTGTCAACTTTTATTATGAAAAACAAGTCTGAGAAATACATGGCAAACTTCAACACAGTGAAAAATGTGGGTGTGAAATGTATATCTTTGTGATCTACTTTTGAAAATAGTTAATATGACGCCTTAAAACGAATGCACCCATCAAGTCTCTTAACAGATTTTATTCTTCACACCTCTACATAGTAATTTACAATACCAAATTATTATCTTATTCTCCACACTGCTACATAGTACAAGATGGGACTGAAATATACTCTTATTTTCCATGCCTCTACAAAGTACATAATGAGACTAAAGTATACTCTTGTTCTCCACACTGCTACATAGTTTACTTTATGAGACCAAGATCTTATTCTCCACACCTATATATAGTGTTTAATTAAATGAGACCAAAATATCTTTTTCTCCACACTGCTACATAGTATGTTATGAGATGAGACCAAAATATCTTTTTCTCCATACTGCTACATAGTACTTTATGAGATTAGGCTAAAATACATGTATGATCTTAATCTCCACATTGCTACATACAGGTAATACTTAATGAAATGAGACCAAAATGTCATTTATTCCACACACTGCTACTAGTACTTAATGAGATGAGACCAAAATATGATCTTATTCTCCACACTGCTACTATTACTTAATGAAACCAAAATATGATCTTAAAATCTCCACACATGTAATAATGAGATGAAACCAAAATATCTTATTCTCCACGATGGTACATAGTAGTTCATGGTATAAAACCAAAATGTTCCCTTTCTCCTCACCTTTTATTCATTCTATATTAGGTGCCAGGCATACACCATCAATATAGGATTTAGATGATTTCAGTTTAATTGACTTTACGCTGCTACTGAAAACCAGGTAATAATAATACAAATGAAAATAACAATTTGAAATCAGTAAAGAATTTTATTCTTTTTCATGAATATGTACTGCAAACACCTGCCCGTGATCACTCATAAATAATACATAATATCTGTATATAAAAACAATACAAAAAGTGAACTTCCAGTGTATACTCTCACTTAACAAGCATGGCTAAAATGTAAGATTCTAAAAACAATAAAGACAAGTTTAAAGATTATCACAGCTTAACATTATTTATGATCATAAAAAAGAACAATAAATTTGTATCACACTTTAGAACTTTACTACATCTGACAAGTCCAATCACAGGAATGGTCAAGCAAACTAATAAATATGAACCTGGTGTTAGAATGGACAAGCACACCAATGAATATAAACTTGGCATTTAGAATGGACCAGCAAACCAATGAATATGAACTTGGCTTTTTGGAATGGACAAGCAAACCAATGAATATGAACCCTGTGTTTGAAATGGACAGGCAAACCATGAATATGAACTTGGTTTTTTGGAATGACACTAGATTTACTGAAAAGGATGGAGTGGAATGTTCTCAGCATAACTGGCTGAAGATCTGTTTGATATGTACATATTGTCATTTTAACCTCAGCACAATAATGAATATCAAGAAGGCTGAAATACTATTAAAAATTTGTCCATTTATTATGTAGGCTTCTTTAAGGACACTTGTAAAAGCAGTATGCAAAGCCTGAAATAATAATGATTTTATCTGTGGGAACCTTTTGCCACACAAACAATATGCTACCTAAGCAGTAAATGCACCAAATCTAGAGGTATACAGTGATGAGTGACACCTAAGACTTACGGAAAAGAAGCACAGTAGTTCACCAATCCTAGACAGATTTATATAGTGTGATATCTCTACCTTAGGAAAAAGACAATTCATCAATTCTGGACAGATTCAACCATACAGCATAACATCTCTACCTTAGGAAAAAGACTGCTGGTTTACTAATTCTGGATAGAAAGTGATATAGAATGAAATATCTACCTTTTGGACAGATTCAATGAGATATACTGCTGTTGGTAAAAGACCATGTTAATCCTCATGATAGCTACTCTTTATCGGATTACTTAATCACATGACCTTATGGTGAACCATAAAAAAAGAAATAAGATCTTTCTTTGGATTGACAAAATTTCATCTCACTCTGATAGACAAGCAGGAGCTATATGAAAGTGGTGTAAAGCATTTAGAAAATTAAACTCAAAGGCAACCAAAATAGGAATCCTGGACTCCTAGTTTCAGATAGGTAGGAAAATTTAGATAAAAGGAACAGATAAAAGAAATTTTTTTTGATAAAAGGAAACTTTTTCAGAATCCGTTTCAGATGGGCAAAAAACTTTTAGATAAAAGTTTTATCCTGGAGAGGTGGGTTAAGAAGATATTATGTCACCTAAGGTATTATGATTGGGTAAAATATATGAGGAAATTTAAATGTGCTTTTGTGCAACCGTGCTAATAGGCTTTTCTGGATAGACAACCTGGTAGAACAGCCAAGATGATATTATAATAGTAATAAAAAATAATCTACAACATGACAGGAATTGAGAGCAGCTGACTTATGAGTTTTTGAGGTAGTGGGAGAGCCTGCAGCTTAATGGCAGGCACCACACTCAATAATGTAAGTCTGCAAAGATTTTGCAGATTTATTTCCATTGGAAGCTGCCATATCCTGACAATGCCATCACATGTGCTGATAGCCATTTCCTGTCCTGTGGATGAAAAGCTTAATCGAAGTACTCCAGGATAACCAGGAGGAGAAGGTTTAATGGATGAGCAGATAGCTTTCATGTCTATTTGAAATAAGGTATTGCCTTGGTGGGCATCAAATATCAATATTTTATAACTTCGTAATGCTATGGCCACCGAGTCTCCTGAAGGTGTGAACTGTACACAGTCAATTGGATCCACACCAAGGATTTCTGATTCATAAAGTACTTCCTTGGATGTAATGTTAACTACAAAGACCTTATGGTCATCTGATCCGAATGCCAATACTTCGTGGCAGGATCTTGGGTTACAATCAAAAGCTCCCACCTGGCTCAATGCATTGCCAGGGAGAATATCATCAAATACTGAGCATACTAACTCCAGTCCTGGACAAAAAATGACCAGAATGTGTCCCATGGATGAACTGACCAGGATATATTTGCTGTCAGGGGTCCATTTACATTCTACCATTTCATTAAATGCAATTGTCCCTTTAAAATCTTTGCACATTTTTCTTAGACTGACAACATGTTCTAGACTAGAAAATCCAACATCAGTATTTGAGATATGTAATTCGAAGCTCATTGAAGATCGACACACAACAGCCATGTACCGTCCATCTGGAGAGAAAGCACAGAATCTGAAGTTGGCATTATTCAAGTCCTTGACCCTTCTGTAGACATTCACATGCTCAATCTGAAATGTAATGAAAAGAGAATTATACATACTTGTTATTCTATTGAAGAGAGCAGCAATAATATATGTATTGAAAATCAAAAATATAAAGAAAATAAGAGGGATGTATGCAAATGAATGCAAGTTCTCACCCTCCCTCACTCTAAAATTACCATGATTGCTATTATGGTATATGTATGTGCTTTACTTCAAGATTGATATTGGTTAAAAAAAAGAGGTAATAATATATGTTTAAGTAATTACAGTATTTTTCACAAATAATTCTTAAAAAGAAACCATAAGGTAAATGTCTGAAAACATCTGATTATCTCATTATCATACAAGCGATTTCATTCACGTGATATTGTTAATATGTGAATTTTAAAGTTAGGTTGGAAACAACATTATTTGGCAAGAGTGAAAATGAATGTGCATGCCAATAATGTAGGTTTTGGCACAAAAAATGTAGCAACTTCTTATTATATGTTTATGAGTGAAAACTCTGGGCAGGTATTTGAAAGCATGATAAAGACTGTAATGTTTAAAATTAACAAAGCACTATTACATATCAAGCAAACTCTAGAAATACCTGTATGGAGATCATTGCACTCAATGATACAATCTAGCAATAAAGTGCACTTATTTATCTTAATATCCTTCAAAATACATGCAACTGTATTGAGTGTTAGGGTGAAGAGAAGAAGTTCTAGATGACATGAAATGATGTCTTTTAAACTGTTTCACATTTTCATACCCTACAATTGTATACCTAGTTAAAGATTGGAGATCGAAAATGTTTCCAAACTGTGACCCATGGGTCAGGAATTATCTAAAAGAAAGTGCAAACATTTGTCACACATGAATTCATCTTATGTGCTCTGCAACTATATCTATTTATGGGATAGTTATTTCTACAGAATGCAGATATGTCAAACTCTTGATTTTCATTAAGTATTCTAACCAGGTCACTGCTAAAATGGTCCAAATCCAAAACAAATGCCAAAATGACCTGAAAATCTAAACATGTCATCATATCATGGATAAAAATATTCTTGATTCTACATTTATCTATAGTGAGTGGCTTTTGTGCAATCTTGCTAATAAGTTTCTCAGGGTGAACAAGCCTAGTGACAAACAAAAACAAATCACAATCTAAACAAATCTACAACATTGTAGGAATGGAGGGTAGAGGACTCTTAACAAATCACAATCTAAAGAAAAGCTACAATATTACAGGAGTGGAGAACAGATGACTTATAATTTTCCTTTTATAATTATCTCTGAGATAGTAGACGAGCCTGCATCTGAATGGGAGGCACCAAATTCAACAAAGCTAATTTGTAAAGGTCCATTGTTCAGGACAGGATTATAGGTTACAGGAAACTAAAAAATTGTGGATCAATTCAAAGTATATAATGTTGCAATAATTAATATTTTTGCAGAAATTAATAAATTCATGACTCAAGTGCCTGTAATCATTGTCAACCTTCCCTGTTGTGAGGCCTTTGTACCAGGATCTAATCCCTTAAGTAATTACATGGCTCTAAAATTAATTTTGGACATTTAAGTCATGCAATGTTCTTCTCTGCACTCATTTAAAAATAAATGTATCAGTATTTTCACTGAACATTTCATATTTACATTTTCTATCAAAGATTACATAGCAAAAAATCTTCACCCAAGACAAAAAATAATGATCAATGGAGTAAGTGTATAATCTGAAAATAAACCCTGATCACTGAAAAGAAAATGGGAATACCTTGTTTAAAAGTAATTATGAAGTCAAGCTGAAATGTACAAGACATAGTTCATTGACAAGGCTGAGCAAATCCCATAGCCTGATGTCCAGGACTAGTCATTTTTTAAGTCGGGCAAGTAAAATTTTCAAAGTTGCTATTCCAGGACAAGTGCTTTTTTAAAAAGTCGGGCTAGTCCTTATTTTCATGCTTTAATCACTATATCTACCTTTATTTGGTTAATCATACTTGATTCTAGCCCCTCTTCGTGTATACATTTACATCCTGTTACTACTTGACTGCACATTGGGCTAAGCAACCAAATTATCGACAAATCAAAACATGTCAAACAAAAGAAAGCCAGTATGATCAATTATCAAGTGTTGTAAGTGGTTTTGTTGCAATGAGTTTACTCAATCTAAATCATAACAAGCCACTCACTATGATTTTAATCTGGCGAGTCAATGTAATTAAATTAATGATAGACATTTCACCAACAGTGTCGGTTTCCTTTATGAACTAATTAAATGACAGTATTGTCAGTAATGATTCTTTAATTAATTACTGATTATAATGATTATTAACTTTCATGTGTAATATTGCATTTGAAGCGAAACAATTATGCTAATTAATGAGCGGTTTCAGTTTGTATTTAAAAGAGAAAATTGATTTTATGATCACTTTAGAAGTAGTTAACAGGCGAGCTGAGAGATACTCTGTGGATAAAATGAGTTTGCAAAACCATTTTCGTAAGGAAGGTAATATCAACGATTTGGAGAAGGTAAATTTGTTTGAAAATGAGGGATAAAATGTTAGATGGACACTGAGTGTGCAGTTGCTATTTCTCCAAAGAGACATAAGCAACAATCCGTGATGGCAAAAAATGTCAAATATGATATTGCTAAGAGATAGAAATTTTCAGCCACTTTGGGTTGATTGTTATCTTTGTCTTGAATATATTTACTCAGAAGGAAAGATGTTTTGCAGTTACTGCAAACAATATCAAAAACTAGCAAAGGTAGAATTCACCCAGATGAACATTTCTGCAAATGGACCAGAGCTTGAGAACTTTATCCCAGACACAGCTATCAACTGCTGGCTTAGTGATGGTGCAGGTAGCAGACATATACATAGACATATTTTCAAATCCATCAGCTAAAACATATACAAGAACCTGAAGAAGCCAAATGTATAACAACCAATGTTTTTGAAAAATTATATTCTTTTAAGAAATAATTATGCTGTATATTATTTCATTTGTTTTTATATGGATTAAGTACAATCATTTCATCAAATCAGCAAGTGATTACCATTTTGTGACAAGTGAAAAACAAGGTGGGACTAGTGAAGATTAAGGTGGGATGAGTAAATTTTCTCAAACCACTTGTCCTGGACTAGTGGTTTAAAAAAAATTGCTCAGCCCCGAGTTCCATAAATATAATTCCACATGTGATAGTGAAGTTGCTCTTCAAGTATGTCTCTACTTTTTCGGTTTGGACATTTTTCAATAGTCAAATATATCTTTTAACTTGCAATTTTTTGATAAAACAAAATCTGTAAAACAATACCCCTGCATCATTTATGTAAAAAGCATGTAAAAAGAAGTCTAAAATCACTGTGAAAGGAGACTGTCATCTATCCAAGTATATTGTTTCAGGTTGAATTCATTACATACATGAAACAAGAACTCAAAATACATACTTCAATTCTTTATATTACACAAGGTCTCAGATGTGATTATCATGTTATGGCATATGTTTCTTTTTTTATTATTATTTCCTAAGAGTAAGGAATGACAAAAGATAAATTACATGCAAAGAAAGTTATGAATTAAAGTTGGTGGAATATCCAAAAGGAATCACCATCATCAATATTATCAGGATTATTGCTATTCTTTCACAAACCTAGTATAAACAGATGACTTACCGTATCAATTCTGACTTCACCATTGCCCAAATAACCAATGTACTGACCATCAGGGTGAGGTTGAACCTTTGGTAAGCTAGATGACCCGGTCTGCTTAAAAACTTCACACTCTGAAAATCAGGTTTCAAATTGTTATATACATCAATTATAACTAGAGCAATGACATTTGCAATTGGCAGTAATCCATGTTTTTATTTGAGGTTCACACATTTCAGAAAACAAACATTTCCTGCATTTTTTCCAGGTTCATTTAAGACCCATTTTAATCATGAATTAACAACAAATTAACTTCCAAAACAGGCATTTTAAAAATAAAAAGTTGTTTCTTGTTTGAGACCTCTCACAGCACCTGAATTAGACATATGAATATATGCTAAACCACTTGATGTGTCACTAGAAACTGAAATTCATATAAATCTACATGTACACTGGCTCGAATTTAACACAAATTCCTTTGTAGCCAGAAGGACTAATGTGCTGAGAAATTTACTAGTCCTGCCAAATCATTACTGGTCCTGTCCAAAAAAGAATATCACACACTTGTATTGAGATTAACAACAATATTCATAAGTAGCATTATCATATGAAACACAGAATTACAGAATTATAAATCAAATCCTGCTTCAAATCATCAATCAGTCAATTCACATTTCTTTGTTTCTCAAGATAATCTGGATTCAATTCCAGAAAGGGATCTAAGCATCCTTTCTCATCCTCCACTTGCACTCTGGGTTCAATTGGGGTTTGTTCAGGTCTCCTTAGCTGATTCCTTGAAACATTCCACAAATTGCTGGTGATGGATTATTTGTTGGAATATCGTTTGTATGGAACATTATAAAGAGCAGGTCGAACAGAACCCAAGGTCACAAACATGATCTCCAGGCACTCTTCACCATTTTCATCTCTGAGAAATCGGGGCCCCGAGTGGCTGAGTGGTCTAAAGCGCTGTCCGTTACGGATCACTGCCATCTCACCTCTGTCTGCGTGGGTTGGAGTCTAGGATTCGGCGAATGTGGATATGTGAGAAAGCTTGCCAGTAGCATCTCGTGGGTCGGTGGTTCTTTCCGGTGATTTCCCGGTTTCTTCCTCCACCATTAATACTGGCCACCATGAATAGCCTATCGTGTGCTGAAAAATGGCGTTAAGCCCAACAACAACAACATCATCTCTGAGAAATCACCTTTCAGCATCAGCAGAGTGGGCCGGGATTGTTAGGATAAGGTCAATCAATGCCAGAATATTCTTGCAGTCAGCAGCACATCATTTTACAACTGTGGACCAAGTCAAATCATAGACATCTTTGTAATTGCAAGATAACAGAATACATTAAGAAAATATTAATCTGAATAAATTTACATCAAGAAATATGTAATGTCAATACTTAAATAATGTTTATATTTTAAAAGATTTCTGTAAATGGTTACCTTTTGCAATCAAGATACTACGCTAAATAAAGAACTTTTAACAAATCTGGCATCAATGATGTTTCCTCTATTTATTTTTAAATATTTGAATATATGCCTACTTGCTGTAGACTAAACTCTTTAACAAGTCCAATTTCAATTCAAGTACATCAGCATCCACATCTGCACTGACAAGCACTGGTCTGAAATGCTCCACCAAAACAAATTTCTGCCTTTCACTTCCAGGGACGTTGTGAGTAAATGTAACATGTTTATCAATCCTGTAAGTCTCTCCAACAGTAACTCCTTTCATCTCATCTAGCTAACATATCCATGCAAAATTAGTGATGTGTCTTCAGTTCTTTACCATACCCCTATTCACCAGTTGTCACATGAGCACAACATTGTCCCGGCAAAATTTGTGAAAGTCGCACTTTCAGAATCTGGAACTTCAGTTGAGTGCAACACAGAAAAGTCAATTATGGCTTGATAAATAGAAAAATATCTCAGGAGTAAAACTAGCCAAGGCATATGGTCATATGCCTTTAATGACGGGAATAGCAGAAGGAAATCGAAGGTCAATGGTCAAACGAAGTATTTGGAAGTTACTGACTTTGTCTCTTATATAGTGTGATAGACAGTGGCCTATGTCAGAACAGGTCATGGGGGTAATCTGAGATATTTTTGTTATTATGTATGTTTTCCTTCAGATTGTTGGTTTTTTTTTTTGTCAGCATCAAACTTTCGTCAAGCACCTATGGTCAAACACATTTCCTTTAAACTTTCCAAGATCTTACCAGCGGTCGATTCTTCTGGTGGTATCTGCATAGCTGCTTTTCTCTCTGAACTCTTTTTGTGTTGCCCAAGCTTTCATGCACATTTACTGATTCAATTTTAAAGTTCGAGCAACCCGCAACAAAACTGGATGTTGTCTCTGTTTCTTTTTTTTTTTTTGCAAATTCTGTACACAGTTATATCGCATAACATTCTTTTCTTCATCATAATTAAGTCATTCCCTGTCTTTTGTCCATGTCTTCTGAAACGTTCGATTACACTTTTCCCTATGATAAGAATTATTCCTCTCTTTTATGTCATTTTCATTCAACATTTGCTTTTCTCTGGTGGCTGAACACCTATAAAATACCACATATTGCCTGTTTTATAAACAGCGAATTGTGTCTCATTTTGAAACATGAGATGTTACAGTATAGCTGATGCTAATTATTTAAAGTAAGAAAAGGGATGTCACAGTATCCTTTATATAAAAATGTCAGAGCAAGAAATGCCATTTCAAATCACATGCCTTTGTCTCTCTCCAATTAAATGGCCTTTTTCTGATAAATACTTGACTTCAGCGGTTATTCTGCAGGATCAAAGCAGTGGCTTTCAACACTGTTATAAAATATTAGCATCAGAAGATAATGTTAGTTTCAGCTTAAAAAAGATGTGTTCCCATCTGATTTGGCGCATTCTATATAACAGTTCCAATTACGATCTAATTATTAATAGCAAAAGTTTGGTAATTGTTCCTTATTATTCGGACCTGAGTGTATTGTTTAAATTAATAATAAGGCAGAACATTTTTAATCTTAGATGCACATGCTCAGTGATTTTAATTCCCAACAAATGTACAGCATTCTGCTTAATATCTCCAAGTGTTTTCAATATGTTCATTTTTCTTAGGGAAAAAATATAAAATCTATTATCATCATATAAAAAGTAGTTATATAGAAAGATGTGTCAATAAAGTTATCACAGTAAATTGTTCTAATTTTTATAATTATTTTGATGCAAGTATAAAATATATACGCTCAACTTTATAAATATCCTAAATTTTCTCCAGTGCATTTTTACTAAATAACTGTACCCACAACTTTATAAAATATCCTGAATTTGCCCCAATACATTTTGCCTTAATAAATATCCCTAAAGTCTGCGCCAGTGTACTTTGTATTAATAACTGCATTCATAACTTTATAAATGTCCTCAAGATGTGCCCTGATAATTGTATGTAAAACTTCATAAATATCTCCAACATACACCCGAAGTATAGTCTATAAAGTCATAAAATAGCTGCAGCATTGGCAAACAAAAAGCATAATTTTTTGTAAATCTAATGGACATTATTATATAGTCCCTTATTGACACACTATATATTCCCATAACCTGTACCCTGCATAAACAGTAAATAGCTTCATGTTTAACAGCCTTAGAATGGGCATTATAGCTGTCATATAGGCATTTAAAGGGTAAGGAAGTCATATAAATGACCCACCACTCCACATATTGATTTTTAATAGTTACACTGATTTAAGTGACTGCCCTTAGTTACTGTCATTTGATTGAAAGATAATAGTTAAAGTGATTTAACTGACTGCCAATAGTCACAGTGATTTAACTGACTGCCAATAGTCACAGTGATTTAACTGACTGACAATAGTCACAGTGATTTAACTGACTAAGGATAGTGATTTAACTGACTGACAATAGTTGGTGACTTTGTCTGCTATTCATTTGACAACAAACCAACCTGTTTATTTAAAACAATTTTAAACTGGTGATGAAGAAATGGAAGTTATTATTATGTTCATAACTTTCAACAAAAATGTTGAAGTAATATTTATTAAACTTCATAACAAGTTTATGATCATTACCAGCATTTTTTAATGTCTGATTTTAGTCCAGAAAAAAATTTACAACAGGATTATTGCACCAACTGAAATGGTTAAACTAGATGAAAGTGTGATTCAATTTTTATTATTAAATGTGGAAATGCAGCCATGAATAAATAAATAAAATTCACAACAGGATTATTGCGCCAAATGGAGTGGTTAAAGTGGATAAAGTATGGAAGTGTGATTCAATTTTTATTATAAAATGTGGAAATGCAGCTATGATTTGTTTTTTTTTAAAATGTAGCTGTGATTCATCTTTTATACAAAACACTGAAATACAGCTGTAATTAATTTGTTGAACAAAAATGTCAAAAAAAGCTGTTTTCCTTTTTTAATAAAATGCCAAAACATAGCTGTGTTTCATTTTTACATGCAAAGTGTTGAAACACAGCTGTGATTCCAAATTTAGTACAGCATATTAAAACACAGCTGATTCATTTTTTTTACAAAATGTCAAAACAGAGCTGATTACTTTTTTTTACAAATTGTTGAAACACTGTTGTGATTCAGTTTTTGTACCAAATGATGAAATACAGCTATAATTATAACAAAATGCCAAAACACAGCTGTGATTCTATTTTTTATACAAAATGTCAAAACACAGCTGTTATTCTTTTTTTTTAATACAAAATGTTAAAACACAGCTGTTATTCGGGGAAGAATAAGACAAAGATCACCAAAACTAAATTTCAGAATTCCTTAATGATGGATTTCAACTTTGTAAAGTAACAAGTGGGAACATTTTATACATTTCAAATACTGCAAACACAATATTAGTCCTTCAGCTTTATAGGGCAGAGCAATGCTACCTGGCATTGTGGCAGATGCAGAAAAACATAATGCTCAGAAAAAAATCTAACTAGATCTTCAGAGAAATCTGAACAACAGTAGTGTCCAGTCTCTCATGAATACAATGATGGCCAGTAATGACACTTGCATCAATTTTAATCCTTTACATGAAACAGTCAGAGAAGCACAGTCAGCAATTATAAGTTAATACTTTACTCCACAGTCCAATTTATTTTAAAGCATAGTAATTATAAATTAATATTGTACTACAGTCCAGTGAATTTAAAGCAGTCAGTAATTTTAAGTTAACACTACACATAGTCCAGTGAATTTTAAAGCATAATTAGGAATAATAATTTAATACTGTACTCCATAGTCCAGTGAATTTTAAAGAATAGTCAGTAATTATAATTTAATACTGTACTCCATAGTCCAGTGAATTTTAAAGAATAGTCAGTAATTATAATTTAATACTGTACTCAATAGTCCAGTGACTTTTAAAGCATAGTAATGATAATTTAATCCTGTACTGCTTCATCTGAGTTTATATTTGTCTATTGCAGCTCATGACTCCCATCTGAATAATTGGCCAATAGCATTTTAAAACTTGTGATTCCCATACTACAACAACATCTTCTGATATGTCTGTGTCAATTGCTACAAGTTAGTTAAATACTTACTCAGCCTCTCTTTATCCAAGTCAAAACGACAGATGCGTCCATTAGGGAAGTGTGGTACTGGGACCCAAGCACGAGTTGCGCCTCTAAGAATATATGCCCCAGATGAAGTGAAGAGGGTGCAGTCATTATGTGGCAGAAACTGTGCATCAATCCACCAATATGCTTCATCTGGCATTGCAACATGATCTGTGAAATGTGAACAAAACTGCATACATAGTTATTAGTTTGAACAAAGAAGAAAACTATTCTTTTTTTTAATAATTTAAACTATCTTACTTTCATTGACATATTATGGAACACATCATCATAACCTGATTACAACTGTAAAATCCAAACTGATGAGATCTGTGTTTAATTTTGAATGCCATACATCACATAATACTATTATCATACAGTGGTCTGCAAAACCTTTAAAAAGTATTGTTTTGTACTGACTCGGCTTTCACAATCTTATTAAAAGAACACAAATCTGGGTCTTTATTTACATTCCATCCATAGGAAATTTTGTATATCTGAAAATGAAGATCTTTTTGTATTTCAGACATCAAGTATATAATTTTCAATGTGAATGGGGAAGCCTGTGTTATATTTTGAAAAACATATCTGGCCTCCAAAATCATTAAAAAAATTATCTTCCACCAATTTGCAGAGAAAAAATCGTATTCTATCCCTCATTTCAAATGAAGAAAAAAATTATGATCAAAGAAAAAAAATTAAATTAAAATTAAATATTCAGTCTCCAAGTGATTTCTGGATTGGTACATATGGGTCAGTCACATTTATAAACTACTACAACTGAATGCAAAGAAGTTACCAAAAAGCATTCATGCTGGTTTATCTAAGTTTTGAGCTTAGTCATTATACCTATCATATTTTCTTTGTTTTGATTCAATGATTCATTGATGTTTAAAATGAACATCAACAAAGAAAAGATGATATTGTGCCAAGACACTAGTAGTGCCTTGGGTAGGGATTCAATAACAGATTATATTTCTGAGCAATAAGAAAATTTTCTAATAACTTTTGTAGTAGCCATATTTGATGCAAAATCAACACTATTTCCACATATGTACAAGAAAACTTATGAACAAGATGACACCATGATACATCTATCCATAAACAGTCTGGAGCTCTTGAGTAATTCTCAATTTCCATTTCTATACACATTCTGGAGCTATTGAGCATAACTTTCAAAATCCATATTCATAAACATGTTGCAGCTCTTGAGCATAGACATGTTGGAGCACTTGAGCATAACTCTAAATATCCATATGTCTCTCGATAGCCATGTTGGAGCTCTTAAGCAAACTCAACATCCATATTTCGCTCCATAGACATGCTGAAGCACTTCCGCTTAACTCTCAAGATCCACATGTCTATCCACAGACATATTGGAGCACTTGATCATAACTCTCAGCATCCATATATCTCTTCATAGACATGTTGGAGCCCTTGGGCATAAGTCTAGATATCCATATGTCTCTCTACAGACATGTTGGAGCCCTTGAGCATAACTTTCATCATCCATATTTCTCTCTGTAGACATGTTGGAGCCCTTGAGCATGCATAACTCTCAAAATCTATAAGCCTCTCCATAGAAATATTAGAACTCTTAAGCACAGCTCTCAAAATCCATCTCCATAAACATATTGGTACTCTTGACCATAACTCTAAACAGCCATATGTCTCTTCATAGACATTGTGAAGTTTTTGAGCATAATTCCCAAAATCCATGTCAGTCCAAAGACATGTTGAAACTCTTGAGCACAACTCAAATTGTTATATCTTTTAATCACACTTTATAAATATGTCAAACATGTTTGAAAGAAATGCATTTCCATACATTCAGTCTTTCCAGCAACTATTTGTGAAAAAAAGTAGGTATAAAGTAGGGTAGTTATTTTTTATTTAAAGTAAGATAAAAGTAGCAAAAAAGTCATGACAGAATAGATAAGAATATATTTTATAGAGAAATTTAGTTTGAAATTTATATAAATTATAAAAATATAACTATTACTTCCCTTTGTAAACAGAACAAAAAGCATGCTCTTAAAGATTTGCTGTCTCTTTAATGAAGGTAACCTGCATTTTCTTAAACAGCCAGCTCAGATCACAGAATCAATTTTTTAAATTAGTATCTGCATCTTATTAACAAATAACAATTATTAACACTCAAAGTAGCAGTATATAAAAAAAGAAAAGAAAATGTTATTTTACATATTCTATTCAGTGCATTGACATGTTAAGGTAACCCATGATTATGCCAAAAGTGTAATGGTTGGCATATACAGAATGTAGAAAAAAAGCACACTGGGAAATTACCATGATCTTAATTACCCATGCAAAAATTACAAATGCCAAATAAAAATTAAATAATATGGGCATAGTCATCAATCAGTCTTCCTTTCTTCTCAACAATTTCATTTTTATGCCATCTGCACTTTTCTAATACTTCTTGTTCTTTATTGCTGAAGTCAGTCTTTCACTGACCCTGCAAACAATTGTAAAGCCTTCTGAAACTCTTCTTATAAAGCTCCTTCCTTTTCTCAGTTCAGAATTCCTTGAGATGAGCCAAGTGTGATGGTGAAGAATCTGGGAGTTGGTTTGAAGCATACATCTGCTGTGCTGCTACATCAAAATCCCTAATTTGTGATAACCACCTTGGCTCATCCACCAACAGGTCACAGAGATCACCTGGCCATGACCATAAAAGCTACAGACAGGTATGAAAATAAGGCAAGCAGTAGAGATCCTGACTTAGAGGAGCATATGCCGAATTAGTAGATGGAAAGGCGATCACATACTAATGGTCCCACTTTAACTGAAGATGTCCAGGCCCTCACATTTGGGACTGAAGTCAAACATAAAAGGAATGCTTGTTGTTCAGTCTCATCACAAATAAGTCCATCAGAGGTTTAATCTACAACTGGAAAATAGTCTATGCCACCTCCTGGTGTTGAGATCATTCTGTAAGAACTGCATGGCCCTTTCTGGACAGAGTCTGTCAAAATATTTATCTTGCCAGGAATATGGTAGACTGAGTATGATCTCCTGCTTAAAAGAGGTGGCTCCATACTTCCATAAAAGGTGTGTTAAAACTGACATGTTGTCTGAAGAAACTAACATGCAGTGACCCTTTCTAAAGCTGAACACATCCCAAAAGGTCTAGAAACAATGTTCAAATTTCAATGTTGTGTACACGAAAGGATGTTCCTTTCCAGGACAAAGATTCTTCAAGAACTGCCCCCTCTGGCTCCAGGTGAGCAATACAACCTCAATATTTCTGATCATGTACAAAAAGTAGTAAGGATCATGTGAGTGGTCAAAACCTGGTCCTGATAAACCACCAACTCAGGTGATGGTGAAAATTGGATCCAAGAGGGGTCAGTGCAGATACATGATCTCTGTGTAGTTTCCCGTTTTCCAAGATCAGAAACAAGAGATGGTACAAGTAAATGCACGCCAAGTCTGCTGTGGAAATCAGGGTCCTGAGTAAGGAAAAGTAAGAATGGGCTAATAGAAATGTCTAGGAAAGCTGTTATGAGAGGATCTAGTTGATTCAGTCCAAGAGAGAACAAACTCTAAAAGGTTTGTAATAATAGTCATCCTCACATGAACAAAATCCTGAAAAGGGATTAGTTCTGACTTTATGAGGTTCAGATTAAATTCTAGATGGGTCACCTTGGCCCAGCTAACAAGTCGTTTAGAAGGGAATGAATGAGGACATTATGCACCAACCAGTATTCAAAATAATGAAGGATGGAAATACCGAAGAACCTCAAATGGGCTGCAACTATCCCCATCACTCTGATAAAAGCTTGTAAAGTCTTAGTCCAATGACAGAGATTGAAACTCATGGCTAAGATGGTATTCTTGTGAGAAGGGATGAGAGGGATATGAATATATACATCCTGAAGCTTGATGGAGACCTCCTCAGTCACTGGGCCTAACATTAATCTTAATCCTGAAGGATATTTCCTTAAGAAAATGTTAAAGAAGAAAGATTGATTATGAAACAAAACTTTCTACCTTTCTTACAAAATTTTTGACTAAAACAATAAAATGCCTGGTCATTCATTACCTTCTCTAATGCACCCTTTTGCTGAATAGTGTGTATCTCTTTTATTAATTACAATAGCCTGGACCTGTGAAAAAAGATGGCGATCTGAGATAGTGGATGGTATTTCCAGAACCCAAAAAATAAGCCCTCAAACAGTGCAGAAAGCGTATACATTACCTCTGATGTTCAACCAAGCCTCTCAAAGCAGGGTTAGTACAGGTTGTACAGGTTCTCAGAGATGTCCGGAAGAGGTAGGCACATAGCTGCCAACCCTTCATGCTCACAATTAGTGAAAATAGGGAAACAAATTCGTGAATTTTGACATGAATTTGTGAAATGATCTTTGAGTCTGGGAATATTTGTCTGAACAAATGCTTAGCATGGGATCCAGCTGATAAAGGTAGGTTGTGTTCAACAAGAAAACTCACAAACAATGTTTCAGTTTTGGTAGCTTCCAGGTCTTCTATCGATGGCTTCAAATTTTCCAGAGCTGAAATCTGCTGGAGTTCTTAATTTTTCCAAGCTCTATGTGCTTTTTGCTACCAATGTGCTTCCTCACATCATCTCTGCGACCAAGTCCAAGTTTCCTCTGACCCTTGGCACCCCATTTTTAATATTCGGGCATTTATGTTGGGGTGTAGGGTCAGAGTCCATTGCCTGTCAAAAAGTTGGAATACCCCCACACCATTTGGTGTCAGCATGTGATAATTGCTTATTAGCCGGCCTAGCAAACTTGAACGACTTTTCATCGAGATATACCTGTATGAAACAGAAAGGAATATGATTTATTTTCTCAGAAATTGTGAGCACAGCATTCATTATATCTTTAATCCACTGACAGATGAATTGAAAGTACATCATTGCCGAAATTTGACCTAGATCTGGTCATTTTGCATTCCAAGTCACCTGACTACACAAATCTTGCAAGCTACAATTCATGTTGGTGTTTGATTGCTGAATGCATGGCCAATTTTTGATATATTCCAAACTTAACTTCGCTTTT
Source organism: Potamilus streckersoni (assembly GCA_016746295.1). Taxonomy (NCBI): domain Eukaryota; kingdom Metazoa; phylum Mollusca; class Bivalvia; order Unionida; family Unionidae; genus Potamilus; species Potamilus streckersoni. The sequence continues at coordinate 196,807 of JAEAOA010000678.1, forward strand.
TGTGCAATACATTACTTTTACTGTGGTGGTGAAGGCATTTTCAATACTGAAGCCGAATGGTAATTGAAATCAGTGTTGGCAGTGCCTGCGCAAAGCAAAACTCTGGTCAGGCTCCAGTTTCTCTCAAAAGCAATTGCAAAACTAATCTTGTACATATAGATTAAAATATACTAAAATGTTTTCTAATGGGCCATCTATCAATTTGCTATAGTTCTACTAATATTGTAACCAGCAATACTGAACTGTTTCAGCAACTGCCGATATCACGACTAGCAATTAATGGGAAATAGGTTATTTCATTAAAGATTTAAAATAACTGAGAATTGGGAAATTCTCTATTGTTTTTTTTGCATGCGCCGTGAATCCATGAATCGCTGAAAAAGTTGTGAAATTCACACCAAAATCAGAAGGGTTGGCAGCCATGTAGGCATGACAGAAGATGGAGTGAGCACCTATAAAGACACAGAATACCTCAATATCTTCAAAACAGCCTCCAGGGGATGCTGAAGCACCACTGGAGACAAAGTTTTCTTCTTCTGAAGACTGAAGGAGGCTACGAAAAGGTCTGCAAGCAAGATTAAGTTATGAGTGTATGGACCTTAAGTTCCAGTGTCTCTAATGTTTTGACAGGAAAATGAGCTAAGGTCCCCAACTTTTAAATTTTCCCACTTGTATTCTAAAAAGGCCAAGTGTGAGGGGGGAGTAAAGACCACTGTTATGTTGCCTGAAAAACTGGCCCAAAGAAAACCCTTGGGGAAGCTTCTGTGCCACTGAAGAATAAGGGAACAAAAGCAAATCAAGTTGCAATCCTTCCCTGGAAATTCTCTCCAAAGTAGAGAGCATTCACATGTCATCTCAGCCCCAAGGCTTTATACATAAGTTCTGGGAGAGAAGGCAGTAAAACACATTTACTGCCTTAATGATTGCCCCAATTTATTCCTCCTCCAATGCCTGAGCAGTGGGAGATGGAAGACTACCCAAAGGGAGGGGGAGGGACCATATCTGCCAGTCACTTGTCAAACTCACAACATCCACTAACACTGGAACGTAATCAGTAACAATACTTACCATTTGCAACAATTTATTAACCGTACTGTCATAGCAGGTAGGGTACTTAAAAAATAAAATTCTGGAACTCAAAGAATGACACAACAATTTTCCATACATATGCAACCTGTTCAAGATACTCACCCTAGCACATCTTCTCTTAACAAGTGGAATATAATTAACTACAGTACTGCTTCTTACCTGGCAAGGTGCATTATTTTTTCTAAAAACAATGAAATAACAAACTCAAGTAAAAATAACACTCAAATAAAACAAGGACTACAGGGACTAACGCCCTAAAGAAATATATACCAGTAAGTGGATGGCTTAAAATATGTTACAAAACTATAGCAAAGGCCACTTTCATCGAGTAATATTGCACACACCTAATGGCATATGACAGGTCCAAGTAAAAAGGAAGTAAACAGGATATGGGCCATGATGCAAGCATTAGACTGAGACCAAGATCTTTTCTCACAGGAAGAAGGAATCGTGTATGAACATGTATAATCTGTAGCTTAGACATGAGACATGTCAGAAAGCTAAGCAATGCAACAGTAATAGTTAAAGCTCTACTGCTATTACATTTCAAGCTTACACTAATAGGTAGGCTGCCTTACTGATACTTACATGCGCCTTGTGGAAGAGCTTGAAATTCTTTTATCAAACTTCCAGGAGACTTCTGAAGATGAGGAGGAAATTTTCTGTACCTTGTTCGAGGGACACATTTTTTAATACCATCTGCATCCTGTATGGTCTTGTAATATACATGAGAGTTATACAGGCCCATAATCACATATTAATTACTGGGAAAGCTGAACAACCTACAAGAAATAAAATAATGTGAAATGGTTAGATACAAATATGAAATTTAAGTGATCATGCTGCTCTTTGCAGTTTCTTCATTATTTAAAATTTTTAACATCTTGTTTCTATCTAACTTTGCTTAGCAAAAGGTGATTTCCAAGTTATCATAATAATGTATATGAAATCATAAATTAAGCAATATATGGCAAGTCAGCCTGAATTAGAAAGTCAATTATTTTTGCCTTGAATTTTTAATGAATGGAAGTCTTAAAAACAATTGCTGTACAAAGGACAACTACAGTGAAAAATCTGAAATCAGAGAAACAAATTTTTAAAGCTATATTCAAGTTTGGTAAATATGGTCAAGCTGTCCCCTTCCCATATAATGAGGTCTGGAAATCGAGTCATTTGATTCTATACTGTAACAGTAATTATGTTAATTGCTAATTGTTAATTGCTTCTTTTTTTATATCTGACAGCTGTCAGATAAAAAAAAAAGCAGAGACCTACTTGTTGGTCTAGGAATCAATTCAGACTGATTTCGTTGTTATACGAAGGTGGTGATGCCTTCACATTATTGCTAAAGTTTTTTTTATAAAAAAAAATTAAAAAATGCGTCATTCATTCAATACTTACACGAGTCTACTGTAATGCGTTGACTGTATCATGTATGTTCTGTCATATGGTTCGAAAACTCGCGACGGGTCCCAAACAAAAAAAAAGGATTATTAAGCAACGGTGTTACACTCATTTTACACCCTTAATTGTTGGCATCCTATGTAGTTGCTCAGTTCCAAAGCATTCTATTACATTTAAAACCTATTTTTCTTTTTCATTGAAGTCTGTACAAAAATTAAACAGTTTATTTTATGGACAAATCCTAAAATTATGAACATTGACCAAAAAAAACCCAAAAACAAATATGAAAACATAATTCATAAAATAAGACTTGTTTGTAACGAAAATGCAAGTTATCTCTTGAAAGATTAACTATATTTAAAAACATTTATTTAAAGCACATTATTTTATTTTTTCTGTTAATTCATACTGAATAATTGAATTGTGTGAAAATTACCGGGGATTTAAAAAAAAAATAAAAATAACAAAAAAAAACCTCAGAGCATGGTCCATACAGTTAATTGCGTGGGGTGGGGTGGGGTTACATTATTTTTGTTTACATGCACATGTCCGAAAAGGTTTATGCCTTGTGTTAGATTTATTAGATTTATGTAAAATTTATCTTGATACTGTCTATTCTATTGTACTATATACTAACAGTACTAAAATAAAAACTTATGTGTTAAGAAATTAAAACGAGTTTCATTCAATATCACACGTATTTTTATTATCATATGTCTATATTTTCCCAAGTTTATGTACCTCGTATGATGAAATATATTTTAAGAATCTGTGTGTCAATGGCGCATGCCGGGCAGGTATGAATCACGCCCGGCTCTTTTTTAGTCTTATAAAAAATTGAACATGTTCTTTGAATATAATGAAATAAATTGAGTAGACCTCCTTTTTAATAATGGAATTATCGCAAATCATTGTAGAAATACTAGTATTAAAATCTCGTTTACCTTTCGTATCTGATATTTACGTTTTGATCATCCGCCATATTTAAATGGTACCTGGACGTTTCGGCCCAGGACATTTCGCCCCACGTCAATGGACGTTTCTACCCACATCGACGTTTCGCCCAATGGACGTTTCTGCCCAGGACATGTCGCCCCACATCAATGGACATTTAATTTCATATCCAATAATCGCCACCTTCCTTTTAGCAATTGATCTGCATTACAGTACACAGTTGTATATGAATTGTATATTCATTAATGGGCTAAGCACTAGGTACTTGAAGATAAAAAAAAATGTCCAGTTTGGAAAGCAATATTCTGTCAAGCTTTACTGTTACTATGTCTAACATGAGCCATACAATCTGACACAGCATTTAAGCTGATTTAGTGCTGATTTAGTGGTTTCCATACTTCTCCCATAACTTATTAAGGCGACCCTGAACTTTTGTTTGTTTCTTTTGATGTCATCGTATCTTCCCCTCTTGCAACAGACGAACTACATATCCAGTTTTTGTGGCTTCCTTATAAAGTACATGTTCTTTTGAAATTAAACCATTTAAAAAAACAAATCTTTAACATAACGGACATACATGCATATATATATATATATATATATATATATATATATATATATATATATATATATATATATATATATATATATATATATATATATATATATATATATATATACATTTTAGCACCAAGTGCATGACATTTATTTAAATAAACAATTATGCCTTTGAACTCTTGTTGACTTATTTTAAACAATGACATCAGAATTGTATATCTGACAAAACAGAAAACATGAACACCTTTATGACAAATGACCATCACGGAAATGAAATTTTAAAAAATGAGAAAATCAGATAGTTACTGTTTAGAAGTATACTGTTGCACATCATAATTTGACACTTCTGTCCGTCATGAGCTCTAATTTTGATTAGTGATGTGTATTGATTTAAACATGCAAATACATTCTTAACATTTCGAAATTAATTATCTGAAACCAGTTTTTATATCTCTTTATTGTTAATTACAACTTTCATACCTCACCTCTCATTCAGATGATGACTGAAAATATATTCATTCGAGCGTGTAAAAGATAGAGACGATGAAACACTAGTTTGGGTATAACTAATATTAATGTGTATATTTTAAAAATTAAAACGAAACGCATCCCGAATTCGACCAATTAACGAAAATAAAATTTTCCAATTCTTGCCAGAGGCAATTTTCATCATAATATTCTGTTCAAATTACTATTAATTTTGGACACACGGAATACCACCCCCGTGTTTTCATGACTCGCGATATGTCGGCCTATTCTGCGCACAAGTGTGAAAAGAGTTAAGTAACCCGATCTTGTAAAACATTAGGAACGTTCCACATTAAAAAAATCTATCATGTGGAAGTAAAACAACAACGAATAGGATGTAATGTGTTAAAAACGTCTTGTTTATGGGGGACCTCTCTAGGTACGGGAGGTAGTGGGTTTGATCCCCAGCCGAGTAATACTAAAGATTTATAAAAATGGTGCTAATAGCTGCCTTGCTTGGTGCTCAGCATTAAGAGGTTAGTACTAAGACTGGTCGGTCTGGTGTTTGTTAAATGTGATTGAATGGGACATCTTGCTACATGTCTGCGGCAAGATGTCCCAGTGCTAGACATCACTATAAACTGCCACACTACCGACATCGTCGTGATATGAACGACAAAATGTTAAAGCTACGTTAAATCTCTCTCTCTCTCTCTCTCTCTCTCTCTCTCTCTCTCTCTCTCTCTCTCTCTCTCTCTCTCTCTCTCTCTCTCTCTCTCTCTCTCTCTCTCTCTCACACACACACACACACACATACACTTGTTTATGGGGAATAATTGCTAAAATATGAGAAGCAGACTATATGGAGGGGAATTAATTGAGAATCCCGTTATAGCGTCACGTTGACACGTTGGGCAGCAGACGATTTTGTATGTGTGGGACAACTTGCAAACTTGGAAACTTGGATTAAGATACAGATTTTTTTTAAAGATATACATTGCCATCTTTTAAATAAAGTACTTCTTTGCATGATTATGAAAGATACATATTAAATAGGATTTGGGGGTTACAGGTTCAAAAAGGTCCTGGAGTGGGTCTTCATCTTGATATTTAGAGATCACATTTTCATATGCATTTGGAGTCGAAATGTGGGATATTTTCGTACATTTTATAAACATCATTTTTCTTAATTAAAGTACGATCGTCCTTTCTTGATACAAAATGTATTTTTTTTAACCCAAAATTAGACATGAGCCAATGTTTATAGATATGACGTATATTTGCGCAGAATTACACAACGCGCAGAATTGGTCCACATGACATTCTTGTCACGTTCATTTTTAAAATATTTTCGAATTATTATTTTTTTTCTTCAAGTATTTGACGGGTTATGCTTGCTGCATACTTTTATGAAAAAAAAAACACGTGGTAATTGAAATCATGTCTGTGTTTAGATGATATCCGGAGAACGACAAGTCTTTAATCATTCTATTATTTATAGGTTTCTGAAAATAAATAAATAAATCTAAGTCCTCAATATATACGATCTTGATAATGACTATTAGAATTATACCCCCATCCACCCCCAAAAGATCAAACAACTTTCAACATTATCGATCCAAAAAAATCGACAAAACATGGCACAATTTGTAAATATTTACAATAACCAAAGTAAAATGAAGAAAATGGTGCAATCCTGATGAATGGTGTAATTCTGGTGAATTTCTATAAATGTCCGATATTTCCCTTGAGGTTTACAAACACAACATTTTTGTGTTTGTTTGTTTGTTTTGTATATGTCCAAAATTCCATATTTTATGTATCAAAAATGATTTTTTCTTTTAGGTCGAGATTTTAGATTGTAGTTGTTGAAATTTCAATTTCTATATAGAGGGTTTAAATTGTGTCGTTTGAATTACACGGCTTTAGTTGAAATTTCAATTTCATACGTCGAAAATTTACGTATTGGTTCAGAGCTTATGTTAGAAGTTCCACTTCATATTCATTTGTTCAGTAATTAGATTTCATCTGTTTAATTACACAGTGCTGGTTGAAAATTCGATGTCCAATGTCGAGTTTTTAGATTATATCTTCTGAATTACGAGCATATGTTGAAATTTTAATGCCATATTTCGAGAGTTACAATTGAACATGTTGAATCACATTGATTGTGCTGAAAGTTTAATTTTTCATGTTCAGTTTTTAGATTGTATTTGTTAAATTACACAGCGGCGATTGGACTTTTTATTGTGCTTCTCAGAATTGTTATTTTTATGTGGTGAAATGATGTGTAGGTGTTACAGGTAACATAACACAATGTTTACGTAAACAATTCAAATTAATATCGAGTATTAAGATACATCATTCGTGTATTCAATTGTGAGGCTCCATTACATTTCATGCATGAACAATTTGAATGTTACTATGAATGTCTTCGCTAGATGTCGCTCTCGTGAATTGACCGCGTTATTTGTAAACAAGGAGTCTGCTTCTCGTTGCTGTGAAATTCAACAGATGAAATCTAAATGCTCACCATATAAAATGGAAATTTCATTATCACAAACTTCTCGACATAATATATTGAAATTTCAACCACCTCTGCATAATTCAAAATATACTCTGTAAAACGTCGACATGAGAAACAGAACTTTAAACCAACAATTCAGCATATATAATTTAAAATTTTGATCTAGAAAATAGAACTTTACAGACATGCAATTTTATTCAACAAGTGAAATTTGATTTCCCGACATACGACATAGAAATTTTAATTCCAACTTTTTCATCGGACCAGCTTTTGTCCGCTACAGCGCCTCATACTTTTGTACTCTATAACCACCGCTGGTTTTGGTGTGGAGAGAATCAAAATCACACAAGTCATATCTTTTTGAGTTCTGAATATTCTAGAAACAAATTGGTTTCGATTTCATATAATTTTCCGATTATAAATTATTAAAATCATGAAAATTTCAGAACATTTTATTTTGTCTTAGTTCTATAAAAAAAGAATATGACTTGGTAAATAATGACCGTAGGCATTACTGTTTCATATAAGTTATTAGAAATATGTGATCAGAGTTTGCAGTTGTGTTTATATATAATTTTAGAGAAATTATTTATTGAAATTATTAATTTGAATAACTAATACTTTTTTTCATTCACTTCTTGGATTCATTCATACTACTACATTGGATTATCGAGGACTCGTTCAAATAGATTGTGGATTACATTCAAAATTAGTGGAATTTATTCGGAGTATTCTATACTTTGGGACTTGTGATATTAACTTTATGATTTTACTTAAATTCTTCTTGAGTTTACTTCTTGATGTTACATAGATTTAGACATAGAGTCGAAACACAATACAATTATTGGCTGTATTCGATGGCTAAACTACGGTGACTCTGAGCACAGATACGAAACAGGAGCATTAACGACTATGATTTACAGATGATGAAAATTAAAAAAATGTTTACCAGTGTACTTAGGCCACACTAAAATGGCTTCAGGATTTGGATCCATAATCATCACCCACATGATTTTGAAATCGAGTGATTGACAATAGTACTATTATATTAGCGGCTTTGTTTTGTCACATAATCTAAGATGAAGTTTTCTAGCCCACATTACTTTCCTCTATTTTGGGCGCCTCGTAGTAACTTTGGCGCTTGGGTTCACATGTGTGCGAGTATGACGTGAGGACAAATTCATGGGGTGGGAGTTGGGGGGGGTAATAGGCTTTAACCTGGATAAGAAACAAAAATTCAAAACTGCTATAATCATATTTCTTTTTCTCGTTAGCGAACAATTCTCTAACGAACTAATGTTTTCATAATTTTTATTTTCTTAAAAATATAAGTGTAGTTCCGACTCCAAGTGAATTTTGTCGATGTATATATTTTTCATTCTCTTCCAATGTCATTTCTGAATTTTGCATCAATTTATCGTTTCTTCATGCTTGCATATCTTGTTAATTCATTTATTAATATTTAAGTAATTATTATTAGGAAATCAAAAGTAGAAATATCATTACTAATGAAAATTGTATAAATGTTAGTGCAGTATGTAATAGTTAAATTCCTTGTAACTCATTTCCTTGTTAATAACGTACGTCTTCAGCGACTTTTGAAATACTTTTATTTGTTACCACCTGCAATAGAACAAAAAAAACAATTCAAAAACTTCTGTGTTCGTCAGTTTTAGTTTAAGAATCAGCATAAACAAAATTAAAAATCATGCGATGTACAAAAGCAGGTCCACGCTCAAGTCAGCTTCTGCGGAAAAACCCAAAACATCTGTTATGTCTCTGAAACACCTATTTTAAACTTTTTAATTTTCATTTGTAACAACTTCTGGTGACTAAATGTACTGTTATTATGATGTAAAGCATAATTATTATTTTAAATTCTTAAAACGAAGTTTCATGATATACCAGTTAACATATTTATAAGTTAAAATATTATTAATATACCAGTTATTTCTATTCCATGGTGTTGCGCAAAGATGTCGTGGTATTTTCTTTCTTGTTTTTGTTTGTTTGGTTTGGAAATTTTACTTTCTGTTTTGCGCCAAGCGCGGTGAAAATCAGCCACACTTATACATGAAGTGAGTTGGCAGAAAAGGTAGAGGAGCTCCGATTGTGTTCCCTGTTAATACGCGCTGCATGGTTTATACAGTTTAAACAAATCGGCGGGTCGCTTTTCATAGTATTACTCCGTTTTGTTTTATAGTTTTATTCGAAGAAATGTTGTGATTTAAGCTTAAACTGTTGAGTACAATCGCAAACACATCTGTTGTAAATTATTTCTGTCTGTTGATTGTCAAGACTTAAGCACGCCGAAGCGGAATCAGAAACTTGGCCAGAAGAAAAGTATTTATCCTTTTAAACTTTCTTAATTTAAGTTGCATTTACCTTGTAAACAAAAAGATTTTGAATAACGGGGTTGGGTTATTGCAAGACCTTTATATGGGGTAAATTGCCTTTTGATCGTGTTATGTACTTCAAATTGAGGGATTCTTCCATGTCCCACACAATGAGGGGATAAAAATAATATATTATACTGGTTATAGACCAATTCTCGCCGTGTACCAATTGTCGCCAAAATAATAATAACTCTGTTAATTATATTATTCTGATGCTTATTTTTGATCGTGCTTTTCAGCTATAATCACTCTTTCTATATTTTTTTTTTAACAGGAACCAAAACTTTGCGTGCGGTCGCGATTTATTATTAATATGGGGACAATTGATACAGGGCGAGAATTGGTCTATAACCAGCAGTGTTTAAAATTTTTGTTAAGTTTTAAGTTCGTAATATGGCCTAGGTTGTTGTCATAAGAAATGGATTTGATATCGGTATTTGAAGACTGAACGGACCCAAAACATTAAAACTTTGCCCTCACTGGTCTTAACTCTAGTAGGTTGAACATCTAATAACCAATATCTTAAGTTCATTATAAAAGTAAATGTGTAACGAGTTTACACTATGATCTCATATCTTACAAACCCCATTATAAAACATGCAAAATGCTTTTCATTTGCAAATTCCACCAACATTCCGATTGCTTCCCTAAGTTCATCTATGACCCTCAGTTGAATTAGTTTTGGGGTTATATACAGATTTCAGCTGATAGTTTTGTCCCTCTGCATATCAAATTATAACCAAGATTATTTGTGGTCATATGGAAAACATTGACATGGTTTGGTACATTTCCAGATGTGTCAGTTGTTTTAATTAAAATTTTGATTCCAGGATTACTTGACCCATAGTAGAGTCATTCCACTGACATTCTCTGCCCATAACAAACTCAAGACTTAACAAATTGGCACATTATGATCTCTGCCCATTGTATATTATGTACTTGGTTTTTTCGTCTTCAATTTAAATAATAGTACTTTGGATGTATTGTCCTTTGTCAATGGTCATTTGATAATTTTCAAAGGTCTTTCTTTCTTTATGTTCAGTGAATCTCTGTGTAATTTTTAGTATCCATTGTACAAGCCATACAGGTCTTGTAAACATTCAGTACCCACTATTTCAGTCATGAGTGTAATTTCTAGAATTTGATTGCTTATACCTTTTTGATGATTATTAAACTATTTTAGAACAAAATTATTATTTAATTAAATCTGAGCAAATGTGCCTACATAAGTACGTTGATCGATTTTTATTCAAAGATTCCTTAAGGCAGTAATAAGATAGGCAAGAAAGGACACTGAGCAATATGCTGAAATTGTGAAAATATGTTAATTAAATTTTCCTTTTACATTTTATATATAATCCTAAACAATCTGGGAATTTTTAGCAAATATATTGTATTTTTAACATTTTCGTAACTTTTGTGCCTACCAAAGTTAAAAGATAAAGGGTATTTATTTCTGTATTTATTAGTTCTGTTTATTAACCCTATACCAGGTGATAATGTTATAGAAACCAGCACCTACTAAATATATATTACTTTTAATGGTCCTTTATGTCAGCTTTATTTTCTTCACTCTAGGATGGCGACATTCATCATTCCAAGTGGTACACAGCCTCCTCATACAACAGAAAGACTGGAGGATACATGCCGCTTGGTAGAAAAGTTTTTACAGGAGGACAGAAACCAGCTTGATCTGTCAGAGCTCCTTCGAGTTCCAGCAATAAGTATGTCATGCAATGCTGAGTTGGAATATTTCTTTTGTTTGTCACACTTTAAAAATAGAATTAAACTAACAGTTCAACTGTTGCACACTACTGCAAGAAACCTTGCTTCATTCACACCTTTGACAAATTTCTGCCTTTCAATTTTAGCCATGCAGTGAGTAAATGTAACAATCTGATTAGCATAAATAGAGAATGGAGCTGTAATTCTGGTTAATTTTATTTCATAGTCTGACAGTTCATCATTTTAGCCTATCAGTCTCATTCTGCAGTTCTGAAAATTTAAACTTGAAACATTGATGAACTACAATTTTTATGTTTGCATTTTCCATGCTTATATGGAAACAATAGCATTTACTCAAAAGATGTCAGAAGCATAGTTATACACTTGACATATTTGGATTTCATTGTATCTTCATTACAAACTTAGTTGGCCAGCTCCAGAAACAAATATTGTGTTCAATCTTTCTTCATTCACACCCCAACACTGTTTCAGTCAGTTTTGTTGGGAATTATTTTTTTTTGTCTTTCATGTCCAAAATCACAAACTGAATATGGTATATGTTGTGATGCATTTTTATTTCATGTTGTGTATATTTTTATCTCCTGTTGTGTGTATTTTTATTTACTGTTTTTTTACACTTGCAGACCAGCCCAGTGTTAGCGGCCTGCAGGATTTTCATTACCCCAGCTTGTTGGAGACTGGTCTTGCTCTTGAAAGCCTGTCAGAAATTGGCAAAATTAAGCGAGTACCCCTTCCTGCAGAGCTGATAGAGCAGTTTGGTCGTATCCTTTGTTCACTAAAATACATATGGACTAAATAGGTTCATCAACAACTGGTATTTTACTCCCTTTGTGTTATTATAGACTTAAAAAAAACATACAGTCCTACCTACTTATATTGACATCACTTATGTCAACAAGCTGCCTATTTCAACAAAAAAGCAAAATCCTGAGCCCTTGGTCTACTATTGCTACCAAAATTGTCATGCTTGTGTGGAGGTTGAGATAAAAATAAACTTACATGTGGACAGAAGCCCTTGCTTCCAGCTTGAACAAATCCTTTGTTCAACAATTAGTTGATCTTACAGCCAGGCTTTAATATTACAGCCTTATCATTTATGTTGACCAGCTGCCAGTTCTGACCCAAACTTTGTTAAACAATTAGTTCATCTTGCTGCAAGGCATTAATTTTCTCGCCTAATCATTTATGTTGGCAAGCAGCCAGTTCTGACTTTACTTTATTTAATAATTAGTTGATCTTGCTGCCAGGCTTTAATGTTGCTGTTGGATAAAAAGACCAAGGCTTTTTTGTTTGTTTCTATAAAGTTGGCCTCTTGTGGTGACTTAAATAAAAGCAATAGAATCTGATATGATTTTTGCATTTTCCAAAGTAATCAGTGATAAAAACAAGTTTATTGTGCTGTGAAAGTTTTCTTTTTATTTTTATATTTATGATGATTTACCAATGGCATTGTAAATGCAGATTAAATTTACAGTCTCTGGAAACTAAATATCTGGCTGTTGAGGAAGTTGAGGGTGGGGCATCTCACAAAAATGCCTGTGAAAAGTTTTAAATGTGTACCACTTGAACTGACATTGTTACAATATTGTATTGTAAGAATCATTTTCTTTTAATATCTCATTAGTATGTGTCAGTGTATAGAATATTATACTTTCATTAATCATATCAGCTGCATATCTCTTGTTTGCTTTTATGTACTTTTCACGATGATTTCTGTAACTAAATACAAGTACTGTATAAACCAACTTGATGAAAATATTTCATTTCACTGTGAATAGCCCCATTCTCTTTGTAGCCTTATTAAGATGGGAACAGACTGTCCAAAATCTTGGCCAATTTAAGTACATGTACTTGAAGCGTGTAAATAACAACTATGCAACCATGTGCTTATGCCGACATTGAATATTAGTGAATGATTTTCATCTCAGGATGTGACCGATGCAATATTTTATTGTGGATTTTATAACACAAAGGTAACCAAAATATAATTTGTCAATATACAAGTGCATTTCACACTGGCTTTGTTTTAATGTAATCAAAATTTGCATTATTTTTTTTTTCTTCTCAAAGTGTAAATGCTACTTACTTACGACAGGTCACCCATTACTGATGAATTTAACTTGTATCCCTATTTCAGACACCCTCCCCCCTGATATCGACATCCGCCTATGTCGACAATATTTTTTAGGGCCTGAGGATATCAATATAAACAAGTAGGATTGTAATGCTATGTAAGTTATGTAGTAGTAAAAGACATAATACAGTAAAACCTGTTATGAGTGACCTCACCTTCTGCCAACAAAAAATGGTCTCTCAAGACAGGTGGTCTCACAGCAGGATTGTATAAAAAGGCAGTTTCCAAGGTCTAGTTTCAGAACAATTTCAATAAAAATAACCACAATCACATACATATATTCTATTCTTTATAAATAGTTCTTGATAAAATATTGTATAAATTCATCTAGAAAGAAAATTATATAGCAATAAAGATATCCTGCTATCATTAAACATGAAATCACATTTTCATTTGAAAATCAGATCACATATATTAGCATATGAAATCATTTCTGATTTACTCATTTTCCTTTATAACAACTTAAATTTGTTTTACTGATGTTTAAACCACTTTTTTGTGAGTGGTCTGCTCTTTTTCACTTTTTCAGTTACATGTACAATAATTATTTTCTCCTGCCTTAAAATTTGTTTCTTTTTAGCTGGAGGTTTGTCCATTGTTATTAAGGTTCTAGGTGTTAACATTATTAGTGCTTAGTTGAATATCGAACATAAAGACAGTTTTTACTTGGTTTTGGGAAAATATGAAAAATCTATACATATATCAATTAATGAAATAAATTAAAAAGGTTATATCATCCAGAAACAGAACCATTTATTCAGACAAAAGTCAACAACTGCATTCTCAGACAAAAGTCAACAGCTGCATTCAAAGAAGACACAGATAATAGCTCTATTAACATAGTGTAACCCAGTCGCACCAACTTAAATAGATGACAGCTTTGTGATAGTGATGTAATCAATTAACATCATAGGAAAAAAACAACAAACAAAACAAGTCTTGAACACTATCAATCAAATCCCACAAATGATTCTCTTTTACTGGTTTAATAGACAATGACCTTACTCAACCCCAGGCCATACAGATTAACTGTAAAGACAAACAATATATATGACTGTCTATTTTGGCATTACAATAGCAATTCGTGACATGTACATTAGCCAGTTTCACAGACTGTAGCATCTATCACTGGTAGCCACAGTCCTTCTTTTTCACTATTCCTTTATGTTGTTTTTTTTGTCAGAACAAGCATTACTTATTAAGCTGCCATTATAACATTTGATTACATATAGGTCAGTGGTGTCTGTGTTCTCGCGATACAGTCTTTCATCAAGATGGTGGGTGCTGCTGATACATATCTATTCTATGATAAGCCAGAAAGCAGGCTAAGTGCGGGAATAATTAGGTTCCATTTTATGCTTCTTGCGTTGCTCTCCCCTATATGAACAGTGGAGAATGAATGCAAGGAGCATACAAAGCAGGAACTAGATTAGGGAATTATATACTGGTACCTTGGTCTGGTTTACAACACAAACAATAAAAAACTAAAAGCATACCTACAACATATAAGATCTCGGTAGCTAGCATAGTTTTTCTTTTAGAATGGTATGAGTGGTCATTCTTACAGGGATTGAATAAAAATTGGTGGAGTTTATCCTCATTTGTGCGATGTGGTCATTCATCGCAGTGTCAAAATGCATATTTTGCCAAGACATCACAGTCGCTGGTTATGTTCAGCAGGTCGTCGTTCACAACAGAATGTTTATATACTAAAATAAATCTGTGCAGTGCAATTGTGGTCGGGAATGACATGGTTGCTCATAGCAGAGGTCACTCATAACAGTTTTTACTGTATTCGCTTTGGAAGTTTTATATTAAAATGCACATAATACTCAGTTTGTAAGTTATGTGGCATTAAAATACACACACATATCTAAAGTTATGTTATTAAACAATTTGTAAATTGTATTGTATTAAAATACACATAAAAATACATATTTTATTAAAACTTAAAAAGAAATTTTCTTGAATCTGAAAATGTGTTGTATAAACTTTGGTAATAACACTGAATGGCTACCATGTGACATTTCCAGAATATAGATGACTTGTACTCATCTAAATTAAATTATGTAAACCCACAACATTTTCCAGTAATATAACAAATAAAATCATCAATTGTTATTTGTTACCCTAGAAGCTCTTTTATCAACTTAGTTATCATATATTACTCTTTTTCTCGAGTTTCACTGACTTGCATTAATTTGACATGTCTGTGCAGATTTGTGGCTACTAAAAGTTATTATGGGTCTCAAAAATTGATTCACACCTATAAATTTAAGTTTTGTAACTGAAAGCCATGCAAGATTTATTATTAGGCACAATTTCAGACTGTTTGTTTAAAGAAATGTGTGGAGAAAAGGAGAAAAAAAGTAATAATAGCATGTAAATTAAAATAATTTTACCCCCCCACCTCCAGATTCAATTTCGTTATGAATATGAACCATTAATTATTTGAATGTCATGATCATTAATTTTATTTGTATGTGAAGGAGCATAATCTTTCTGTTTCCGTACTGGAAGAGATGTCCTTCTATCTTAGTGAATTTATGTAATTTAATATACAGTTAAAATATTTCTCAAAAAACACAAGATGCCACCTTTTGCAATACTTGTCTTTTATTTAGCTAGAAAGACATACATAAAAGCAAAATAAAAATATTGATTATTGAGGTTAATCTAAAGTGTGGATGGATGGACATGATTATTATTGTGAAAGTGATCACTGTGTCAGCAAAAATGACCTTAGTACATATTCAGGTATGCAGCTGAACTGCCAAATGGGATTATTTCCTGAAATTGAGAGAGCCTGGCTTTCTGTTGATAGTGACATATTCTTGTGGAAATATGAAGATGGGTCAGTATTTTGTGTTCCTTTACAGCTCTATGTATATTTATACAACACCAGTGTCCAACAAATTCAGAAAGTTAGTCCAGTCTGATCTCCCTGGAAAAGAACCCATTGTTATTGATTCTACAGAACCATATCCAATTAAATGCATATTTGGAATATAATATGATCAGTATATGAGATATCGGTAGATATAATATAAAATAATATAATATAATATAATATAATATAATATAATATAATATAATATAATATAATATAATATAATATAATATAATATATGATCACATTCTGGCCTGTTGCCTTATACCACTGCTGCTCTTGCATTATGTCCTTGAATGCGCCAGTGAACCCAAAAGGACAATTCACTCTGGTATAGTTTTCTGCACCCTATTTGGAACATATAACAATAAATACATCCCTTTCATTCTGTAGTGTCCCAGCCATTGGGTAGTACGCCTAGTTGGGTCCTATATGGTCATGGGGTTTGCTCTTTCATTTACCAACAATATATCATTATTTCTTTAAATACAGTTCTTGTTATAGATATATTTGAAGATACACAGAACCATTATGTTCTTGTTATAGATCTGTTTGAAGAAATAGAACCATTAATGATGACAGATAGCATTACTCTTGTCAGTAGTTAAGTATGAATAGTTACAATTGTCACATGGGAATTGTATCTTTTATGTTCTGATAAGAATCCTTTTTGATTTTTGCTAGGAACTCTAATATTTTGCGGAATCTTAGAAGTTAGAACAGATCTTGTACTTTGACTATCAATCTACTACGAATACTTTTAATATTGTACTTCTCCAATGAATCCTTTCAATCAGTGCATTAAATCTCTAAATCATTCTTCTTTGTACTTATCTACATTGAATCCCTTCAGTCAGTCCTTGTCCTTTGCTTGAATCTACATTGAATCCCTTAAATCATTCTTCTTTGTACTTATCTACATTAAATCTCTTCAGTCAGTCCTTGTCCTTTGCATGAATCTACATTGAATCCCTTAAATCATTCTTCTTTGTACTTATCTACATTGAATCCCTTCAGTCAGTCCTTGTCCTTTGCATGAATCTACATTGAATCCCTTAAATCACTGTAGTTTGTATGAATCTAAAATGAGTCCATTTTCAATTAGTCATTTACTTTGCATGAATCTACAATAAATCCCATTAATCAGTCATTTGCTTTGTATGAATCTACAGTGAATCCTTTCAATCAGCCATGGTACTTAGACTGTGAATCTACCATGAATCCCTTAAATCAGTTGTAACTAGATTGTTAATTTACAATCAATCTCTTAAATCTGTTGTTGTACTTACAACTCTACATTAAACCCCTTAAAGTAGTCATTATACTTTGTATGAATCTACACTGAACCCCTTAAAGTAGTAATTACACATTGTATCAATATACATTGAATCCATTAAAGTAGTCATTGTACATTTTATGAATCTACATTGAATCCAATAAATCAATCATTGTACATTTTAAGAATCTACATTAAATCCCAAAAACCAGTCATTTTACTTTGTATGAATCTACTTTGAATCCCTTAAATCAGTCATTGTACTTTTTTAATCTTCAATAAATCCTTTCAGTCAGTCACAGAACTTGATGCATCTGCAATGAATCCTTTCATTGTAAATTTTTATGAATGTGGAATGAATCCATTTAATCAGTCATTGTGTTTTGACTATGAATCTGCAATGAATCCTTTCAATCAGTCGTTGCAGAAAAGTGAATAAAGGCTTCTTAAGACAGGTAGCTGCTTAACAGAGGTTTAAATTTTTTTTTAAGTCCTGGAAAAAAACCCAAGAAAAATTAGATTGTTTAGGAAAGTAATTACCTAATTGAGTGACATTTAAGATAAGCTTGACTTGTTACATTGCTTTATTGTGCTCTTTTCAGTGGAGATCTGGCTTACTTTGATGGCCTGAATGAAACTATTCTTTGTGCTGCCCTTGTTAAGCCCAGGCCTGGTGAGTATCCCATCCCTTTATTAATAATCAGTTTAATTAGAGAGAGGGAGAAAAGAGATAGAGTACCTGAACATGTGATCTACACGTGTTGCATTTTGCAATGGTGTGATATGACTTTCTGAGTTTTGTTGTGCCATAAAAAATAAAACGGGTCTCTGAGTTGCGTGCCAATTGGTACATTCATATTGCAGAAAAAGGTTACAGTGATCTAGATTTTACATTTTATTAGCTTAGGTTATATTTATATATATATATATATATATATATATATATATATATATATACAGTGTGACCCTGCTATAACGCGCTCAGTTATAATGCGAAATCGGATATAATGCGGTCGTGGCATGGCTCCCGAAATTTCATTTATTACCGATATTTTTCTCATAAACAAAATCAATTAAGTACGTAAGTAAATTGCGTAAAGTTTTATTATCATCTTGGAAAAGATATTGCTTATAAATTGAATATAAGACGTTTGTGGCATGGCTCCCAAAATATCATATACATTTACATGTATTATTCTCGTACACGGAAAACATTTCTTCTTAAAAGTGCAAAAAAACGTGTAGAAAGCTTATTATCATTTTGGGGAGAAAATCATGTATGGATTCTAATATAAAACGATTGTGGCGTGGCTCCCGAAATTTCATTTACCTTTTTACCAGTATTTTTCTCTTGAAAAAAATTAAGTACATAAATTAAATTACATAACCTTTTGTAATCATTTTGCTTCTAAATTTAAATAGAAGACATTTGTGGCATTGCTTTCGAAATATCACATACATGTATTATTCTCATACACTGAAAACAATTTTTAAAAGTGCAAAAAAGTAATGTGTAGAAAGTTTTAGTATCATTATGGATTCTAATATAAAACGATTGTGGCGTAGCTCCTAAAATTTAAATTTAACAAATTTCTTACAGTTTTGTGCCAAAATAAACATTGGAAATACGAGTATATGAACTCTTGTTCTGGGTCTTTTGAGAACTGTTTTTTGTTGAAAGTTGACAGCTTTTAAGTGTTAATGTACTTATTACTGGTTCATGAGAAATGAAGCCATCAAATCTATTTTGTGTTTGTCTATAATGCATTTCCTATACAATCGTTGCTCAAACAATATCCGACATGTTTTATAAGATGCATTCACAATGAAGCATTAAATAATGTGGTGGTTGATAAAAGATTCTCACCTAAATTTATAAATCAATTAATTTAAGTACTTTGCTCATCATCAAAGTCAATTGCAAGGCTAAACTTGTTCAAATTATGGGTCAATGATTTATAAAACATCAAACAAATGCAAGCCGCCAACACGTGCACATTGCTTGGCGGTGTTGTTTTATGCAGTGACCAGTGAATAATGTCGTCCATTCCCTACAAATATTACTCTCTTGTTTATTGCTATAGTCAGAAAGTAGCTGAAAATTAGTTTTGCAAACAATACTAAAGTATGACAAATCACAGGTGAGAAAATTTGACAAGTGTGAAATTTATACAGACACCGCTATTTAACCTTCACACATACTGTTTTATCATTCATTACATACTACTTGCTATTTATTTTTCCCACTGAATTCTGTCGCATATTTATATATGACAAAATTACTGAATATTTTAAATATGTTTGCAAATATTTTTGATGGAAATGCTTGTATTGTGGATTCAATGTATATGATGAGATTCACGGGTGAGTTCACGGTGTTGATACTCAATTCATGCTTTAGATTACCTATGTATGTATAAACTACAGGGTTCCTGCAGGTCATGGAATCCTGGAAAAGTTTTGGAATTTAAAAAATAAATTTCAAGGGCCTTGAAAAGTAGTGGATTTTGTCAAAACCTTGCAAAGTTTTGGAAAAGTCATGGAATTTGTGACAATGGAGTTAAAAAAATTGATTACTTCAAATTTCATAGAGCACAGAGAACCAATTAACCCTTTCATCACGGCAAACCGCATATGCGGTCCAGGGGAAGTAAGCCATCAACACTATGGACCGAGTTTTCGGTCTGGGGCAGTGTTCTTTTTTAACGTTATAGTACCCGACTAAATATCTTTCGGGGTACCTCTAATAACTTCCATCTGGTAATGTAGATGTTATATTTGGATTATCTCGTGAGTTTAGCTTGTATACAACTAGAAATAACGAACAAAGTAGGAACTTTTAACGTGTTTTCAGAATGCTGAAATTTGTATCCAAAATGGCGGCATTTGAAGGATTTTTTAGAGGAGAGTTTTCGGAGGATTTAAATAATTTTGACCTGATAAATTTGTTTGACAATGAGAGAAGACGTATGGAGAGACAATTGAATGCACTTGTGGGTGACAGTGATGACGATGAAGATGACTTTGAAGGTTTTGAACCAGAGGAATTGTACGCTCCATGTGTTTTTTTTTTTTTGGACGAAGCCGGAAAACCAAAGAGATTTGTTTCAGTTTTCTGACAGAATTGGGCACACCTGAGAGTTATATGGCTCCAGGAAGCTTCGGATTATTTTCAAATATTCTATTCAGATGAAGTTTTTGGAAAAATTGTCCATTTAACGAACTTCAATGTGACGATCAAACGTGGCAGAGGCGATATAGGTCACTTAGGTGTGTGGACAGATCTCACCTTGGAGATCATTTTTGGTTCATTTTATAGAATTTTATATATTATGGACACCATGAAAGAAAGACTTGTGTTGCTACTGTGATTATTCACTAGTACATCTAGGGTCAATTGAACAAGTTTTGAGAACATTCTAAGTTTTCTAAGAGGTAATAAAATAATTGTATTTTACCTGTTGTTACCTGTTTGTACCTGCATTTTAACAGTTGTAATAGATATGTACATTTTATTAAATTAGTCATAAAATTTGATTTTTAACCTTGATTTTGACACCTAATCTAGCCAGATATCTTTAACATTGGCAAAGTTATGTTGTTTCAAAGTCCACAAGTCATTTTGCTTTACAACTCCAAAGTTACTTAGTGTTGAGGACTCTATGCCTACAAAGTCACTTAGTGATGAAAGAGTTAAATAAAATGGTAAAATTACATTAAATAAATGTTTCAATTCATAAAACAAGAGTAAGTTTCCCTAATGGAAGTATCACATGATTTCCAGTGTAGATCACTAAATAAAAGAAAGCAACTGGAAAGTAGTGTGTTTTGTTAATATTGTAAATAGGAACACATACAAAGACTACATAGGATTGTTTCCTTTTTTCTTTGGAATACAAATTACATTGAACATTGGATTATGACATAAATTACTACATACAGTCAAAGTGTGCTAGCCCAGGTAAATTTAAAATGTACCTATTAGAAATATTTGTTTTTATTTTTTTTGTTGTTATTTTAGATTGAAAGATGTCATTCTTTATGTTCATTTGCTTTAGAATGCAAGATAGCACGGTCCTTGAGTTTTATGAAATGGGCCTGGAATAGTTTTGGAAAAGTCATGGAATTTGTTTTTGTTAAGTCTGCAGGAACCTGAAACTATACATGTGTATACATCAATGCGTGTTTCTATGAATAAAATAATATATTATACATGCAATCTGTTATCACTGCAGGTGTTTTTTTTTCTCATTTAATATACATTGATTTAAAATAGTAACTGTGCCAAAGAAGCACACATTTTTGCACCCCTTTTATCCCTCCCTCCCTCTCCCCATCTTCCCCCGGAAAACCCTGCAAATTTGTTGGTAACATACATGTTTGCTTATATATGCTTATAACACGGTTTGGTTCATAATGCGTTTGGGTTCTATGGATCCAGACTACTGTGTTATAGGGGGTCACACTGTATTTGTATATATATATAGAGAGAGAGAGAGAGAGAGAGAGAGAGAGAGAGAAAGAGAGAGAAAGAGAGAGAGAGAGAGAGAGAGAGATTCATGAGAGTTGGTGAGGGGATGTTTCAGACATCTCAGAAGGTCACTGTTGTTCATGCTGTAATCATTAAACTGGTTGATTGTGTATCTTTTACATTCACTGACAGGTTAATTTTGAGTTTGATGTTCCTGCTAAAATTGTAAAATTGCTAATAATATGAATTTCTGTTACTATCACACTTTCATAACAATGGAAGTTGATGATGACAAGTATTTCAACCTTTACTGGCACAGCTTAACTTCTCATGACCACATATGTTTTGGGTATTTTATATGCATTCTTTCCTTTGTTTATGTGCCAATTAAGGAACTTGATAATTGGATATATCTATGTTACTACAACACCCATAGAACCAAAGACATTGAGTTCAATTTCCAATGATTCATCCAGAAAAATACTTCCAGCTATTTTGACTACTCCAATATCTACAGTTACCAGACTTTTTGGATGGCTTTCACTTTGGGTAAGGAAAAACCCTGTTGATTTTGGAGTGGAATGATCAAAGGAAAAGATCACTCTCATTGAAGAAAAAAAAATGGTTTCTGCATAATAATTTGAGTTTTCCATTTATATATACCAATAGTTTGTAAATTGCTTACACTTTGGGTAAGGGAAACCATATTAATGTTAGGCTCAGAATGTCTTGGCCACTGAAAGAATAAAATAGTTTCCGCAAAATAACTAGAGTTATACCATTTTTGTTGTTTTTGCTATAGACTTATCTCTATTGAATTGGGGTGGAATGCAGTTGAGTGATAGTATATTTATGTGAGGAAACTGCTTACCACTCTAGTTTTGATGATACAGTTTAATGTTAGTATATAATATTTTGTTTCAGGTATATTCCAGCCATATATCAAATTTCTGTTGTGCCTGGCCACTCCTATTGACATTGTGCTGCTTGGTGCTAGTTTTACTGGACAAATTAATGGTAAAAAAAACTATATCACAAGTTAAATTTATTAATCTTGCATAAATCTGATATAATCTTACATTTTGATGAAATTTAGATATGAACACAGTTTTTTAAGTAAGAAAAATGTACAAGAGCAGAACAGAACAATTGACCCTTTAAGAGAGAATTATTTTACAGTCTGGCAATGTTTAATCTTTACGACCAACATTTTTGTTTACAACTACCATTCCTCTCTCTTCTGAATAGTGTTAAGTTTATTCACTTCTCCCTCGTTATCTTGTGCACATCAGGGTTCAGAATTATAAACCGCACTATAAGCAAGGGTGTGAAAACTGCAGACCTCAAAAAAGTCAACTAGACATCAAGAGATCTGCAGGGTCGGGTGGGGGAAGATCTGGTCTGTTTAATGACTAAATCCTCATTTTATAATCATGTTAAGAACAATTGTCAATAATGCGCATTTCTGATGAAGTTGTTCATTATTTTGTATAAATTACATTTAATTTTAAAAAATGTCCATCATCTGAAAGATTGATAACATGATTCCAACTGGTTTCAAAAAACAACACAATACGTGTAAACATTCATATATTATGTCACGGCTTTTTGCTTTGTTGATTAGTCTCATTCCCAGAGTAGTGTATACAGCATTTTGCAAAACAAGGAGTCTACAAAGCAGGGAACCAGACTAACTGTTGATACACTATGAAACAAGATTCCTTTTTATGAAAAAAACATTTTATGAGACAATCGTCTATGTCAAAATTCTATTTGTAAATTGTTCAGTTTGTAAAATATTGATGCCATGATTTCATTGCCAGTAGCAGTGAAACTTCTTACCATCTTTGAGGATATCTCTACATGCGAATTCAGGAATTCTCTGAAATTTGATATCCCCACAATGGTCCGTTTCTGTAAAACAAAGCTTTTTGTTTTACGAAGTACTCATTTCGCTTGGTTGCCTTGCTATCTTAAATCACAGTCATGATTGAGTATGATTATTTTAAGTAGTTTAATTAGTAACATACACAATAAAATTTATAACAGTGTTCGATTGGTCAACTGAAATGAGTTACCCAACATGTGACTGTGGCTGCTGGTTCTTAAGCATGCAGGATTTGTATACCTTTTAACTTTTTTGTTTATTCCACATCCTTTATTTGATTCAAAAGACTTAATGTGATAATAGAAAAGGAGACCTGTTTTTTATTATGTGCAACAATACAACAAATGTGTCTGCTAGTCCATTATCAAAACACAGCTAGCACTTAATTAGGTTCTCAGAGAAATGCTCACAGACATGGATGTTTTGGTAGATTGACACATTTTACATTGATTACAAGAGAGGACACACTTCATTTATGATTACACTTAAACAGAGTGCAAAGATAGAACTAGAACACAATTTTCAATTGAAAAATAAATTATTTAATTGGTTTTTATTTATTAAAGTACTGCCTCTACTATGGGTAAGTGACATTTTCATTAATCAAAATTTCCTTGAATATCATTAATTAGGGTGTACTAAGAATGTTGTGTGGAAAGAAAATGTATTAAATTTTATGACTTCTTTTTAATATTGATATTTCATAATGTTGATTACAATTTCAGGACCTATCTACCATTTTTGTTTTAGTTACCAATTTTAATCACAATTTTTTCAAGTTCAACAAATAGGGATCAGTTTTTTGGTATCTAGTTTAAAAATTGGAATCCACACATGACTAAACATTTTAAGTGGGTTTGCAAGTTATTGAGGGAGTGGTGTATTTGTTACAAATCTTAAACGCTGTTATTGATGTTTGCTTAATTCAAGAACTACACTTACCTTGTTAGGGAATATGACTTACCTGAATGTTCTTCTGACCTCAGATATAATTGCCACAATAAAGAAAATCTTGTCACTAATTCTCCAGAATGGATGATCATTTCACCGTGGGGTGTTTACCAACAATCTTTTAATGGTGTCTAGATTCCTTAAATGAAATCATGCCAGACTTTCATTTGCTGCTACAGTGGCTAATTTAAAAATCTTTTTGCTCAAGATTGTTGGAGATTTTTTAGCACTCATCGGTTAGTTTGGTCTTTAATTCCTTGAAATTCTTTCTGGTTGGAGAGTGAATTCCTTGAAAAGACTCTTGTTTTCAGGATTATTGGGTGCTTTTATACATCACCCAGAATACTTTTTGTCGAAAAACTCCCCCAGCTACAGTGCCCTGAAACATATTGTCTAATTTTTTTATGGTAAAGAAGAGCACATGGGATGGTCTGTTGTTCCTGTCCATCATCCATCCATTGATTAGCTCTTATTTGTTATTGTTACTCTTTTTAAGAAAGTAGGATTGCCATGAAATATTATTCCAAAGTCTCACAGTTCCAAAATGAAAATTATGTTGCTCAGTTTTGTACTAATTTTCTTATCATGGTAAGTTTACTAAAAGAGTTCTTATGTTGGACTCAAATGAAAATAGTGCCCAGAGCAAAAGATGTCAGATTGCTTGATGCCTGGTGCCACAGTAAATTTAAACTAGGCCCGTCCTGTATTTTTAATTAGTTGCTTATATGGCATGTCAGAAAAAAAAAGTTGCATCAAATTTATCTGAAAGAATTCTTGATCTTGCCAAACATAATGCTGTGTTTTCATTTGAATCTCTTGAAAGATGCTGGTAAATTATTTTTATTAAGCCCCCTGTTGGAGCCCCAGTTGTATCACCCTCCATATTAATGATGATCATGTGCCCAGTTATATAGACAGCTATAAACTTTGAGTACGGTGTGAACACATGACCAATGATTGGGTATCAGTACTAATTATGTTATACATATTCATTAGTTAACTGTAATTAGTATGCACTTGTTCGGTATAATGAAGTGTCCATTGCACACAACTGGCTGGAAATGCATCACTTGTTCAATATATTGAGTGGTACCTGTGTGATTGTGACAGTTAAGCTAAGCTAAAGTATTTGTGATTTATATAAGCTTCCAATACAGTGTTTTTCACCCTAAAGGAACTGAGATAATGACATGACTGCATTTTTTTCAAAGAGTTGATAGATGCTGGTTTTTTTAATATGTAGTGTTTTCTATAATTGTAATACATCCACAGTATGCTGACATAAACAATTATAAAACTTCAAGCTACTGTTGCTGTTGATTGATATGAAAAAGGACAATGTCAATGCCTCTCAGACTTAATTGATAATGAAATGTTTAGATTTTCTGTAGCATTCAGAGAATGAAACTATTGAGTACAGGTTTATGTTAGGTGCTTGAGAAAATATTGCTTATAATGTGTAACTTTTTTTTTGTATTCCAAGAGCAGCAGAAGAATAGCAGCTTCTATCACCCCAACTTTTTGACAAAACAAAAGCAAAATAATGTAACTGAATTTGGTTTGTGATAATATTTTATCTGCTATAGAGGACATCTGAAAATAAATTGCCAAAAAAATTGAGTAATGAGCCTTAAGAGAATAGAAACCATGAATTTAACATGTTAGAAACTTTCCCAAATACCTGTTCACACTGAAAAATTTCCAATTTTACAGATGGAATCCCTAAAAAATTAAATAATGGAATTTTCCCTGACATTAATCAATTTAAAGTATTCTCATATTCTTTTTTGTTTAAATAATAGCACTTTCAACATTTTGTCAGAATAATAGTAATCAGTTTGTCCCAAATGGATTATCGGTCGGTATTTAAAGCCTCTTGTCCTTGACCTGTGTCTAAAGAAAAGTACTTTGAAGACTTGTGTCACTCTGACATCAGTACAACTGCTATAGCAGCCATCTTGAAAATCTTGTAACCGCTACTATTCTTGAATGGATAGCTATCAACATAGGGTTTTTGTACCTAAATGGCAATGGTGTTGACCTAACATCCAATTTTGGTCACTATGGAGGCAATCATCAATATCTTGTTGCTGCTCTACTGGATTGGATAGATGGTCATATCGACATGGGGTTTCCATCAAAACTTCTTTTGACATCTTGTTGTTCCCAATTGACAATTGTGCCATTATGACATGCAGTATGGTCACCTGGGCACCCATCTTAAAAATCTTGCTATTGCTATTCCTTCTAGACAGAAGGTGGTATTGGCACCGAGTTTTCAACAGAAGATTTATGGTATTTAGTCGGTCCTGATTGAAAATTATGCTGATCTAGCATCCATTATGGTCACAGTGGTGGCCATCTTGAAAATCTTCTCATGAATATATGGTCATGTTGACAAAGTCATTTAGTCCTTTAAAAATAGCTGCACGCTCATGATTGTCTAATTCATTATATTTACATGTTTTTAGCATTCCAGCATTGTGTAAGTGCAAATATATTTGAGATGATGAGAACACGATCATGACATTCAAGAAAGTTTTCAGTTAATGAAAAGTGGCAGCTAGATTACAATTATGTTTTAGCACAACACAGTGTAACATATGTAGTCACAAGTACCAATTACATCGTGTATATATTGCATAGTGTAGCAAAGAATTGATTAGTAAAAACTTCTCAGATATGTTGAAATAACAAATTAATATTTTTACTGTACCGTCATACAGTTTCATAGATCTGCCCCAAAGCTAAATAAAAACACAATATATATATATATATATATATATATATATATATATATATATATATATATATATATATATATATATATTTGAACTCATTATACTATAAATACTGCAATGTGTAGAGATGTGCAAAACACTGTAAACTGGAATTCTATGGATGGAATATATATACAATATACTGTCAGTCATAATATTTTAGGATAATTAAATTTCCTTGAAATGGGTATATGCACTGCATATTCATGACATAAAATCTGTATAGATTAATAAGTGAGTGAATTTGCTTCTTGCAATCACTGCAGTGAAAACTGTTTTAGAAAATTCAGTTTCTTTGTAGAATTGTCTGACATTTTATCCTGGCTAACTGTGTGTGTGTGTGTGTGTGGGGGTATACCATTGAGGCATGTAGATTTGAATAGAGCGAATCCTAATAAGGTTTCAAGATTCTTTATTGTTTGTAGGTAACGAGTATGAAGAGATGCATTTACTCCCAGACCCATTATTTTCCATCCCAACTGATAACACCTATATAACTAGCATTGTGGGTACAGGCTCTGGGAGAATCTTCATGACAGGGAAAGATGGATGCCTGTATGAGCTTGCCTATCAGGTGGGCAGTTATTTACTTTAATATCAAAATCACCATTATAAACTGTTGAACATCTTGTAGTACGAACTTTATGATTTATGTATAAATTTTATTGTGCCTCCAATGATTTAGACATGCTTCTTTTTACATTCATTTACTACTTTGAAGAGTAAACAGAAGTTTCACATTATTAACATTGTGTTTTTGTTGTATAATATTTCATAGACTGGTTTATCATACTTTGTTAGAGTCAATCTTTAGATTTTAATCGAGTTAATAGTATTAAAGTAAAAGATACAGTGTGCAAAATGAAGGCAAAGCTTAATAGCAGCAGTAAAAAATTTGAAAATCTTGGGGGTGTTTTCCTAAAATATTTATGACAATTATAATAGGAATATCAATTTATTTTCAAAAAGATTTTTTTTGTATGTGCTGTTAAGCTTCAAAGAGTGAGCTATATTTACTTGAACAGAAGATTTTTATTTATGGGAAATTGGCTTTATTTAATCCAATTACTTTTCTTTGCATACTAATCAGTTTAAATTCATAACATTTTTAATAGTTTCTTGACAAACCAATTATACTAGATTTTAACAAGATCATGAAACGTGAACATGGTTTTTCAGTTTAGGTTTGAGTATTTCTTATTTGGTATTAAAGAATTTTAAGATCTTAACTTTTTATATTTTACCATCTTGTTCATATTATTTACATTTAATCAAATGGGTTTATCTTCCTAAACATTTTTGCAATTCATTTCTTCAGATAAAATACCTGATTATTATACCATAAGAAAAGCATAGCTGCCAACCCTCATGATGTTGGCATTTATTTTCATGACTTTTTCAGCAATTCAAGCCTCGTGCAAAAAAATCATGAATTTACCAATTTTCAGTTTTTTTAAATCTTTAATAAAATAACTGATTTCCCATTAAGTGCTAGTTGTGATATCAGCAGTTGCCGAAATAGTCTGGTACTGCAAGTCGCAGTATTAGTAGGACTATACTCGATTGATACAGTTGGCCTGGTAGCATGCATTTTAGCATATTTTAATCTCTATGTATAAGAGAAGTTTTACAAATGCATTTGAGATAAACTGTGGCCTAACCTGAAGTTTGCTCAGCCGCCAACACTAATTTGAATTACTGTTCTGCATCGCATCTTGAAAATATCTTCACCACCAAGGAAAAAAGAAATGTATTGCACAAAAGGAGAATTTTAGTTTGGAATATTCCAAATATTGGCCTTGCATTCAGCCATCAAACATCTATATACATCATGCTTTTTGCACATAGTGTGCCACAAATTTTAGTAATGGGCATGGTGAGACAATGTATTCTTCAGAACACTAATTTTCTTTGGCAAATATAATAGAGAAGATTTTCATTGATTCAAAATATGTATTGTATTCCCTCATCATTTTATATGTGTAAAACAAAGTGAAGAAACTATGAGTTCTATAGTTATCAAGAAATGTAAATAAACTCAAGTAGAAACATTTGGGTTTTCTTTATTAAGTACAACATGCTTACAAGATTGCCTGTCTGTCAAATGACATAATGTCTGTATTAAACTGCATTTTAATCAGTTAACAACAGAGTAGCATGTGTATGGCAAAATAGTTCAGACTATAGTCTTGCAATGTTCTGCTTTCCCCTTTTCAGGCTGAAGACGGCTGGTTTGGCAGAAAATGCAGAAAAATCAATCACTCTACTAGTAGCCTCTCATTTCTGGTCCCCTCTTTCCTCAATTTCTCATTCAGTGAGGATGGTAAGTTATGTATGACATCAAACTGGAAATTAGCTGGGGGTTGTTTGTTTGCCCACACTAATAAAATCAATTCATAGTTTTCACATTGCACCTTTTGAAACTGGCATTATACACACTATACTGTGTCTCATGTCTCTCTCTCTCTCAAAAAAAAAATGTTCCGAACAAGCAAAATTGCAGCTAGTACTGGACTAATTTTCTTAGTTTAGTGGAAAGACAAGTTTGAACAAGATTGTTTTTAGTTTTTGTCATTGATAAAAAATAGAAACAGATGAACAGTTACTATAATTCAGTTTTCTTACCTTCTGTGAATTGATATGGCTAGTGGAACAATCATTCAGTGATGAATCAACATGACTATAGTTACCTGGGCTGTAAAGATAGTTTTATGCAGTCTTAGAGAGACATACAGTTCAGCTTTACCTAAGCAGCCAGTCCTCTTGCAAAAATGCTTAACATGGTTGACGATTGCTCACATCAGACTGGCATATAATTGAATTTTCTAGTTTTCAAACTGTGCACTTCCTGTATGACTGAAAACACAGATGGATCTTTTCAAACTTCAAAACATGTCAGATCCAAAAAAAGTGGAGAAGAAAACTAACACTTCTTTATGAACTTTAAAAGAAGAATACGAGTATCAGATTGAGCACATGATCATGCTTATTGCAGAATTCAAGACTTCATGATCATTCAGCAAAGTTACACATAGACTAGTTAAAATGAGTGCTGAATAAAACTAATTTGTCAGTATATTTTGTATTATGGTTCTAATCCACATGGATTTTGCCCTTTAGTGACAAGTAATTTGATTAGGTGCAGAACCAGGTTATTACCAAAAATAAATGTACATTTTAAATAACACACAATACACAGGTTCAATAGACACTTTATTGTACATAAAAAATCTTTTTGGCATAATGGGGGCAAATCATGTCACATCAGACTGAACCAGCCAAGCTCTGAATTGTTTTCAAAAGGATACCTCAGGACAGGAAGCATGTTGGAGTTTGTAGGGTTGTGAAAATTGTCCGATACCTGCAAGTGTGTAGGGCCACAAGGGGCTGACAGGAGGTATATATAGGGACGATGGTCCGATACCTGCATGTTGAACCGCCAGGGGCTGACAGGAGGTACATAGGGACAATGACAACCGAAACTCGACAAGTCCGATCCCGATGCCATGATAACAAACATCAGCCGATACTCCATACATGTACCATAGGCT
This sequence comes from Potamilus streckersoni, assembly GCA_016746295.1. Lineage (NCBI taxonomy): Eukaryota > Metazoa > Mollusca > Bivalvia > Unionida > Unionidae > Potamilus > Potamilus streckersoni. The sequence goes on from JAEAOA010000678.1 coordinate 227,890, forward strand.
GCATAGGGGACTGGTTCAGAACAACAGAGTCAGACAAGGCTGTGTCTGCTATCCCCCACATTATTCAACATCTTTCTGGAGATAATCATGGCTGACATGCTTAAAAAGCATGAAAGGACAGTCAGAATCGGAGGCTGTACAGTCGCCAACTTAAATTTTGCCAATGACATTGATGGACTAGCAGGAAATGAGCAATAACTAGCTAGCTTATTAGAGAGCCTCGACAAAACCTCTGCAGCCTACATCATGGAAATCAGTGCAGAGAAGACCAAAATGATGACCAACAACACCAATGACATCAGCACTGACATCAGGGTCCAAGGTATGAAGCTAGAAACAGTCTACAGCTTTAAGTATATGGGGGCAATAGTAACAGATGACTAATCAAAGCCTGAAGTTCTCTCCAGGATTGCGCAGACGACAGCAGTGCTGACAAAACTGAAGCCCATCTGGAGCGACAAGAACATCACACTCAGTTCAAAGGTCAGACTGATGCATTCACTGGTGATCTCTATATTTCTCTATGCCTGTGAATCATGGACCATAACAGCTGACTTAGAGAAAAGGATACAGGCCACAGAGATGAGATGCTTCTCATACAAAGACCATGTCACCAATGCAGAAATATGGCAGAGGATAAGACAAGCCATTGGGCCTGATGAAGATCTCCTGACCACAGTGAAAAAACGTAAACTGCAGTGGTATGGGTAGGTCTCACAATCATCAGAGGACCTGCCAAGACTATCCTGCAAGGCACTGTACAAGGAAGAAGAAAGAGAAGCATGCAGAGAAAGAGGTGGGAAGACAATTCGGGAGTGGACAGACTTGACACTGAGCAACTCACTGAAAAAGACAAAAAATCGATAGGAAACTGGTTGTTTGGTCTCATGCTATGCCCCAGCAGTCTAGCAGACTACAGGACTGATGATGATCATGATTTTAAATGTAGAGTGCAATTTTAAAACAGTTTAGCCTTTCTGGATCTTGTACTACAAAATATATATCCCATGACGAATAAGATGAATAAATAAGAATTGAAATGAAAAATTAAATATAAGAATATTCATTTGATCAAAACACCTCTGAACAAGCAGACTATGTCATTGATGGGCTTTAAACTTGAATACATTGTTATGGTACAGAAAAGGAAATCAGACATAATAGTCAACAGAGCAGCAGTTTAAAAAGTGACACTGACGGAGCTCACTTCAGGGAAAAATCTAAATCTTGAGCAGAAATATACCAAAAACAATAAGCTGTGAAAAATTGTACATAACAACCATAGAGAACAGTTTCCTAACTTGCTGAAGCTGGCTGAGCTAGTTATGCATATGCCCCTTTAGATAGCAGACTGTGAAAGATGCTTCTTAGCAGAGAAAAATGTTTATTCACTGATAAGGAACAGATTCAGCTCAGAAACAATCAACAGACAAATGATTATACAACTACAGGCAACACCTTTTTAAAGATTTTGAGTTCAATAGGACTTTAATAGAGTGGAGTTGGAAGAGAGATATTGAGGTGTTTGGTAAATATTGAATTATGGTTGTTTCCTCCTTCCCTCTCTTTTTCTATTTCCTGTTTATTTTGGTGGCAAAGAGGGAGCTCTCCCCGTAGATAAAATCCTGGCAGAATCTCTAATATCAAAAAACAAATATTTGTGTGGAGTTAATAAAAGCATTTTAGTTTTTGATTTTTTTCCTTTAGTTTCAAAAGTAAATGGAATTAAGATGTATTACTTTTTCTGTTATGCTATAAAAAGAAACTTAGAAAAGAAATTCATGATCAGAAATTCCATCAAGATGCTTGACACATCCAAATCAATAGTCTTTAAGACTTATAGATCAATTAGTACTGCATAAAATTAACCATCAGGGTAACGAATCTATTATACATTTGCTAATTAACATATCAACTTTGTAAAAATAAAAGATCTTTATGGAAAAAATTTTGATTGTATTATGTTCCCCTATTCCTATCTTCCTTCCCTCTTAAAATGTTGCCAGAGTTTTTGCAAATGAAAGTAATGACAATATGAATAAGTATATATTGTGATGAGGAGGAGGATGATGATAACGATCCAAATTTTCCAAATTTAAAAATAAAATCCACTAAGATTAGCAAAATTTATTACCACAGTATTTACCCTGTAGGCATATATAACTGCACAATAAATATGGAATTCGTTCAGATTTATATTTTTTAAAAATTTTATTATGTTCTATATTTGGCGTTTCCCTAGAATCAAAGAAGTGCATGTTAATTATCAAGAAAAGGCACTTATCAAAATTGTGCTTTGTATTATCACAAATTGTTTTTATTTTTTTCATATTATTACTAATATTATTGTTGTTATAAATAAATATGTAAGAATGATAGCTGACTAGAGCAGTTCTAAAAATTCACTCACACTTTTTAAAAATTTCCTCAACAAACAATACAAGTGTCAGTAATGAAAAAATCAAATGCATGGTTAGTTGCATGTACAAAGTAAAACTTATTGATGAAAATAATCATTAAATACTGTGAATACAGGTGATATATAAGAAGCTTCCTATTTTTCTTTGACTTCAATATGTAGCCCGTAAATTCCCTGGATGAACTATGATTTAATTTATTCAAGGGCAGTAATAGTTTCTGAGTGTTTACTTGTTAATTGGGTGTTCTGTTTAAAGGAGTGCAATACCCAATCAGTCGCACTTGGTTTATCATTGGATTGTGTAATTATTTGAAAGGAGTAATACTGCCAAAACAACATCTAAAATTTGCAATTTGATTCTCTGTTTTAATTTGGAACATTAAACTCTGTGAATAACAATAAATTTTTAACTTACAGCTATCAAAACCTGTCAGAAACTATTTGGTATTTTAAAAAAAATATCCATATCCATCTGCTAGCTGAAAAGATAATTCCCATTGGAAGAGAAGAACCTATTAATCATAGCTACTCACCAGTATTTCAGAACATCTTCAAAGTGCAAATACTGCCATGAGCAGTCAGTTCCAGTAAACAAGGACTGCCATGATGCAGCATAGGTTGTTTCATGATTGGGGATTCCTTTGGAGCAGTTCAACACAGAAATATATGTTGATAATTTGTAGTAAAAATAAAGTGAAAATTTAATTTTTACATGTTCATGTAAACTGATGCAGAGTTTCAGTCAATAAATATCTTTTCAAATCTTTTGTTTTAGATTCACTAGTTCAAATTACTGTGGATGAATCCAGAAATATTTTGTACACAAGATCAGATAAAGGAACTATACAGGTAAGCTTGATTTTGTGTCTTTGCTTTTTTGAAGAAAATTAGTATGAAGATGTGGTCCTATTTTTTGTATTGGCATTAGTGGGTGAATGGAAGATGAGATACTGTCTGTTTATATGGGCATTGGTGGGTGCATGGAAGATGTTATCCAGTCTATCTATATGGACATTATTGTGTGCGTGGAAGATGTGATCATGTAATTTATATGGGCATTGGTGGGTGCATGGAAGATGTTATCCAGTCTATCTATATGGACATTATTGTGTGCGTGGAAGATGTGATCCTGTAATTTATATGGGTATTAGTGTGTGGATGGAGAATGTGATTATGTCTATTTGTATGGGTATTTGTGGGTGCAAGGAGGGTGTGATTGTGTCTATTTGTATGGGTATTTGTGGGTGCAAGGAGGGTGTGATTGTGTCTATTTGTATGGGTATTTGTGGGTGCAAGGAGGGTGTGATTGTGTCTATTTGTATGGGTGTGTGTGTGCATGGAGGGTGTGATTGTGTCTATTTGTGGGTATTTGTGGGTGCAAGGAGGGTGTGATTGTGTCTATTTGTATGAGTATTTGTGGGTGCAAGGAGGGTGTGATTGTGTCTATTTGTGGGTATTTGTGGGTGCAAGGAGGGTGTGATTGTGTCTATTTGTATGGGTGTGTGTGTGCATGGAGGGTGTGATTGTGTCTATTTGTATGGGTATTAGTGTGTGAATGGAGGGTGTGATTGTGTCTATTTGTGTAGGTGTGTACATGGAGGGTGTGATTGTGTCTATTTGTATGGGTATTAGTGTGTGCATGGAGGGTGTGATTGTGTCTATTTGTATGGGTATTTGTGGGTACATGGAGGGTGTGATTGTGTCTATTTGTATTAGTGTTAGTGTGTGCATGGATGGTATGATTGTGTCTATTTGTATGGGTATTAGTGTGTGCAAGGAGGGTGTGATTGTGTCTTTTGTATGGGTATGTGTGTGTACATGGAGGGTGTGATTGTGTCTATTTGTATGGGTATTAGTGTGTGTATGGAGGGTGTGATTATGTCTATTTGTGTAGGTGTGTACATGAAGGGTGTGATTGTGTCTATTTGTATGGGAATTAGTGTGTGCATGGAGGGTGTGATGTCTATTTGTATGGGTATTAGTGTGTGCATGGAGGGTGTAATTGTGTCTATTTGTGTAGGTGTGTACATGGAGGGTGTGACTTAGTCTATTTGTATGGGTATTAGTATGTGCATGGAGGGTGTGATTCGGTCTATTTGTGGGTGCATGGAGGGTGAAATTGTTTCTATTTGTATGTGTATTAGTGTGTGCATGGAGGTTGTGATTCTGTCTATTTGTATTGGTGTTAGTGTGTGCATGGATGGTATGATTGTGTCTATTTGTATGGGTATTAGTGTGCATGAAGGGTGTGATTGTGTCTATTTGTATGGGTATTAGTGTGTACATGAAGGGTGTGATTGTGTCTATTTGTATGGGTATTTGTGGGTGCAAGGAGGGTGTGATTGTGTCTATTTGTATGGGTATTAGTGTGTACATGAAGGGTGTGATTGTGTCTTTTTGTATGGGTATGTGTGTGTGCATGGAGGGTGTGATTGTGTCTATTTGTATGGGTATTTGTGGGTGCGAGGAGGATGTAATTGTCTATTTGTATGGGTATTAGTGTGTGAATGGAGGGTGTGATTGTGTTTATTTGTGTGGGTATTTGTGGGTGCAGGGAGAGTATAATTGTGTCTATTTGTATGGGTATGTGTGTGCATGGAGGATGTGATTGTGTCTATTTGTATGGGTATTTGTGGGTGCAAGGAGGGTGTAATTGTGTCTATTTGTATGGGTATTTGTGTGTTCATGGAGGGTGTGATTGAGTTTATTTGTATGGGTATTTGTGGTTGCAAGGAGGGTGTGATTGTGTCTATTGTATAGGTATTTGTGGGTGCATGGAGGGTGTGATTGTGTCTATTTGTATGGGTATGTGTGTGTGCATGGAGGGTGTGATTGTGTCTATTTGTGGGTGCAAGGAGGGTGTAATTGTGTCTATTTGTATGGGTATCAGTGTGTGCATGGAGGGTGTGATTGTGTTTTTTTTGTTTGGATATTTGTGGTGCAAGGAGGGTGTGATTGTGTCTATATTAGCATTAGCATGTGCAGAAAGGTGATCCTTTTTACTTATCTGTGCACTAGCATATGCATGGAGGATAACACCCTGTTTATTTATGTGGGAATTATTGGATGTATGGATGATGTGATCCTGTCTATATAGACATAAGTGGGTACACGGAGGATGTGATCCCATTGTTCTATTTTAGCATTTGTAGGTGCATTCCCCTTTCCCCTTATTGTTAACCTGAAAACCTAGAGGAGAATAATGTGGGGTAAGGTAGGATGCAGGCCTTTCACATTTAATATATACACATGCCACTTTACTGAGCATTTTTGTTAGGCTGCCAATCAATTCTAGCTTATGGATTGATGATACATGTTCATGTCTCTATCCATCCTTTTGATGTAAACGCTAAGGTTAAGGTTTGTGTTTTGGTCGTTTTCTTTAGAATAAAATAAGTTAGTATTGAAGTGTAACATGGGGAGTACTACAACCTTCAGTCAAAATTAGTTCACTGTGACTTACATTTCAATGCTCAATGATTTATGATCACCTTTAGGTTCAACTTTGTTTCTTTGTATTGGGGTTCTTGTTTTGGTCATTTTCTTAAATAGTAATTGCAAAATGACACAATTTAGTATTTATATGTGTCATGGGGTGTACCTTCATCGCAAAGTATATTCTTGACCTATATTTCATGGAGCAGTGATTTTGTTTAACCATTGAGTTTAGCTCGTACTATCAGGCACTTTTGCCAGTGGAATCACATGCTTTGATATGTAATATTAAGAGGAGAGTACAACCATCAGTGAAAACTTAGCCACTCTGACTTGTATTTTGTAATTTATTGGGGTTAGCTTTTGAATTTAGCTCAGTTTTTCATTTTTAGGGTTTGCATTTAGGGCATTTTCTAAGTCTTTTTTGCTGGTGAAAGTCAAACATGTTGGTATTTAGATGTGCGAGTCTGTAGTTCAAAGGATGCAAAATTATGACTAAGATTGTTACTATAGGAATCAGACCATACCACCATTGGTCTTTATTTTTGTTAGTCAATCAGACGACTGCCTCCTGGATACACAGTTCTTTATAAATTTATAATTTATCTAAACAACCAATTATGTGGACAGAATCCATGTCTTCTGATGGATCTAGTTATTCAGTATTTTACTGTATTTTTTCCTGATTGTGGCCTAGATTGAACCACAGGAGTCAGCATTTTTATCAATAAAGCACAGCAAAATTTCTGACAACATGAAATCACCTTAATGGTATTAAAAAAAACCCCACAAAGGTATGCAAGCAAGTGTGACCACAACCCTCTGCACGATTAAACTTTTCTCACACATCTGTTATCGCTTCAGAATTGCAAAAAGACTGAAAAATTACACAAATACATTCATAAAACAGTAACGTACTAACACATCACTGGGACAACCATCGCATGAATCCAATCCAGCAAATTAACCTTTATTTTCACCATTACAGTCACAAAGTTTGGAAAAATAAACCATGCCAGGAAGTGACACATTTCTACCACGGGCTAAATAACATCATGATACTAATTTTACAAGATAAAATTTTTAACTTGTTTTTTATTTAAGATTGCATCATTTAATAACTTTTGTATGAATTTCTAGAACAGAAATATGTAGTTAAAGTTCTAATAGTACAAAAAAATGGTTGATGACATCATGACATTCAAATATTAGAGCCTAGTATTAAAAGAGAACAGATTCCGCACCATGTTCGGAACGATTATTAGACTTTAACAGATATTTACAGCAGGGCAGAAACTAAAAGAAATTAGCTACTTCCTGGCATGGTTCATTTTTTCAGGGTTTGTGACTGTAATGGTAAAAATAAAGGTTAATTCACCGGATTGGATTTGTGTGATGGTCTTTAAAGAGTGATGCGTTGGTACATTACTGTTTTATGATTGGATACCCACAGATATTTAAGGATGGAATTAAATTGAATTGGATAAAATCATAGTCCGAATTGGGTGGAACCAATCAAATGTTTTAAGTCTAGACCTGTACTTTAATTTCATGTGAGCCAGAAGCAAAATTTAAGATTGTTGATTTGTAATGCATGCATATGATCCCATCTTTTCATACAATGTTCTGCTTTTAGGTGTATGACCTTGGGGCTGATGGTAAAGGGATGAGCAAGGCAGCAGCCATATCGGTACATAACATTGTACATGCAGCATCAAACATTGCCAGGTATTCTATTGGATATATTCTGACAAAAGTTACCCTGTAAAGGTTGTATAGATTCATAAAGTATCAAATAGTCTGAGGAAAGGTTCTTCTTTTCAAGAGGATTTTGGATCTATTGTTGACAGGAGTAGTTTAGGTTAGTTTAAGGAGGTATGTATATTTCATTTACTTTATCCGTGCAGTGTTCATCCTTTTGTATTTATCATTTATGCACAAATGGGTTGAACAAGTTGTGTCCTTAACTTGAAAGTTGTGCAATTATTCAAACATTGAAACCATTTAAGGTGTTCATTACAATGAATAATGAGCTGTTTACATTTATCACATTGCTCTTGTGGCCTAAGTGGTTGGAGCATCATCCTTGGATGCAGGAGGTTGTTGGTTTGAATCCTGTCCAATTCATACCAAAGACTTTTTAAAAAATGGTATTAGCAGCTGCCTTGCTTGGTACTCAGCATGAAGAGGTTAGGGTGAGGACTGGTGATCCTTGTGTCAGGATAATGTGATTGGGTGGGACATGTTATTATATCGTTGCAGCATAATTCCTCATTGATAGACATCACTAAATAAAGTGCCACAATGCAGACATCATGGTAACTGGTAAACTGAACTCCATTTGTTGGAATTTTCTTTTATCTATATGACAATATCAGGAAATGGATTTCTTCTACTGTCGTTAAAGATAGTTTGTTTCTCCAGATTCCCGATATTGCTATATAAAACACATTTGGACTTAAGTATCTGATTTTAAAGGGGATTTAATGTATCATAGGTACAAATACAACTATCTTGTTAAAAAAAAATAATACTCCCTCGAAAGGACTGACACTACTGAGTGAAAAGGATTTCTAGGAATTCAGGATAAGATCAGTTCTCCTTTTAACATTTTGATGTTGAAACCATCAATGAAATTCTTTGGTAATTGCAAGATTTTCAAAATATGACTTTCCATTTAAGAGAAGTTTCAATAACAAGATTTGACTTCAAATCAGCACCATTTTTATTTAAGACCAACTTGACCCCATGTCATTATGACTTTCTGTTCAGGTAGAGTTGTAATAATTGTTGGATTTCAGATCAGCATAATTTTTATTTAGGATAGGACCAGTTAAACGTCACAAGAAGTCTTTTAGTGAAAACTCCATGTTGATAAGACCATCCATTTAAGAATAATAGTGATAAGACTTCAGATCTGCACAATTTTAGCCATATTGGGTGTTATAGCAGTACCATTTTCATTTTAGGACCAACTAAACAACTAAAAATCCATTTTAATATGAGCATCCATGTTCGAGGAGTAGCAAGAAGATTTTCAAGATGGCTACATTGGTTGCCATTTTGGATGGTTGCCATATTGGACATCAGATAAAACCATTTTTGTTTTTGACTAAGAGACATAAGTTTTTTTGGTGTTGCTAAGACCATCCGTTAGGAGGAGTGGTGATAAATAGATTTTCAAGATTTCCTCGGTGATGTCCATAATGGATGTTTAAGCAGCACCATTTTCTTTGAGGACCAACTTGACCATGGGTTGAATGTGTGTCACGTTTTAAGGTTACTAGTTCCTAATTTCAGTAATTCTGCTTTTTGACATTTGAAGTATCCATACTATTTTATTGACTTTAATACACTCATGCATAGAGGGGTTGAAGATTCACTTCTTGAAATGGCAAATGAAATGTTCTGGTCATCATGTGAATTTACCTGTTAAATGAGTTGTGATTCAGTATTGACCAGCATCTTTTATTTAATGAAAAGGATCTTCTGTTGAGAATATTGCCAACTTTGTTGACTGCAGGTCCTGTTTTTGACATGAAGTTTGTTTTTCCATTTTTTTAAATTAAGTTTATAGAATCATTTTGCTCTAACTCTTCTGTACTAATAAACACTTGCCAGAGGTGGATCAGCAAACTGGTCTCAGTTTTGTAATCACTTACAAAAAAATGTTAGAAGGATCACAGAATTAGTATAGAAAACAAATGTTCATATAATTGAATTTAGGCTGTAAGCATTGACAGCTTTTATATTTAAAATAAATAAGAATTTATTCTGGAGTATACAAATTGTAGAACTTCTCTGAGAGGTTGAGTGAATATTTAGAGATTTTTCTGTCCTGGCAATACCACTGAAATCATTACATGTCTAGTTGCTTATTTTGTTTAGTGCAAATTTTCATAGGTTTGTATTTGTAATTTTGAAACATTTTGTTAATATGCATGGTAGAAATTGTATGTCACTTTTCTTTCAGAACAATTGACAGATCCCATTTTAAATCCATTGTACAAATAAGTGCTTTGACTAACAAGGAATCTGCTAACATACATCTTGTGGCTGTCACTCAGACTGGTAAGTTTGACTTGAATTTTTGAATTTTTTAAGCTCACCTGTTTGCATGGCAGTGTTGCAGTATGGTCCGATATTTAGCATGCTTATGCATCATCATCAATTACTTCTTTCTGTCGTGTATAGCCTATTTTGCGTTGAGAAATGGGGTTACACACAAAAACAACATTTCTTGATCACATTTGCATTAGGATATCTTTCTCAACTACCTCCGAATCCAGCCTTTCTAGAAAGATGACAGGTGCCTTTTTGTCTATATATTATATAGAAAGAAGGAGGAACATAGAACATAGACCCAAACTGAATCAGATATCATGAACCCATATGCAGTGCCTGTCTTTTTTTCCTTGCATGTCATGCTGATTGACAATTTTGAAATGCTCTTGGGGAAAATAACCTCTTTTTCATATCAAAGATGCTTTCTGGCATCAGCTCTTTATCCATATTAGATTAATAATGCCCTCAGGACATTTTATATTTAAGTTGTCATGTAAAATTTGAGGTATTATTGTGAAATTTTCAGGGGTGACCTTCTATTTTACCCTTGATTTGGTAGATAGTAGTTGATATGGTAGCTGGTAGCTATTTCTGTTGGCAGATATTCATCCAGTTAAGGACAAGGAACATACGGCATCCCACCTTCTCCATACATGACAACCATAATGCTTTTGGCATAATCATTATGCTTTTTTTCACTAAATTTATGCCTTACATGTAAATGTATTTGGATTGCAAGTTATTGGTATAACCCCTCCCCAAAAGTATTAATAATAAATTTGTTTTCTCATTTTTATTAACATCCCATTAATCTTTCAGACCATATTCTAGAAAAGATGGCTTCTATATAACTAGACATAAGTGTAAACTTGTCTGCAGACTTGCATGCTCTTTCCTAACAGTAATATGTTCTATTTATAGCAACTGCCCTATTTTCAAGAAACATGCTGGTTTCTACTTTCAGACTTTGACCTTGGTTTCTATTTATAGTCACTGTTTGGCTTAGTTAGGAGAGAACAGACTGGTTTGCTAATATGTAATTTTTGCTCGCAGATTTTTTGTTCTAATTCATATCTGTACAGAACCAATTTATTTATTTGGCACTAAAAGTCATCAGATTTATTCTGGTTGATGTGTGTTTAAGAGCGAAAATGTTTTTCAGATAATTTCACAGATGGATTAGAAAAAGATGAAAAACCGATTCAAAGATGAATAAATGAATTACATAATACACCGTTCCATTCTAGGGCAGCTTCACTCCCATTGCAGACTGTGTGGAAAGGATTTAAATATTGGTCGTAGTGGTAAAACAAAGAAACATTGAATTAGCCTGTTTTACTAACTCCAATACTAAGGTGACTCCTTTTTTACAGCAGAACTAAATTAAGGATACAAAAATTTTATAAATGCATAGGCATTATTTACAGAGTTCTTAAAAGAACACAGACTTCCCCTAGCAGTAGAAGACAACATTGGTCCTTTGTTCAAATGGATGTGTCCTGATTCCAAAATAGAGAATATGCATGTGCAAAAAAAATCATCTAATAATATTAGGTGTTCAGCAGAAGATAATTTCCTTAAAATGAAAATTGAGCCGCTTATTATTGCAATAGACAGGAGCAGTGACTATGATGACAAATAGTTGTACACAGTCTGTGTAAGAGACTTTGACAATGAAAAGGGCAAAGTTAGAGTGCTCTTTTTTCATTACCAGAATTAATAGTAGATTCCATTGGAGAAAACATTTTGATTTGCTTAATAATGCTTTGAATAAACATAAGTTGGCAGCACTGTATGGGGTTTTCAGCTGATGACTGGAATTTATAAAGAAGTTATATTCTATATTTTGAAAAATGTCTCCATCAGTGTACATATCAGGTTGTCCCTGTCATATGATGCACCTTGCTGCAGTAAAGGCTGCCAATAAATTAGGAGAACTCCTGAAGTATGAAGTTGGCATTCTACCTGACTTGTGAACAGAGTTGATGTGCAGTGGCACTTTATTTCCCAGCTAAAGGTCTGAATAACTGGAAGATATATTTTCTCTTCTTAGTCAGGTTTTGAAAGAAATATTGTTTTGTTTACCATACTAATGCTGACTGTAAGAGATTGTTCAGTATTGTTAGCAAAAATAAAACTGAATTCAGCTCCAGCCTCTGTAAACCAGCACTTAGTGCTCTACTGTTGTGCAAAACATTCATAATCTCAGCTGGAACAAAGATTTTTTGAAATGCAATATGAGAGACATGGTTTTTAAAGCTCAAAGTGCTATATATGAAAATTGAAACCAGTAATTGATGTTAAAAGACTAAAGGGGTAAATAAATAATTTTTACATACACATTGAATTTCATTATATGTAGATTACTCTGTTTCGGCTCCAATTGCTCATTTTGTCCACTTTGATTACACTTTTTCCTGTCCAGGGGTTAGCAGGTATGCTTCTCTATGATTCCTCTTAATCTTTATGCATTCCTGTATACACCTACACACTCTCCATATTTTGTACAGATGAAGCCTGAAATATACCCAATTCAAATCATTTATGCAAGACTGTGGAAAACAGCCAGATTTGCAAAACATTATGTCTTGACATTTTGTTCCACTTATAATTTTCTTTTTGTTAAAAAAGTTACTTGATCAGTGTCAGAGAGTTGTTTATTCAATGGCTCCTGTAAAAATTCGGTAGACTGTCTGCAGGCATTAAATGTAACAATTGTTTTTGAAAAATAGCGGATGAGCATAATGTGAAAATGAAAATGGGAAGAAGTTGAAAAGATGAGTGCTAGCCAAAAATTCATAAAAAAATTTTAAGACATATATACAACAGTATAGTAAGGAATTCATTATTGTCACAGTGGTGTATGTGAATTTAAGTTTTCTGTTACACATGGTGGTAAAAGTGATATATAAAGACATTTTGAGTGCAAATCACACAGGAAATTGGCTTAAATAAAAGAATTAAGTCTTGTCCTCATTCTTTAGAGCACAGTGTCTGACAGTAGGGAAATACACATTATCCATGCTGAATTGATGAATCAGGATTTGCTTAGTTAAACTTGCTGTTGAAAACAGCTGATTCATGACACTGGGATTTAAAGAAAAGGTAGAGGATACTTGTTTTAAGAAAATGTATTTATTTTCTTGTAGAAAGCTCCTGAGATAATTCTGTACTTTCTCACTGTAATTATAGACAATAAATATGTGAACCGGGTGTTGTACAAATAAAAATAACTACAACACTCTCTAGTCTTGGGTTTATTAACCAACAGGAAATATGTGGGTTAAAAACCTAAAATAAAACGGAATGAATACTTAATATACTATATTAAAACAGAACAGAACAAATACTTAAATATACAAGTCTAAAAGCAAGATAATTATGATCCATAGCCTACACACCAGTATTTCAGTATATCAGCTCCAAAACATATAAATGATAACCTAACCAGACACAAAGACCTGAAAGCTACCAATGTTGCAATTCTCTTGAATTGTGACCATCACAATAGGACTATGCAAAAGCAGAATGAGGTAGGTGTTGTTCATCTGGAGCATAGAGGAAAAGTGCTAAAAGTTTTATTAGGTGACATGTAATTGACATTAGCATGAGCTTGGTGCTGATCGTCCACTCATTTATTCATGATAAACATGCACCTGGGTCACATCTGGATGAAGATTTGTTTTTTTTTTAACTATTATCTCTATAGTTGTATGCCTGAGAGCAGTTGGAAACTACAGAGACTGCTTTTGGACTACTGCTGGAGCTGGGAAAGGATAAATAGGATGTTAGGACAGTCATTTTATGGAAGTGAATTGGCCTTCCCATTTATGGACTCCAGTACTTGTGTACCTGGTTGTGGACCTACACCTTCAGCTTGTGTAAGATTAAAGAGAAAGAAGGAGTTTCTGGTCTTCTTCCCTAAGATGCTCATGGGGCTGAGAAGCATTCTCATCCTCCTTCCAAATCTGCTGCTAAGAGCAGTCCCATCACTCCCCATGTGGAGTTACATGAAAAGGAAACATCTATCCTCATGTCTCCTTTTTGACAAAAAGTGGTAGGGTTGGAAAGGTCTGCTTTTCATGTGAGAGCATGACATGGATGTCCAGTACATCATGGTGGAATTTAGTGAATTCATAGAGAAACATGTTCTTCATCCTTCAGGTCCCATGTCTCCATCCTATTGTCTCAGGCAGCAGAGAGGAATATATTTAGTCTTTCAGTTAGATGCTAAACCCAGGTTTTGTATTCTAAGCCCTCAGGATCAGAGGAAAAGAGAGTTCTCCCAGTTTGGAGACAATCTTGGGAGCTTTCTCATGCTCAGATCTCTTTTTCCTCTTGGGATTTATCTGTGGCTAGGGAGCTGTCACAAAAGTTTGTGAACCGAAGCCCTACGAGTTTGTTAGGTAATGCAGGGAGTGATCACAAACCCTCACTGCAGTCACAGATAATTTCATTTGCCAGCTACAGAATAAACTCCCCAATTGACCTCTTAAGCATCCCCCAACTGTTGAGTGTCTTAAGTGGAGATTTTGATAGGTAATGGGGTTCACTTTTTAGTGATGACACTGCTCATGTGCTGGAACTTATTGCTAGGTCACTTGTTACCATAACCTCATGCCAATCATTATCTCCAGCTGTGCTACAGTGCTTACTGGAGGCAGTTGTCTAAACCTTTAGGCATGCCTTGTCTGTGTCCATGCTTCTGTTATTGGGGCTGTTCTATCTTTACTGCTGCTGTCCTAGCCCATTTAAACCAACCAGGAAGTGTGTTGATCCTAATCACCTCTTGTGGCCTTCAGCAAAGTTCTTTGGAGGAATGCATCTTTAGCCCAGAAAGCTACCCCAATTTAAGTCATCTTGCCCATATATAATGGCATTAGCTGTTAAAAAGACCCAGTGAGAAGCTTTTGTGCCCTCCAGCTTCCTAAAGTAAAAAAAATATTCTGGCAGATATTCCTCAAAAAATATCTCATCATATCTCAGTATATTTGTTGTTGTTCTGGGGCTTAACACCATTTTTCAGCACACAATAGGCTATACATGGTGGCCAGTATTAATGGTGGAGGAAGAAACCGGGAAATCCACAGAAAGAACCACCGACCCATGAGAAGCTATTGGCAAGCTTCCTCACATATCTACATTTGACAAATCGTAGACTCGAACCCAGACAGAGGTGAGATGGCAGTGATCCGTAACGGAAAGTGCTTTAGACCACTCGGCCACTCCAGGCCCCTATCCCAGTATATAATAGAGTTCTTGTTCAGGCTGTGTAAGAGATCTTGGGACTTGTTTGTGAGAAGACTGAACAACAAGCACCTCTTTGATATCTTCCCAGTACAAGATCAGAGGGCTTTGACAGTGGACCCATTCATTCTGGTGTAAGACTTTCTTTTAGCTGATACCTTTGTTTAGAAAGACTGCAAGTGCTCCACGAAAACAGCTCATTATGATAGTCCATCTGTGACTCCAGTAATCGTGGTTCAGTGATCGGCTCAACCTGTTGGTAGACTAAGCCAGTTCGTTGCATCAGAGGAGGGACCTGCTGTCATAGCATATGGGGTCTCCTTGACACCAGACAACACATTCTCCACCTTCACACTTAAGTGATCAATCTGCTAGAACATTTTCAAGAAAACTTGCAAACAGTATCATCCAGACTAAGAGACAGTCCATATACATGTTCTATGACGCAAAATTGAGAATCTTCTGTGATTGTTGCAGTAGGAAGCATGTCGATCCAAGTTGTCTGTCCATAAGAGTAGAAGCAAGTTTCTCCTTTTCTTATTTGGTCTTTTCTGTGAGGGATAAAAGGTAACCAAGTCTAACATGCTTAAATTCTTCAAGGGTCTGGTGATTTGCTCCACTCTCTGTGATCTTGTCATGTATTTCGAACTGCAGAGATTAGTGTCATGCTCACTAATGCCTAGATGAATCTCTTGTGTTTTGTGTCCTTGGTCAGATTCACATTATAACTGTTGTGTGAAGCTTCTTTCAAGAACTTTACCCATGAAACTGTTTTCCTGCTTTCTTAAGCATTTTAGAAGAGTAGGAATCAGCCTCATGCCTTGTAAAGGGTTGTTTAGGGGTTCAGTAGTCATTATGAGTCCATTTCTATCCTTTGTTGACCTGGGTTTCTGGCTGAGAACCAACTGCCTTCAGTAGCTCCACTCCCTATTAAGATTCCCATTCTTAGTCATATCAGCACTTGGGATGATCTTCAGTTTTATTTGGACTTTCCAGAATGGACAAGGGCCCTGTTGATCTTTGGCATCAAGGTGGATTGTCTATGCTATCTAGAGAACTTAGGAGTCCTACACTGAAAGAGACATTCTCTATGAGAATTAAAGCCCAAGAAGTCAGTCTTAACTTATTTGTCATTGGAGGATGTAATGGCAGCAGTAAGAGTCTACTTTCTTCCCCTTTTGCCTTTGGCCTTTAGCACCTCAGAGCAAGGGCATATTATTCTTGGCCCCAATAGTTTTAGCAAAAAAGTGACCCAGTCTGCAACCAACTTACAGTAGCGGACACACTCTACCATAATTGTGAGTATATTAATTTTTGTAAAGTTTTGTTAGGCAATCAGAGTCCCTCCAAACTGGAATAAGCATCATTGCTATTGAAATGTAATTTGGGGTCTGCTGTGGTGGGGGTTGCCTGAGATTCCCTGCTTCTATCCCAGAAATAGTCAAGATCCTGAGAAAAGAAAGAGGATGGCTTCTATGTCCTGTGGCATGAGATTCAGACTGGGTCTAAGTCTAAGAACATCCTATGAGGTATCATTTTCACCAGTCATATAAGCAACCCTTTAGAGTGATGTAATTTATATGAAAAGATGAGTTTGTTATTAATTTATAAATAAATTAGGTACATAACCAGCACACATTTTTCATATATTCATCATATATTCATTAAAGAATGTTTATAATCTAAGTTAAAATTCTAAATATGGATTGACTAGATCATTGATCCATTTTAGTGTTGTGTTTTGATTTAACACAAATTTGTATTATTTTGTACACATTTTATTCCACTTTTGATTTTGGCAAGCTTTTCTTTTGGTGTCAAAGTGACCTATTTTTCCATGATTCTCTGATTAAATTAGGTTACATTTGGCTCAGTTTTTATGACACTTGTATATGAAGTTGTGAAACTTGATGAGTATTTTCATCTTGGAGGGTACTATTCACCACAAGCAGAAGTAGGTTACAGCAAGCAACTTTTCTTGCGCTGATTTTGCAAGGCTTTTGGATTATGTCATTGTGGAGCAGGCAATAAGTAACATTCATTGGAATTCTTGATTCTATTTTTTTTAAAAAAGTATTAAGATAACTTCTAAAGATGACTGGTCATTGCTATCATCATGATGAACCATCTCACAGTCTGCATCATCATTTAGATGGTTCCTCAGTATTTGCAAAGTGTCAAGTCTAACATTATCAATTGAATGTCTTCAACAAAAGAAACTTGTGTATTGAAGAAATGTTATTATTTAATTTTTAGGTGTGAGGTTATATTTTACTACCTGTCCCTTTGGAAGTGCCAGAAGTTGTCCGAATTTAATAACCCTTGTTCATGTACGACTACCCCCAGGGTTTGTGACCTCTTCAGTGCCACAGAGGCCGAACAATGTCCATATGGCCTACCACAAAAAAGGTGAGGAATATAATTATTGTATCACAGTGTTGGCAGATAAAGATTGTAAGTACTGTTATGACTCTAGTCTTAAACTAAGAGAAAGAATGAGAACCAACAAGTTTTGTAAAATTCAACAAATAATTTATTTTACTTAGATACAAAGTATAAATTTAAAAAGAACTTAAGAGTATTGTGAATCAAATCCCAAATAATTCTATAACTTTTGTCACAAGTCCAAATGTAGTCTCAAAGGTTCTGATGTGCCAGTGGCTATGAATATGGCTATGTGTTAACAGCCTTTTGATGTTTCGCAATGATATAATCTAAAATGTTCTTGTCACTATAATTACAAATTATTGCTTTAGTTTAGCAATATTATTGAGCATTTTTCAATCCCACTGAAAAATAATTTGAATAAATAAATCCACCAAATTGAAAACAGAAGACAACAAGAAGATTGAATCTTCTTCAGATGTTAAGGCATAAATGAAGGCAATAATTTTTCTGGTAAAATACATTAACGTAAAAACAGAGCTGGCAGCCATTAAAATTTTACTGAAAGTCTTACAGAAATGACCCTAAAAATGGAGATTTAAGGAATAAAAGCTCCAATTACCGAAATACAATTGCTTGTGGTAAAATCCAGATACTGGCTTGTCACTGATTGATTGGAATCTGGGTTTCATATTAGATTCATTGTAGCTGGTCGGGGAACCAGACTAACATTACAGGAGTGCCTCAGATTTAAACTGAACATATTTTCTGATACAATATGTCTGAATGATCAAGCTGTTGCCTTATTTTAAAATAGCATCCAACAAGTGACTGGTAAGGCTGAAATTGTCAATATATCTATTAGAAAATTTTAACAGAACAGAAGAATAAAAGAGTTCAGATCATTGGGGAAAATAGCATGAAGGGCAACAATTATATTTGGTGGACATCATGTGCTGTTTGTGTATTCACATGGCAGGAAAGATGATTGCTGTTGCCACAAAACATTACATTTGTTAAAGGATTAAATCAAGATGAGAGATAGCAAGAAACCAGGGAGCTATGTAGTGTTTGTAACTGCAGTTTGTGAAACAACTGGGGGTAATTAAGGCTCAAGTAAACTTGACACAAGTTATTGTTTAATGCAGTGTCACTGCATAACACGTAAATTACACTTTTCACTTTGAAAATAAGTGTTTTCCAACATGACAATAGCAGTGCATGATGTAATTATTACACCTTCTTGAAAATTGGTCCAAGTTGTGGAAGAAAATTACTAACTTACTAGGAAGGTCTTATTTGGTTTGGCAGGTCTGCAAAAGGCTAAGACAGTAATAGAGCCAGGATGTAGGTCAGTCTCCTAAAATTGTCAGAGTTGTCAACATGTTTAGGAAGTGAAAAATTAATATTTTACATTCAGACAAAAGTAAACATGTTTACCTCAATTAATAATGATCTGAATATTTAATCTAGTCATAGAAAATCATTAGCTATGTATTACATACATGCCAACCATTAAGCTTTTGACATAAGCATAAGACTTTTTCACTGAATTGTCTTAAGTTTGCCTGTAGAGAAATTACTCCACTAAAAAATAAAGTAAAATTAATGCAATGCAAAGTTATTTTTGTCATTTATATTATCTTTTTAATTCTGTTCCTAATAAAAAATTTGTAATATTCTAAAAAGAAAGGCTACTGCATAAGAATAGCATCAGAGCTCATTTGTCTATCATAGTGCTACATGTACTTTCCTAATTTGTCTATTTATAACAACTGTATATGACCCATTTCCAAGAAAACAAAGGTTTCATTTAATCTGAAAATTGATCCCACAGATTCATTATATTGATAAATAAGTTAGTTGGCAGACCAGTCTGTACCTTTAAAGAAAATGGTACCAGATATTTAGCAAAATTGGCTTCTGCAGTTTGTATTGTGGATGAAAAGTTTTAGAGCAGATGAGTCTTTTTAAACTTCAAAACATGTCTGATCAGAAAAAGGACAAATCAACACCGCTTCACAAATTTGTCAAAAATAATAGAGTAATGCAAGACAGCACACGGATTTATCTCATTGCAGAATTTTTGAAATTCACAATCATTGGCAAAAGCTAGAAGTTTATACTAGTTAAAGTGGGTGTTAAATAAAAATAATTTGTTAGTATGTATTGTGTTTGTATTCTGGTTTTAATCCACATGGATTTTGCCCATTTTTATCAAGTATTTTGCCCTGCAGATCCAAATGTAAATGTACATTTTTCATCCAGTGTACTGTAATTATGGTATGTAATATATTAGTTATGATATTGCAGCCTCAACAAAGTATTGTTACTAATATTAGTACTAGTAATGTAGAGATTACACTTTTTATGCATAAATTAAGCTTTTTTGCCACTTAGCAAAAATTACCGCTCTGAGGGTTGGCATTTATGGTATTATGTTGTTTACAAAATAAATGTCTCTGGTCAGGTAGACCAATAACTTTATTTGGGATTAAGGTCAGTTACAAAATACAGTATTTGTACCAGACAAAGATTAGAAAATCTTGTGACACTACATTTATCACTTCCTTTATAAACAAGGCATTTTTCTACTATACAAAAGTTTCATCTGCTTAATTAAATTGTAGTACATTACAAAGATACCTCACTATATTGGGGCATATTATCATGTTGCATGTATAAATCCAGTTTATTGGGTTGAATTTTGTTTTATCGTGCAGTACTAATGATAATCGGCTAATAATAATCATAATCTATTTTTTGTTTTTGTTAACTATTATGACAGTCTCATTGGAAAATCCTTCACTTAAAGGGTCCTTCACTTGCATGGCTTCTATAAACATCATTTTAAAGAGGGAGGACTATCAATTTACCAGCGTCATTGTTTTCAGCAGTTCTAAGATTTTTTTTATTGCATTTGACATATTCCATGGCAATTATTCATGTTCCATAGGACCTTTTTTCATTGTTTGATAATACAAGATAAAAATTTAAAATTCTTTGGTGCATTATCTCCACCTTTTGTGAAGAAAAGGTGGAGGTTATATCATCCCATCCATTTCGACATGTGTGCATGAGTAATGTTGAGAAATTTCTGGACCATTTGAGATGGAGACTTATTTTGAGATATGATTCACAATGAGCTGTTATGATCCCTTGCATACAAAGCCAAGTACTTGAGAAGACTTCATTTAGTAGGGTGATGGTAGTGATAACAGAAAAAAACAAGAGGATATTACCAATAACTGCTGCTAGCTACCATTAGTTGTCTCTTTAGCAATCTATACTGTGATACCCTGCATCTGTTGATCTGCCCATTCATTGCAAGATCTAAATGGTTAGGTAGAAATTTTTAAGCTTTTTTTAGTTGTGTTGCCTTTCGGAAAACCAATTGCAATTCTTGGCTCACACACACTGGGTCCCTGAGACTCAAATGTCAGATGCACATAAATTTCAGTTGCAGTGGTCCCTCTCTTATGTTGTCCCTCTCACCAGTGGCCACCCACCTCTTCACAGCCTGTTTTGTCAGCAATGATTTTTGTCCAAAAGTACCCTTTGTGGATGGCCACCCTTCTGATATGTCATGTGGCCAGCATTTACACAAAAAAATGTCAGATTTACCCCTCACAAGTGGCCACTTTTTACTGTGTCCAGAACCAAGATTTAATTTTTATGTTAAGGTAATATTACAATTATCTCTACTGATGTTTGTTTACGATGTCAAGTTTTCTCTTCTGAAAGAAATGTTGGCTAATGTATATAACATGTATCCCTAAGGTTAATCCTAATTATTTTACTCTAGGCTGTAAATTGCTGGATTTTCAAAGTAAAAGAATTGCGATAATTCACTATAGTAAATTATAAAAATAATTTCACGGCCATGTTGATAACAAGATAATTGTAAAGTTTGAAGTTATACTTAGATGCTTATGTGGCCAAATGGTTACGATGGCCATTTCTTGTTACAGACAACTTGAGATTGAATCCAACAATGTATGATTTTTTTTCTTAATGTGTAATGATCCTTTGAAATGAGAAGGAAGGTTATGTAAGTGTTTATATTCTCTGTGAGAATAATAAAAAATTGCAGAACATGAACAGTGCATTGCAGACTTCATGCAGGATCCAGTAAGAAATATTCTACTTCAATCTGTTATACAGTAAATCTTTACCACTCCAGTGGCCTAGTGATTAGAGCATCCATTTTGGATGCGGGAGGTCACAAGTTCAAACCCAGGCTGAGACATACCAAAGACTTTAAAAAATGGTACTAACAGCTGTCTCACTAAATGCTCA
Source organism: Potamilus streckersoni (assembly GCA_016746295.1). Taxonomy (NCBI): domain Eukaryota; kingdom Metazoa; phylum Mollusca; class Bivalvia; order Unionida; family Unionidae; genus Potamilus; species Potamilus streckersoni. The sequence continues at coordinate 249,740 of JAEAOA010000678.1, forward strand.
GCATTAAGAGGTCAGTGTTAGGACTGGTCAACTTGGTGTCAGGATAATGTGACTGGGTGGGACAACATGCTACATGTGTGCGGCATGATGCCCCCAGTGCTAGACATCACTATAAACTGTCACACTGCAGACGTCATAGCGGTATGACTAAAAAATTGTTAAAGATACATAAAGACTTACACACACGCACACACACATACATCTTGCTAGCCAGTTCATTTGAGCATAAAATATAAAGAAAATTTGCTTGCTATGAGTGAGTAACAGACATTTAAAATACTTAAGTTTATGACATGGCCATTATTCGCTTGTTTCAAGCAAATATCCTCTATACCATTCTGTACAGACATTGATATTTACAAATATTGGTTTGTTGTGATAGAGTTTTGGGCTTCACACATTGTTGAGTTCTTCTCCTTGAGGATTATGGCTGGATGTAGTTATCAAAATTGTTACTTCATCAGCAAAGGCTAAATATAGCTTTATTGGATTCACTGTCAAAGAGAAATCAACCTTGAACAGAATTGTACCAGACAAAGACTAGAAGATCTTGTGACAGTACATGTGTTACTTCCTTTATAAACAAGGCATTTCTCTACTATGCAAAAATTTCATCTGCATGATTAGTACTGTACAATTAACAACATAGGAATAACATGTCACAAAACGTTTAATGTGTCTTCTTGTAATTGGAAAATTATTATCTTAAAAGACAAAGTAAAAGCTGTTTGACTCAACAGCAACTCAAAAAGTTTCAAGCGATGTATGTACCAAGATTTAAATAATATTTTTGAATGGTTTTGCAATGCACATGCTAACAATATGCCACTCATATTTCAAGCTTAAGAATAAAGAACTCTTAACTTATTATTATTCATTGAAAAGAAGTCTTCATAAAACAAGAAAAACATTTTAATAATTAATGTTGCTTTTAAAGGAAGATATTAAAAGCTATCTTACTACATAATCATAAAGATAATTCTCTTAAATATAGCTCCTCTTTTGAAAGGCCACCGTTTTATATGGCCTCTTTCAGGGGTGAGGGGTGGGATTGGAATATGTAATAAAAAGCATGGGGATTTTTAATGGCAAACAATTGATGGGGATCAAATCAGCACATACTGATCTTTACTGTGTTCCATTTTAATCCCTGCTGATTGTGGAGGAACCCAGTTCAAGATGTGGGGCTTTTTCTCCACCCCCACACCTCTATGGTGCCATTACTGTCCTTTCTTTGGCTTCAGGGTAGGGCAGACATTGCAGACTGTGAACCTGTTTTGCTCCTACATTCCTGGTTAAGAGAACGGAAATGTAATACCAATCTTCTCCTAGACAATCCCAGAGGGATGAAAAAGACTCTAATTTGCCTTAAAAGTCCACTGGTTGGGTCAGTCCCATCAACCCCCATGAAGGGCTTCGGAATGAAGAAAATCACATTTCTATATCAGCCTCTCAGTAGAGGGATTCTAGGAGAGACAGTCCTGTCTACTAAAGGATTCGGTTCATGACAATGATGTTTCCATAATGATGGACTAGAATGGACTATAATAAGTTTATTGAAGAACCAGTGATGACCATCTGGATGTTTTCATAGTAAAATTTACCACCTTGGCCGGACATGTGTCTTAAGCCTTCAGGCACTGAGGAGAGAAAGTTTCTCAAGCACTAGTCTGGAATGCCATAAGGCCCAACAACTGAACAGCCTCCAGTGAACTTTAGAATGTGTACCTTCACATTCCAATCTTCCCCGCATCCTGAAAGTACCTCCAGTTTTGTCTCATCTTGGAGATATTTCAATTTCAACCTCTTCTGTTTGGTCTGAACTCTGCCTCCAGAGCTTTTTACTATGGTGATGGAGTTTCAGGGTGAAGGAAATATGTCAACATTGATGATTGCTTACATGCCAACCATTATGCCTTTGGCATAATCGTTATGCTTTTTTCACTAAATTATGTCTTACACGTAAATATATCCGGATTACGCATTTCCAGTATATCACGCTCCAAAATATTCATGTTTTCTTTTTTTTAACATCCCAATAATCCCACAGACCATATTCTAGAAAGGATGGCTTCTACCTGAGATAAGAGTATGCTTGTCTAGACTGGCATGCACGTTCCTAACAGTGTTATATTCTATTTATAGTAGCTGCCCTATTTCCAAGAACATGCTGGATTCTACTTGACCTAGGTTTCTATTTAAAGCAGCTGTATGGCATAGTTAGGAGAGAACAGACTGGTTTGCTCATTTGTAATTTTTGCTCGCAAATTCTTTGTTCTATCTTATATATGGTACAGAACCAGAGTGTAGGTATTTGGCGCTAAAAGTCAAGTCAGATTTATTCTAGTTGATGCGTGTTTTAGGATCAATAATGTTTTACAAATTTCACAGATGGATTACAAAAAAAGATGAACAATAAATTCAGAGATGAATACATGAATTACATAATACAGTGTTCCATTTTAGGGCAACTTCATGCACATTGCAGGCTGTGTGGAAGAATTTTAATATTCGTCTTGGTAGTAAAACAAAGGAACTTTGAATTAGCTGGTTTTACTAACTCCAAAACTAAGGTAAATTCTTTTTTATGGCAGAATTCAATTGTGGACAAAAGTTTTATAAATGCAGAAGCATTATTTACCAAGTTCTTAATAGAACACGTACTACCCCTAGCGGTAAAAGACTATGTTGGTCCTTTGTTCAAACAGATTTTTCCTGATTCCAAAATTGCCAAAAATATGCATGTGCTAGAAGAAAATCATCTGATATTGTTAGATATATAGAAGATACTGAATCACATAAAATTGTAGAGGCCATGAAAATTGGGCCATTTTGGTATTGCCACAGATAGGAGTAGTGATAATGATGAGAAAAAGTTTTATTCAGTTTGTTTAAGAGACTCTGACAATGAAAAGGGCAAAGTCAGAGTGCTCTTCTTTCATTACCAGAATTAACAGTAGATTCCACTGGAGAAAACAGTTTTGATTTGCTTGATAATGCTTTGAATATACATACATTGGCAGAACTGTATGGGGTTTTAGTTGATAAAGCATCAGTGATGACTGGAATTCATAAAGGAGTTGCATTCTATATTTTGAAAAATGTCTCGATCAATGTACATTTTAGGTTGTCCCTGTCATATGCACCTTGTTGCAGGAAAGGCTGCCGATAAATTAGATGGAGACCTTCAGAAGCATAAGTTTGCATTCTACCTGGCAGTGTACTTCCTGTGGACAAAATTGATTTGCAATGGCATCTTATTTCCCGGCAAAAAGACCCAATAACTATAAGACATAATTTTCTATTCTTTGTCTAGTTATGAAAGGAATATTGGTTCTCTACCATTCTAATCTTTGTCAGGTTATGAAAGAAATATTGGTTCTTTACCATTCTAATGCTGACTGTGAAATATTGTTCAGTATTGTTAACAGAAATAAAACTGAATTCAGATCCAGGCTCACTAACCCAGCACTTAGTGCCCGACTGGTGTACAAAATATGTATATTTTCAGCTGGTACATAGTGTTTTGAAATGCAATATGAGAGACACTTGCTTTTTAAAGCTCTAAGTGCTACATATGAAAACTTTAAGCAGTTATTGATGTCTTGAAAACTTTAAGCAGTTATTGATGTTAAAAGACAAAAGGGGTAAATGAATAATTTTGGACATATACTCATTAAATTTTATCATATATGTGGATTACACTTTTTTTGCTCAGATTACTCCTTTTGTCCACTTGCATTATTTTTTTTCCTCACCAGTGGTTGGCATTTCTAGTGATTGGGTGTAATCCATTAGGGTATGGTACAGTTTTTCAGGATGAAGGTAATATGTTAACATTAATGATTGGGTGTAATCCATCATGGTATGGTACAGTTTTTCAGGGTGATGGTAATATATCAACATTAGTGATTGTGTCTAAACCATCAGAGCATGCATGCTGCATAAAATTGTAAACACATTATTATTTTCTTTGCTATTGTATTTTCCATTTTCAGCCACCTTTTTAATGTTGCACTAAGAAGTCAAATTCAGGCTGTAATAAATACAACGATCCCACTATAACGCGCCTCGTGATAACATGAATTCGGATATATTGTTTTTTGTTCAAAGCATGGGAAATAGTATATAAAAAATATATTATCATTTTGGGGAAGAGATGACATCAGAATTTGAATATAATATGATTGTGGCATGGTTCCTAAAATTTTAAATACATGTACATATATTTTTCTCATACCCAGAAAAATATCTTTTTAAAGTACGAGAATAGTGTGGAACAGTTATCATCATTTTGGGGAAGAGTTCATGTATGAATTTGAATATAATATGATCATGGCAGGGCTTCTGAAATTTAACAATTTCACCAGGTTCTTGAAGTATTATGCCAAAATAAACATCAGAAATGTTACTTATTACTAATCCATGAGTAAAGCCATCTTTGTGATTGTCTTCAATTCTGCATACAATCATTGCTCCAATAATAGCTGACATGTGTTTCTTCTTCAACTGCATACACAACCAAGCAGATAATGTGGTGGTTGATAAAAGATTCTCATAATTTAATAAACATCAAAATATGAAAGCCGCCATGTTTGCTGGGCCTGGTGGTGTTATTAGACGCAGTCAGTTGAGCAGTAAATAATGTCCTCTCTATCAGCTGGAAATTGAAAGGGTATGAAATTGTACTCGCATTTAGCTTAAAAATTTTACAAAAGTGACTCGGCCAACTTTACTTTTTTTGTATAAAAATATTTTACTGTTATGGAAAAGCAAGTTCAGAAACATAAATTGTTCTCTTTCCAAGTGAAATTGTACTTCCTGGATCAAATAAAGGAGAAACAACAAACAAGCATGTGTTGATTGTTAATTATTCTTGCTGTAGTTCAAATGAATAGGCATGCAAGTGTTAATTATTGGGAATTTACAGTGGATAAAGGTACACAGAAAAGCATATGAGAAAATTTTAAAACTTTGTACAGACACCATTCATAGACCCAGGAACTTAATAAACAGTACATATGGTTCATCTTTCTCAACTTAGTTTTGCTGTTAATTTTTTTTCCATTGAATGCAGACACATAATGATCTGTAACAAAATTATTGAATACTTTAAATATGTATGCAATTTTTGTAATGGAATTACATGTATAATGGAATAATTGCATGCAACGACAGTATATCAGACATAAGTAAACAGTGTTAATACATTGTTCATGCTATATATTAGACGATAAATTCAGACACAATGATTTGTATAAAAAATTATTGAATATTTTAAATCTGTGTGCAGTTTTTCAATGAAATTAAATGCATTATGGATGTTATCCATGCCACAACGGCTCGATAGTAAATGGTGTTGTTACCCTATTCATGATATACATTAGACATGAATACACGTATATGTGCCAATGCATTGTTCTCTGAAAAAGTAAAATACTGTAAAACCCAGTATTAATGCCACCCAGCTGTTAACATGACCCATTTTTTTGGACCCCAATTATTGCATTATAGTGGGGTTCCACTGCATATTTAATCCATGAGTGATATATATTTCCAGGTACATTACTGCTGGTGGCCTCACAAGGAGAGAACAGTAACTTACTGTGGACCATTAGCAATGACTCCTTCCCCTTCCAGACACATTTGATGGAATCACAGGTGCATTTTATTCATGTTTGAAACAGAGCAAAGGGCCGTATTTAGTAATAATGTTGCATATTGTTGTGACTGGTTATAATGAAATACACATGCAATTTATGAACATTAAACATGGCAGATGAAAGCTAACAACATTGGGGTCAATATGAGTTTCAAATTGTATCCTTCATTTTTTGAGATATGGCTTGCCTGCAGAAAATGTATTTGTAGTTAGTATTGTTTAGTGATGGTTCAGATTTAATTTTTTGTAGCCTCAAAACTGCATATAAAAGCTGGTGTTTTCCTCTTTGACAAACTGTTTTGTTAATTTAACTTATTCCTGTCGCTTTAAGATAAAAGGTGGAGATTATCTTATTGTGTCACTTGGACATATGTTTGTGTATGTGCATGTTACTTGTACTGTTGTGTAAATCCTCCTTGATTGGTCAAAATGGAGGCATCAGATCTTGGAATATAATTAGGAATAGTCTCTAGGAATTATTTTGGAACAGCCCCTTGAAGTAAGAACATTTCCAAATTGTCACAGTAACAGAAAATTGGTGTGTGCATATGTGATTATTATCAATCTGAGAGTCAACATTTTTTAGATATTTGTTTGAATGAGACTCATGGATCATGCTATGAGATATACAGTTGTTGACACCTGGTCTATTAATATATCAACACTACAAAAATATACAGTATACACTTAATTAGAGTGAAAGGGTGAACTTAAGAGATGCAACTGATTGATGGCATTCGGTCTTTTCTTAGACTTAGTCTTATAGTCATAACATAGAAACAATATACATAAGAACTTGACACATTGGTCATGGTTTGGAAAGTATTCAGATACTCCCTCTGTAACCAGTTAATCAGGGGTGTCAGCGATATGGTCCATAGGCCAGATATGGCTTACCATGCTTATTAGTCCAGCACACAGACCAGGTCTCTTGTTAGTGTCAAATTTGAATGTTTATTATAGCTCATGATATGTATTGCCCAAATGAAAGTACATTATATCAAATCAGGAGCATCATAGCAAATGATTTTGACAACCCAGATATATCCAGTTACTGAGAATGACAACAAATATTTATATGCAGACAACATTGGCTCCAGTGATCTAGCTCTGGGTCATAACTTGGTTAATACCTCATAAATCAAGCCCAACGAAAAAGATGAAAATTCATCTTTTCTGTATGCCTCATAGACAAAGGGCAGTAACTCTTGCCCAATTCCTTTGCCATCACCATGTGTTGCTTGTTTTTAAGCTTTGCTTCTGTACAACTGTAGAAGAGACACATCTCATCAGTCTAGAGCCAAAATTTGTGTTAAATTCAAACCATCCACACAGGATTTTGGATTTAATATTTCTAAAGAGGTGGTAAACATTAAATTTTGAATTTTGTGACTATTTTGTGGATTTTATTCTATGCAATTGTTGACCACATGGTAGAACATGCTGTTGTAGATGCATGCTGTTATTCATAGTTTCATGCACACTGTCTATTACTGGCTCATCCAGTTAGTACCAGGTCTTTTAGTGACTTGTTACTATGCAACATTATTAATTTGTTCATTTTTGTTGTTTTATTTTATCTTGTCATTTCAGTCAAAAATTGATGAAGTAAAATAAATGCATATATTCAAGGCTTAGGAAAAAATGCACAAGTTTTGTCTCACATGCACAAAATGTACTTCATCAGTACCATGCAGTTTATGCTCCATATGGTCCAAGAGTGTATGGTTTTGCAAAAGTCAACCAATGAAGAAGCATAGTACAATGATAAAAATTTTTAAATTCCTACAAGTAATTGTGATTCACTGTGTGAGTGAACCCCTATTTTTAGCCAACCCAGATGGTGCAAGTCGCCACACATCTGAGCACCGCATTTGATCCTGTAAGTCTGGGTGCATGGGGTTTTTAATGGCTGCAACAGATCTATCCTTTACGTCTGTATTGTCATCCAAAGCTCTCCACAGTCGTCCAACCAATCAATACAGGTTTGGGAACTGGTTTACTGAATCACAAGAAGACAAGTTGGTTTTACAGAAAATTCAGTTCTTATTTATACTGCAGTGTATAATTGTGAAGGTCTTTTGTCAAAATTTAAATCAACCCTTTTGTAAAATGGTTATTATAATCGATTTTTAATCAAATTGTGTCTTAAGGAATGTAGGCTGTTTGAAAAATCTCTTTTGGTATTTTATTGGCACACATAAATTCAAGGTTAAACTTTTTTTCATTACAAGATAAGATTCTAATACATTTACTGGTTTTTTTGTGCATACTGTGATAGGAAATGTTTAGTTCATAAAACATGCAAATATATTGCTATAGAACTCTTGAGAATTAAAGGTCTAAAAGGAAACAAAACTAATTTATATTTATTATGTTTTTTCCACATAGCAATATAATGCAGGTCAGCAGAGTAAAGTCAGAAGCTGTGTTCTGTACATGGAAATGACTTTACATGCCAAATTATAGGAATATAGTCAAACTTGTTTTGTGTGATACATTTTTGGTTTTGTTCATGATCATCTTTTCTGACTTAGTTGCTTTGGAGAGTCTTGAAAGTGAAACATCTTTAAGTTTAGAAAATGAATATTTTATGATCTAAAATGTATTTTGATTTCGTTCAGCAATGGTTGTATGTGAACCTTGAAAAAATTATTTTCATCCTTGAAAAAGGGATGAAATTCTTCAACTGTTATTCATCAATAAATTGGCAGCAGAGATTGTATAAAAACCACAATCTCTGGGGTCCTAATCATGGTTGTTCTGTACCAGCAAGGCCAATTATACATTTAAGTTGCCTCATTGAAATTCATTCTTCCACCAAGGATCAAGACAGAGACAAGATGTTCATGTCCTTGCTCACATGACATCATGAAAGTTTCTTCAGTTCACTTATTGTGACAAAGTTGACCAATTTAGAGTCCTTTTGTTCAGTCTAAATATCAACAATTAGGTCTTTACCTGGTTATGGATTGTTATTATCAGCCTGTTCCAGTCTATTTCCTCTATGGCAGCTCCAGTGTATCTGGATAAACTCCAAAAACATTGGTAAGTTCTATTCTGCTTAATGGTAGAAGCCATTTCTTGTCCCTTTTTGAATCATCTCGGTGTTCTCCTGATTTGTGAGAAATCAAACCTTCACCCAACAGTGTTTTGTCCAAATTGTGTTGGAAAATTTGGTAGTGGTGACACACCTCCTTAATGGGGGCTGTTGCACAAAATCACTGCCAACATTGGATCAATGTGAAAATTAGACCCATTCAAAGCAAGCTCAGTGTCTGGCTAGTTTTCTCCCCAGAAAGGGTTAGGTTATCCATACTGAATGGTCACTTCATCTGTTGGTTTTTGATTGGATTTGTGTGCTTTGGGCATGTACAGTGACCATTAGCCTTGATCTAGCTGAAGCTGTTGTCATACATTTTTCCTAATAGCTTTAACTTCACATCCAGGGTGAGAGACTTATTTGCCTTTTCAGTTGACCCAAACTAACTTGAGTTCAGACTGGATGTTGGCAATCAGAGTCATCGTACATTCCTTTTCATCTGTAGATAAGTCAACATCCATACAAGATTTTGTCCCATACTTGAAGCGCACAAGGACAAGTTGTGGCAAGCACAAACAACTCTTTCTCCCCATGAAGGCGAGAATACAATATCACCTCCTGAGCCCTATCTTCATGGTTTAAGTAGATTATATGCTCTCTGTACTTTGATGTCTCAAAGGAGGAGAGTCTCCTCATGAAAATTTTAGCTCATAAAAATTAGAGGAATCTTGCAACCATCACATTTAAATGTAACTTATTGATCTGAGATGTCATAGAAGCTGTTGGGGTGGGGTGGGCATGCAGGGTCAAACTTCATAAATGTTTATCTCAGGCGATTTAGCTTCTTAGAGATAAAACCTGAATCTGGTGGTTTCTATGGTTATGGTCTAGATGACCATCAGACACAATTAAACCAACACAGCTTTTTGGCTTCGCTGGAATAGCCAGAGTATTTTGTCAGAAAGAAGATTCAGTAGTCATCTTCTTAAGCCTAATAGTGCATTCATGTGGCTATACACTGTGTTGTTTTCAATAGTAGACAGGGTTATCATCCAAACTTTATTCTCAAGAAGGATTTATAAGGCTGATTACCTTTTCTCTGAATGTTAATATGATTAGGGAATGTATTTCAGGGAGAAAGCAAATTTGAATAAATAAATTAGGTTTCTCCAGAGAATACTTACCAATCATATTATATAGATCCCCTAATATCCACCATGTCATCCTCATTTGGCATATCACTGAGTTTAAAAACTAGCTGCAACTGTAATGGAAGGGTGAATCTAATGGGCAAGAGTTATTGCCCTTGATTTCTATGACATAGCAAAGATGAATTATCATCTTTTTAGAGGGACTAGATTTGGGAGGTAACAGGCTTATGTACCCTATGTAAATGTGATTTGGTAATTGTACCGATAGAAACATAATTTACTTAAAAATTAGCTGTTTTACAGACACTTAATTGCATGATATTCTTGAGGAAAGCCATTTCTTTCATTGCAGTTTTTGCTTCTGACATCTAAAAAAAACCAGCAGTGTATCTTAATAATGGTGATAATGATTTGATGATTTCAATATCACTTGATGATTTCAAGATTAAATTCAGTTTTGGTAAAAAGTAAATCTTTGTGATTTAATTTCATTTGGAAGGATTCACACTTTAAAAACATTGATAGCTGCAAAACATGGACCTAATAACTACACTACTTAAGCAGTACATTTTAAGAAGTGCGATATTGCATGGACATTTATGAATCTTATCTCCGACATTTATACTGTGTATATAATTTTTAAAGTAGCTTCAGTGAATATATTTTGAATATGATCCCTGATCATGCATATTTACATAATTTGCTGTGATAATTGTCAAGCAGGAATTTGCACTTATGTCTGCTGTTTGAAATAGTAAAAAAAAAAAATGATTCATAATGGATATGAACAGTATATATGATTAGTATGTAAAAAATAAATTTGAAAATTTTCTTACATAAATGCATATTCACTTTTGTGACAAATTATATTACTAACTTCCATAAATGTTTGAAAAGAAAACTCAGTAAAAAGCAAGCCCAATGTAGTATCATTTTATAGTAATGTTATATGTTTGATTTTTCAGACAACAGTTCCTCTGGATGGCAAGACATGGGCTCTTTGTGAAGTGGAACCAAAGCAGGCCAAAATACCCAAACATGGTACACCTGGAGACCAATTTCAGTTTGTGCCTCTAGATCCTCCTGTAGTGGTCAGTCAGCATGCGGAGGCACCCAGGAAGCTTGTTCTTCTTAATGCACAGGTGAGTAAAACTGACAGGCAGAAAGAATTCATGTTTCTTGACCCAGTTGTTCAGTAAAATAGATAGACCAACATAGGTCTTGTTGGTAGCAGTTAGGCAACATGTAAAGGCTGATCAGAAGTTTGACTTGTAAAATTGATAGATGGACAGACAGAGGTCTTGGTAGTGGCAGTTAGCCCATCAGAAAAGTTTGACTTGTAAAATGAAAATTGGTGCTGCCGAAATGTTAAATGTAAAACATGTCATTAATAATTTTCCTGAATCAATGGTATTTTCAATCAATCTTATGATGTATAGTTGGCCCTAGATGAAAATGGTGTCAATCTAATGTCTGATAGCAAAAATCTTATTATTGCTATTCCTTTCAAATGGATGGTCATATTGACTGAATTTTGACTAGAAGACTTCTTATGTCTAGTTGGTCCTAAATTAAAATGGTGCAGATTTACTTCTCCTCTAAATGGAAAGTATCTAAATAAAACTGATACCAAATTTGACATTAGTATGACCACAGTGGTGGCCATCTTAAAAATGGTATGTTATTGGTACTTCTGAGAGGACAGTCATATTTACATATACTGCTGTATTCATCAAAAGACTTCTAATGATATTTAGTTGGACCTAAATGAAATGGTGCCAATCTTACATCAAGTATAATACTACAATGGCAGTTTGAAACTCTTGTTATCACTAATCCTCCTGAATATATGGTCATGTTAACAGGGGTTTACACCAAATGCTTTCTTATAATGTTTAGTTTTGTTCTAAATGAAAATGGCTTTGATTGTAATTCAGGATGGCTGTCACAACAGCTAATTTGGAAAATCTTGTTATTGTTCAAGAATATTAATGATGGTTTCGATTGTAGCAGTGAGGTAAAATAAAGACATAGTCTTATTTTGAATTCATGGAAATTCTTTTAAACCAGTTGTTTCAGGCCTGAAAAAATAATTGGATGTGTGTGTGTGTGTGTATATATATATATATATATATATATATATATATATATATATATATATATATATATATATATATATATGCGTGTCTTGATTCACAAATCATTTGTTATAGCAGATCAGTGGAACATAAAGATAGAGGTTGTTGTCTTGATCACCACAGCAATGGTCAGCCAGAATGTTAACTTACCCAGGTCCTTTTCAGTGTATATGTCAAGTTATAGTTCATACCTTTTTGGAGGATGGCATAATGTTTTAGCTAATATTTCATCCAGGCTACTAGTATTGATATAACAACAGTTACAAGTGTGAAGGAAATTAAATTGAACAACAATTCCAGATAATGTATAATATCTTTGTCTCTTGGAGGCAGACTTCTCTCATTAATTATTGTTTCATGGGAAAATGCTTAAGAAGTAGAGAAAGACACAATAGACAGCTTGAATGAAATTTGGGAGTCTAGTAGCCCATTTATCGGACTCCTAGTCCAGTTCCAGTGGTACTAGCCAAGACCAGATTAGGTCAATGGCATGGCTGCATAAGAAAAAGGTATTTATCTCTAATTTCCTCAAAACGATATAACCAATAATGTTTTAACAGTCTAATAAAATGAGAAACCCCCAAACAAGTCTATAATACTTAATTCAAACCTGTTTAAATTTAGTCAAACCCAGGAAAAATTAGCATAACAAAGAATTTGTTGCGGGACTTGACCAAAACGCTCGACATACACGTGTTTTTGAGATAACTGAGATCAAGATAAGTGGGTTTGTCAGTAAGTCATTGTATATTCCCCCCTTTAATTAAACCAGACAGGAATGAGAGCAAGAGCAGTCTTTACCTTAGCATGTGAGATTGCATAATTCATATTTTGTTCTAAAATTTGGTTAGTGGATGTTAAGTGTTTTTACTGTTGCAACAGAAGTTTAATTACAAAACATTTGTAACAGGGGGAGAAAATCCAATAGCATCTTGAGGCCTGAAATGTACAACTGTTATTCCCATTGTAGCAAACTGTACACTGTTGTGTGGAGACTATTGTACACTCTCGTGGAGACATTGTACACTGTGGAGAAACTATTATACATTGTTTGTTGGAGAGATACACTATTTTGTGGAGATATTGTATACAGTTTTGTGGAGATATTGTTATTCTGTTTTGTGGAGATATTGTACACTATTTTTTGTACTACATTGCAAGTAATATGATGTTACAATAATCTCATAATTTCTGACATTAATCTGGTTTGGACAGCAGATTATGTTACTCAGTGATCTCAGTTATAAACCATTTGTTGTATTTTAAACTTAAATGTGTATTGCAACAAATATTCAGTTTTGAATTAGGATTTAATTTATGGAAAATCTGGTGATAGCAAGTTTTAAAATGACTAATTGTCAGAATGACTGATCACTCAATTTACATATTAAATATATCTGGAATGAAATATTATAGAATATGAAATTAATGAAAACTTTTTCAGTAGTGCATTTCAAAATATAATATTTTTCTTGTTTTTTTTAAGACTGATTTCAAATTATGAATTTCATATATGTGTGGCTGTAATATGTCAGTTTTTCAGTTACATGGTGGTGCATTTTGTAAGATTCATATATCAGTTAAATATGTTTTCAAATGCATCATGATGCATTTTTTAAGACTTATGCTTCAGTTAGACATGTTTTTCAGTTGCTTGGTTATGTCTTATCAGTTAGACATCTGTTCTCTATCACATGGTGATACAATTTGTGAGATGCATATATGTTAGACCACTGTTTTCAGTCACATGGAGATACATTTTGTGAGATGCATATATGTTAGACCACTGTTTTCAGTCACATGGTGATGCTTCTTAAGATTCATATAAAAGTTAGATATATTTCTAAAAATATTGTTTCAAAGTGAAGTTAGCTGTACTTTGTTGAAATATAAAAAAATATGTAGAAAACAACTTTGCAAAGAAAACTGACAAGATGATTAATTAACATTGCTATGATGCTACAGACAGGTAGAAGAGAGGTCACATGGACCTTTGAATAATATTATTTATTGTATATTTTCTTTATTCCTTCAGGGCAGCTATATTTTGCATAAGATGAGGCCAGTCGATCAATTACGCCAATTGCTAATTGATTTTCAAGGACCAGATTCTGAGGAAGTGAAAGCCTTCTTTAGGTTACACAAGGTAATGTATATTTTACTGTTTGTATTACAGAGTTTTCTATACACATAGTAATGTATACCTTACTTCATGTGTTAGAGGGATATCTATACACATAGCAATGTATACCTTACTGCATGTGTTAAATGGATTTCTATACACAGGTTAATGCATATATACTGTATGTGTTACAGGGATTTCCATACACAAAGTAATGTATACCTTTTTGTGTATATTACATTGATTTCCATACACAAGGTAATATAAGTAATATATATTTTTTTGTATGTGTTACAGGGATTTCTATACTTACAGTAATGTATACCTTATGGTATGGGTTACAGGGATTTCTATACACAGGGTAATGTATACTTTATAGTATGTTTTACAGGGATTTCTTTACACTAGGTAATGTATACTTTACTTTGCGTGTTAAATGGATTTCTATAAACAAGGTAATGTATTTATGTGTTACAGGGATTTCCATACACAAGGTAATGTATTCTTTATGTGTTATGGGGATTTCCATAAACAGAGTGTAGACTTTACTTTGTGTTTCAGGGATTTCCATACACAAGGTAATATATTCTTTATGTGTTATGGGGATTTCCATACACAAGGTACTGTATTCTTTATGTGTTACAGGGATTTTCGTACACAGGTAATGTTTGCTTTACTGTGTGTGTTACAGAGATTTCCATACATAAGGTAATGTTGTCGTTATGTGTAATGGGTATTTCTATACACAAGGTAATGTATACTTTACTGCATGTGTTACAGGGATTTTCGTACACAAGGTAATGTATTCTTTATCTATTACATGGATTTCCATACACAGGGTAGGTATTGTATACCTTACTGTATGTGTTAAAGAGATTTCTAAACACAGGATAATATATATTTTACTGTGCTACAGGGATTTCTATGCCCCACTACAAATATGGTGGTGTTACCCCCATCAGGTTAACTCTTGCCATGTAGTTTGTTTGAAGTTTCATTGCAGAGCATTTTGTTCCTTGAACATGATAGCAGATTGATTAGAAATGAGACCAATTCCAATTATTATAAAAAGATATTAGACCAACTGATAACACAATTTGTAAGATTAGATTGGGCATTATGATTTTTAAAATATTTCGCATTGGGACATGGGTCTCTTTTGGACAAATGGGGACCTCTATAAAACACCCAAGAAATTAAATGTTCACATATAGCCCTATTCTACACTATTCATTTTTGTACACGACTTCTAAATATTTGAAGATGAGTGTTGACTTTTATTATTAGTGATTATTATTATGTATGGTATGGCAGACTAGAACATGTTTTATTGGATGTTAGATGGGGAAAATGCCTTGTGTAATTAGAACTGCTGATGTAAATAACAGAATTTGAAATACATGCTTTAATTCAGCAAATAATGATGACTAAATGTATTTTACCTTTATTGCTGCATAATTGTGGTTTTTGATATATTCATGTTGTTTTAAATGGAACATCTCTCTCTCTCTCTCACACACACACACACACACACACATACATACACATACATATCACTCTAGTGGTTAGAACATCAGCCTTGTCTGCAGGAGGTCATGGGTTTGAACCTTAGCTGAGTCATACCAAAGACTTATCACTCAGCATTAAGAGGTTAGTGTTAGGACTGGTCAGCCTAGTGTCAGGATAATGTGACTGGGTGGGACATCAGTTCTGCAGCATGATACCCCAGTGCTAGACATCACTATAACTCACACCGCAGTCATCATAGCGATATAACTGAAATATTGTTATTGCATTGAAAAATTGTTAAAGCTACGTTAAAAAGTCTAAATCACTCTCTCTTTTTCTCTCATCTGTAAATGACATATATACAGAATACATGTATGGATGGGATATTATTGCTTTTTATATCAGGAATACTAATTATTTGTAGTTAAGTGGTTTATGAAACACCCATGATGTGCTTGGAGGAATAATTTTGTGGCCATCCATCTGTCTCTGTCTTCCAAACAAGCTTTCCCACTCTTGCTCTGAAAGTATCAACTTGTATTTCAGCTAGCAAAGCAAGAATAAAATTGTTGAATATGTTGGAATTAACTTTGAAACTTCCTCGTCTAATTTCTGATGTCCTCATGGCTATGAATCATCTGTTCTTGACTGTTTTTGCAGAGCAATTCTGGTTTATGGAATGGTGATGTCTTGCTGGAAATCCATTTGTTTATTCATTCATAGGTCTGTCTGGCATCAGTACTGAAAGTAGGGTTTGTTTTTTCATCATTAAGTACCAATGTTTGTAGAATCACATATCTTGGTATATAAATGTTTCATAAATACTCAGTCCTTACTGAAAACTAGATTACTGTCATCTGTCTTTTATGGTTTGCAATCAGACCATACTGCTGTTTGCTGTTTTTCATGTTACTTTATGATATTCATTGTATGCACCCTTTTCAGATTGAGCAAGCATGTGCCACCTGTCTTATTCTTGCCTGTACCAGCCTAGCAGCCGATCAACAGGTAGGTACGAAAATGTTTAAAATCCCCTCATCCACATGCCTTCAGCTTTCATGGCCATTACAGTTTTGATACTCTTTACCTGGACTATTTTTGTACATGCTATAATAAGTAATCATTTGTTTGTTTGAACAGAATGTTGATAGAATGGTGTGATTATCTTGGGACTGTTCCATTTAAAGATACAAAATATCCAGAAAAGGCATTTTTTTTAACAATATATACCAGGGTATATTGATTTCACAGTTTACTATAAAATGATAAGAAAATTCTAAACTGCATCTAAACCACATTAAAAGTTCCTTCCAGGGTCTCGAGTATGTTTTATGTGGACATTGTTGATATTAAGGTTGATGAGGTAGTTAATGATGTGAGTGACAAATGTCTCTATTAGCTGTTTTTGACCTTTTCCCATTATTTTTCCTTTTAGAATTAACAAGTTGGTGAAATTTATGTTGGGCCTCTAGTGGCCGAGTGGTCTAAAGCGCTGTTCGTTACGGATCACTGCCATTTCACCTCTGTCTTCGTGGATTCAAATCTAGGATTCGGCAAATGTGGATATGTGAGAAAGCTTGCCAGTAGCTTCTCGTGGGTCGGTGGATCTTTCCAATGATTTCCCTGTTCTTCCTCCACCATTAATACTGGCCATTATTCATGTGCTGAAAAATGGCATAAAGCCCAACAAGACAAGAAATTTATGTTGAAAATGTTACAGAGTTTTATTGTAAATTATAATAAAACATTGCATGAAATGATGTAATAGGATCTATCGTTTTCCAAATTTGATTTGATGTTGTTTTAGGCTTAGTATTGTCCATTCATTTATAACATTTTCGACTGTTCCAGTGACCTAGTGGTCAGAGCATTTGCCTCGGATGCGGGAGGTTGTGGGTTCGCTCCCATGCCAAGTCATGCCAAAGACTTAAAGAAATGGTACTAACAGCTGCCTAGCTTGGTGCTCATCAAAAAGAGGTCAGCCTGGTGTCAGGATGTGACTGGGTTGGACGTCATGATCAGTGCTAGACATCACTATAAACTGCCACACTGCAGACATCATAGTGATATGACTGAAAAATTGTTAATGCTGCATTAAAAATCCAATCACACACGTATGTAACATTTTCTCAATCACATATATTTCCTATCATATTAATGCTAGAAATGAGCTCTTAAATCCAGCAATCCTTGAAAACAATTTTGTCTTACACATCTGAGAAAGAAGCTAGTACTCATTTATTCCCCTTACCACTTCTTGGTAGCTACCAATCAAACACGTGTTTACCAGTTTAAGTTTTTGCCTGTATGATCACGATCATAGTGCTTGATCTCTCAAAATCCAATAATTGCAGGTTTATTTTACCAATCCATATAGATGGGTGGTATAGTATTGTGTATAAAATTATTTCTTTTATGTTCTAAATGATTTTTGAATTTCAAAGTTATTTTGTGAATTTTTTTAATTTGTGAACTTGCTTACAAACCTGCCAACCCTTAAGATTTCTAAATAAGTCTTACAGAAATGACTCTTTGAATATAGACTTACAGAATAAAAGCAAAAGTTTCTTAAATAAGATTGTTGTGGTAAAATCTGGATAATTGGCTTGTCCATATTTGATTTGGATCCAGATTTTTATATTAGATTTAGTGAAATTAATAAAGAAACAAGACTAACTTTACATCATCACCTCATATGCTTTAAAGTACACACATTTTTTCATGCAAAGCATCTTCATAATAAAACTGTTGATTATAGAAGTTTTTTTTTTTAAAAGTGGCACACAACAAGCAATATATGTTCTAAATTAAAGGAAAAACAGCCTCTTATAAAGTGTTCATAATCAGTACAAAAAGAATGAAAATGAATATTTGGATTATTGTGAATAAAAGCAGGAAGGAAACATTTTTATAATGGATATTATTGTCGATTTGAGTATGTCTCGTGGCAGGAGATATGATTGCCATCTTCATGTGATGTCACTTTCCAAAAATTACATAAAGTTGAGAGATAGCAGCAGGCCATTGAGCTGCATAGGGTTTGGAACTGAAGTTTGTGCAACTATGCTAGTTGTAAAAAGAGCATTCTTGTACTGTACACACTTTTCAGCAGAACATAATTTGTACTGTTGCTGCATCCAGTTCAAAAACTCAAAATTTTAAATTGTGCTTTCCAACTTTACAATAGCAGTCCACGATGTTTTGTTACACCTTACTGAAAACTGGTCAGACTTATGAGAAGAAAATGTCTTGCTGAGCTTATCCTGTTGGAGTTGCGAATTATGTTAATTATTCTCTCTTTGTGTTCCAAGATGGTATTGTTGTTTTATTTTTGTTCATGCTGCCTGTAATTTTTGCTTGTTTAAGTAGCTTGTGTTAGTTATTTGTGTTTATGAACACTTTTAAGAGTTGCACAATGTAAATGAACAGTTCCAAGAGCAAAAAGTTTCAAACAAATGAAGATAGACATATTTCATGTCTAGTTTGCTCTAAGTGTTCCTTGACTTCTACTTGCATTGTATGTGCAGCATTGTCAGAAGGGAATTGGTCCATGGTTTTGATAAAAGAGCAAAACGAAATATGGGATGACTCTATCAATAGAATCAATATCTTTACTGCATCAGATGCTAGTGTTGTTGGGGACAGAATGGCAGTTTTCCACCGTTCCCATAAAGAATGATTCACACAATGCCTACTGTAGCTATTACATCTGGTCAACTCAGGCTGGAGTTAATTATGGGTTTGCAGAGATGCCAACACTGCTGAAGTTTCATGCATTGACTGGTACAAGAAGTAATGGCTTGGAGATAATGGGAGAGCGCCCTTCCATATTTCATCAGACCAGTCTGCATGAGTCCCCCAGCATGTCTGAGCATGGACTTTTGGCTAGTAAATTGTGGTACTTAGGTATATTTTTTTAAGTTTATGATCCATATTGTCATTGTCATTCTTCCATGCTGTGTACATGCTGCCACTCAGGCTACAAACCATTCATACATCCAGGCATATTTTTTTTATGAGTGACCAGGGATTTAGTAAGCTGTGCTGCATGTGGGTATTGGCATCTGTGTAGTTGGTCTGCACAATCCGCTTGAATGGTTCAAAAACTGACTGTCAATCCAACTGTCCAGTCACCTATCCAACACTCTCCCAAGTCCATACCGGCATGACAATTCCTGATACTTGCAGGGGCACCAATGCTGCTGATGAATCAGTTATTCACAGCATATCTATTTGCAGACATACTGCACCACACACAGGGATGTAGGTACTTTCTCATCGATGTCACAGGTATATTCCTTGCAGACATGGATACAATCCCAGATGAGGACAGCCCCCCCACACACAGCAAGTGCTTTGATAACCACCATAGATTAGCATACTCTGACCCTTGAGAGAGCATGCAGAGTTTAGCTTCAGGAATCCTTGGGGTTTAATGTATTTACTGAGTTTTGTCAATTTCTGAGTGCCCACTGATGTCATCTGTGAGCCAAGCCTATAAGCTGAAGGCTTCAGTAGATTGGAAGATGTCTGATAAGATCTGAGGACGGCAACTTGGTGGATTAATTTTCAGACAGACAGCTGCCCATAAAATTCTCTTCATGCTGGTATTCTATGCAGTCAGCATAAAACCAGCAGCAAGCACCATTTAGTCATGGATATGAACTCTTCTCTTTTGTACTTCTATATCTTCTTTTACATTAGTTGACAAGGGAGAAATGAATCACCAGGCATCTGCCTGCATGTTTGGAATTTTTCCCAGCTGATGTCGATGCTGATAAAATTGCATCCATTTTTGGAACATCAAAGTTATTGCAGACTCCATCTCCATTTAGATTTAGCTGTTGCAGAACTAATGGTTCTTTCTCTCCTTGGTCTTCAGTCATCTTGTGCCTTTTTGGAATGATCTTTCAGAAACCTGTGACAAAATGAAACAAGAAGCTCCTAATCTTTGTCTCTCTAGTCCCAGATTGGAAAGACTGGAGAGTGGATGTTCTTTCCTGAGCTGGGTATGTCTTGGGGCATACATTTTTCCACTTAGCCTCAGTCAGGATGCTTCTGATTCCTCCTGACAGGTGGGATAAGTCATGGTGCAGTCATCTTGCCAAGTTTTCCTAGATATCCTACCTTCTTGTTGCCTTCTCAAATGTGAATGCTAATGTTTCATCTGTATCTGAAGATGCGGAACCTGTGCATTTAGCTCGTATCAAGAAAGCCCTCAAAAAAAAGTAGTGGAAGGAATTGCTCTGGTAAGGTCCAATTTTTTTTGAAAAACAAATGTAGGGAAGGGACAAGTTTCTGTCAGTAATTTGTGAGTGGAATTGCATTCTTTCAAAAGTCTCATTGTCAGAGGTATCTAGCTTGTGCCCTTGGATTCACTGAAGAGAAGAAATAAGCTCCCATTAGTAACAAGGGCTACTGTTGCATAATGTTTGACAAGTTCTGACACCACAGAAGGGACTGTTTGGAGCGAGAGAAAAATCTCTCTGATCTTGCAAACTCGGACTCGGGACTCGTGCTCAAAGGCTCAGATCTTTAATCCATTGGCTTTGATGTGATTGAATATAGCAACTTTTTAAATCAAAGTCTAGAGCTTTCAAGACATGCCTATAGTATGGAAGTATGGCCCAATGTGTTACCATTATCTTTTATTTTTATATCTTTTTTACAGATTTTTAACCTCTTTTTAGCAATTCCATTTTACATTTTTGTAACTTTTCCTTTAGTTGGTACTGTATAGCAGCTGTTGTTCTGAATGTGCCTTAAAATGATACACACTACACTCACTTGAAGTTGAAGAGGGAGATATTACTTGTTTATAAGAAGACATGATATTTCCACCCTTGCTCTCTGTCATCCTGGCTATGATTAGTTTGCTTATAAGGAACTAACACAAGACAAATGCAGCTGTTATGGCATATTGGCTGACATGATGGCCAGATTGCATGCTCTGGTTTTTACTCCAAAGACTGTTCATATGAAAGGGCTTGATGGGTCTATATCAGCAGTACAATAGCTGTAAACAAAGTAACCGCTATGTAGAGATATTTATTCACAGTTAATCTTAGCATGATTATTGAGTATTCAAGACTAACATGCCAACCCAACCCACCCACCACTTTTGCCTCTTCGTCGATCTCTTTGTTAGTTTTGTTGTTTTTTATAGGTCCTTTGATAACTCGCGCCCTCGCTTATAACGTGGTCAATGTTTTTGGACCCCATTGTGCGCAAGTTATTGCGGGAGTGGTGTATTACAATATGTGGAATCAGTGTATCCCCTAGGGATGCATTATTGCGAGTAAAAAAAATTCTCCTTGGTGTCAAAACTGGAGGTTAGACAACTGAGTAAAAAACAAACTTTAGTATCAAAAACAGGTGTCGGGTAAAAAGTTTGGGGATCTCTGAAATGCAAACTTTAGTGTGTTGTTCACATTTGCTTTTTTTGCTTGAAAATGTACTTTTAAAAAAGTGAAAATTTATGTGAAGTTTTGTGTTCATAATTCAACCATTGACCAGAAATTTGTGTACTGCAGGTTGCTGACTGGGCCAGAATGGCTTTTTTCCAGTATGGAGGGGAAGCCCAATACAATGTAGGAGGTGGTGGAGGTGGAGGAGCTGTGAGAGACAGACATTTGATGCCCAGCACTATAGGGCCATCTGGTACGTGTCTCTATCAGTATTTAAATTATTAAATTCATTTGTCATTTCTGGCTGAACTGAACTAGATGAGAACTGAATACAACAGTATTTATCCATGCACAAAAATGATTAAATTCATTTGTCATTTCTGCCTGAACTGAACTAGATGAGAACTGAATACAACAGTATTTATCCAAGCACAAAAATGATTAAATTCATTTGTCATTTCTGGCTGAACTGAACTAGATCAGAACTGAATACAACAGTATTTATCCATGCACAATGTTCACTCAGCTTTGAACAGCATAAATCCAGATCTGCCATTACCTAATGCACCAGCACTTCACAGTTTATGTTGCTTACAAAAGAATCGTAGCATAGACCATGATCATCTGGCATATTAAATGATAGCAGATCTGAGTCTAGTTTATAGTTGGGTAGGAATAAAGAGCAAATTTGATACATATAGGTCTTATTTGGCTTAAATGTCAAAATTGATTCTGTATGTGTTTTTGATTGTAATGTGACAAACATACTTCAGGTTGCAGACAAGATAACATGTTTTGTGGAATTGCTGTACAGCATTTGTACTTTGGAATGGGTTACTAGGATACATATATTTTGCTTTCATAAATAGATACTTTATGAAGTCAAGATATGATATGTCTGTTTGGTTTTCTTTGTTCTCTGTTAACATGCATTTAATTTTCAATTTAAATTAGATCATTGTGGAAAACATTTGATAAAGAGATGCCAAGTAGATTCCAAGTTATGCAAGGGGAGTTAGTTTGACATTGTGGTAATACCAAAACAATATTTTTATGATGGCATATAGTTGTCATAATATTAGGAACTTGATGTATATGCTGTACAAATTGTGAATCATTTTGAACACTGGATGCCACTTCATTGGCTCTCATTCTCTCACCTGTACTCTTCAACAACAGAAACTTGTATGGAAGAATTAAAACAATGTATATGTAACCACCTGTGATGAGAGATGGTGCCAGGAGATAGTTCATGACTACAGACTGTTGAAACAAAATCATTTGATTACAGCCAAATGTAATGTTTTTAAGTCAGCATGTGTCATTTATGAAAGCCACCAGAAAATAACATTAGTTGCCTTGATACTATGACTCTTATTTGCCACCAAAGATCTGATCTCTTGCTTCTTGACAAATAAAGTAATCATGTGATCTGACTCTTGTATAAAATAATGGACATTATCAGATGACAAACCTGTTACCCACTTCATTACAGCAATAGTAGTTTTAAGAAGATATAGATTTTATTTGAGAACATGGAGTATGGTTGTGTTTTGAAAAAGTGAAATTCATGAGTGCATTCTTAAAATATTTTACTCCAAGCTAAAAGCCTTTGACTTTCACCAGGTATCATCTAGGTTCTAGGGATGGAGTCTGTGACTTTCATTTTAATTTAGTAAGCTTTCACGTCTAGGGTATTAAGATCTGCCTTCAGGGTTGGAGCCATTGCATCTAATAAGATCTGGCTTTGAGGGTTTGAGCCCCCGTGGCTTTCATCTAATAAGATCTAGCTTCCAGTGTTGGAGAATGATAATAGCCTCTAAAGCAGATTTTTTTTATTTAAAAAAAATAAATAAAATTTAATCTCTAGTTTTTTTGTCAGTTCATTTTACTACTTGTTCATTAATGGCATAGGAATGTATTTATAATTGTTTTGTTTTATGTCTTTGGTGCACTATAACATTATGTCTGTATGGATGGATTGTAGATGAATGCAGTTCACAATAACTGGCTACAGTACTGATTAAAAATTTGAAAAGAACAATAAATTGCCGCAAAGATAACATCAGCAAAAAAGTTCAGCTAAATAATGGTTGAATACTTTGTTGTCAGGACCACTTTAGTCTGTATTTACTTTTTGCATTACATTTTTTTGTTTTCAATGGCCACTGGAGCCTCAAAAGCATTGTATTGATGATATGTGTAAACATTGTTTAGACTGAATTGATATGTATTAAATTTTAGGCATTAATTTGATTTGGTTTTTTTTTTTGCATGTTAGAATTATTTTTACCTGTATGATGAAAGTTGTATTATGCTGTTGAACACTGCATATAAAATGTGTACTGATTAAGTTACTTGTGGTTATGTAGGGAAATCTTATTACAGTGTTTATATATAAAGAAAACTAATGATAGCAGTTTGGCTGGGTTTTAAACCGTGAATACTATCAAATCATTTCATTCTTTGAAGAATTTTGTCATTTCTTTGACAAAACAAAATATAAGCAATAGTATCTAAAAAAATATCTAAATGAAAACCTAAACCTAGAAAAGTTATCCTCAACTTAAGTTCAAATTGCTGTCAGAGTATAGATTGCAGTGACATATTCTCACTTGGTGTTTTACTCATGATGCAATTACAAGCCAAGTTATGTGACTCTATAGGCAATAGTCACTGAGAAACTGAGCTAATTGCAAAGATTAACCAAAATCACTGAGCCATGAAATATATGTGACCACAGACCTACCAACTCTTTTGATTTTGCCATAAGTCTTAGAAATTTACTCATAAAATATGGAATTACGGCATAAAGGTAAAAGCTATGGAAAAATTATCATTGCCAAAAAATCCAGATAATTGGTTCATCTGTGCTATATTTGGATAAGGGTTTCATTTTAGAAATAGTTAAATTAGGTAGGGAACCAGACTAACTTAACAACAACACCCCAGATACTTTAAACTGCACCTATTTGTTCATGTGAAGCATCTGCACGATTAAACTGTTGATTATAGACCTTTTTTAAAAACGGCTTTCTGAAAGTGATGCATGTTTAAGATGAAAGAGAAAATCAGCCTCTAGAAAAGAGATAAATCAGCACAGAAGAATAAAAAGGAATATTCAGATGGAAAGGACACAATTACGTTTGAGTATGTCTTGTGGCGGGAGATATGATTGCCATTGTCATATGAAATGGGAAAATGATTTCCAAGAATTACATCAGGTTGAGAGATAGCAAGAAGCCATAGAGTTGCATAGAGTTTGGAACTAAAGTTTGTGCAACTGTGCTAGTGGTAAATAAGGTCCGTGTGTACTACAGACTTTTCAGTTGAACGTAGAGTTATTATCACTGAGTCAAATGTTTAATTATGTTTTGCAGCTTTACAATAGCAGTTATTGATATTTTGTTACAACTTACTGAAAACTGTTCAATCTTATGGAAGAAAATCAGCTGCCTTACTGAGACGGACTGCGGGTTTGTGACCCCAATCAGATCTTCACAGAAAGATGTAGACTTAACCTGATGTGTTTAAATACCAGCTTGTTTGACTTATGAGTAATGTCTGAAAGAAATGAAGAAAGGTTAACCACCATAGGTGCACTGACTTGAAACAAAAATCAAGCACAGTCAACAAAACCATGAAAATGTCACAGTGTCCTGGGTTTTGCTGATTGTTGTATGTTTATGATGGAATTACTTAAAAGTTATTACACCACAGGCAGTAGGTGTTGAGAAATTTAGCTTATATGGACTATTGATCTCTTCATGAAATGTGGAGAGGAGGCTAACTTGTCAACAGTTCATATTGTCCCCACTGGGCTCTGACAAGTACAAATCTTTTATCTTTTCATAACACATAGAGGCAAACTTTACTAACTTCATATGTTTTCATTTCTTATTATTTAGAGCATTCATAATTATGCAGATTTTTTTATGCCCTATAGGAGATGCTTAAATAAGATTTTCTCTCTGTATCTTCCTAGGGATTTTTTATTTTATTTTCCTTGCACTAGGTGCTGGTATATATTCATCCCCCAACTCTAGTTCCCTCCTTCACACACCTGGCATGACTCCATTTCCATCTCAACCATCAGCGGTAGTGACGCCAGGTAAGGCACCACCTAACGTAAAATCTTTTTATATGGTATCTTAAATTTAAACTTGAATCTTTATGTGCAGTGTTTTTTTTTTTCATGTATAATGCAGACCAACTTCAAGCAATGTCAAGCCATTTCTACCATCACATGATGTGCTAGCATGGAAAAAAACAGCATTGACCCTGATTTGCTATGTATTATATGACTACTCTGTTGGCTACTGTTGTGCAGTTAGTTGAATATCAGATTCAATTGGTGGTAGTTTCATTGCACTCCCATTCCAGCTAGAGTTAGCTCCTCTTGGGAAAGGCACTTAGGTTCTTTTTCCTTGGCATGGTGAAACCAATAATGTGTTAAAAATGCTTTGTAACAACTGCACTGTTTACTTGTAGCCATAATTAGAGTGAACACACCAACTCTGACCTTCTAGTTATGTTATGTGGCAACAGATCTGCATCTGATCTTTTTTCTGCCTACAGTTGGGTACTCTTTAAAAATAGCCAATATATGTTTTGTTGATCATAGAAATTGTAATCATTCATAGACAGGGATTGAAAATAATGCTAACATGAGGTTGTTGATGTTTCAGATAGATTACTAAAACCCTGGCCTTCATTAATCTCTTGGAGCAGTGAAAATTTCCATTTCTATCATAGCAGTTAACAAGTGGTCTTGTGTTGGATGAATCAACTAAAACATGAGATGCCATTTACTTTCATTGTTCCCTCTGTGGGTCTGGGGTTGATAAATAGGCTTGATGTGTCCATGCTGCATGTTATAAGAGGCTACATAGTGGTTGTGCCAAGAGTGGAAAGGATCCTGATTAAACAGGAGACCCATGAGTGGGCCTTCCAGTGCAATACTTTGCTTCTTACTTGATGGTTGATTGGTATGGCCTGGCCATGACAAATTTGGCTTACCATGCTGAGTCTCAGGAAGTCTCCTTACCCCTACAATTTCCACCTCTTTTCACTTTTTGTTTTCCTCCTCAGAAGATTTCCTATAAGGCTTTGGGTTATTGGTTCAATCTGGAGGTATCTTTACCTTTTGAGTGTACCACCCTTGTATCACCAACACTTAATAAGTGTCCCTATTTTGGACTCAATGGTGGGTGGGTGAGCATGGGTGATGAATATAAAACAAAACATAATGTTATCAATATTTTACATTTTATAGGCTTAGCTTTAGGTTTTGTATTTTATGATAGTGTTGGGTTTTTGGATGCTACATGGATACAGTCTACTAAAAGCATTCTGCTAGAAGAGGGGATGCATAGCAATGAGTACTGCACCATCAAAAATGTACATCATGTGCACAACTGACTTGATTTAAATGTTTTTCGGATCATTACTTTTTGCTCTGTGTTTATGCTAGAATCATGAAATTGTGGATGATCAGCATTTCTTTTTGCTTTTTTTGTACCAGTAAAGAAGAACATTGATGTCATCTTTGATTGGCCATGTTGTTGTTGCTGTGGGACTTAACGCCATTTTTCAGCACATGATAGGCTTTACATGGTGGTCAGTATTAATGGTGGAAGAAGAAACCGGGAAATCCGCGGAAAGAACCACATACCCACGAGAAGCTACTGGCAAGCTTTCTCACATATCCACACTCGGCCACTCAGGGCCCTTGAATATTTGTATGTGACTCAACTGTAACAGAAGTTGGTCATTCAAGCCAAACTTTCCAACATAAATGACTTCTTATTTTCTTTTATACCAGTCTGTATATTGTCATCTACTCCAAAAATGTGCTACTGTTGGTGTGGAGATTCATGTTTATGAGTAACCACCTTTTGGGACACTTTGATGTGCACACTACAGTTGAAATATTGAGATGTTTTAAGCTGCTGCAAATTATCTGGGAGAGTGAAAGCTCATGCTGTGTAAAGTAAATCCTACTATAATACAATGGTCAGAGTCCGGTCCGCAATGTGCCTGCATGCTATGAAATGTATAAAGTAATTTCCAAACAAGTCAATGTTGGATGAGTATCCTCTTTACTACTAGGGCAAAAAGCTACAATCTCAGTTAACAACTCAAACTGATACATATTGAATGAAAATATAAATAAAATGGTGATTACCTATTTATTATTTATTGGGTGGAGTGCAGAGAACAGTACATTGGTACATATATGTGCATAAGAAAATTTGCAACTAAATAGTGCTTGTGTACTCACTAACTGAAACAATAGTAATTCTATCAAAAAAATGGTCACAGAGAAGCATAACGTTGAATTTCTCAGTTTGATTCCATCCGAATCCAAATACTTACTATTATGCACACATTAACATGTGACACACTGTAATTTTGGAAATATTCATACATGCTGAACATGTCCAAAGAGATTTTTGACTGACAGTAAAATGCATGATTCAGATATTGGGAGTTTCTAAAAAGAAATTTAATTTATATTTATCATTGGAAAATACTTTAGCTGAAATATGTTCACAAGGTCAGTGGCATTGACTTCATAATGTAATTGAGGTAAACAATTCAGCAGAATTAAAAATTGCCTGAATAATGATTGGGAGTAAGCCATTTAATTTCATGAATAAAGATTAATCACCAAATACAGTTGTCATTTATAAGTAATAAATTAAGCCCAATATTCATTGAAACTGCAGTCATTAATTATAACTTTGCAATACTGCAGAGCAGAAATAGGTAATAGCATTTTTGTAATAATAAATCCCTCCATCCCTGCAGCTTAAATTGTTCTGTTCTGGTGTTCATCAACAGTACATGTAGGTTTTGGCATTACAGTAACAAGTGACCTATGTCTAGAAGCTAATGTCTGCATTTCTGTATAGAAAATGAGAAAAGATTGAGTCTGATTTTATGCATATGGATATAATCATATGATGACTTAAGAGCGTATATGGAAGAGATGATGTGGGGTTATATTTATATTTTATGAAAGTAACTGGGGTAAGATGGAGGAAATGGAGTAGTGGGGGTTTACATTGTAGGTAACAATGACCAAAACTGCTGCAGACAATTTGGGTGTTAATCTTGTTTCAGCAATGGCATTGTTTGGTACACAGGTTTGTATGGTGGTCAGTTGAGCAGTCAATGTTAGTCTTTTGTTTTCACTTAACTTGGTATGTAAATTATTTCATTTGTAGATTTGGGACAAAAGCTTTTCTTTGCCCAATATATTCCTTAGTGCTTGTTGTGTAAGCCAGATGGCTATGTAAATATCTATCAGTTATTTTTAACCTTGGATTTGGCATCATTTGTATACAGGATGCATTGAAGACAAACACAAAGACTTAATGACTTTATTGTTGATGTTTCAGTAATAATTAGATAAACAATTAGCAATTTTTAAGGAGCTAAAGTTTTTCAAAAATAAGTGTGAAGCAGTGCAGATTTTATTTTCTTCAAGAATGGAACACATCTTGTCAACTTATGAAATAAAATTTTTTTTATAATTGGCACACAACTTTGTACTACTTCAAGAAACTGGTGAAACTATTGTAAAATTTTTAAAGCCACATCATGCTGTATCCAAAGTTGTGATATAACAAAACGTGATCACTTGGCTTCACTGTACATTGCTAACATTTGAATTTTGGGCAAGCAATGTTCATTTGCAACTCCGGACAATTTGTCAGCATGTTACAAGATATATTGTTATAAGATACATACACACAGAATACAGGAAATTACATATAAGCTGAGTTATGTCCAAGAATCATATATGGTAAATCTGTGGGAAACCAGAAGATGATTATTTGCTTCATTTCCTTCATAGACCCTTCAAGAGAGTCAAGACTTCATGACCCAGTTTATACTCTCATGTGCTACTTTAAATGCACTGAAAGTATTAATAGGAACAGGCAAGACTTATACACCATATTAAGGAGGAAAAGCAGGGCATCATTCAGCAGGCTTTGGCATCTTGGTTCAAGTGGATGATTCGCTTAGAATATTCATGGATTTCTCAAGCTTATATATGCCTCATGAAATGTCAGCACATGAAATTATAGTAACTTCTACAAAACTTGCATTCAGACAGAACTGCTTGATTTAGGTTATTGCTGAAATTTTCAGCTGGCAGGTGGGCAGTCAACATCTTTCATCTTCTATATTTAGGTTATAGAAAAGAGAACCTAATCTCAGAGGAATAGTAGGCTCAGACAACCCCATGATGTTGATGCCGGCACAAACTCAATCAGTGGCAGTAGTTTAAAGCTTTCTCTGAATTTGCTTGGAAATTTTCTTCAGTAAGGAAACAACACATTTTTCATTGCCTGTTGATTAAAGCTTCAAAATAATTATATGTCAGCAGTAGTTATTTCCCAGGGGTATGTTTTTTTCTACTTATGTGAGGAAGGGATTACAAAGGCATCTCCTCTTACTTACTCTCCCAACATTAATGAAATTCATTTTTGTATTTGATGGAAAAAGGAATTGTTATCATATATATGCTCCAAGAATAGTCACATTATAACGCATCTCTACCACACCTTTTCACAAGATGAGTATCTTTGTTGATGCATTGTACAAGCTTAGACTGAGGAACAGCTGATATGTGGTTAGCAACCCAGCAGTGGTGAGGGAAAAAATTATATTACCATGGTATAGAAGAGTTTTTTTCACTTAGTTTCTACTTGTGTTTTTTGAAGATGTATAGGTGAACAAGACACATTGTTTGTTCTTCCTGGGAGGGTTAGATTCTGTAAGTAGCAGATGTTAATTCCTTAATGTCAATGTGATCATGTAAGCATTCTTGGAAAAACTTACTTAACATTTCCCAAACAAATAAATGAGTAAAAATTGATGACTCCTTATATTGTACAAGTCTTTACTTTTTTTCCTCATGTTCAGTTTGCTTCTAGAAAATTTATAACAAAGAAAATATTTGTTAACTGTATTGTTCCTAATCTGTTTCAGGCATTCAACATTATCCCCAGACATCCACCTCCATGCCAGCCCTTGGACAACCTGGCTACACCCACATGACACCATACATGCCTGATGTCACCCTCTCAGGGAAGCATAATGGCATATGTCTGTATATGGCAAGAATACTAAGGTAGTCATCCACTAAACTCAAAATATTTGCTTAGCTGTATAAATTGTTTTTAAGGAATTATATGAGTGTTGTAAAGTCATACTTAACCAGTAACAGTGTTGTATGTATTCCTGTCACTTACCTTGCTACCTGTGATTATTGCCTTGCTTTCCCATTAAGTTCATAATTCCAGTCTCCCATTTTATGGAACATTGGAGAAATCCAGAACAGAATTGGTTTGCTCATCAATTGTAGAAATAAAATAATTATAAAGTCCATGCTTAGGCAGTACACTCAGTTATTGCGTTGAAATAATTTTATAGCAATACATTATTAGTACATTAAAATAAGTACTGGATTAGGTAGTATGAATTTAATCATTGCGTCAAATAAATTTAAGACACTGCTGTGAATACATCCTTGCCTCGTCAGTATGATCTTACATTTTGTTGTTAAAATTACTCTATTTTGCTATTTCTACAGTATAGTTTGAAGGCAAATATTTGCTTTTTCTCCTTTCTGAGAGTACTAGTTTCAGTGTCTCATGCTTTTCTTTGCAGAAATGTCACAAAATACTAAAGTTTGGACATATATGCACTAAAAATCTTTATGCTGTACAATGTGCATATGAATAGATTGTTGTTTGGTCCTATGATATATGGGGACTGGCTGAGTGTTGGTGTACGTAGAAAGAAGGAAGAAATGCCCATCTTTCCTCAGTACTCCTTACTTCCAGAAGTGTTTGGGAAGTTTCTTTTCCAGAAAGAAGAGTACTTTCCTACTTGAAATATAACTCCCTAGTTCCAAGAAATTATGGGACCAATTACTCCTCAATTCCAGTAGCATCTGGGATCTGTCTAAAATCAAGAGACAATTCTCCTGAGGAGTTGTAGAATTCTCTCAGGGTATTTATTGATTCCAGGAGTATATTGAATCTGTCTCTTGTAAAATCATGAGACTGAATGCTCCAGACGAATCTGTGAATTCTGACAAAGTAAGTTAGTTCTTGATACCAGGAGTGTATCAGATCTGTCTCTCACTGAGAAGAGACTCTATCAGTGTCTCTGGCTTGATAATGATTCCAGCAACTAGATCATGCATCCTAAAGAAGGGATAGTAGTTCTATCAGTCTGTATTGTCTAATTCTCCATCAGATCATCATTGCCTGATTGGTCTTTGACCAGTCACCTGGCACCTGTCTTTGAGTGCCAGTCACCTGGCACCTGTCTTTGAGTGCCAGGCACTAGTCAGTGGAATCCCATTAATGGCACAGGAGGAACATGGATCAGGTTGACACCTTTTCCCCTTCTCCATTCTGCTGACCAATCATAAAAAATACAGGGTTTATGTGTCCAAGTAAAATAAGTAAGAAAGGGAATCAGATTGGTACCAACTCCATTTGTTACGTTCCCATTCACCCCTCTATAGAATGTTGTGACATCCATTCAGAAGTGAGTCATCCTTTCCATTAAGAAAGGATGCCTATCCTTTGGCTTCCAATCAGTTTTAAGATGTGGCATGTCATGCACATACATGTTTTGCTTGTGTGGTGAGGAGGCCAGTCCATTCCCACTAGATGATCTCAGAAGGCCAGAAGTATTCCCATTACCCATTAAAAGTCTGTAAGGATGGTCCTGCCTCTCCCTGTGAGCATTTATTTGATGTTGATACCATTTAGAGTGGATGAGAGAATTTCCTGTTTTGCTTGTAAGGAAATTTTACCACTCCCTTTAAGGAAGTATTGGATGAGGTTAACCCTGCTCCTCAATTCCTGTATCATTAGAAAGACTCTAGGTATGGAAGACCCATCTTCTGTCAGTTTCAGGAGCAGGAAGATGATGTTTGTTTTTGTTTTTTTTGTAAACTCTATCAAATTCACAAAGGAGCTGCTTGCTTTGGATTGTGTTCCTTATCTCAGTATTTGCTTCATGTGAAAGAAGAGATGTGATCTTTTGAAAACATGGTGAATGAAATTGATGGCCTTCTTTCCTGGATTGGTGTCACAAGCCTTTGGTCACTTTGGGCGTGGAGGACAAGAAAATCATCTCCAGTTTGCAGAGACTCTTAAAAGCTGCTCCACAACTATATCTCCTTTTATTCCTTTGTTTGACCAAGGTAAGGAAGCATTTTCAAAGGTTTTCAAAAGGTCATGGATATGCTAGGCAGCTTATGGGGAAGCCACCCCTCTGTGTGATGACACCTGGTTTTGGCATCCAGGTATAGAGTTCAATCTCCTGCTTGGCCTGTTAAGCCACATTCTTGGATGCTAGGGCATTGCAAGTGGGGCTTTTGATTGGATTTGGAGTCACCTTCCATTCAAGCAGTTTGAGGCGCTGGAGCTTAAACCTTGTATGCTTGTCAACATTGTCTCATATGCTACTCTTTTTTTTCAAGAGTCTCTGTCTGACGGAGGAATCTGCCACTAGCCATTTTGCAACAGTTGCCAGAACTTTGAGGTATGCTTTGTCAGTGCCCATGGGCTAATGCAGGAACTGTTCATCTTCTGCTTTGGACATGTCAGGGGGTCTTACTTAATCTGAGTCAGAAAAGGGCTGCTCCGTTGGAGGCAGAATCTTTTTTCATAAGTCTCCTTACCTCCAATGCATCTTGGGACCCGAAGTCACCAGCTGCAATGGTCTCTCGCAGCCTGCCCCTGCCCTATCAAAATGTTCCTAGAAGCATCCTCATCTTTACAATTCTCAATGCCTTCCTTAAAGTTTTTTCAAAAAGATGCAGCCTCAACATCAGGACACAACACTAGGTCAAGCCTCCCTCTCACACGGCTTTAGATATGGAGGTGGGGACTTAAGGGCCAACGATGAAGCATGTAGTCTGACAAAGGGCAGTGGAAGAGAGTGGTAAACAACCAGTCTCCAGCTTTCTACTCCAATATTTTTCAGGTCTCCAGGAAAGGTGGAAAGTTCTGGCTTGTCATTAGTCTTTCCACCCTAAACATAATTTCATCATGATCTAGACTAAAGCCACAGCTAGGAAAGCATAAGGCCTGGCAACTGAACTGTGTCCATTGAGTTTTAGGATACATGCTATCACATCCTAATTTTTTCCTCATAATAAATACCGCTGGTTTTGCCTATACTGAAAGGTTTTCCCCTCTTGAGCTCTGCCATTAAGACTAACCTCTGTAGACCTGTCAACCCTTGTGATTTTGGTTTAAGTCTTATGGAAATGTCCATTAAAATACTTGTAGATTGACAACACAAATTATGGAAATATGTTTGTAATAAAATCCATATACTGGCTTGTCTGTGTTTTATTCTTAATGGGGTTTTATATGAGATTCAGTGGAATTGATCAGGGAACGAGATTAACTTTACTAGAGTACCTCAGAAACTTTAAGTCACACATATTTTGTAATGCAGAACATTTGCATAATTAAGCTGTTGCTTACTTGTTGTAAAAAACACAGTGACCAACAACCAACCGGTGAGGACAAAAGGGAGAATAAATCACTTAAAAAGTTTTAGTAGTGCAGAAGAATGAAAGGGTTATTCATGGTTGATTGGTTGGTTGGTTGAAATTTTACGGCGCACCAGTACAAAGAGGCCATTTAGCGTCATACAAAAGGTTGTATCCTTCATTATATACAAATGGTAAAAAGATTCTGTATCGGCCAGCGATACGAAGCCAAATGGCTGAAGGTAAAACAATAGCAATGGTAACAGTGATAAAATAATAAAGTTTCCCGATCAACTGGGATTGCAAAAAATGTATGACAACGAAAACATATGAAAGGTAATTAAAATATATTGATCGTACATATATATAGCACATAAAAATGTTTAAGATGATAGCATGAAAGTTTTAACTTATATGTTTACTTCCTTAAGAAAGTCTATAACTTAAGAGATACTAACTGTATCAAAGAGCTCCCTCATGTCTTGCACATTGTAATATTGATCACGTGTAGATTGGAGGTCGAAACACTCCAGCATAAAGTACTTAACTGTGAATGGTTCATTGCAAGATATGCATTCTGGTGGGTTTTCTCCTTTTAGTATGTAGGAGTGGGTTAAATAAGTATGGCTGATTCAAATTCTAGCAATGACTACCTCCTCCCTACGGTCGGCTCTGTAGAAAGGAGTCCATTCTCCTAGAATTGGCTTGATGGTATGAAGTTTATTATTCACGGCATCATTCAGATTCTTTGGGAAAAAAGCAGCAAGTAGAAATTATGTAATCACCACAGCCCATATGAAGTTTAATTTTTTAAGGATTACATTAACCTGAGACTCTTTGAGCTCTGTAGGGTTTTGAAATGGCAGTTTGTGAAGCAGTACTGGATGTAATTGAGATTTAAGTAAACTTTACAAATGTTTGAAATTAGCACAATGTTTTCTGCCACTGCATCAGACTTGATTCACACTTCTGTAAATGCATGTTTTCCAGCTTGACAGTACATGATGTATTGTTATACCTTATTGAAAACTAGTCTAAATTGTGGAAAATAATTGTCATACTGAAAAGGTCTTGTACTGGGTTGGCAGGTCCACTTCTGCTAGCAGAGCTTTTACGAGAGTGATGTGAGCTTTTGGGGGTCCCCATTCTACAGTATTTAAATCACTGGTTGATGCACAAACGCCAAAAAGAGTCATTTTTCACAAGATCTGTCCCATTGCTGGTTAACTGTCACAGGTCTTGTTGTGACTCAAGGGAAAATCAGAGCTGATCCCATCTCAGCTGTTTTAATTGAGCAAGATAATGTTTCATTGGATCTTTTTGCAGGCATTAAGTCAAGATCTTTTTGACTTGCCTCCATATTTCCTCCTCCCCAATGCATACCCCACTCTTGTCTTTGCATATACACATCAGATTTGGGTTGGAGTACTTGCTGGAAGCAGAAAGTATAGTTCTTCATGGTTTGTGGTTGTGGAAGGAAGCTACCATTCACGTAAACAATTTGGAAATAAAGGCAGTATTTGAACCCATTTAGGGATGTCAAGGATAATAAGGAGTCTTTGTGTGATGGTTTGCAGCCACAACATATCGGGAGTAGCATACTGTGTAAAGCAAGGAGGTACATATATATATCTCTTTTCATGGAGGCTTGTTGGAGATTACCGTCCTTGTTCTTCCTATTCTGGACAAACAAAACTGTTCAAGGAAAGGCATGGTTGTCCTCAAAAAATAGACTTGGCACCAATCTGTTGCTGAGTCCATATTCAGGCTTTGGGAGAGTCCTCTTGGAATAGTATGGAACACAACTGAACAACAAGCTTCCCTTACATGTCTCCAGTCAGAGGGCCTGGACATTGGATGCCTTCACTCTAAGGTTTACCATCTGTTTGTTCAGACCTTCACACCTTTTAAATTATTCTGCAAATGCTTCACATAGTCAGGACCTCCTTTACTGAGTTCATTCTGATGGTCCCTCTGTGACCCCAACAGTTGTGGAATCTACTCAGCATATTGGTAGACTAACTCATGACATTACATCACAGGAGGGACCTGCAGGGGTTTCTTCACAACAGCTCATAGATTCTCCATCTTCACACTTGGCTTATCTCAAATGATTTATCCACTGGGATAAATTTGTGAGAAAAGTTGCCAGCTGTATCATTCAGGCCAGGGGATGGTTTACATCAAACACATTTCTAACTTGGTTTAGTCTTGTTGAAGCTTGTGTGCATGAGATAATATCATTTGTAATACTTTTACTTGGCATCTTTATAATTATACATGTAATGACTTGTATATGATAGAAAACACCAAGGAATTTAGTTTTTGTAACAAATAGGATACCTCAGAAAATCTCGGACAATACCAACATTATTATTATTATTATTATTATTATTATTATTATTATTATTATTATTGCACCAGTCATATGTATGCCAGGTGTATCATTGCCACTTTAAATATACCACTTTGTATGCCTGGTATATCATTACTAGTCAAGGTTTTTGGAGTTTAATCTGTCTCAGAAATGGATATTGCATAATATTGTTTTGGAAAGAAAATGCATTTCCAAATTGGCGATCTCTGAATATTATAAAGGAAATCAGCTCTTGTATTAGTACAGGATGGTGTTATTGTTAATGACATAATTTTTGTGTACTTTTTAGGATGGCATTTAAACTTAGAAGTTTACCCAAATATTGATTTGCCTGACCCACCATAACAGTGCTAGTTGCCCTTGTCCATCTATACATCACAGCTTGGTTAGAGATTTTTAGGCACTGGAGGGGCATCCATGTTAAGTGAACATATTTATGATTTAAGTGTTACGTTTCGGCTCAGTCTAAGTAACATAAAAGACAGAGTGAAGATAACAAGCTTTGTAAATTTTTACAAAATATAATTTTTTTCCCTAGAAAACATGAAATAATGTAAATAATTTAAGCAAGACTTAGGGTTTACAGAAATGATCCAAATTTTGTTCAAAATAGAAATATAAGTCCTGTAAAAAGTTCTAAACACAGTCTGAAAGTGTCTGAAGTTCCGGTCCAAAATGGCGGATGACCATGTCAGACGAAGGCTAACAGAAAATTCCAGAATTTAAACAATAAAGCACAGTTTGTGTTGTCCCGTTCCAATTTTCCAATATTTTCAGGAAAATGTCCAAATCAGTAATGTTGTTCTCCAGGAAAACAATTATTCATAAAAACAAAGAAAAAATAGCTCCACTAACAAGACATGTTGTTCTACGTAGGCATACGAACAGACAACTTCTTCTAGCACAGAAAATACCTTTCTAAAAGTTGTATAACTGACTTTACGACTTTACAACTGTGTATGACTCAACTACGACTGTCGAATGTTGACTCTCGAATAAGACTGCCAGTTCGTGACTGTGTACACCTTACAAAAATCTCAAACATATAAATGAAGCTAATGCGTTGTTTGAATTGCACACGCACGAGGATGCATGCAATTTCGTAATACTTCTGGACATTCAGGAAAGCCTGACCCAGTATCAGCCAATCATTTTCATTTGCTATTCCTGAATGTTTATTTGTAATGAATTTGTTATCATACACAGCACGTGCTCACATGAGCCACTTCTACGACTCAAGTAAACACTGTTTTTTCAAAAACATGTTAGATGATATTATATTAATTATATTAATAATTACATTTAATGAAATAAAATGAAATAAAAAGATTTATACAAAATTGATTACTTAACATACACATACTTAACTACAGGGTCGTAACATTAAGTTTACAGTGTAGGTATTTCATCAATGCTGTAATTAAATTTGCACTTGTGGTGACAAAAAATATTTTAACTTGTACAGGGATTTTTGTGTATCCATGAGACATTCTAGCCATGTTTATTGAGATTGTTTTATCATTCTTATTGATAACTAAGGAAATCTCTAAACAGTTTGTTTACACATTATGCATTTCAGACCAATCTGGGATGTTATGGTCACCAAGGATTTTCCATGTCAGACTCCTCAAGGCATTGTGAACTATGTGAGTATATTATATAACGATGAAGCAGTGTAGTTTCCAGGAATATTTTAGAGTGTAGTAAAATACAATTTCTTAACACACTTATACTGCTTGCACAGCAGTCTGATGTTTTATCAATAAATAAAATACAATGAAAAATTTATTTAAACATTAAATAACCTAATTAGTTCAAATATATACAAGGAGTGCAAACAATATCCCACCTCTCAGCTCAGTTTTCTTGCTGCGGAATTGTAAAAAGATTGAAAAACCTATACATATCCATTTAAGCACACTTAACATACTATGCATAACTTTCAGATGACCATCCATTGATCACTCTTTTCAGCATTATCCATTTTAAAGTCTTGATATTTGACTTAGTCTGGCAGAAGTAGTTGATTGTACCATTGGTTGTGTAACCCTTGAAAGTAATAATCATAAGTAATATAATAAGAATCATAAGAATTTTACACAGATTTTCAGAAGAGGAATATTTCTTGAAAATTCAGATAATAGAAAATTTAAAATTCAGATAATAGAAAATTTAAAATTTAAAATTCAGATAATAGAAAATTTAAAATTCAGATAATAGAAAATTTAAAATTCAGATAATAGAAAATTTGGTTCATGACATCATTGAACTTAGATATCAAGACTAAGTTGGACCTGTTAGGTTAAAGAAATGTATTAAAAATGTTTATGATGTCATGGTAATTTGATATGTTTGTACTAAGAATTTTTTATAGAAGACAAAATAACGGTGATATAAAAAATATGAATAATTGTATGACAGATTTACCATGGCTGATCATGATTTTGATGATAGAGAGAAAAAATGTTTGCAAAGGAGAAAAACATACTTTATATGACTGTTTACCATATGATGATAGCAATGAGAGGAAATAAATGGCTGTTATAGAGAAAATCTATACTTTATATGATTTATTACTGATGATAATGATGTGAAAAGAATAAAATGATAATTCTTTGACAGGAGTCCAAAGTTTTATCAATAAAATGCATGGAATATATGTGACAACTTGATATGACCTTACATATACAAAGTTTAAAGTATAGATCATGTTATTTCATGTTGTCTCAGATAGTCATCATATTTTATGATATGATGACAGGAGATGGGGGGGGAATAACCG
Source organism: Potamilus streckersoni (assembly GCA_016746295.1). NCBI lineage: Eukaryota > Metazoa > Mollusca > Bivalvia > Unionida > Unionidae > Potamilus > Potamilus streckersoni. The sequence goes on from JAEAOA010000678.1 coordinate 289,475, forward strand.
ATCATTCAGGACAAAACCCAAAAGCAGCTGCAACCCCAACCTTATACTTGAAAACATTCTGCTAATTAGTCTCAGAAGCAATTATTCTTCCCGCAAGCCTCTGGTCTTTCACCATTGACTCGTGTCCCCAACTGGCCACAGACAACAATGTGGTAGGTAGGTTTTTCAAACAACAAATCTTTTTACCAGGTGAGTGGGTGATCCAAATAGTCTTGGAGGAGTTTCAGAGCTTATTTTGTCAGCCCCCTTCCATTACCAAAGCTCATTTTGTCAGCCCACTTTCATTACCATAGCTATTTTATTAGCCCCCTTCCATTACAAGAGTTCATTTTGTCAGCCCCGTTCAATTACCAGAGCTCATTTTGTCAGCTCCCTTCCATTACCAAAGCTCATTTTGTCAGCCCACTTTCATTACCATAGCTATTTTGTTAGCCCCCTTCCATTACAAGAGCTCATTTTGTCAGCCCCGTTCAATTACCAGAGCTCATTTTGTCAGCTCCCCCCTTCCATTACCAGAGCTCATTTTGTCAGCCCCCTTCCATTACCAGAGCTCATTTTGTCCGCACCCTTCCATTACCATAGCTCATTTTGTCAGCCCTCTTCCATTACCAGAGCTCATTTTGTCAGCTACCTTCCAGTACCAGAGCTCATTTTGTCAGCCCCCTTCCATTACCAAAGCTCATTTTATCAGTCCCCTTTTATTACATAATCTCAATTCCTCATGGAAGTACTGTTGTACAAGACACAACTTTACAAGCAAGAGATCAGGGTGGTTATTGAAAACTGGGTGGTAGAGATTGTTGGGAACCAACAATCTCCTGATGTTTACTCCAACCTTTTTTCTTTTTTTTTGGCCCGGAAGGCAAATGACAAAAACAGAGCAGTTATCATCTAAATTCATCTAAATCAGTGCATATTAAAATACATGATGGAAATATCAATGTCATTCTACCTCTCTATCTGTCTAAATGAATTTGCCATCATTCTTTTTTCTGACAGATGCTTGTTTTTATGTTCCTAACCATTTGTCGTCATGGAAATTCCTGCAGTTTGCATATCAAGGAAACTGTTGTCATTTTTGTTTTCCCTTATGATTTGAACATAAGTTCTTGGATTTTTACAAAACTACTTAACTGTGTTGTCTCTCTGTTCTACTATGTATGATTCCATGACAGTGTAGTTTACATTTTCCTTTAAAAGCATTGTAAATTCAGTTCTAGACAAAGTAAAAAAGGATCTCATATCCCTTTTGAATCATCTATGTTTTCTAATAAATTGAGAAAAGTCCAGTTCATCTGTCTGGGTATGGAATTTCTCACCCACTTCAACCTGGTACATCATCCCCTCTTTCAGGTGGCCCAAATCAACCTTGCAGAGTCCATTTCCAACAAGAAATGGATCACAGCTTGTGTGTTTCTGCAGCTCCTCAGATTGATTAATGCAGGAGCAGATTTTATCACACTGGGTTGTCTCTACACATGCCAACTGCAGATGGCATTGCTGTCTCAGTGCCTTTTTTCATTGCTGCTTGATTACATGATCATTGTAATGAGTGTGATGGTGTCATTCCAGGACCATTCATGCAACTACAACTGGCTTATGAGAGGAATACCTCAACTGGATGTAACTGTATACAGATACAAACATCTGTGGTTCTGGAGCCCATCTATTACCAGGCTTTGATGGCATCAGCAGCCTATGGGATCTGGAGACCACAGCTCTTCACATCAGTCTCATTGATTTTTGGAGTGACCATCTTCAGAGCAAAGATCATCTTGTCAGACATCTCAGTGGTAATGATATACCTCCTCAGACAGGGCAGTACCAAATCAACCCAACATGGCATACTGGTCTGGGAATTCCAACATTGGTACTCAAATCACAACATTGACATCCAGACTCATCATTTTGGCTGTTCTCTGTCAAAGGGACACATTCTCCCACCATCTTTGTCCAGTGATTGATCTTTTTGCAACTATGTGAAATCACCAGCTGCCCACCTTTATTTCCCCAGTATTGGATCCAGAGACTTGGTCTGGTAGGCACTCTTTCTGTCAGTTGGGAGGATTTGGTTTCTTTACCTACCCAACAACATTCTTAGTTGCAAAGATTGTACGGAAATTTAGTGTCAAGAAGTGTAAAATGATTTTGATTTCCTCTCAGCATCATGATCAAGCAGTAGATCTACCCAGGAGGATCCAAGCAAGACCCAGTCTTCTCAGACAGCTTTAAATGCACATGCTTGCTCTGATTGTCTTCTCCTTCATGCTTGGCTCTTGTCAGTAGAGCCCTGCACAGACATGCCTACCGTCCCACATTTTGCTTATTAGTCCCACAAAATGCTGCCCAAATTTGCCATTTGCTATTACTGACAGAATTGGAAATATATCATATCTGCATATGCATGATGGTTTAAAATAGCCATTGCAAACACGTGTGAGTTGAGGTTGTTGTTATTCAAAAGTCTACACTCACAGATTTTTTTTATATTCTGATTACAATGAATTATTTCTTGATTCTGGACAAAAGTATCATGGCTTCTAAAAAGCAATTGGATATCAAAAAAGTGATTCAAAACTTACATAAAAGAAAATTATTGTTTTTGTATAAAGAATACACTGATGGGTATGAATTCTTCGATTCTTCAAGCCAGGAAAGAATGCAGACACAAACTCTTTCTGCAATGTCTGTAATTGTGAATTTTTAATAAAGTCTGGTTGAATGTTCGATATGCGCAGACAAAATGACATTCCGACTTTGAAAAAGAAGTTAAACGTTTTAAGAAAATTATTGGATTTTTTAATTATAGGCTGGATCTAGTGCGATTTCGTTATCTATGCCCAAGTCTGATGTAATTAAAGCTGAAGTTATGCTAGTAGATATTATTACTGAACTCAATCTGCCTATGAGTGCAATTGATACATTTTCAGAGGCTTTTCAAATTATGTTTAGTTACTCTGACATTGCTATACAATTTCAATATGGTAGATCAAAAGGAACTGCTGCTGTTAAAGAAATAGCGGCCAATACTACATTAAAATTAGCTGAAAGATTGCGGAATTGCCCATTCACTGTTTCTACAGATATAAGCAATGATTAAGAAAACTTCAAGATCTTTCCTGGACTTGAATTTTGTGTACTTGTACATATTGTAAATAGGTGGGTACTGGGTTTTGTACAAAAATATTTATTATAAATATGCATTACTAGTATTTAATGGTGTTTTGAGAGAATTTGGTTTATTCATTCAAACATTATTATGTTCCTCATTTTCATGCTCTGTCCCTCATTTTTGGTGGTGGTATTCCTCAAAAACATTTTGTTTGCTGGGGTGAGTATGTCTGCTTGCAGGATAAATTGTTCAACCCTTCAGTTGTGGAAAGAATTGCATGAGCTAGAAGGCTTTGTGCTTTGAAGGCTTATGAGGGAATGTGGCAGTTTTCAGAGACTTATGCATAGTCAATAACATTATCCATTTGATTGCCTCTGTCCCACAAGTAGATGACATTTTTTCTCTCATTGCTACTATTAAGGGCTACCTCTCTGTGACATCAGACACATTCCATCATCATGGCAGAGAGGACATCTTGTTAACCAACTTTGACTTGCATAGACCTAATCACTGACACTGTTCCCATAGTGGAGTCTTTGTTTAAACATGGCTGAATTAAAACAAGTTCAGACCTTAGCCAGGACTTTGCAGAAAGTCCTTTCATACAAGACCTATTTCCTGATAGCATTAGTTTAAGCAGTGAATTAATGTCCTCTGTCGACCTAACCTTCCTTTAGTTTTGATCAGACTTCTAGACCTTATTTATGATGCAACCCAGTTTTGTCTTCAAAAATTGGTTGATGTCAGTATACAATTACAAGATCATCATATGACCTATCTTTTGTATTGACACAACCCAAGAGGCCTGCCTTCATACTGGATCCAGTATGTGCACTCAGATTTTTTATGAAACAGACTGAGCCAGTTCATCTAGCTCAAAGATGTTTTTTCCTCCTAGGTAAACATCGGAAAGAGAACATAACCCCTCAAACCCTGTCGTGGTTAATATGCACATCATGTTCTGACATACAGCCAGAAGAGACACCTGATAAAAATCTCTGATCATGAATTAAGAGGAATCTTTTTGAACCTTGCATTTGACATTAATGTCTCTATCAAAGATATAACTGAGGCCATTGTCTGACATATCAAGTCATCAATGTCAGGTTTTTATCTAGGACACTTGGCTCCATAGTGACACACTAGATTTGTTAGGCCCAATCTTAGTCATACCAGTGGTTTCCAGACCCAGTCATGTCAGCACAATGGAGCTTTGGATTTGCCCAGAAATGTAGTGGTAAGATTATTTCTTCTTTCTAGACATTACCCACAAAGCCTTTGGCTGAGATGCTTGCAAGCTAGGAGAGTGGGTTAACCGTTATGAGGTTCTACTCAGCTTAAAACTAGCAACACCTATTATTGGCAAGGGAGATAATGGGCAAGAGTTATTGCCTATAATATTTATAATATTGCTGGAAATGATTTGTATTTTTTTTAAATTCTGGATTTGGGAGGAAGTGGGGCATATATTCCAAACATTAATGTGATCAAGTAGGTTTTCTTGGAGAAACTAATTTACTGAAAAATTTGATTTCCCATTCTTACTTCCACCCCAATCCTCCTATTTATGCTATTCATTTCAGCAGAAAATTTCCCTTTTCATACAAGTGTTTCTCAGTACACATTTGCTTTGTAATTAATTGGTTTGATGGTTTATTACATATTTCCTTAAACTTTTACACTTAAAACCTTGGATTTCTGACATTCTAAATTTGGCTCTTCAAATTCAGAATCATAATTTCAATTTTGAACTTAGTGGTCAAGTGTTCTCCTCTTTCAGTTGAAAGCACTATGAATATTATGTAGCACAATCCTAGTACTTCATTTTACGAACACATAGCTTTCATTATTAAACCTAACAAACATTAATGGACTGAGTCAGGCATCAATATATAAAGTTGCAATAAAAAAAATATTCAAAAGGTACCATTAAAATCATTGTGGAAATTTTGTTATTATTTAACGTACTTACACATTTAAACCATTGGAATTAGGTACCCCAAAATATGTATTTATTTACCCAAATCAAAAAATTTGAAACCATGATGATAAAGTGTTTGACAGTAAAGCATGAAGTATGCTTGCATGTGTGTGTCACTCCAAAGAGAGTAAGGATCATCACTCAACTTAAACTTAAGAAATGAATAATGTAATGTTTGTTCACCTATATATGCACCATATGCTAAATAAAGATTTTTCTGACTGATCAATAAAAATGAAGGGGAGAAAAGTTAAATACTTGTAATACCAATATTATTGTATAATCCATCCTCATAAAAAATTTTTTTATCAACATTAAACTATCTTGGTAATTCACTTTAAAAGTGCCAAGGCCTGATTAAAGGTGGAGCAAATATATTACTTGCTTAAACAGGTGGGGGCCCTGCAGTGCAATGAAATAGAAGGGTGTGTGAACACTTGGAATATGCTGCAGGGCATCTACCACCTGTATCTGGCCTTGCCCATCACACTTTATGTAAAAATTGAGTCATTAATTCATATTATGTTGTCAAACAATTATTGTAAAATATAGTTTTACCACATCAACAGCATCAAGTCAATTACAAAACTTTGTCCATCCAGGGTACATCTAAGGCATTGCACTGCCCCATGCTGAAGTCATCCATTGTTTTCTTTAACAGGTGTTTGTTTTTGTATCAAAAAGGAGCTCATTACTCTACATGCACTGAGTTATGGTTCAGTTACCAACAGATGCTATAATAAGTAGGTCACAAATTTGCCTTAAAATTTACTTGTATTTTTCAAAACAAAATATTCTTATAGTCCTTCTTTCCCATATCCAGGTAGCATGCATGCCCATGTAGCATGTGTTGCCAATTTCTACATAGATTTTATAAGCATCATGCTGAGAGAGAGAGAGTGAGTGAGAGGGAGAGATACACACATGGTGGGAATGAAGAACATGAAACATAATGGATCAATGTAAAAATTGTTCAAGAAAATGGACTAAGACAATTATCTTACATATATGAAAAATGTCTTTCTCAATGATGTGCAGTGCAGCCATCGGGTGTTGCCAGGAGAGCTCTGGGATGCATTCCACTTGCATTATGAATCTAACACTGTACCATTTGAGTCAACAAGGCTTACAAATATGCACACACATAAGAAAGATGAGACAGGTCAAAAACATTTCAAAAATATTCATTTTTATACCATGTGAAGACATTTTTTGCGTGCTGTCAGGAACTATAGGTATACATGTGGTGTGTGTGTGTGTGTTTTTATATATGTATATCAAGAGAGAGAATATTGACATAGTTTGTATCTTTTGGACATTAATGAAAATGGTTTTATAATACATTGACATAGTTTGCATTTTTTGGACATCTGATGAAAATGTTTTCATAATATTGTTAGCCTATGCTGACCCATGTTATGATCTTGACAGTTTTGTTCAGTTGTAAAAGAACACAAATATACTAAACTCTGTGTGAAGTACAAAACTCTATCAAAACATTGCTGACCCTATTTCCTTAAAATCTTAGTGTCAAAGATATAATAACCTTTTTGGTACATGTACTTTAGCCAACACTTCTTTTGAAAAAGTAAGACCTGACATCCGGAAAAAGACATTGGAAAAGATAATCAGATTATCAGTACTTACCGAACTGTATGAATTAAATATTGATGCCTGAGATGTGGTAAATAATAGATTTTTGCACTTTTTTGTCTGCTGGTCACATTAGAGGGGTGGTCTTTCTTCACGGGTATTTCTGAACACAAGCTCAGTGCCTAGGGATTCTAGCCATAAAGTGGGTGGTCATTGGTAGGAGGGGTTCATGAGGATGACCACTATACAATTATTTTATTGAGTTGAATATATCACATAAATTGACAACTTATGCAGCTTTATGTAATAAAATTTTTAGAAATCCATAATACTTCACATTTTAAATTCATATTTATGATAAATTCATGAATTTTAGTGTAGGTCACATACCTGTATAAAATAGTAGATCAAAATAAACTGCTTCACAACATCTCACAATATGTTAATGTTACAAATAAACCATGAATTTTAAGTCCACTTTTGTGACTCATAGTACCCTTTAAATGTCACTGTCTAATGTCATCAGGTACAAAGGCCACAATTTCATCACAATTGTTTGAGTTATAAAGTCTTTAAATCCTCCATCATTGTTTGAACATTATCCAACTCTGCTACCTCATCTTTGTTGTCATCTGAATGTGCATATGTATAGGTCGAGTATGGTTTTCAGTTGGTGACATTTTAATCATGCAGTCTGAAAACTATTAAACAAAGTGGGTGCCATCTTTACAGATGTGCACAGGGATTTGTTTGACTCAATTTGGCACTGATTAAGCTGAAATTCACAGTCTGATCAGAGCTGTTTTTTGGTTTGGTTTGGTCTGGTGCTTTATGGCACAACATCACAAGTAGGTTATTTATTGCAGGGGCAGTTGGAGTAAGGTCCCTTGGCTAAGGTTGCACCATAACAACTGACTCCAATCAAAGGATTGTTAACTGATGAAGCAATGTGTGTACAGCTGTACAGGCCAAGAGCTCATTGTGAACTGACAAAGTAACACAGGAAATACCACTTTGAAAAACACAAATAAATTAAATCAAAACTTATTTAAATCAAATAGTGTTTATACAGCAAAACAAAATTAAAATACAAATAGATGTTTGGACTTGCATGAAAGATTTAAGCAGTGTACTTACCAGTGAGCACAAAAGTTTGGCAGTGTTGACAGGCATGTTAATTAGAAGTGGGTAATATTTAATTTAATATTTTTAAATTATTAAATCCAGATGTATTTATAAGTAACAAGTATTGTAATGAAACAGATATGCAAAGTGCTATCATATATGTATTTCTATATGAGAATTGTGGTGTGGAGACAAAAACATATTTGCAGTGACAGTGTTTTACATGTATTGTAAACATAAAAAATTTCCAAGATTTATTAATTTTTTTTTATATGTTTAGAGTTTCCTATATTTGTAAAGAATTTGGTAGGTCACACTTATAAGATGACACTTGCTCAGCATGAATAAAAATTTTGGTAAAAAGCGTCATCTTATAAACAAGTATATATGGTACATGAATAATGTATACCTTTACAATAAATAAATTATTTTAAAACAAATAATGTGCAATAATTTAATGATTTGTTGCTGTTTTGTTTTATATTCCCATCTTAAATGGGGCAGATTATGGTATTGTCAATCCATTATCATTTGCCTGTCCACTCTATAACATTGAAATGCTTAGAGAGATTCTCATGAAATTTATATCATGACCAGACAGTGTATCATGTGCCAAGTCCTCAATCTTATGGACAATGTGATGGCAAGGGAACATGGCTTATATTCTTGTCTAGAGAATCACTTTCAAATCATGGTTGAACCTTTAAATGCACTTTGTGTGTATAGATAGATAGACAGACAGACAGACAGTATGTCACATATTATATAGTTCCTCATGGTCAGAGACAGGCTTATCCCACATGACTGTCAGACATTGGCAAACTATTTGCATCAAATATACAAATCATTGGGAAAAAATAGGTATCGTATCTGATGTACTTTTTTACAAAATTGAGACTTGACATTAATGTTTTTGAGTTATATTTAAACCATATATGGTCATGATGTGAAACACAAAGTCTTTGCTAACTATGGTTATGTTGAATTTGTAACTTTGTATTTTTTTTTTTGTAGTGTATTATATCTTTTTTTTCAGTTGACCTGTAATTACCACCCAGAAGAACTTGAATTCATTCTAGAGAGAATGCATGAATTATCAGACTTTGTGGACTTCAACTCTCGTTTTGATTCTGGACCTGCAGAAACTAGGTACATATCTTCCTGAGTAATTCAAGTTACATCCAGTCATGTTTAATTGAAGTTACATCCAGTCATGAGTAATTTAAGTTACATTCAGTGATGTATACTTCAGGTTACATCCAGTCATGAGTAATTCAAGTTACATCTAGTCATGAGTAATTCAAGTTACATCCAATTGTGAGTAATTCAAGTTACTTACAGTTATGAGTAATTCAAATTAAATTAGATTTGTATCAGTTATAGCATTCTTTTTAATTTGAATGAAACTTTAAAACGATTGCACAACAGGAGTGTCCAATTTTTACAGAGTGACCTCTTTGGTATAAATGTTAGCAAAATGTGGTCTTTCATAGTAGAGGAAACTGGAGACCATGGGGTAACCACCAACCTTAGATGGGCAGCCACATACCCATGTACATGTTGGAGACCAGTATTGTACCTAGGACTATAGGAGTGCAAAATGGACATGATATTATTACAATTATCATGGCTTCACCAATTAGTTTTGTTAGCTTTCTTATAAAGATAACAGGTTTTTTTTTTTCTCAGGAATATACTATGGCATACTGCACTCCCCTTTCAAAGAACCTCACTATGTAATTTTCTGGCCACATTGAATGTCCAATTTCATTCCCTAAGAAAAATGTATATAAAGGATCACAGCATAACAATACCAAGAATCATTGCCAAACACCATTTCCAAAATCTAAGACCTCTAAAACAAATGTATTGCTTAGTCTGTTGCTGTTCTTTGGAATGAGCTCCTCAAAACCATACAGTGAAAAAGAAAACTAATGTGCTTAAAAGAAAAGCATATCTCCATTATTTTGAAAGGTAGTTTTCTTTGTAAACATTGAAATACCAAATACACGTCCGCAAATTTAATCTCTTAATGCATATCATATACTCTATATGCTTTTACATTTGATAAATTTAAGCATGCTTTATTATTATATTGTTTTTACAATTCTGAGGTCTCTAGAGGAGAATAGTATATTATAAACAACCGAGTTTTCCTTAAAAAATATTATTATTATTATTGTTATTATTATTATTATTATTATTATTATGGACAGCTCCATTTAAGAAAAGATTACAATTGGCTCCATATTCTTTGTTAGTAAAAGGAGGGACTACTGTTACATGACAGGTACTTGTTTCAAAATGGAGCAGAATTTCATGTGATAATCCTGTTCTACAACTAATTGCTTGTCAGCTATCTGTATTAGACTGTGTAATAGAAAACATTGTGCTTCCATGTCTTAGAGTACAGTTTTGTCTGTGACAGGTACCACCTCCTTTAGTAGAGCACCAATCTTTAGAGTCATCAAATTTGATTTTGTATTTGATAATTTAATGTTTAATAGACCTCTTTCCAAAGGCCATTTTTGGGGTTGCCAACACATAAGGTTAACTATTTTCATATAGGTATATGTCATGATACATTGAAAGTAGGTAAGTGTATTCAACAATATCAGAAGGAATAAGGTTTTCTGGAAATTGAAAAGAGGATGGTGACCAATTGCAGAAGTATAGAAATCAATTTAGGTTGGTTAGACAAACGTTTTCTAAAAAACAAATTGGGCATAGATGAAAGATACATTTTCCCTACTGGCCTTTGACAAAAAATGTACTGGACAGGTTGATTCTTGAAGGAATGGTTATTGATTTAGCCATGTGATAATTGCTAATGCAATTCCAGTTACACATATGTCAATTTTGAAAGTAATTGGGGTTATTAGGATTTTTAATAGCACAGTTACACATATGCCTATTTTGAAAGTAATTAGGGTTGTCAGAATTGCCTGTTTTGAAAAGTATATAGGGTTGTCAGATTTATATAGTAGTTACACATGCCTGTTATGAAAGTAATTAGGGTTTATGCACAACAAAACAGACCTGTCTTGTAGGAAAAAAGCTTTAATACATGTATTGTAAGAAATATAGAATACACGAGTATAAGTATTTAATACATGTATTGTAATAAATACAGGATACATGAGTATATACATTTCTCTCTCTTTCTCTCTCTCTCTCTCTCTCTCTCTCTCTCTCTCTCTCTCTCTCTCTCTCTCTCTCTCTCTCTCTCTCTCTCTCTCTCTCTCAGACTTGCCACTTTTCATTATTACTAATATTCTATAACATCAACTTGTAAATATTATGCATCCTTATTTGGCTTTCTGTGGGCTACACATGGGCTAGAATCAGAATTCAACAAGACATGTCCCAATCGTTACTAGGCTGATCCCAGCATTACAGTGTATTCTCGGCTGATCCCAGCATAAGTAAACTATGTGCTAGGCTGAATCCCTGCTTGCTAATATAATATGGGCTGATCCCATAGTAACTAAATCTATGCTAGGCAGATTCCCACATAAAATGTATTCTGGGCTGATCCCAGATTTGTTAACTAGAGCTATGTGCTAAGCAGAATCTCAGCATGCTAAGGTATAAGTCTATGCTAGGCTGCTTCCCACCTAGAATATATTCTGGACTTCTCCCAGATTTGTGGGCTAGAGCTATGTGTTAAGATGACTCCCAGCTTGATAATGTATTACAGGCTGTTCCCATCTTAACTAAAAGTATGTATGGCTGAATTTAAACTAAAAATGAAATGTATTTAATGGGCATGACCTTTATGTTATTAGTATTTCTTATGAGTGTCTGATTGGGGAAAAATGCCTAATTGAATTTTATATTAAATCCTCCTTCCATTGTCATTAACAGAGAAACCCCCTAACACAACCAGCAATATATGTATCTAGAATAACTCAAGATTACCAAGTTGTGCATAAACTCTCCCAACCAGCCCCAAGCAGACAGCCAGCATGAGGCTAATAATAGTCTCCCGCCTAATTATCTGTCTGCCTCTCAATTTCAAAGTACATGTACAACTCCCCTATCATCTTGTTAGCCACTGACTAAGCCTTATAATTGACATTATATCCTATTACCATACCACCAATTCCTCCATCCATTGTCATTATCAGAGAAACCCCCTTGCACAACAAGCAATATATTTATCTAGATAAATATCAAGATTTTAAAATTGTGCATAAACTAAAATTTTAATAAATTATCATTTATTAGGAGTTTTAATAGTACAGTTATGTTGGTGCCCATCTTTAACATAATTGGGGTTATTGGGATTTTTAATAGTTCATTTATGCAGATGTCATTTGTGATTTTAATTTCACCATAAGACCCACAAATGGAGACCTAATTGTCTTTTTAATTTCAGCATTATGAGCACATCAATGCCATTCACCCCTCACTTGGTAGGAGCAGTAGATGATCAAACCCGCAGAAAACTGCAAGGTGAGCATCATTGCTTCCATCAGTCATTGGAGTTTTTGTGGCCATTCCAGATTCGTTAGTCTGCATTATGTATAGTATCATTTGCATTTAATATATGACTCATTACTTTTTTATTCAAAGTATATTTTCTGTGATTCCAAGTATATTTTCTGAGATTATATTTAAACAAGTTATTGTCAGATTTGTTGCATAGCAGTAGATAGTTAAGATAAAAATTATTTTGTGTTCTTTAGCTGAAGCACAGAAGATTGAGAAGATATCATTGCTGCATGTTCAGAAGTTGCTGCATTACATTGAGGAAGTTCTTGGGCTCCTACAGGTCTTGCTGGATCACCAGTTCCACACTCTTACTACCAGCCTAACACAGGTACTTCATGGATTGTCTGTATATCAACCATCATTTTATAGTCACCTGTCTAATTGTGCATGCATCACTTATCACAGACTTTGTGATAATTATAATGTAATGACACCTACTTAGTTTGATCAACATAGGGGAAACTTTGATAACCAGAGATGCCAACATCTCCTATTTCAGTAAAGTTTCTCTGATTTAGTTTAATGATAATCAATGTTAAAAATTATGATTGCTTTTCTCAGATCTTTTTAAGGTTAAATGGATTTAAGGGATAATAATTTTTAAGGTAAGAAAGCATTCTATCACATGTTCCATTTCCAGAGTCTAGGACTTGTGTTGTACATCATCCATCTCATTGCAAGATAACAGTACAACAAAATTGAGAACCAGTCTACACTTCAAGCCATATCAGAAAAAGTTAACTAATGAACAGCACCCAGAATTGAAAAAAATTGATTTTTAATCGTTGTCAGTGATATTTGGAAGAATATTCCATCAAATTGTTACATTTTCCAAAACATAACTGGGAGAATATCACATGTTTTGCAAGACCTGTGCAATTGACCATAAAACTAGAACATGGATGAAAGTCTGATTTTGCAAGACATTTGAAGTAAACAAAATGTTTGACTCGGTGAACATGTATAAAAACAAATAAAATATTTAAGATTTTTTTCACTCAGAACAGTTATTTGTCAGTCTTTAAATTTGATCATCTGTCACTGATATCAGACCAACATTTCTCCTTCAAATTCATTCTCCAATTACATTATGTTTGGAATATTAGCTTCTCCTTAACACCACCAGGTGTTGCAAATCTTTGGCTTCCCTGCATTACAGAGTATATGTTTTACAGTTCATCCTCTGACAATCAAGATATTTTTTTGTTCCTGTAAGCCCATCCAACATTATTTTGGATTAATTTGTGGAATTGTCATGTACTGCATGTTGTACCCCCCATCCTACCACACTAGCCCTGAGTGGCTGAGTGGTCTAAAGCACTCACCATTACGGATTACGGATCACTGCCATCTCACCTCTATCTTCGTGAGGTCAAGTCTTGGGCTCAGTTAATTCAGTTAATGTGGGCATGTGAGAAAGCCTGCCATGAGCTTTCCGTGGATCAGTGATTCTTTTGGGGTTTTTCCAGGGTTCTTCTCCACCATTTATACTGGCTGCCATGTGTAGCCTATCTTGTGCTGAAAAATGGCATTATACTCAACAACAACAACTATCTATGACATTATACAAGATCATTATGAGTTGATGTGCATGTTAGCATCCCCTCCTTCTCTTACTTATTCTCCTAACATAATGAAATTGGGTATTAAATTAAGAGGAGAATGCAAATTTTTAATTAAATTATTTTTTTTAGAGAATACTTACCCAGTCTCATTATTTAAAACCCTCCCATCCACCCTGCCATGCGAGCATCCTAATTATCATCTCACTCGCTAAAAACGAGTGACAATCGGCAGTACAAGGGGTGTAATGTGAAAGAGTTACTGCCCATTGTCTATTTGAAATAAGATAAGATGATTTTCTTCTTTTAGTAGGACTGAATTCATGAGGTAGCAGGCTAATATTCCTATTTAATGTGAGTGGGTAAGTATTCTTGGGGAAACATACATTACTTAAAAATTTGCTTTTTTCATTTTTTTCCCATGTGGACTTTACATTGGACAGAAAATGACTCTTAGTTGGAGTTTTTTGTGTTTGCTTTTTTTTGTTGGCTTTAACAGCACTTTAAACATTTTTGACAGTATCATGTAGAGGAAACTGGAACTAAGTGCATTTCCCAGTGATATGTAAGGCAGTATGCAACAGTGGCTATAGCACCCAAGAAGCTGCAAGTCGGATACTCTCCCATTTGAGCTACCCTGGCTCATTGACTCTTCAAAAATTCTTGAAATATTTATTCCTATGAATTTCAGTGCCCTAAATTGAATAGTTTACAATTCATGACATTTTTCTGTTAAAGGGAAGCACATCTGCAGCAATGAAAATTGAGAACCCATTGTGGTACACCACCCAACTGTGTTTTAGCCCTTCAAACATGCTGGCATCTCTAGTAATAGTATGACAAAGAACTAAGTTAATTTTTCAATATAATGTATACAATATCAGCTTGGTTTAACTTCAGTTGGTCCTCCAGTTTAAAAAAAATTGTAAAATAAACAAAATAAACTCAGATTTCTTTTGGTTTTGTCTTTTATGCAATATTTGATGGAATATAATCATTGTATAGAAGTTATTGAAGTAATAATTAGGATAATTATATTGACTGGAGATTATCAGATAATCGTGTGTGTGTGTCTATATGCATGAGTGAGTGTGTGTGTGTGTGTGTGTGTGTGTGTATATATATATATATATATATATATACACAGTGGAACCCACTTATCTCGACCTCGGTTACCTTGCCAACCCTATTAAGTCGACGGTTTTGAAATGGAACCGCCAAATTCTCTCTTTGTCTTAGCATTTTCTCATCGGTTATGTAGATTTTTTTTATGTCGCCGAACCTTAATATCTTGAGCACAAAAGAGGGCCAAATTTGCCAATTAATGTAGGCTATCTCGATCCCCATGACCAATCGCCAACGATTTTTTTTTCCCCTTATTGGTGACAAAAATGTCCCATCTGGCAACAGACATTTTGGTTATTTAATTTCTTCAAACCATCGTGGCTTTGGCTTTCGACTGGATAAATAAAAAGGAGATTGGAAGGAAGCTACAAACTTAACTAAGTAATGCATTGGAATCAATCAGTACACAAATGATCCTTTGTTTGTATCAACAACCCCATCTTAGCAGTGCATTGTTACATAATCTGCTTGTGCTGATATAGGACAGAGTACTGTATGTTTTGATATAGGACAGAGTACTGTATGTTTTGACAGTCAATTATGCTACCGTACTATACCTACAACTGACCAACTTCTGTAGACGTGAATAGAACAGATAAAATTAATGGAATGGCTAATCCTTCTGTTTGTTGGTTGTTACAGACACTTAAACTCAGCAAGAAGAAATAGCAAACAACAAATAAATAACTTGTGCATAATTAAAAATAATTATTTATTTCTCGAAATACAGGAGTGAAAGAATCCTTATATTGGGTGTTAAATACAGTAATATATACAGTCCAATATTGCCAGGTGTGGACACGTTTAAGTTTCATTCGTGGGAATGGAGATACTATTTTGCAAGAATATGGTCTCTCACTTTTTTTTAATTTACATGTACTTCTTGCGACTGGTTACATTTATGCTAGCGTAGCGCCAATAAAATGATCATACTTGGTTAACTGCACATGTGCTGTGTTCACATAGCACGTGATCATGGTCCGTATGGTCGTTCACTCCAATGACAGTTCACTCGCACTTGTTGATCGTGTCAGAAGGATAACATGTTGTAGCTATTCTGTTTACGATAGTTTTCAGAGCTGTCAGAGCGAAATGACCATCGAATTTCATTTTGACACTGGTTAGCTTTTTGTAAAAACGAACTACACCCTGCATGTTTTTTTTCGTGAAATTGTAAGCGATCTTTGCATTTGCAATGTTAGAGAATATAATAAAAGTTTGTATCGAGAATCAATGGTGGTTTGTATTGTATACTGGTAAATCTCTGCTGTTTGTGCACATATGCCTTTTGTTGTTAACAAACGTGTGTATATTTTTATGGCATTCAGATCGCTTCATCAAACAAATTGCGGCAATGCTGTTGTGTAAAAAAAAAACATCCGAAAATATGTGCACATACATTCTCATTTATTATCACACATCATGTACATAACGAAATCTCAAACACATGTTATTATATTGACGCCATATTGGTTTTCGGTTATCTCGATCATCAGTTATCTCGATGATTTTTGGCAAACCCCTAGGCCGGCGACATAACCGGGTTCGACTGTGTGTGTGTGTGTGTGTGTGTGTGTGTATATATATATATATATATATATATATATATATATATATATATATATATATATATATATATATATAAAACAGGAAGGTGCTGTGCTGAGACACTACAGGGATAGTCAGAGAATTACATAAGTGTGATATCTACAACAGATGTGGAACTTTTAACTAGAAAAAAAATGTCCATATTTTTATTGCCCATGCATGTGTATATCAAGTTTCAGTATTATACTTGCCTTCCACATAAAATTGAATATTAATGACAAACTAAAGAATGTAAAAAGTTGCTTTCTCGCACAAAACATTTCATCTGTTATTACAAAGGAGCAACTCTGTATTAAAGAGTGTGTGTAGACACCAATATAACATTTGATGTACACACCCATAACTTTAAAGATAAGACTTTATATTTTGATGCAGTATCAAGTTCATCAAATTTATTATCTGTTTTCAGGACCAACAAAATCAACTGAGATCAATGACCTTCAAGACCCTGGTTATTAATGGTAGAGAGGTGAGAAGTATATTTAACTCAGACTTTCACAAAAAGGTAAAGTGTGAAGGTCTAGAACACAAAGGTAAAGTGTGAAGGTCTAGAACACAAAAAGGTAAAGTGTGAAGGTCTAGAACATAGAAAGGTAAAGTGTGAAGGTCTAGAACACAGGTAAAGTGTGAATGTCTATAACACAAAGGTAAAGTTTGAAGGTCTAGAACACAAAGGTAAAGTGTGAATGTCTAGAACACAAAGGTAAAGTGTGAAGGTCTAGAATACAAAAAGGTAATGTGTGAAGGTCTAGAACACAGGTGAAGTGTGAATGTCTATAACACAAAGGTAAAGTTTGAAGGTCTAGAACACAAAGGTAAAGTGTGACTGTCTAGAACACAAAGGTAAAGTGTGAAGGTCTAGAATACAAAAAGATAATGTGTGAAGGTCTAGAACACAAAAAGGTAAAGTATGAATGTCTAGAACATAGAAAGGTAAAGTGTGAAGGTCTAGAACACAAAAAAGTAAAGTGTGAAGGTCTAGAACACAAAAAAGTAAAGTGTGAAGGTCTAGAACACAAAGGTAAAGTTTGAAGGTCTAGAACACAAAGGTAAAGTGTGAATGTCTAGAATACAAAGGTAAAGTGTGAAGGTCTAGAACACAAAAGGTAAAGTGTGAAGGTCTAGGACATAGAAAGGTAAAGTATGAATGTTTAGAACACAAAGGTAAAGTGAATGTCTAGAACACAAAGATAAAGTATGAATGTCTAGAACACAAAGGTAAAGTGTGAAGGTCTAGAACACAAAAAGGTAAAGTGTGAAGGTCTAGAACATAGGTAAAGTGTGAAGGTCTAGGATATAAAAAGGTAAAGTTTGAAGGTCTAGAACACAAAGGTAAAGTTTGAAGGTCTAAAACACAAAGGTAAAATGTGAACATCTAGAACACAAGAGGTAAAGTGTGAAGGTCTAGAACACAAAGTTAAAGTGTGAAGGTCTATAACAGTGAATAGCAGTGACAATATTATGGTCATCATCTGAGGATGGCATGTAGACAAATTGCATTGCTATGGTAACTATATTAATCATCTGAGAATGTCATGTAGACAAATCACATTGCCATGGTAATCTTATTAGATTGGACATTATAAACAGGTGATTGCAGAGTAAAAGTGGCTGATAAAGACAAGTTTGAATTTATATGCATATGTTCCAATTATTGTACTCAAAATAATTTCAACAAGAATAATAAAATTTTTATTTTCCTATAGACCTATCTCCATCAGGGTTGAAGAGTATTTCTGTCATAGACCATAATGCAAATTACAACCAAAAATTCATTTCTTAAAAACAGTTGGCTTGAACGTCATGGGTTTGCTCAGAACTGTTTTATGACATGGCAGAGTGTTTTCAAAAGTTTGTTAGATAAGTACAATAGTTGTAGAGTTTCCAGATACCTTATGAGCATGAGGTTGTAGAAGAGGTATGTTTAGGAAAGAACCTAACTGAAAAGCCCATGTACAAGCTAAGTGTGACATAGAGATACTAGTAAATCTCACTATTTTTACGAAAGTGATTCTACTCAAATGTGTATCTTTGATATGGGTTGAGAAATTATGTAAAACTTAATCTGTGCATGTAATAAAATAATGGCTACCATACTTTTCAAAATGTAAAGAAAAGAAAATATGGAACTCTGTATTATGTAGAGCCTGTTAAATGAACAATTCTTTAATATGTCAGTGTTCACTATGAACATGAAGTCTGTGGAGATGGATAGGTGGGAAAAAATGTTGGAATAGGTCAGGTACAACTTGAAGATTGCACCTCATGCTTTAACACTTGTGTTTTTCTTCAACATAAAAATTATTTTTTAAAGTTTTGAATTGAAATGTTTCTATGTCAGAGACAGGGAGAAATCCATAGCTGCATGGAGGCAAATGTGACACTCAGTTTTCATGATCTATTTTTGTGTTTTACAGTTATTCGGTGTGTTGATCAACTGTCTGATCAGTCGTTATCTGGATGATAATGCCACCATTGACACCATCAGCAGCAAGCTGAGAGAAGTGTGCCCCACTCTCTACAGCACTGATGATGCAACTTGCTCAAAGGTAATGAGAAGTCACTTGAAAAATTTTTATTCTAAGTTAAGTTTTGTTGTGTCTTCCCATTGTTTTTTATGTTCGCCCATTTGCAAATGAATTGTCACAGGCCATGTTTATCTCTTCATCTTTCCATTACTATTTTCCTGGTTCTCATTCTACTGAATATCTAAAAATTTTCCTCCACAAAATGAGATTTCATAATATCTTTCATATTGCCATTTACAGAATTGTTACTTTTCCATTAAAATTAAAAATGCATTAAGGATTAGAATACAGTCATAATATCCTTTAATTTAAATGCTTTGTATGAAAAATTGATAATGTCCTCAGATGGGAGGAATTTTTCACCTTGTATTTCAATAATAAGATAACTACAAAATGAAAGCATTATTTGCTATGTTTTATATTGTACCTACCTCTCACAGTAATCCCAAAGTGTTCAGAAATATTTGCAAGATAATACAAAATCTCACTTTAAATAAATTTTGGATAAGTTTTTGGTAGCATTAACTCTGTCTTCACTGATTTAGCAATATATGAGATGAAGGGAGGAAATTTTTATGACAATGAACTTTTTCTATCTTGGATACAACCCAAAGGGAAGAAAATGGTTTTGATTTCATAGCATATTGCTTTTCTGTCAAACCTATTTACTGTATCAGACCTATTTTTTGTTCGATTAGACCTAATCTCTGTCTTCACTGATTGAGACAACATTGGTATGAAATCCTAAATACAGCTAGGGGCTGGGTGGTATGCATGCATTGTGAGAGGAGGGAAAGAAAGAAAAAAATTAGAGTTACTGCTATAGCTTACCATGGCCGGTCTTATTAGACCACAAGAATTTATGGAATAGTCTGTTATCCGCCCATCGTCCATCTGTTCATTAGCACAAGTTTGTTATTGCTTCTCTTTCTACACTGCTTGGAGGATTGCCATGAAACTATACACATACATGTTGATTCAATGGTCTAGTTCCTCCTGGATGAAAATGGTGCTGCTTGCACACTGAACATGGCCACTACTGTGGCCATCTTTAAAATCTTGCCTCTCCTCCTGAATAGACTTTTCACTGAAAGACTTATTATGATGTCTAGTTAGTCCTTAATGAAAATGTTGGCTGAACTGCTGTGCAATATGGTTGTTACAGTGGCCATCTTGAACTCTCTTGCTATAGCTGCTTGGCCTGTATGGATGGTAATGTGAGCATAGGATTTTCACTGAAAGGCTTCTTAAGTCTATCTGGTCTTAAATAAAAATGGTGTAATTCTAAAGTCCAATATGGCTATATGGAAGCCATCTTTAAAATCTTATAGCAATTCCTCCAGGCCCAAAAGTTATATTGATGTGTGATTTCCACAGAAGGACAATATTATGGCCAGTTGTCTTAAATGAAAATGATGTCAATCTTACATCCAATATGGCATCCAGAGCAGTGATTTAAAAAACTTCTTATGTTGTCTAGTTGCTCCTAAAAGAAAATTGTGCTTATCATGGTTTAATATGGCTTCCACAGTGGCAAGCTTAAAAATCTTATCACTACTCCTGAATGAATGGGCATATTGTGGGGCTTTCACTGAAAGACTTCTTATTATGTTTTCTTGGTCATAAATTACAATGATGCTGATCCAACATCCAATATGTGACCTTCTTGAAAATCTTGTATACACCACTCCTCTTGAACAGAAAGTAATTTTGAAATGGGGTTTACATCAGAAGAGTTCTTGTGGTATCTGCTTGATCCTAAATGAAAACAGTTAACCCTCAATAAATCTGTATAGTTGGGAGTTGTTTTGTCTAATAAACCATGACCAGATTCTTGACAATGACAGTGTTTAACAGTTACAGTTTTTCAGCCCTTGTTTAGCCATGATATTATTATTGTTGTGGCAGACATAATAAAAACAGCTGCCATTCATCTGATTACAGCATCAATGGTGGTTGTGTCTGTACTATCTTTATTTAAATGAAATCAAATTAGAAATAACATTTGCCAACAAACATTCATTATAATTTTAATTTATTGCTGTTGTAGTTAAATTTTAATTATCATATATATTACTGTGTTTTGCATTTTATGCATTTCCTTTCTCAATAAACATAATTTTAATTAGACAAGATACAAAGTTCTCCCTCTAATACTTTAAAAAAAGGGAAAACCTGACTAAAATAAATGCATTTTTGTTTCATTCCAAATCTCCAGAAAAGAAAAGAAACAGTGGATAAAAGTAATAAATGCAAATTCTAAATGCATTTTGAAACCATAAAAATAAGATGAAATATAGATGTAATGCAAACATACATAGAATGCTAAAGGAACACAAACAGAATGCAGATGAAATATTGACCAATATTTCCTATTTTGTTTTGAATGTGAAATGAAAAACCAACTAACCATCTGAGACTTTATGTCATTACAAGGATCTTGGTAAAAGGTGTTATAAGTAGAAATAGTAGCAACAAAGTTGCTATTTAGAGTGCTGATGTAAAGTGGATGATTTAATCTTTGTTTTCACTGGTTTTATATCATCAGTAGATATTTACCTTTTTTGCCTGGCCCTATTCAAGAGTTTCTATCATTACTTTATTCCTTTATTTTCTTCAGGCTAATGAGTTGCTACAGTCTGCAAAAATCAACCAGAATCAGATAGAGCGAAGAGAGCAGCTAAGGGAAGCCTTGAAGGTACAAAGTCTTTATATTACTGTTTGATGTTATTATCACTAAAATCAGCATATTTCATGTACCATAAAGTGTCAATAAATAAAAAATTGTATTGCATGATCTCAATAATAAGTATTGACTGCTTGGTGTATATAGTACATGCAGCCAAATGAGATGTAAATCAATATACACTAGATATGACAGGTGGAAGAAATATACTTAGAAATGATTTATAAAGACACACATACATACATACATACATACATACATACATACATACATACATACATACATACATACATACATACATACATACATACATACATACATACATACATACATACATACATACATACATGCATGCATACAGACATACATACATACATACATACATACATACATACATACATACATACATACATACATACATACATACATACATACATACATATAGTAAAACCTTTTATGATAAACCATCTTTTCTGCCTACAAAAAGAGGGTCCGTTATGACTCTTATGGTCTTAAACTAGGTAACAGAATAGAGTGAAAGCCAACAGAGTTTGGAAAATTGAAAATATAATTAAATAAATGAAAGTGAAAACTTAAAATTAACTATCAAATGAAATCCTAAATAGTCCTAAATGTTCTTTCACAAGTCCAAAAGTATTGAGTATTCCTGATGCATTCCAGTGGTAATACAAATTAAGTTCAATATATTATGCTGATGTGCCAAGTCTTGATGTAATCAAAAATGTCTTTTAATGAATAAATCCAAAAATCTTAGCACATTGTAATTTCAGTGAATAAGTTAAATAAATAAATAAATCCTTTCAACTGTATTGTACACAACTATCAGACTCTTCTGTAACTGATGTTTATGCCAGGAATAAATAATTTTCAGTCAGTTATCCCTTATATGAAAAACTAAGACGTACTACAAAAAAAAAACAGAATGAGAGTTGCATATTCAGGTCCTAGACTGAATTTACCAATCGGTAATTAGGTTAGCCTGGTTTTTCCAAGTAAATATATTTACTAAATGAAATGTCCCCACCCAAAAGTGTTATAATGTGTTTACTAAAATAATGGCCTCATCATAAAGAACAAATTCACAAACAAAATTAGTATTTAATATATTATTTAGTAATTGTCACTTTCAATCTGTATAATGAAAATAGATACACAAAATAAAGATATACATAACAAGTCTCTAACAACAGGTTTGTACAATTTCCGAGGTTGAAATTCAATACTGTTTAAGAAGGAAAAAGACCCCCAGTCACTATGTCACTATGCATATATTGTATTCTTTATTTTTAGTTCATGTTAAAATATTGTATGCATTCATCAGAATTATATATCTATATAAGTAAAAGTGAATTACAAGTATGAATTCTGAGTTAACTTAACATCTTTAAATTGCATCATTTCTTTCTTCCAGTGTTAGATTTTTTTCTCCTTTCCATTAGAGGTTCTGCCATTGTTATCAGGTGTAAATGTTATCAGTGATTAGTTAAAAAAGTGACTGTAGAGATTTTCATCAGGTTTTGGTAAATATGGAAGATGTAATGAACTTGTCCAGAAACAGAATAAATTTATTTAGAGACAAAAGACAAAGGCTTAATTTACCAATAACACGTTCTCAGAGAAAATGATTTTTAAGCAATGACTCTGTGCTGGTGACTTAAACTCACAAACCCTGACTGAAATTCCACAAGCCCAGACTCCAATTTCCACATAACCAAAATTTCTCCTTAATATTTTCAAACAATATGGCTATAGCTACAATTCAAATATAAATTCAAAATGGTTCGAAGGTAATGCAAGTGTTGTTAGTGTTCATCACTATTATCACTAAGGACTGGATGTTCTTGGTGATAAAACTATTCTGCTGGATTCTCTGGAAGAAAATTTTTTAAGTTGAATATAAAACTTGTTTAAAAGTTTATTTCCAAATGCCATGCTCATAGGGGTCCCCACATATAAACCCTAATTGATCCAAATCTGGTTCCGCATTTGTTATGGTTGTTAGTGAACTCAGCCAAGAGTTCTGAAATTTAATTTTGTTAGATTTTGCAGACAGCTAATAGCTTCTTAAATCGAATTAAAAAATGAATTACACCTGAACACTATTCTGATAGATAAAATAATCGTGCTTTGCATTCTATATATATTCTTTATATGCAGTAAAATCTGACTTCAAAGAAACGTTGCCGCATTTCACAAGCTTTTAAAAAATATAATACAAATTTCTTAAACATTCTCATTCATGGTAAAGATGTGTAACACTTGCATCTAGCATCTCGTTGATTTACCTCTAATGGTTGTTCCTCAACCTACCTGTGCAAATTAGCAGTGGGCTCACCTACTGTAGCCTTCAAAAACATCTCAATTGCTATTTTCAGCCTATTAAATATTATATGAAATGGTGGTTTATACTTGACCTCTTTGTCCTTAATTGCTGCTATTTAACCTGCCCAAGGGATTGATTTACGTCAGCTCCAATCATGACTGTTTATAAATGCTACATGTAATGGGCATATACTGAAACTGGTGATGGTGGGGGGCTATTTCTAGTTTTGAAGATAATCACAGAAAATTGTGTTTTCTTAAAACACGATCATGTCTGGGGTTTGGAAATACAAATCATATTTTTAGCATGACATGCCGTGCTTCAAATCTTATCTCACTTTCATGTAAGACATTGGGGATCTGATTTAGAATGTGCTATGGCAGGTGTGTCAGATTCTTGAAAATACATTTACACATTTCATCATCGAGATCAAAGTTTCTTAAGGTAGATCATAATATTGTTTTTGATAAGCCCCATAAGCATGTCACTTAAAATACATGATGGGCCTGTTCTAAAATTAGAGGGGCAATGGACATCAGGCTATCAAATTTTTTTAGCACTACAATTGCATAAATCAGGGTGGTCTAACATCTTAACCATAAAAGTACAATTTGTGTGCCATACATGATATATATTGTAGTAATTATACAATAATTATAAAACTTACCTTCTGTAAGAGTGTGGGCCACACCTGGCCTGCAGGACTAGTTGGACCAATCAGACACAAAAGGATTAATTACATAACCAAATAGTTTAACTGATTGCACTAAAGTGAACAGATAATGGATTGGTGCATGGGTTGAAATCACTGTACAATCAGAAAAAAGGCATGGGTTGTAATCACTGTACAGTCACAAAAAGCAATACAACTGTTTAACAATGAGAGTCATATCAGGAAAATGATAAGCACTTTCTTGAATTAAAGATGATGATAAAGACTTTATTCATCCCAGGTACTCAATGCTTGTATTCTAGCCTTTTAAAAAAATTTCTAATTGTGACACTTTTGGCATTATGTAGGTTTTCACAAAAACAATATAAACATTTAAATGGACTGAATATGTGTATGACTACTCACTTTGAAGAAAGACTGTTTAATCATAAAGGTTATCCATACATTTTATGCACATCATGGCAGCAAATGACATGTACTTTAGTTTGGCTTACAATCTATAACAAATGGCAAAAATGAACTGTCAAATTTATAAAACCAGAAGCCAGCTTCATTTTTAAAATTGAAGCCTATACATTCAGGCAGTTTTAATTAGTTTTGATTACAATTACAAGAAAGGTCAGTGGTATATGTATCTGTGTTTTAAATATAATCATTCTTTGCAGTGTTGTTTTGAACAATATATGCTTGCCTGCAGACCCACCTAAGCTTCATGTTTATGAAGCATAAAATCATGGTCACTGGTTTTTATTTATGTTTTATAATGTAATTATTCATAGCAGTGTCAAAACATTGGCCTAAAAATTGTGGTTTCTGGTTGAATTCTAAAGTTGGTCACTCATGACATTTATGTAATAAAATTGATCTATGCATTACAGTCATGATAGTAATTTACAGGTGGTTCATGGCAGTTTACTCAAGAAAGGTGTGTCTGTGTGTGTGTCTGTGTGTGTGTGTGTAGAGAGAGAGAGAGGTTCTTAATTGAAATGGACATCTGAGGGAGGAAATAGAGTATAGAGAGAGAGGATATCACCACACTGACTTCTAGTGGAGATTAATAATTGTAGAGAATTATTTATATTATTTTAGCTGTACAAGAGTGTGAGCAAACCCTTGAATCTGCCAGAAGTGTGTAACCAGTTTGCAAGTGTCCATTTTTATGAGGGTATAGTGGACCTGTGCCTGGCTATGGCCAATAAAGTGGACCCTCATCAGCTAGCTCTTCTTTTCCATAAGAATGATGAACAGCCAGATGACATGCAGGGAGTACAGGAATTGATGAATAGGTCAGAAGTTTTAATTATTTTGGACACCTTATTATTTCACTGTAATTTTAACCGAGTTGTTTGCTTCTACAATTTCTTATCTTGAACATTGAATTCATGGTTATAATATAAGCAATGTTGTATAGTTTATTATTATTATTATTATTATTATTATTATTATTATTATTATTATTATTATTATTATTTGTCACACGTGAGAATGGCAAGATGAAAATATTACTTTTCTGCCAGCATTTGTGTAATAGTTGTAAGATTTTGAGGTAAAGATTTATTCATTTTCTTATTAGTTGCTACATTGAAATGAAACTTAAGTGTAATATTAATATATGTCTAAAGTTGTATCCACATTCTAGGATTTAGTGTCTTGCATAACTAGAAAAACAGTAATAATATGTCCAAAGATTGTGTCCAGATTCCAGGTTTTACTGTCCTACATAACTAGAAACCTGTAATGTTAGTATAGGTCTAAAGTTTCTATCCAGATTTTAGGATTTACTGTCTTTCATATCTAGAAAGTTGTGTCATGGCATTTTTTGCATTCCTTTGAACAGTGATAGTACAACTATACATTGTATTACAGGAAGGAATGCTACAAATGTATAACAGAGACATTGTGTCACTTGATGTCTGCCAGCATATCTCACCCACAGTCTCCCAGCATTCCCCAATCCCCAGGCCCTCCCCCTGCCCCAGATCCAAGCCGTCTGTCTGCTGCAGATGCTGAACACTATGTGAGTATCAGTGAATAAAAATGCTTTTGAATTAAGAGACATATTTTAAATATGTAAAAAAATATTATCATAGAGCCCTGGTTTAACTCATTCATCCATGAGTTATGGTGTTTGGAAATCAAGTTATTCATAGTTAGTACCTAGAATATTAAGCCATTCTTCTATGAGTGATGGTGTTTGGAAATCAAGTTATTCATAGTTAGTACCTAGAATATTAAGCCATTCTTCTATGAGTTATGGTGTTTGGAAATCAAGTTATTCAGAGTTAGTACCTGGAATATTAAGCCATTCTTCTATGAGTTATGGTGTTTGGAAATCAAGTTATTCAGAGTTAGTACCTGGAATATTAAGCCATTCTTCTATGATATGGTGTTTGGAAATCAAGCCACACAAAGTTGGTACATGGAATGATAACATTTATGAATGTGACAGCAAACATGCAAAATAATATTCAGAGTTATTTAGTTAGTACCTGGGATGTTCACACTTAAAAATGTGATAGCTTATTACAAAACTCAAGAGTTCAAGACTCGCTATACTAATTCAGTTCCTAATGTACCCGTGCAAACATCATGATATTAAAATTCAATAACCTAAAATTTTGAGTACACATGATCAAATATGTATCAGTATAGACACATATATGAAGACAGCTATGTGAAAAGAAAACCATAACAACTGCACCATTTTCTGGATCAACACAAATTTGAAATGTGTGCTTTCAATACTACGCCAAAGAGTCGGCCACTGATTTCAATAACGAGTCTTCCAAACTCAGGTCTGTAAATTGATGGTAATAACTTTAACAAAACAATGTCCCTGACTTTTTTCAGTTACAAGTAGGACAAGCTCTCAAAAGATTCTTTTTACTAAAATCTTACTTTCATTATCAACCAATCAACTTTAGTCCTTTGTTCAATCTGATGCTTCCTGATGCCAAAATTGTGGAAAATATATGTGTGTTTTGTACATATGCCCATTGCATTTTATTATGTTATATGTGGATTATGCTTTTTCTGCTCATATTACTCCTTTTGTCCACTTGGATTACGCTTGTTCCTCCCCATTGGTTGGCATGTATGAACCATGTATACTCAATTTTATCTTCACAGATTTTAAGTATGGTTCTCATTCTTGCATATCTCAACAACTCTCAATGGTTGTATGCTTTTTTCAACCATGCTGACTGGACATACTGTAAGGATTGTAAGATAATGTTCAAGTAACATAATAACATAAATACCATGGGATAATGAGATCCATAGAATCAAATAAATGGTCAGATTATCTCCCCTGCAGAGGTGCTGCCAGGTTTTCAGGATTTAATCTAAGGTGTGTGTGTGTGTGAGAGAGAGAAAGAGAGAGAGAGAGAGCAGGAGGAATAGCCATCATTAAATATCTCCTTAGCACTTAAAAATATGTTAATCTTTCTTACTGTTCCACTCTATTAAGGCTCTACTGAAATCAAAATACTCAAAGAGATGTCATCTGGTGTTGTATATCGATTATTACTGTGATGTCATTGGGCAATGTTACATGATTGTGGTGGGGTCTTGGTTGGGATGGCAGAAAGACCATAGGCTTACTACATATTTTACAGCTAATTACTGTACAATGTTGTCAAAAGAATAAAAAAATTTCTAACAATTCAGTTGGACATGATTATATACTTGATTCATGGTCAATGAACAGGTTCTAAAACTGATGTGTTTATTTTGGAGCCATGTTCCTCTATCACATTCAAGATTTAAAATACCAAAGGTGAAACTAGAACATTTGCATCATAGATTACTATCATGGTTATAGCTTTAAATGTTATTTAATGCGAGACTTTAATGCTAGAACTCATAGCTTCAGTGATTTTTGGGTTAAAAAATGAATTTCAATCCAAACAACTACATTGTTTTTTAATGATACTGAAAATTCTTGATGTGTAAAATTTTTACAAGAAATGATCATCAGATCAGGCAATTGATACCACCTGGGAAACACTGGTAGGAATATGAAGAAATAATGATAGTATTTTTTAAATGGAATAAGTAGTTACAATACAAGTACTGGTTCTACAACATTGCAAAATACATACCATTCAACTATTCTGTTGTTTCTAACAACACTCTGTAATATGGCAATAATTTTGGCACACATGAAGTTGACCCACTTTTTACTTTAGTTCCTTTCTAGTTAATAGTTTTCGAATTTTACAACAAAATTAAGCACATTTTACCTTTAATCCGCCAAATAAATGCGCTATTTAATGTAAATGGTAATTTTATATGATTTATAATATTCTTATAATGTTAGAATTACTATTTTTAATATATTTTTATACATTTTAAAACCCACGAAACAGCAAGTCTGTGATAAATTAACCATGAAGTAGCGAGGGAACACTGTATTACAAATTACTTTAAAAATTCGAAATCACACACATCCAATTGAAAGATAAAATAAAATTTCACTTAGCAAAACTCCTTGAATATTATTTATTTCATACAGCAGTGCCACCATTTCACATTTACAAACATTTCCATTTATTGATATATATTTTAGAATGAATATTGTTACCTGCTTCAGCCATTTTCAGTCAGTGAAACTAAGAATAGATACCTTCCTGTAACAGAATAGGTTGTGACTCCTTAGCTTTCGACCTTATCTCAAGGCCTTCATCAGAGGAATGTCTTCTGGACTGGAGTCACATGACCAACTAAATGTTGAGCACAGGAGAAAATCCTTCTGTTGGATGTAGATCATATGTAGAAAGCATTGAGTCCCAATGGTTACAAAGACTAGATGTTGGTATTTCTAGAAAAAAAAACATTGGAAGGAAAAAAGAAGGCAAATAGTTACCTTTTCCTTATCATATAATGGTGGACTCTCCAAAGATTACCAAATCAAAATCATCTGAAAACATGGAGCTAAAGTGATCCACAAGCCCTTAACAGCATTTGCTCAATCTTGGTACATTCAAAAGACCAAACTCCTTTGATAAGAAGTGCTCAGTCATCTTTAAGCTCCAGTGTGATAATTGTGGAAAAGACTACATTGTGGAAACTTCTAGAATCCTTGAACAAGGGTTACACCAATGGAGAATCCCTGACAGCAATCGTTGTATTTTGCAAAGGATTAGGGCATACTATTTCTTCTGAGGACATCAGTACTTGACAATATCCTGAGGAGGAAAATTAGAGAAGCTATTAAAAATCATGTAGAGGGAGCACGTGTGGATTGGAACTTCTGCTGTTGTACAGAAGAATTTTGTCACATCAGCATTTTCTTGATAATCTGAATCCAGTTCAAAAGTCATTCCTATGAGAAAGGCCTTATGATAAGGTTGAAAGCTATGAAGTCATAACCTATTTGGCTACAGAAAGGTATCTATTCTTAGTGTCTTCCATTGTTTATATTGTGTTATTTACAGTCAATCATACATAATGTATAAGTTTTCCATTAAAATTTGGACATTTCATGATAATTCCAAATTTCAATATGCTAACAGCCATATTTGATGATATGAATAATATATTGAACTTTAATTTACCATATATAACTGAAATTTATTGTTGTCCAAAAAAGTAATTTATTATTTTGCTATTACTATAAGAAAAAATATGAGATGCACACCTACTTTAGCATTACAAGTGGATTCTTACGTTACTTGTGCATGCTAAAACAAGAGAGCAGTGTACTACACAGCTCTGTTGTGAATTTTATCAATATTATCATGAATAGATCTGTTATAGAGGAATATTTTGTTAAAATTAAGCTGGTTTGTCTGATAGTTATTATGATTGTTTATTTTGTCCATTTAGTGCTAAGCAGTAATTACTTTGATCTGGGAATGACTTGATAATTAATACTGCAATTGTGTTTTTGTTTTTTAGAAGAATCAAGTGTTCAAGCTAGCCCTAAAATCCGATGATGAGCTATTTCATGTGTCACTCTATGAGTGGCTCTTTGGTCTGAACGCTACAGATATGTTGTTAGAGGTAATACAACTTTGTTTATCAGCACAGGTAATAAAACTGTTTATCAGTGCAGAAAAAGTTGTTAGAGGTAATGAAACTTTAGATATCAGTGCAAGATAATATCATAAATTTGTGTTTTGTTTTGTATAGCTGGATGATTTTGAGAATGTATAAAAGGAAATGTCAAAAAATGCTGGTTTTTTATGTTTGTTGTATTTTAGCATTTGAAGATCTAGAGAGGTTATGATATCTTAAGATTAAAAATTTGTTCAGGATTTATTTTCACAATTTCTTGGATTGCTAATGAAAAAAAAATCATCACTGCAAAAGATGCCATCTATATGGGTCAATTTGATAAATTTATAGAATAGAGGAAGCAGGATATTGATGTTATTAAGAAATGTTTTGCAGATTTAATTGTTTAACTGTATTTGTAAATATTTTGTATGGGCTTAGTTTAAATTTATGAATTTTCAGCGCTAAAATATTGGAAAGATTCTGCCTTTATTTTCCAGTGTTGCCATGTAATTGCAATATATGTGCCATAGAAAAAATATTCACTCTGCTTGACACACTTAACTTGGTGTTTTTTATATGAAGACTGATCTTTAACTAGTCCATATTTAATTCATTTTGCTTGTATGCTCACTTACAAGTTGAGTCTGATTGCACTGACCCTCTTATACTGTGACAGTTATCTGGTAGATCTGTGTCTTTGCAGTTTGTTAGTAAAGCAAACAGCATAGACCCTAATCTGTTGATGTTTTATATGATGGCTGATCATGGTGTATTGACTCAGCTTATACACAAGAATGTTACTTATTATGTTATGGACATTTGTTAACAACGAACCATCTCTGCTTTTTTGTGTATTGGCTCTTAATTTTGGTATACATTACACAAAGTCTGGCACAGTGAAAAGGTGAACAACCTATATACATTTTATACATTTTATTCTGGTTTCAGATTGCTTGGACTTGTAATTGTGTGAAAATGTATTTAAACTGTAATATTTATCAGTAATCATCCTTATTTCTGAGCTTAAAAAAGGAACAGTATTGTGTTGCATTGATGAATTTAGGCTATATCTTTATGTCTGAGCTTGTTCATTATTTCAGATTCAATCTCCATTCTTGGAACCTTACCTAAAGAGACGAGCGGGATATCAGGTTGGTGACACAGCAACTCTAGATCTCCTGTGGAAATATTATGAGAAAAATCAGAACTTTGGTGCAGCTGCAAGAATCCTGTCTAGACTTGCAGAAAGACATAGGTAGGCATTGCATGTAAGGTGTTCTTTGACTTTATCATTGTAAAATGAAAATAGATGTCAAGAAAAAACACTACTTTTTAAAATGCCAATGATTGCAATTTCAGAAGAAACTTTATTATTTTTAACCTGAGGTAACTCTGTTATGATCCTTTTGTCTGATTCTGATGTTTTGGTTGGAGAAAATGTCTGATCAAGTCACAACTTTACCTCTTAATAAATCATGGTCATTTAAATGCTTACCATGTCTGATTGTAATTCAGTTGCAACATCATTCCTAAGTACTTTTATCACAACAATAACTGAATATTGAGTTATACAAAAATCATGTTTTTTTTCATGTGAAAACTTAAAACATAAACTGGCTGATTAGGATTTTACTTTGACGTGTGTTTCAAAAATTCAAAATATGCAAAGGATCAAGACTGGAGGAATAAGATACCATTGCAGTCTTTTCTCAATGGATTTCAGTGTGGCAAATGGTGGGAAAGAGGACCATTGGAGGCACATTTTAAACTAAAAATCACTTTGTATCTGTATGGTGTAATATTAAAAACAAATTGTCATGTTGAGATACTTTTTTAATGCTGATATTCTGATGTCACACTTTCAGGGGCTGGCAATAAATTAATAATTTATGTTTTTCCAAGAACAGGTAGGTCGTCTGCTATCCAGCTTGTACAGATGTTTGTATATTTTTGTGTAATATCATGTAACCCCGCCTACACTGTTAAACATGTTTAGGGTGGTCTGTTGTGGTGCGCTGTTTTAATCATTTTTACTTATGTTAATATTGGCATGTATATAATAGATGTTCATTGCAGCAAATTAAACAAATTTTGAGAGTCATGATTTAATTTATGAAAGCATTTCAGTTGTATTGACATTAAAATGTTTTGATTTGTGGTATTTTGCATTCTTTATTAGTTTGCAGCCAATTTGTTTTGCACACAATAAAACAGTGTTTCATAAGATGCAGGGAATCAGAGCTGCTGCATCAGATTATACAAACACTGATATATATAGTTATGGGTAGTTACACTGATTTTATATTGCTGAATGTAAAAATAACTTCTTCTTTTAATACTGTTGTGAATAATTTCCAGCTATTGAACTCTTATTGTTTTTGCATATGCATATTCATTTATGAAACGAGGCCCAGAGAATTGTATAAATCTTGAGCTTGAGGCTAAGATTTTTACTCAACTAATGACAAGCAACATTACTTCTGAAAAATTCATTTTTTTTACAAACCCGTAAGGAATATCAAAGTTTTTTGTTTTAACAGTGTTATGATTTCTCAGCCATGCTTGTATCATGAGGAATATTTCTCACCATTGCTTGAAGTAGGCGATAGTGACCTATTTGCTATGATTTGTTTTGGAGAATGCATCAAGAGGGCAAGCAGAATAAAGAGTATAAGCAAGATATAGCATTCGAAAGGATTCTTATTGATTGAAATGGTTAAAAGAATTCTTGCACAAGCACTTTTAATTTTGTAATACTAACATTTACCACACAAATCTAAATGATGAGAGCGTTGCATTATTACATCATCAGTATTGCATCAATCAGAACCTCAGAGATGTTGAATATGTGTAAATTTTGGATATATTAGATGTAAGACAATGTAGTTGTGACATCTAATATTAAATAATAGTGAAAAGAGGTTTTTATTATTTTTGTTTAAAATGCAATAACTTGAAAGATGTTGAGAAAGAAAATTATAAACTCATCAAAAAGTATAAATCATGAATTTTTCTGTATGCCGGAATCACACACTTTCTTTGTTATAATTTGATGTGAGCTCAGTAATTGTGTTGTAGCGAGAGAAAAAAAATCTCTCACCAGCAATCACTTTTCATAGTGTGTCTGTTAAAATGAATCTGAGGTCTTTGTCCTGTGTAATCTGACTAATTTTTAAATACTATTTCAACTTTTGGTTTATGTAGTGCTGGTGACAGAGCCGTGTTTCCTACTCTTTGTAATGTCCATACACGAGGACAAATTTTTGGCTAAGTGTAATGCTATGAAGATTAAATTATAAATTTTTTTTTTGTTTTTGGATTGCTTTGACCCTCTACAGTGTAAAAATATCCATTGTTTACAAAGGTGAATACTCCACATTCATTAGCAATGCTTGTTAATATGATGGAAATAGCGTGATGCACATTTTCAAAAACATTTCTTTGTTCAGTACTGACGTCGACCTTCAGGAAAGAATGGAGTATCTGTCCCGTGCCATCATGTGTGCCAAGAGCTCCACATCTCATATGAGCTCAGCTGCTGAGGGTGAGTTCCTGCACGAACTGGAAGACAAAATGGAGGTACAGTATATAGACGCTATTTTTTCCATGAGGGTAAATGTAAACATTGCACCCAATATTAACTTGTGGGTGAGAAGACAAAATATTCAGTGTATGCTCCTACAACACATTTTAACTGTCAGGGCTTTTCCAGTAAAATTTACTTGGGAAGGCACTTTAATTGTGGAATAGTCACCCATAGATGCAATTTAAAATTTTGTATCCCTGGTATATGAACTCTTGGAGTAACAATATTACCCTGGCATATAATTTTTAAAAATGTGCTTTCCCTGAACAACCCTCTAACAATCAGTGTGATTTTTATGTTAATCTTAAATAATTTCTTCACAATAGAGAATGTCATAATAGATCTTATTTCAAATTAACTCTATGAAACTAGTTTAACGATATCTTTCTTTTGGCAAGCAAAAGTTTGAGATCATTCAACAAATTGTATAAATTTCATTTGAAATTTTAATAAATGTAAGATTCTGCTTTCATATGGATCAAGATTTTTTCAACAAGTGTTGTGCAAATTGCATTGATTTAGTTAAACTGGGTGATGCTAACATTACATATATACCTATGTCATGTTGCCTAGTACAATATACAATGTTTAAGACATTAACACATTACAAATTACAAACTGGTTAAATTAGTCAATCCATTGTTTTATCATAGACATTATCACAGCTGTCACCATGTCCAATATTGATATTCCTTCATCTGAGGTGGTGATTACCTGGTATTTACATCAGCAGCTGTAGTTCTATCCTTTTCCTTATACAACAAATGCCTGGTATAAAGTTCCAGTTTCAGTTGATTATTGAGTAAAAAGGACATTTACTTTCAAATTACTTCTAGTCTGGTAGAATTAGTGATCATTCTGCTCTGCTTTTATTGTAAATTACAACACTTCGAGTGTCAATCAAGCAAAGATGCCTTTCTCAAATTTTTGTTAGTAGTTTGACTGCTCTTGTGAGTGGTGTGAGCATCTACCTCAGATGCAGGAAGTCATGGGTGGATGAATTTTGCAAAAGACTTTTACAAACAGTACTAACATGTGTCTGGTTTGGCTCTCAGCATTAAAAGATTAGTGCTAGTATTAGTCAGCCGGCTGTCAGAATAAAGTGAGTGGGTTGAAATTGATGCTACATATGTGGCATGATGCCCCAATGCTAGACATCACTAGAAATTGCCACACTGCAGACATAGCAGTATGACTAAAATTTATTTTAGTAATCCAAATCACACACACACACATACACACTTAGCTGGGACTTCCACACCAGTCTTCCACTTGGATATCTCGGTGGCAGACATTTCAGCATTGGGGATGAGAAAGCCATCTGTACAATTTCAGCATTGGAGATGAGAAAGCCATCTGTACACATTTCAGCATTGGTGATGAGAAAGCCATCTGTACACATGGATTGGAAGACTTGAAATGAAAAACAACAGTTGGTGCACAACGTCATGGCAATAGATTCAATGTTGGGCCTAGTATCTGGTGATCTTTCAACATGCTAAACACAGCGTGTCTTCTCCCACCCTCAATCATTGCTCTGTCACTGACCTAAATTCATTCAAGCTCTGTTGGTTCATGGTGAAAGCACCACTGTGGGTTCTGAATGCCATCCACCAGGGTGGACTTGGAAGATGCACATGATTTCAGGAACTTCCAGCGATTGAAATGAGCATTCACAAATTACAATGCCTAAGATCTTTATTCATATCCATAAAGATGCAATGATAAAACGTTTTGTTTTAAAAAAATACATCTCTAGCTAGACTGTTATATCCAAATCTTATTTACAGGGTTCCTGCAGGTCATGGAATCCTGGAAAAGTTTTGGAATTTAAAAAATAAATTTCAAGGGCCTTGAAAAGTTATGGATTTTATCAAAACCTTGCAAAGTTTTTGAAAAGTTATG
Organism: Potamilus streckersoni; assembly: GCA_016746295.1. Lineage (NCBI taxonomy): Eukaryota > Metazoa > Mollusca > Bivalvia > Unionida > Unionidae > Potamilus > Potamilus streckersoni. Next base: position 325,803 of record JAEAOA010000678.1, read on the forward strand.
TAATTTGTGACAATGGAGTTAAAGAAATTGCTTACTTAAAATTTCATAGAACACCGAGAACCGAATAAATAAAATGATAAAATTACAATCAATAAATGGTTTCAATTCATATAACAAGAGTAAGTTCCCCTAATGGAAGTATCACATGATTTCTGGTGTAGTTCACTAAATAAAAGAAAGCAACTGGAAAGTAACGTGTTTTGTTAATATTGTAAATAGGAACACATACAAAGACTACATTGGATTTCCTTTTTTCTTTTGAATACAAATTACATTGATCATTGGATTATGATATGAATTACTACATAAAGTCAAAGTGTGCTAGCCCAGGTAAGTTTAAAATGTACATATTAAAAATATTTGTTTTTAACTTATTTCTTATTTTAGATTAAAAGATGTCATTCTTTATATTCATTAACTTGACAATGCAAGAGAGTGCAGTCCTTGAGTTTAATGAAATGGCCCTGGAAAAGTTTTGGAAAAGTCATGGAATTGGTTTTTGTTAAGTCTGCAGGAACCCTGTATTTATTTTGGCACAAACTTTGCAGTTCTTAAAGACATTTGTAAAATTATTACAAAATTTTGGAAGCCATGCCAAAAGTGTACCATATCCAAATTCATGTTATAACAAGACATGTTTTAGAGGGGTTCACTGCATTTATTAGAAGAAATTTGTTTGAAAGTTATTTCAGTTTGGTTTAGATTTTTAAGGTTAACATATTTACACAAGATTGTTGTCAAAGAATGAGTAAACTTGTTAGAAATGGGGTTTTAAACCTCACAGAAAATTATAGATTGCTGTTTTCAGGTTTTATTGAATTTTCACGTTTTCTTTTTCTTTTTTTTTTCTTTACTGAATATTGTTTGGATGATGAATTTGTATCCACTTCAGAAGCTGTAGCTTAAAATAAATCTTCTTGAATTGTTCATTATAAAAAGCTGTATGATCAGATTAAGGAGTTTTGTGTTAACTCTTATTGCTACTTTGCAATCATTAATTTTGAAACATTATTCAAGTTCAGATCAACATGCATGCTTGTATTGAGAATGAGAATGGCTTTATGAAACATATAGATTACCCAAACATAAAATATTGCCTCACACAGACAGTATCTCCAGAAAAAATACTGGATGTATAAGACAGGTGGAATTTTGTCGGTTATTATGGTGTACCTGAATACTCCAGCAAATTTAGTATGAAGGGAAGACCACTTATTGTGGGCAGTTGTCAGTAGCAAACACTTGAAAGGGACTCCTCAATGTATGTGTCACTCTTCATGTAGGTTTCTATTTTCAACAAATAATGCATTTTCTGTTTCATGTTTGTGTAGTACAGGTGTTATGTGCACTGGATAAAAGGTATTTAAAACCTTAAGTGGAAGTCTTTTATATACTTAATTATAGTTATTTTGTTGAAACATTTGGGGTAGGATAAAAATGTCACCATATAGTTTTCTTATTATGATAATTTCAAAACTTAATCATTAAATTTTATTTTCTAGACTTATTGCTCAAATCTTTCTCAGTTTTGACCATATCAGAAGAAAATAGTAATTATTATAATTTTAGTTTAAATGGACAGCTTCCCATTTTAATTCAGTTGATTTTTTTCCCAGGTGGCCCGGCTACAGATGCAGGTACAGAGGACACTATCTAAGGAGAGTGTACACAGACATGACATACAGGAGATCCTTTCCAGGCTAGACTTTGACCTGATGGATATCAGTATGGTATGTGATTTGTTTATCATAGGCAAGAAATTGGGTTCACTTTCCAAGCATTGTTGTTATAGACATCTTCATCAGGTTTTTGCATTCAGTATTGTTTCTGAGACACTGTTCTATGCACATATATGAAATATAATGCATGTATTCAATATACTATTCACCTTGGGTATAAATCAGTTGAAGTGACCTACTTTTCATGTTCTGGCAAGAGTTATGAAACTTTACAGGTATATTTTATCTTAGTACTACTTTCCATTGACAAAAGTAAATCATTGTGACCTATTTTTCATGACCCATTGTTTATGTTAATTGTTATTATTTGTAATTAGGTCAGTTTATCTAACACATGCATGTAGAGGCATGAAACATGATGGATATATTCAGTTTGGAGAGTACTACTCACTGGCGAAAAATAGGTTACAAGTTTGATTCCATCAATTTAACAGGTCAGTCAAGGAGTAAGAGCATAGATTTTTGGCTAGAATGCAAGCCAAGCAAACTTATGATAGTAAATCTTCTTGTTGATATGAAAGACATGGATGATGACAGTCAGGAGGAAGAAAAGAAGTCTTTTAAAGCAAGGAGAATACTTTCACCACCATAACAAGTAATAACAGATATCAGTAGCTTCTTTCCTTATCCAGGCTGTGACATTTTTAAAACCCTACAGATATTGTGATGAAACCTTAAGATGATGAATGGGTCAGGTTTGCTGTAAGTTTGGTTTTGTTGTTTTTTTCTTTTCTTCAGCTATATGAGGATTTTGCAGTTCGGTTTGACCTGTCAGAATGTCAGCTAGCAATTGTTCACTGTGCTGGAGTTTATGACAGTGCCCTGGTGGAAAATCTCTGGCAAAATATTATTGATAAAGGTCAGTGCTTGTTCTGTAATGAGTAATTTGTGTCATGTCATTGTCATGAACATTTTGAAGGATTAACTTAATATGTAGAATGAGATTTAGAGAAATTGCTGAATGAATTGCCTTTGTGGGAATACCCATTTTTAAGTTAGTTATGAAGTTCACTGGTTTTAGTTGTACTTTTTCATGATCCTACTGTCAGTAACTTTTAATTTCAGAAGGTGCAAGCTTGTCTGATGATATTCACACTGACAAGGCCCTAAGCTTATTAAAATTGTACAGTTTATTTTATATTTTAAATGATCATGTATTTTAAGTATTTTAAGGGCATGCATCTTGATAGCTACTACACCTTCATCACATAGGTTACTATACATTATATTTGATGCATCATTTGTATTAAATTTTGTTTGAAGATTACTTCTCAAACAATATTTGAGCTATAGAAACATCAGATTTGATGGTTGTAGTACCTCAGCCTTATAAGTAAAGAAGGTCACAGTGACCTAGATTCTCATTTTGCTGTCATAGGTTAAGTTTAATATTTAATACCTTTTGTTATACCTGGAACCATGAAACACAGGATTGTCACTGTGGCCCATATTTCAGGCTTTAATCATTAAACTAGATTATTGTATACATCTTTATTTGAATGAAGCCAGTAGAACAAATGAATGTCACTGTGACCTACATTTCACTGGCTTAATAATAATAATAATAATAATAATAATAATAATAATAATAATAATAATAATAATTCTTTATTTAACACCTCAATTAGAATACAGATGTATCTAGTCTCCCTTGAAGCCCTCAGCTATATACTAAAGTCTACATGCATGTTCCTTGTTAAGAAAACAGAAAACAGTAAAGTCACAACATGTAACAAATGGACAATCAAGTGATTTGCTTTTACTTTATTCTGAATATATCGGTCATATTACAAATAAAAGTATAGATTTCCATCTGCAAAGACAAAAGAATTGAAATAGAAACAGGAATTTTACAAAAATATAATGATGTATAAATCAGTTAGAATCGAGCTTTAAATATTTGAGATATTTTGCAAGAGTGACCTCGTGGTCTAAATCGATGTCCGTTACGGATCACTGCCATCTCACCTCTGTGAGGTGAGTTCGAGGATGTGGATATGTGAGAAAGCTTGCCAGTAGCTTCTTATGGGTCGGTGGTTCTTTCCGGTGATTTCCCGGTTTCTTCCTCCACCATTAATACTGGCCGCCATGAATAGCCTATCGTGTGCTGAAAAATGGCGTTAAGCCCAACAACAACAACAACTTTAAAACTTTAAACAGACATGACTGATCCTACTGACATGGGCATTGAATCCCATATCATATCTTTGTTTCAGAATATATAAAACAGCATTTAAATTGTTCAGTATTGGGTTTGGAAATTTCAAAAGGTTATTACCATACATTTCTTTTTGTTTCATTTAGAACCCTTTTTTTTCTTTTGACCAAATCTCAGTATTTCTTATATCAGAGTATAGCTGATCTTCTTCAATAATTACTTTTCTGTGTGAAACTGTTATAGTAGCATCATCTGCAAATAAGTCTGTGTTTGTGTGCTCTATTATTAGTGTATGGTCATTTATGAAAATAAGAAATTGCAATTGGTCAAAAATAGATACATAGAGAACACTGATTAATTTTCATTAAACTCGATTAAACATTTCCAATATTTATTGTTTTACTCCTGTTACATAACCATGGTGAGAACCAGTGTTAGTCACTAGTGTTAGATTTATAGCATTTAACTTAGACAATAAGCATTATGATCAACTAAATCAAAAGCCATCTTGAAATTTAAAAATAATCTACATATTGGATTCCTCTTATTGAATTTCTGCAGCCAACATTCTGTGAGTTTTGTTAATGCAGTTTGGCATTAATGACCCTTGTGAAAACCATGAATGTTCATTGTGAAAGAGTGAATATGTTCATAGACTTGCTTTAATAGCCATCATTTTCTCATAGATTTTTGATAGTGTAGGGAGAATAAAATTAGGTCTGTAGTTTCCTGGGTCCTCATTGGAGCCTTTTTTCTGTATTATGCTTAGCTATTTAGCTGTCAGATCCTTGATTGACTACAGATGCTTAGCTATTTAGCTGTCAGATCCTTGATTGATATACATATATACATATGCTTAGCTATTTAGCTGTCAGATCCTTGATTGACATACAGATGCTTAACTATTTAGCTGTCATATCACTGATTGGTATACAGTTGTCAATATGTTCAAAACAGCTGTCATTTAGCAGTTAGTACACATACCTGGATTAATACTTTTTTACAAACTCTTCACTTTTTGCTCTTAGTATCTTGATTTGCATTGTTTTCAAGTTAAGAAGAATCCATTATCCCCAGCACTTGTTCATTCCATCAGGCCTTCAGTGTGTGAGCTATCCTGATGATAGTTCCATGAGGCCTTCATTGTTTTGAGCTATCCAGAAGATAGTTCCATCAGGTCTTCATGTGTGTGCTATCCAGAAGATAGTTCCATGAGGCCTTCATTGTTTGAGCTATCCAGAAGATAGTTTCATCAGGCCTTCATGTTTGTGCTATCCGGAAGGTAGTTTCATCAGGCCTTCATGTCTGTGATATCCAGAAGATAGTTTTATTGGGCCTTCATATGTGAGCTATCTAGAAGATAGTTCCATTAGGCCTTCATGTCTGTGCTATCCAGAAGATAGCTTTTATCAGGTCTTCATGTGTGTCCTATCCAGAAGATAGTTTTATCGGGTCTTCATGTGTGTGCTATCCAAAAGATAGTTTTATCAGGCCTTTATGTGTGTGCTATCCAGAAGATAGTTTTATCAGGTCTTCATGTGTGTGCTATCCAGAACATAGTTTCATTGGGCCTTCATGTATGTGCTATCCAGAAGATAGTTTTATCCGGTCTTCATGTGTGTGCTATCCAAAAGATAGTTTTATCAGGTCTTCATGTGTGTGCTATCCAAAAGATAGTTTTATCAGGTCTTCATGTGTGTGCTATCCAGAAGATAGTTTCATCAGGCCTTCATGTGTGTGATATCCAGAAGATAGTTTTATCAGGTTTTCATGTGTGCTCTCCAGAAGATCATTTCATTGGGCCTTCATGTGTGTGCTATCCAGAAGATAGTTTCATCAGGCATTTATGTGTGTACTATCCGGAAAAGTTTTATTGGGCCTTCATGTGTGTGCTATTCAGAATATAGTTTCATCAGTTCATCATATGTGTGCTATCTAGAAGATAGTTTTATCAGGCCTTCATGTGTGTGTTATTTAGAAGATAGTTTTTTCAGGTCTTTACGTGTGTGCTATCCAATAGATAGTTTCATCAGATCTTCATGTGTGTGCTATCCAGATGATAGTTTTTATCAGGCCTTCATTGTTTGAGCTATCCAGAAGATAGTTTTATCAGGCCTTCATGTGTGTGCTATCCAGAAGATCAGTTTCTGATTGCTCTTTTTCTGAATAATTTTGTACATGTATATCAAAGCTGAGCCCATTTTATGATATATTTCTTCTGCTTCATTTTGTTTCATTTTCTGTAAAACATTAAATTATTTGTTGTTTATTTTAATGCATTTCCCACACCTGTACAAGTTTTTATCTCACATATTCAGATGTTTTCATTAAAGAATGAGCTAATATGTTGTTGCCAAGGTTATTTTAGCCTGAAATTTCTCCTCTGCATGATAATTACTGTTTTCAAAGTCAGCGACTTTTAATATGTAAATTTACTTGACTTTTGTGTAGCCAGGATTGGGATTATGTGCCATTAAATTTTGACTTTTGTGTGGCCAGGATTGGGATTATGTGCCATTCAACCTTGATTTTTATGTAGCCAGGATTGGGATTCTTTGACTTTTGTGTAGCCAGGATTGGGATTATATGCCATTAAATCTTGACTTTTGTGTAGCCAGGATTGGGATTATGTGCCATTAAACCTTTACTTTTATGTAGCCAGGATTGGGATTATGTGCCATTAAACCTTGACTTTTATGTAGCCAGGATTGGGATTATGTGCCATTAAACCTTGACTTTTATGTAGCCAGGATTGGGATTATGTGCTATTAAACCTTGATTTTTATGTGGCCAGGATTGGGATTACATGCCATTAAACCTTGACTTTTATGTAGCCAGGATTTGGGATAATGTGTCATTAAACCTTGATTTTGTTTAGCCAGGATTGGGATTATGTGCCATTAAACCTTGTACACGTACCATACTGATTTGAATGTTGAAAAGTAGTCTTTTATATTAACAGACACTCAGCTATAGTCCTCCTTTCTGATATGGTTAGAGAGAAGTGTCAATTGTCTTTATTGTATCTCTAAAAGTTTAATTTTAGAAATTTATTTAATAGTTTGGGACTGTAAATTTTATTACTTTGAATCTATTTCTTGTTGCTAATTTTGCCTTGTAAAAGTTAATTTAATCAGTTATCATGTATGAAATTGATGTCCTTCATACAAGAATCTTGTTTCAATATCTTGTATAAAAGTCCTGATTAACTTTCAGAGGTAGATTCTACATTTATTTGTGTTTCCTTTTTAGTATGTTTAAAGTGCTTTTTGTGTTATTTTTAAAAAAAAATATTTTTCAGAAATGACTGCTACTAAAGGAAATGCTGGGCAGAATCGTGTTACCAGTATTAGCAACAAATTAGCTGCAGTAGGAAAACTCTATGTTAAAACTGAAAAGTATTTCCCAGTAGGTAAGGAAAGATGTAATGTAATAATTTAACTGTATTTTTTACATTTTTTTAGAGAAATTTTATTCTATCCGGTTAGCTTTAGATGAATATCTATCTTTAACACTTAATATTGCAATTGTTGTGACGACTTGTTGTAGTAAGTTTAAACTGATTATAATATTAAAATAGTCATTGAACCAAGGCTATGTATGAATATATACTATGAATGCTTAAAATTGTAAATATTTATTTTTTACTTTAGTGCAGTAAATAATCAGTCATTTTATCCCCCAAAAATTAATTTATTCTTTGAAGGATCTGAAGGCATTTTACTTAGTTCCATATCAAGTTTCTTATATGGCCATTCCCTTTCCAGATGCCTTTTTTTCTTACAGCATTCCTGATCAGGTACTTGGAGCAGAAGAGTTGTCAAGACAAATTGGATACAAAGTGGGTGTATTTGCTGATGCTGGACATTGGTGTCCCAGCCCTGAAAATAATGGAAATATATGACAGGATGCTTAAATCAAGGGTAAAATATATTAATAAACTAATATCTAACATTCTCCTATCTTCTGGCCCTCATTTGATAGGTTGATAGATGTATCCTTGTCATTTAGATGCATAGATTGACATAAAACAAATATTTTATCAATATTGATTTGTCTATAGAGACAGCAGAGTTAATTCATTAACAGTTTGGTTTCACTTTCTGGGTTATTCATTGATTGAAATATTCAGCATGATTCAATCTGGCAAGTAGTGGCAGAATCTTTATAATCATATCAACCCCTACCCATCCCAACACCTCTACATTTGGGAAAAACAAAATAGCTCTCCACTTTAGAACTTGATTGCAGTCCTTATTTTGTAGATGTTGTATTTTCCAGACGTAGATTCTTATTTTAAAATTTCAGCATTGATACAAGTAAACATAAATGTTGGAGTTTTTGCTGACTTGTCTATTGAAATATGTAAATTTGAATCAAGTTCGTGCTGTAGGATATTTGAATCATACCTTGCCTGTTGAGTTAGGCAAAGTATAATCAAGTTTATTCTTTTATAATATTTGAATCTCACCTAGTCTATTGAAATAGGCATATATGAATTAAGTTTATGCCTGTAGAATATTTGAATGTGTCCTTTTAAGAAAAGAGTTGATTTGTATTAATGCTCTGACAGTAGTGGGAGTATATAATGTTGTCTATAATAATTCTTGTCACATCTTGGTTTAAATATGCATTTAGTTATTGTTCTGGCACTTTAGTGGAACATTTCTGTTCTATGGACACTAGGCAGCCACTTGACATGTGTAAATGATATCACTTCATGTTTATCCTGTAAACATGTACAAAATCAATGCTCCATGAACACTAGTGAATGATATCACTTCATGTTTATCCTGTAAACATGTACAAAATCAATGCTCCATGAACACTAGGCTATTACCTTTACCTGTGTAAATGATATTTCATGTTTATTATGTAAATGTATATAAAATCAATGTTCCATGAATACTAGTAAATAATATTTAATGTTTATTATGTAAATGTTTATAAAATCAATGTTCCATGAACACTAGTAAATGATATTTCATGTTTATTATGTAAATGTATATAAAATCAATGTTCCATGAACACTAGTCTGTCACCATTACATGTGGAAATTATCTTGCTTCATGTCAGTTATGTTAATATGTACAAAACCTCTGTTCCATGGACTTTAGTTGGTCACTTTTGCATGTGTAAGCGATATTGTTTTATGTTTATCATGTAGACATGTAAGCATATGAGACATGTGTAGACAAATTTGAAATGCCACTTAAATTTAAATGGGTGATAAAAACAAGTAATCTAAATTTTTATCTGAAAGTGGAACTGTAACATGCCCTGAAAAACTATCCATGTTGTGTGCACATAACCAGACACCTAAGAATAGTTTAGAGTAAAAGTTTTGAAATTTCCATGCAAAGCATGCAAGTCCCTTGACTTGGTTTTCATTTTTAATTCTTACACTGCTTCCTCAGTCAATTGTGCCAGGATAACTCACAAATCCTCTTGTAATGCAGGTTAGGCATGAATCCCATTTTTTTTATCTATAAAATACCATTTTGATGAATGTGAAGAAAATCACAATGAAAACTTGTAAATGAAACTTCAGTATGTCAGTTGCTGTATCATTGAAAACAGCTGTTATTGCCCAGAAGCTTGAGTGAGTGTCATGAAATTTGCAACTTTTAATAAGAAGTCATAGACTTTGTTAACTTATCTTTAAAAAAAAAACTGTTAGCATACTTCAATCCATGAAAATCTGGCTTACTGGCTTACTGTATTTTATTTATATCTTTTAATTCAGCCTCAGTGTAATCATCATAAATGAAATAAATGTAATCATCATAAATGAAATCCTGTATTCAAACATGAAAAGTGTCAATCTACCATCACAGCTATGTCTGCAATTAGAACCTGATTAAGTGCTGTGAATAGCTCTTCATCTTAAGGAATTGTTTGTTTTATTGTTACAATCAATTAAAAATAGACCTGCATTATCATGTTGAGTACATCTTTTTTGTCAAATAAAATAAAGAGAGTGAATTTTAGAAGGTTAAAAAGTATGAAAATCCTATGTGCTTAAGAGCTTTCAGTAATGGTAGTGTGTTGAATCAACACATTTTCATTAAACACTTTAAAAAGTATTATTATGTAGGTAACATAATTAAAATATCTGTCTTTAATCATTGATTTGTCCTGCTAATTCACAGTGTGATTAAGGATAGTAAGAAAAGCGAGAGAAAGGAGTACTTTGTAAATATCTGTCTTTAATCATTGGTTTGTCCTACTAATTCACAGTGTGATTAAGGATAGTAAGGGAAGCAAGAGAAAGGAGTACTTTGTAAATATCTGTCTTTAATCATTGGTTTGTCCTACTAATTCACAGTGTGATTAAGGATAGTAAGGGAAGCAAGAGAAAGGAGTACTTTGTAAATATCTGTCTTTAATCATTGGTTTGTCCTACTAATTCACAGTGTGATTAAGGATAGTAAGGGAAGCAAGAAAAAGGAGTACTTTGTAAATATCTGTCTTTAATCATTGGTTTGTCCTACTAATTCACAGTATGATAAAAGATAGTAAGGAAAGCAAGAAAAAGGAATACTTTGTAAATAAGAAGCTTTGTTGCAACATAAGGAAAATAACTTAGTCATATCAAAATTAGGTCAGTGTGGCCTGTTCAGGTTAGAGTGACTCTGGTATTTTCTCTGTGCAAATCTGTATATTATTTAGTCCAGATTGTTCCTGTTGGAGAGAGATTGTTTGCATTTACAAGCATTTGTTTCCCTATAAAATCTAAATTTGTCACAATTTTTTTTACATCAAATTTCCTATAAAAGCCCTTGCAATTTTAAAAAAATGTTCATTAAACATTGATTACTGCTTGTTTCTTTTTTTAGGATCCCTACTGGCAGAGCGTACATCAACCACTTCATCTACTGAATGTAATTCACTGTCTTCTGTGTCACTTACATGAATATCCAGCTATCATACCGCCATATGAGAGGTAAGTGTAGTAATGTTCTGCCTTGAGCTACTTTTTCCTCTGAATCTCATTTTTATGAAGTAAGTGCCAGACATCAGAATTAACATCATGCTCATCTGTATGAGGGGGCTACTATGTAAGTGATGTATAAAGTTACTGTTGAATGACATTTATATACAGTGAATTGTATATCAAATTCAGTGTTTGAAACAGTTACAGTCACTAGTAGAAAGTTTGTATCATATTCTAAGTATGAAGTATGATTTATTGAGCTGGAGGAACTTAGTAACTGTTCCAAACAAAGTGTAATGAGAAAACACCTATAGGTCAGTATTGTAATGAACTGACATTCAGGCTGAATTAATCACCTATAGGTCAGTATTGTAATGAACTGACATTCAGGCTGAATTAATCACCTATAGGTCAGTATTGTACTGTACTGACATTCAGGCTGAATTAATCACCTATAGGTCAGTATTGTACTGTACTGACATTCAGGCTGAATTAATCACCTATAGGTCAGTATTGTAATGAACTGACATTCAGGCTGAATTAATCACCTATAGGTCAGTATTGTACTGTACTGACATTTAGGCTGAATTAATCACCTATAGGTCAGTATTGTACTGTACTGACATTCAGGCTGAATTAATCACCTATAGGTCAGTATTGTACTGTACTGACATTCAGGCTGAATTAATCACCTATAGGTCAGTATTGTACTGTACTGACATTCAGGCTGAATTAATCACCTATAGGTCAGTATTGTAATGAACTGACATTCAGGCTGAATTAATCACCTATAGGTCAGTATTGTACTGTACTGACATTTAGGCTGAATTAATCACCTATAGGTCAGTATTGTACTGTACTGACATTCAGGCTGAATTAATCACCTATAGGTCAGTATTGTAATGAACTGACATTCAGGCTGAATTAATCACCTATAGGTCAGTATTGTAATGAACTGACATTCAGGCTGAATTAATCACCTATAGGTCAGTATTGTAATGAACTGACATTCAGGCTGAATTATTCACCTACAACCAATTAGCATTGATAAGGGGTTAAAGTGTGTAGCTTCACCATTAGTCCACTGTGACAAATGGTGTCTTGCATCTAACAGCCAGTCAAATCATGATAAGTAGCTGCTTCCTCGATTCAAGCCAGATTCAGACTGAATGGAAGGTGCATCCAATTCCATTTAGAGTGTGACCTTTGCCTTTAACAAATCACCTAAGGTAACTCCAGAAAGTCATCTCTGAGAACAGGTTGTCCTTTATTATGCCCTTTTTTTAAAACAGCGAAACAAATAAAGAATCAGATTTTGTTTCATGTATTACTGAAAAATCCCCATCTAAATGGAACATATCTGCATCTGTTCCTTCCCCAGTGTATAAAAAATGCTCAGTCATACATTTACATTATTATTTTTATTGTTATGACATATTTGACAATGTTTTCTGCAGGCCATTTTATCCTGTTGCATCACCTTGGCCGTATTCAGTTGTGCTATGACATTATTAAGTGGCTCCTTGACCTTAAGTGCCATGAGTATTTTACCCATGAAGATTGTTTCCCATCATTTGATTAAAACCAGTGACCAGTCAAACTTCTCTTCATGAGTCGATTTCCTTAATATTTCAGTTTGATGTTATTTTCACAGGTTATCCATTGATGGATATTTGATATATTTCAGGTGGGCTTTTTTTCTTCATTTGCTTAGTCTGTTTTTTTCCCCCCTCATTATGTCAAAGGTAGACCAATTTTCATCAAAGACTCAGGAGCCATCATGGATCACCTTTGATGCCTTTATTAAATATTTAACAAAGTCTTGATATAAGCAGGGGATTGGGGAGATGTTTCACATGTAATACTTTTAATTGGAGTCTTGACATAAGCAAGCGATTGGGGGATGTGTCAGCTCTAGGTGACTCATGATTTTTTTCACCATCATATTCCTCAATGGCTGCAGTGTGCCTGAATCCCAAATAAAATCTTTCAAAATTTTGCTGAATCCTAATTGTAACCGTTTTATTTGTTCACAAATTTGATCAGGATGGGGACCAAACCCATTCCCAGTCATTCTAGCAAAATCCAAAAAAGCTCCATTTTTTAAACAAAAATGTTTTATATGTGTGTCCATATAGCTTCTTGAACATAATTCTCTCATCACTGTCTCAATTCCTTACAGGCGTCATTTTTATACTCTCACACTGGACTACATTGCTGCATACCTTGTGGAACTGCAAGCCATCAGTAGCACAGATCAGCATGTGCGGAAGCTCATGCAGAAATTCCGGTCTTTGCAGATGCAGATGGACCCGATGTGAAAAATTCTAGATGGATGCTACATGTGACTTATCAATATAGTGAGTGAAAGCCTTCAAGATCCATGGACACAAATTAGCAAAATATTGATAGCATGGAAACAACCATGTCAGATCCTCACATTAACTGATAGACAAAATGTAAATGTATAAAACAAAGACTTGTTGACTGAACATGAACACAAATTTAAGGAATACCTGCAACAGGTGCCAATAAAAAAAATTTTATGAAGTTTATTTCCTATATTAATAAATAAGATATCATGACACTGCTTTCGTTAATATACAGTGATCATTCATCTATTTCAATTTCACAAATGAATAGAGTCCTGTAATGGTGCTTGTATTTTAAATAGGAAATACAATGCATGATCACTTTTTAATAAAGAAGTTTGGCAATGCTTCAGGTTAAAAATGGATGAGTATACACATACATAGTGTTGCACTTAGAGCATGGATCATGGGTATACACATACTCATTGTTGCACCTTCAGCATGGAATCATGGGTATTCAGATAAACTGGTTCACCTTGAGCATGAAATCATGGGTATACAGATAAACTGTTGCACCTTGAGCATGAAATCATGAATTTATACATACACAGTGTTCCATGGAATCATGGTATATACAAAATGTTGCTCCTTGAGTAGGCATTCATGGGATTCCCACAGTTCTATGCCAACTTTAATCTTGATTTGATTATAGCAGTTCATTTTATTTAAAACAACTGAAGGTAGTGATAGCATCTGGTACAGTTTTTGCCCATAAGTCATTTTCCCTAGATGCATTTTCTTTTAAAAATATCTGATATATACATTATAGCATAATAAAGAATATGCTACATATTTTAGCTTAAAACTTGTTTGATTATTTTTTTTATGTCATTAAAGGTGAATTATAAAACATAGTAGGTGATTTTTCTTTGTCTTTCTGTAAAAACCCCTCCAAGCACCACCCAACCCCTTCTTTCATTAATTAGATTTTTAGGTTGTGGAATGTCATAAACATAAATAATTGTGTTTAAAATTAATTATTTGGTGCAAGTTAGTTATGTGCAGTTTTGTAATGAGTTTTTTTTATGGCAGGGGACAACTGTTACACTGCCATTTTGCCTTGATTGCACATGTAATTTTTTTAGCACACCTGTAAGTATAATTTTAACCTGTTACAAACAGGGATCTGATTTGTGTGTAAAACTTTGAATAAGCAGATTAAAGAAAAGCACAGGTCTTATGGACAAGATTGTATGGATTTTAAGTAAGATTTTGAGTGTAAATTTACAGACAGGTAATCTAACAACAGGGCTACATTCATACAGTAAGACTAACATTAGCATTAGGTTGATGTAGGAATTGGTTAATGACGTATTCAGACCTATTTAGCATTAGGTTGGTGTAGTAATTGGTTAATGATGTATTCAGACCTATTTAGCATTAGGTTGGTGTAGTAATTGGTTAATGATGTATTCAGACCTATTTAGGCCATGATATTGACTAAATTTTCCAGAGTAAGTAATGTTTATATTGTTAATATATGACATGGAAAATTTAGTGCTGTTCAGCTAAGTGCAGGCAAATTGTCCACCATGTTTAACATTCCTTGAAGAAGACCTACCATTAAGTAGCCAAATTGTCTTTTGTATGAACATTGTGTATCACTGAGTTTAAACTTTAGGAAATATTTTATTAACTCGTTAACCCCATGTGCCCACATTATGTGTCACAAGGTTGTACTCTACTTATGTGCTCAGTAATAGCATCATTTACAATACACCAAATTTGGGGGGAAGGGTATTGCTGAAAAATATAGTTTTACATTGATACCAAATAATATAGACTTTTTACTTGCATTACAAAATACAGGGAAAGAATGTAACCCGATTTATTTTTAGCCAAAGATTACCAGTTTTATAACCAGAGTTTATGTCTGGATTTTTGTTCCTGAGATGTAAAGATGAATTGTCTTAAATGCATATGGACAGGTGAAAAAGTAGGATAATTTTTCAAACTTTGAGCATGAAAAGAGGCCCAGTTGTGAAAGTCATGGGTTCAGTACTCCAAAGTAAAAAGAGAAGGGTCCAGATTTGGGGGTCAAAAAGGTCAAAGAGAAAGGTCACTCAGAAAGAAGAAACAATATCTTCACAGAAAATTCAATAATCTACACAGAGGACTATTAAACATGGGGCAGTTCACAGTACAATGTTATAGGTACCAAATTTATAAAAATTATGCTGTGTAATGATTTGGTCTTTTTAAAAAAAATAACTGTCCTAGCATTTTGTTAATTTATATTCATCCACATTTTGCTTGTAGTTTACATGGACTGCAAATTTTTTTTTACTTTAACAACATATAATCAGAATTTTCTTTTACTTTAATGACGTATTTGTAAAGTGCAGAATACAGACTAACTTAACTATAAAACAATTGACAGTTCTCACCAATCCTCAGATTTCCTATCTAGTCTAACTGTAAGACATTGTCAGCATGAAATGCATTTGGTTGCTTGCCAATGTTGTCTTATATTGTGTTTAGTTTGTCTTAATAAGAAGTTTGCTAAACTGAGGGTTGAGTATCTGAATAGTTTCTTGTATTAAACCTGTATCAGTTGGATTTAGAGTAACATTGTCATCCTGTTTCTGTGAAAATTTCAAATGTACCCAAAATATCCCACTATTGTAAATCACTTGAAAAAAATGGAATTTTGATGCAGATCAATACAAATCATTAACTTGCTTATAAGTGCATGTTATACTCAGATCATTTGGATAATATTAAGTCAGATGTGAAGCTTGTATAATGGTTGCCACTGAGCCCATAAATAAATCCGAATTTTTTAAGATTTTCTATAGTCGGAAGATTCGTCATGTTATCGCCACACAGTAAATGAAGAAAATAGAGATTTTTTGTATGCAAATGTGTTCATTTGTCATTACATCATTACTTTAATATACACAGAATATGAAGGAAATAAACTGCCATTTTTAATGTGTTTCTTTGTTACTACATCATTACCTGAATTCACACAACATATGTAGTAAATAAATTGCTATCTTTTTTTAATTTAAATGTTTCATTGAAAAGATCATTATTTTATATACATGTCCAATTAATCATATACTTTAGTTCAAGATGTCATTTAAGCATCACTGACATGTAGGAGTTAGTTTAATGAAGGATGTATATTTGGGTGGCTAAAACATTTCTTTGTGAGTACAAATGTTACATTGGATTTTAGCCAGAATTGGTTGGATAGTGTCTCAAAACAAGATTTTGCAAGAGTTTGATAACCACCTAATTCTATTAAAATTATCAGAGCTGTTTTTTTTTTCAATTTAAAATGCAACATATCCTTGTTCACTTTTTTTTCTTCAATTCTCATTGTTTTATTGGAATTTAGCTGCCTTGAAAAGAAGGTTTATATCAAAAGTCTTAGTTGATAGGTAGCAATTTTCATGCAGATTTTAAGCTCATCTGTACAAAGTAAAAGTAAGGTAAGCTGTTGTACTACCAATGGCATTTGCATCTAGTCATAAACATATGTACACCCTAACTGAGTGTCGATCATTCATTCTTCCTAGTTTGTAGACAGGTTGCACCTTTAGGGAGATGGCTGAGGAAATTAAATTGGTAAAAACATGCACATCAGTTGTAGGTTCTTGGTTACATTGTGCATTTTACACGCTCCATAAATACTGTTTACAGGAATCATGAAACTTGGTGAGAATATGCATCTTGATGAGCAAGCATATTTCACTGTGCATGCTTCACTAAGTCTATTTTTCAAGTGTTGTTCATGCTATAGTCACCAAACTCTGAATCTCAGATTAGGCTAGAAAGAATTAGTAGTACAAGAGGATCACTGATCAATACTTGTTCTTTAATCAAACCAGGAACAAAAGTGACCTCATCAAAAGTCTGATCAATATATGTGGCAGCTAAAGGAATAATTTCTGATCTGATCAACATCATTCCCAAGAGCTCATTTTGCCATAGCCTTGGTAATTGCACAAACTTGGTATAATACAAGAACTTTGATCTCTATAGGATCAATGTTGTGATCCAAGCAAATTTTGTCAGTTATAAAGCGGGTTAACCATAAACTTATCTCCAGTTAGAAATTTCCTACTAATAAATGAATACCTTTGATAGGCAAAGGATGCACTGGTCTGACTGTCACATGTTCTGAAACTATGATGTCAAATTGACACAGTGGGAGAGGGACATTGACCAAGACACACCTTGCTACCTGAATAAGAATGTTTTCACTATCTGTCTATAAACACTTTGATGAAGCCACACTTGACCATTAAGAAATAGGTGGTGCATGAACAAAGATAAAGTAAAGACAAAAGTGATAGGAAAGTCAGAAAAGTAATGATAGGAAAGGCAGAAATAAGTAAAAGAGTGTAAGTATTCGTTTTCGTCCCATCATACTCAAACCAATCTGGCTATTGTGGTGGCAATGATATATGGAACCTCACCCAGCATAGCCCTGAGAATCACTAGGTCTTGCTTGTAGCTGAGTTCTGTCCCATAGGGCCAGTTGGTTCAGGTCTTGAAGTATCACACAGTCCTTGGAGACATTTAGTTCCCGGTCGACTATACAGTCATCTGCAAAAAGTCTTGTGTTGAATTTGATGCTCGCAGGTAGATCATTGATGATCACCAGGAAGAGTATGGGACCCAAAACACTCCTTTGAGGTACCCCACTAACAACCGGTGCTGGGTTTGATCTCTGTGATCAGTCAGATTGGAAATACCTGTCCATTTTTGGTGTTACCCCTGTTACCATATTGGTCCAAATTTACTGAGGACTTTTTCATGGGGAAAACGATCAAAAGCCTTACTGATGTCAAGGATAGCATGGTCATACTACTTCCCTCTAAGAATTTAGCAAATTCATTCTCTAGGGTTAAGAGGTGTCACTGTATTTCACATCTTCGTTGGCATGGAAACCATGCAGGCAGTCTGTTAGAATGTAGTAGTTCTCTAGATGTTGCATCATGTTGCTGACTGAAGTGTTCAAGCATTTTGCAGCAGATACATGTAAGGAAGACAGGTCTGTAATTGCTGGCCTTGAAATCTTCTCCATTTCTGAAGACAGCTGTAACGCTTGTTTTCCACACATCAGGGACATAACATGTTGAGAGGCACTTCCGGTAAATATAAATCAAGCATGATACACACCCTTCTGCTAGATCTTTCAGGATGCTTGCTGGAATCGTGTCTGGTCCTATGGACTTCTGTGAGTTAATTTTCTGCAACAAGCTTTATACACCATCTTCAGTGACTTGGATGTCGGGCATTGTTAGGTAACAATCTCCATCTAGGATTGGTAGATCACTCTTATCCTCTTGTGTGAAGACTGACTGGTATTGACGATTCAGTATGTTTGCCTTGTCGGATGCCTCAGAATGTAGTTTCCCAAGTTCCTTGAGTGGTGCCACACTAGTTGTCTCTATGTAAGGACTTAATGTAGTTCCAAAATCTGTTCTGCTTGTTTGGTTGTTGTTCTTGATTTGGATTACTAACTTATATCAAGTTTTCAATATATCTCCACTAGGTTTGCTGTTCTAAGTGTTGTAATCTTGCTTTTGCTTCTTTGTATAGTTTCTGATCTCATTGTTCCTGTTGCCTTCTGCCTTGCAAACAATTTGTTCCGTCTTCTGTGTTGGGCTCAATTGGATTTATCTATCCAAGGCTTGTTTGTTTTGTTTCTAGATAAGGTCTTAGATGGTATAAATTTATCCATTAACTGTTTGATATTCTCATCAAAAATGTTCCATGTGTCATTTGCAGAATGGTTATCTGTTTCACATATGAATGACTCTTGTGATTTCAATTCTTTACGTATTTGGCCATAGTCTGCATTCCTGTATTGGAAGCCTTAATGAGCTGATTTCATTTGTCGTAAGCTATACTCTATGTAGACTGCTTCATGGTCAGCAATTCCTGGAATGACATCACACTTGTTGATTAGTGTTTTGTTGTTTGTGAAGAATAGAACAAACAGATTTGAAGCGAATTCAGTTACATGTGATGATGCATCTATAATCTGTTGTGTCCTTGATGATATTTAGTAGCTGTTGGCATTTTTCATTATTTGTGGTAGTGGACACTCATTCTCCCAGTCAATATCTGCCAGGTTGAAGTCTCCTCCTAGCCATACATGTGCACCTCATAGGATTCTTATAAGGCATGAGTGAAGTTGATCTAGGTAGTTTGGTTTGGTTAAGGATGGAGGTTTGTAGAAGGCACCAACGTGTAGGTCTGATTCCACTTTAACCTTGATTTTGGCCCAAACTAACTCAAAGTTATTATCTGCCTTAAATTCTTCTGGCACGCAGTTTGAATATTGGTCTGATACTAGGACAAATACTCCCCCCCCCCATGGGATTCCTCTAGACAATCTTTGCACTAGGACGTGAAATTTGCTGGGAATACTTTAGATAAATTTATGTTGCTGTCTAGCCATGATTCCGTACTAATAAAAGTGGTGGCTTTGGTAGAGAAGATCATATTGCTTAGTAGTACCTTTTTTAAGTACCCTTTATAGACTACTAGGATTCTCATGGGCAAGTCAGTTATATTTCTGAGACCATGTGTTATAGAGGTGCTTCTCTGCTTGTGTGGAGATGAAGTAGCAGTTGGGTTGTTAAAACTTATCTCACTGTCTACTTGGGTGCTGTCACTAAGGCATTGGTAACTGTTACTGATATAGAAGATAAGTGTCAAATATTCTAGTGGAGAAGTTTGGCAAACCACACTGAACACATTCCCAGTTAACATTGTGGAGGGTTTTGAACACAGCATCTGGCATACCCATACACTCGTGATGATACCTTACTTTGCATGCGTCACAGCACACACACGGTGTTGATCCTTTACAGGCTTTGTTGCAACCCTGCAAGGAAATATGATGGTTCTTGGACCCAGATTTGGTTCTGGTATATATAAATCAGCTAATAAAAGGCTACATAGAGGAGAATGAGTTTGTTCCTATAGACTGATCCTTTTGCCTTCAACCTAGTGGTGATGAGGTGGCTGGAGAGCAATCATTTTGGAAAAATTATCAGACATAGGCAAAATACCTGATAACTATATACTCTGACAAAATCATGTGTCCCTTAATATTTTAAATTACGGTCTTGGCAAAATCGCTAATAAGTGATATATAACTTTTCCAGGGGATTTTTTTTTCATAATTCTCCATAATTAAATCAGACCCAACCAATGTGTAGCTATCAATGTACAGTAACTTTGACATCTTCAAAAGAAGAGCATTTGGAATAACAGTGTCTTTTTCTGTTGCTTAATTTTCATCTTGTAGCAATCAGAAAGAATATGCTCTTCTTACATTAAGTGCATGTAGAATGAGATAAAGATTTCTGATCAGACTTGTCAGAAGTTAGTCTAAAAGTTGTACTTATCAGAACAAGATGTCTTTTTACCAATTAACGGTGAAGTGGAAGACTATTGATAAATGAGTGAGGGAATAATCATAAGCTGTATGGGCAGTGTTTTATACAGTGTCTACCTTTTTATCATCAAGATAGGTCTTGACATCACTATGGATACAATTTTTGAAATCATTAATTAGTATTAATTGGCTGTGAGGTTTCTGAAATCTTGATCAACCTACTCGGCTGAGCACCACTTCTCAGATGGTTTATTCTTTTCCCTTGCAAATTCGACATGAGGTTTGTTCAGTTTCTTTTCTACAATACCTAACCCTTTATCGATATGCCTCTGGTACCAAAAACTAATAACCATTCAAGATACATTATTTAACCACATCATAGCTGGCACTTTGTTGTGCTGAGACTGAAATGTAGACTTGATGATCGTTGCCAATAAGTACTCGTTGTATGTCAAATGCTATCATGGTTGTATCAAGTTATCAGCAGTTTTCTCAAAATGAGCAAAGTATTTATCAAATTCCTTTTTCTGCAAAGGGGGTACTAACCTTACATTTCTCATAACAAACTACATGGGATGTAAGCATTATTTGCATGCCATTTCTAGTTCTATTAATCTATTTTGTATTTCTTTTCTCAGTGTATTTTTATTTGTATTTCCCTCGCATCTTTCTTTTTTCTTGCTTCAAATGTATTTGCTTTTCCTCCTCCTCCTTCTCCTCTCTTTCTCTCTCTCTCTCTCTCTCTCTCTCTCTCTCTCTCTCTCTCTCTCTCTCTCTCTCTCTCTCTCTCTCTCTCTCTCTCTCCATCTCTCTCCATCTTTATTTTCTTGTCATCTTATTCTCTCTACTACCCCTTTTCCTCTATATTTATATCTGTTCTTTCTCTCTCTCTGCATTTGTCTATCCTTTTCCTCTCTCTGAATGTGCAATTCCATCATTTATTTCTGAATCTTAAGATTTGCTAATTCCTAGGCCATGTTTTTAAACTAATGTAATTTCCTACAAACACCAGACATAGTTGCTAATCAAACCCAAAGTATTAAGTTTCAAAATTTTATTTCACACCAAATATTGAACCTAAGTAATTTTTATTTCTTGCTTTGTTAAAGATGCTGTTACTTCCAAAATAGCATAATGTCTGACAAGCTCAAGCAACTCATTCATTTTCATAGACTTTAACCTCGTCTGGCTTAGATTTGAAACAATGCTCTCAGCTTTAGATGAGACAGTGAATGCTTATTGGTTTCACTTAAGATTTCGAAAATGTGTGAAATGAAAAAATTTTCCAGGAAGCAATTAAAATTCGAAAACAAAGTAAATTTAAATTGTAAAGATAACTTTATATATGTCTGAAATGTTTTAAAGAAATTCAGATCACTGAGGATCCCATTTTTTTTTGTGGCTATTCTGTGGTCTTAAACTATGTAACTGTAAGAAGAAAAGTCAACAAGTTCAGTAAAATCAACATAATTTTTATTCTCAAAGTTACAAAGTGAACAGTTATGAGAAAGTTACATTATTGTCAAGTAAATCCCAAAAAATCCTAGAATTTATTTTACTAGTGAAATTTTCAGTGTTCCAAACGAATTTCAATATTGAATGTGCTGATGTGCAAATAGACTCAAGTAGGTTGATATACCAACAGTCTTGATGTTGATAGAATTATTTAAATCATAATGTCTTTGAATGAATTCACAATAACCCCAAAATAGTGTTTTAGTCAAGAGGTCAATAAGTAGTTGTAAATAATTTAAATAAAGTATTTCTTTCAAATTATATCTGAACACAGCAGTAAATGATTCCACAGAATTAACTTAAAACGGGAACAAATAATTTTGTAACCTTATATATAAAAGCCTGAGACATAATAAAAGTTTCAGGATGTGGGTAACAAGTTTTCTTTCAGAACAATATGGTTTTGTAATACTAGATCTTGAACTAAAATTTCTGAATATTTATTTATAATGCACAAACATGACAAAAATACAAGTCAGGTAGGCCAAACCTTTACCCACAATTAGGGACAGTGGTCAAGCAAACAATACCAATTAAATATACATAACACTTCAATCAAATATTAATCATTAATCAATAATATGAAACTGTTTAGTACTACATTAAGGAGACTTAAACAATTTGTGAAATCAATAAAGTACCTATTTTTCTTTATTACATGGAAATATAAAATACAAAATATGTGACAAAACATGCGAATTATTACAACATAAACCAAGAAACTTGCTCCCTGGATAAAAATCTTTTTTTTTAAAATTTAAGATGAAAAAAAATGGGAAAATGTTTCACATACTGTACAGAAATAACTATTGTCAATATTCTTTTGCACATTTTGTCTTTTGTCCATGGTGACCTTGAAATTATTTTTCATTGGTAACAACAGTATGAATCTTTGACATCTAAGGTATAAGTGGCGAAAGCTTCTAATTCTTATCTATTGCAAGAGTCCGTATAACTGTACTGTCTAGACTGTACATCGAAAGTTAAATTAATCTACAGTCGTGTTTCATGAGCTGAAACTGTTTAATCAAACTTAACTCCTAGTTTAGTTTTCATTCATTAATAATATTAATATAAATAAGTTAAAATGTGTAAATAAAATATATGAGTGAATTCAGCCCGAACAATTAAGTCAAGTACTTTTTCGGTCGTTACCTAAGCACTGGGAGCATTAAGCTCCATGACTATTAACATGTATACATTTTTCAAATTTGTCAGTGAATAGTGAAACCGAATAAGTAAACTGATTTGCTTAATGAAGCTGATTCTTCTGTGATTACCCTTTGATCGTCAAATACTCTTTCTCTGCAACATATGAATATTTTAAAACTCCAGAATTTCAACCCCATTAAGAACAGTTACAGAACAAAATCAGATATTTCAAATACAAGAATGGCAGTTCTATTCCATATGTTACGTTCTATTTCTAACACAAATGTTAATAAGCTAAGTATGGGAAGGATTATCGGGAGCCTGCCCTTTGTCAGGAGGAGAAAGACATTTCAGACGTATCACATCTGAGCATGTTATCTTTATTTACCATATTAGCGTTGTTGCGATTCTATGGTCTTAACATAAGTAACAAGACGAGCGAAAGCCAATACGTTTTGTAAAATACAAAATACTTATTTCCCTAAATTAAAAAGTAAAACAAGTAAACATCAAAATATTCTTTATCAGTTGCAGAAATTGATTGGCAATCTAATTGATTGATTGGCAATCTAATGCAACTCATCCTTTTTAAGGAATCTAATATCTTTTGCATAGCATCATCAAAAGAGTCCTCTGTTTTAAATGTCATAGTGAAAGCATATTGGTTTCACTATAGATTACCCAAATATGTGAATTTAACATACCAAGGACTAAGAAAATTCCAAACCGAAGTGAAATTAAGATTTAAAAAACAATTATAATTTCTGTGCAATATTCTAAAGAAATTCAAATCACGGACTAGCACCCCCAATTTCTTGTTTCGGTTCTATGATCTTAAATTAGGTAACAAGAAAATGCAAAAAACGAACAAGATTTGTAAAATTGAAAATAATAGTTATATCCCTAACATAAAAAGTCAGAGTTAATACTAACTTACAGTATGGAGAAATGGTTTTAAAAAATCCAAAAGTCCTAAATATTCTATCAATTTCAAAAGTATCGAATAATCACAATGATTTCCAAAGGATTTCAGAATGATGGTTTGTATTATATGACGTATCAACAGTAAAGAAGAATGTAACCTTAAAATGTTTCAAATGAATTCACAGTAATTCCATAACAGCTATCAATATCTAAATAGTCTTTAAATTAGTTTAGGGTAACTCCGTGACAGCTTTTAAATATGTATGTGCCTTTAACCGAATTCATTGTAATTTTTGACAGCTATTATTTCAATTAATCTGACTATTTAGAACACTGAAAATCCAACGAATGATTAAATTAAATAAATAAATTTCTCTCAATATAACCGAGCATCTTCCCAAACTGGTGGCACAACTAAAAAAACCTAATTGTACGTAATAATTTTCTTATATAGAAAAATACTCGGTTACTAAAACATAAAGACGGCTCAATTACTCATTTACATTGCACATCGAACTGGTAAACAATGTCAGCTGCTTATCACCAACTGATCAGAAATCAGGCCAGTTTGGCCTTTTTAAAAAATGACCTGCAGTTGGATCACGTAATATTTACTTCATCATTAATACAACTTAACTTTGAAACTTATGAATGGATTTTGAATAAATTGTATACATCACGAACTGGGTGAAATGTATAATTAGGAGATGATCCTTCTTTTCATCATGCCTGCTATTTTCTATAACAACTTAATTGATAATTTGCAACCACACTGTAATACAAGTACACGTTCTCTCTCTGTCACTCTAGGTCTATATCTCTTCAAGCTAAGAAATTAATGTTCATTTTACAAAACTAATATATATTATAATAAAGATTAGTAAAAAGTACTGTACACAATGTTAGAAATATCTATATTATTTATAATTGATGTTACATAAAATAAACAATAAACTCTTAACTATTAGATAAAAACACTACATTTTAAAAATGCAGTCAGTGAATAATATTAATAAAAGTTCTGAAGAAAATAACATCTGTTTTTGGTAGTTATTAAACTATTTTTAATTCCTACTGTAGGGATGGATGGGGTTAAGGTGCTGACCTTTGAAAAACTGAAAGAAAGGCTCTTTGTCGGTACGTCGTACTGGTCTAGCTGTTTCAGTATGTCTGCTACGTATGTACGTCTCATTGGTTTGATAAGGTGTTCGTGTATAGCCCTTCCCTGTTTAGATCCATTATCATATGGTGACATGTGTCTGGCGAAATAATTACACCTTAAAAGATGGCGAAATATATCTGTTTTATTGTGCTCATAACGTGCTCTCTTGCTTTAGGTAAGTTATCATAAATCATGCAACAAGCAAAATATTAATTTTCTTAGCTTACATGTCTGTCAGTTTGTATTTGGTTTACTTTACTTTTTCCTGAATTTTTCCTGTCTGAATGCCTTCCGCACCATTTTAGTATTTAAGACATTTCATATAATCATATAATCATAACAGCGTGAAATGTGCTGTGGGTGGTTGTAACAGCTGTTTATGCAAATCTGGAATAGTTGTATGTACAGTAGTTAGGTGTCTACTTCTACGTTTCAGTTTGTACTCTCTCTCTCTCTCTCTCTCTCTCTCTCTCTCTCTCTCTCTCTCTCTCTCTCTCTCTCTCTCTCTCTCTCTCTCTCTCTCTCTCTCTCTCTCTCTCTCTCTCTCTCTCTCTCTCTCTCTAAAACATTTCAGGACCAGGGAAAAGGTCGAAAATATAATTTTGTGTCACATAAATAGGTCTCTACATGAATAATGTAGATCTTAAAATAATTATTTGATTGCAATCTTCTATGGAATACTTCAAGCAAAATTGGAACTGGAAACAACGAAGTACATTAATTTTTGATCGGATTGAATATTGAACATTGCACATAAATACACACCAACGACTCAGTAGAAGTTCAGACATATTGACCTAAAATGGAGATTCGAACCCAACGGCACCTATCGCCTTGCCTTCACACACCAGCTCATATTCCATCACGACTAGGCACACATGACCCAAAATATGCTACTTAATCGATGTTATATGTACTCGCGTGTAGCAGATGCACTCGCATGACGACACCATAATAAATTCTCATCTATTTATAGTCATTCCCGACTCCTATGAAAGCAATCAAGTTGTATAGGATTAATTATAGAGAATTATAAATATACCTTCTGTATGATATATATATATATATATATATATATATATATATATATATATATATATATATATATATATATATATATATATATATATATATATATATATATATATATATATATATATATATATATTGAAGCTTAACCGAGTGGTGTCAAAACCCTGGCGCGGTTGTAAATTAGAAAGCCCGATGTGTCCATTCTCTACAAAAATTTTACTCAAATCAATGCAAGACCACATTATCCACAACGTGCCAAATATTTATCAACCGTACATCTGCATAGTTTCTCTTCATTAACTTTCCGTACCGTTAGCAGTTCACGCCGTAGAACCTCGACGACTATCACCTAACACAGGAACTATTTTAACTACGCCACCTTAGGCCAGTCGATCTACGGTATAAAGGCACATCACACTAATACAACTGCCTCAAATTTGCCACCATGGCGACATAAACGGTATCTGCCGAGTCTCTTTTTGTTTATTCTATTGTGTAATTTACCGGTTTCCTACCGTAAATACTGCCACTCCAGTTATAACACCAATATACACCATTAGATTTTTATTAAGGACTACATTTTGACAGTCATGCGGTTTGAATCTGAAATCGCTACTCATTGACAATGGCATCATGGAAACTCACTAAAACTTTCTCTCCGTGACGTTTGCTCCTAGTAATTGGCTAATTATTTCGGGCTAAGGAATATTTCCCATTGCACCGAATTCAAATAATCAAACAAGTAATCACACAAACCTAAAAATTGCTTAAACAGGGCGCTAAAACCAAATGCGCTTCTCCTATATTTCATTACAATGGGACTTCTAGGTTAAAATAGGTGGATTGTACCATGGCGACAAGGGGAATTTAACGTGGGCAATTTTAACATGGGTGGGCCTCTGGAGCGAGAAGTGGAATTTAAGATAGTGATGTGTAGCGACAAGGGATTGGGCCTGTCTAGCTACAAGGGAAATTGAACATGGTGACGTCACGGTATTGGACACTGGGAAAACAATGGCAACAATGTTGCAAGTGGCTGACCTCTTTCGGGCGGAAAAGTGTTGCAAGAGACTTAAAACATAGAGACGTGGTTTGAGACAGTGTTAGAGACATAGAGACATAGATATACATAGATTTATGAACATAAATATATCACACAAACAACTGTACAATCGACGACAAAAATTTTAGGCAAGAGAGAACATGCATCTTTTCAAAAAAATGGAGATGCCATGAAAAAGGGTCTTTGGGGCTTCTTCTTCTTCTTCTTCTTCTTCTTCTTCTTCTTCTTCTTCTTCTTCTTCTTCTTCTTCTTCTGCTGCTGCTGCTGCTGCTGCTGATGATGATGATGATGATGATGATGCTGTCTTCTTTTCCACCAGTTTCTTATCTTCTTTCACTACATTTTTCCTCTTTTTCTTTTCCTGCTTATTCTCTCCCTTCTCTTTTTTCTTTTTTTCATTTTCTTGTTCTTTTTCAAGCTTATAATTCCATTATATAATTTGCTCCATTTCGACCTGGTCTTCTTTTTTTTTTATCTTTTTCTCTTTGATAAGCTCCCTCAGTATTTCCTTTTCTCTCCGTAAATTATTGATTTACACTTTCAATCCGTGGGGTCTATCGGAACCATACTCAATCCTGACAAGCATCTCTTCCTACATCCCTATGGTATCCACTACCTCTTGTAGCTTCTCCTTCTTATCAACGTAGTTCGATGGTTTTTTTTTTTTTTTTGATTATTCAATGTTTCGTTTCGTTTCATATGTGTTTACAGTCATGTATACATTCTAGTGTTTTATGACTTTAAGCCCTGAAAAGGGCTAGTGGCCTCTCCCCATTCCGGGGCCGGGCTCACCAGTGTCCAGTGCTGACACTTTTGCCCCGGCGCGTGGGCCTATTAACCCCCCTGGTGGCTCACCGCCTTGGCCGGATGTTATCTTTCGGTAACATTGCTATCCAGGGAGGCGCTTAGCCCTAGGGCTGGGCTTTTGGTCGTGGTGCTGATCTTTATTTGCTGACCTTAAGACCCTTTGGTTGGCTGCGTATTGTAACAGAGCGTAACGGTCTTCCGCCTCAACTCCCGCCTACTAAAGTCCCCAATGTATAAGTTCACCTAACTTTATCTCAGGTGGATTATTGTCAAATTTAACCAGCTTTTCCTACGGGTGTCCCTATACCAATGATGTGTTAGCCACCTCTTCAATTATCCAAATGTTCCTGAGTTGTGAATTTTGAATATATTTTGATGAGGTTGAATTTTACGTACTTAGCGTACTTATATGGTTCTAAAAAAAATTAACTCAATCTCTAGGTGTATGTCACCTAATTTTGACATTTATCACAGCTTTGACAATGTTTGGTTTTCAATTTTGACTGCCTTTCCAAAGGATCTCGTTTTAATGTTGGGTCTTCCAGGCCAAAGCGAAGACATAGGTTGTAGACTTATTTTCGAACAGTTGGCCGCGCGGCCCAGACTGTCCATCGCTAATTGTTTGTCCGTTCCGTTCACTTTTGTGATTGTAGCCTTTACCAGGTTACTTTTCGGTCTTTGTGTACGTCGGGCTAATCGGTCTATTCCGCTCCTGGGAGTTAGGGCTATCAGGTGGGAGGTTCCTGATTTTCCCTTATCGGCCTTGACCTTTTTGTCCTTGTAGTGGGAAATCTTGTCCTATATATATATATATATATATATATATATATATATATATATATATATATATATATATATATATATATATATATATATATATATATATAGTGCTTATAGGAGTCAGGATCCACCCATGCTTGTGCTAGTATGAGTCCTAGCGCCTGTTTTATGGTATGGACTAGGTATGGTGCTTGCAGTTATGCATATGTTTGTATGCGGGGATGGGTTATTAGGGTTCCGATACAGCTTTATTGAAAACCTTTATCTGATACTGATGATTTGTTCTTGTTGATGGTTTGTTGTAGGCATCTCTTTTGATTCTTCTTTATTCTTGCATTTTTGATTTAGTAATATTGGATGATTCAAAATTATAAGGTTGTTGTCTCGTCGGTTTTGATTGGATGATAAAAGCCGAATTTTCAATCCTATTCTAGTTCAATTTTGTTTTCTATTTAGGTTTTATAATAAAATTATGTTTTATGGTATTTCATTCTTATTATGTGCTTAGTTGTAGTATTATAGCTGGTTATCAATACTAATTAGAGTATATGTAAATATTATAAGGAAAATTAAAATACAAATACAGTATATGTATGTTATAAATAGTTATGATTATTGTTAAGAATTTATTATGCTTATAACTAAGGCTACATTGACTAAAGGTAAGGTGTAATAATTCCTAGGGTTCTTATTACAAGGAATCTAAATTATTCTTTTTAGTTTTATATTTTATAATATAGGATGCTTCAGATTTTAATTATTCATCGTTAATTTGGAAAATAGTGTACATTTATTAGTAGTTATGTGGGAGCGTTTGTACTAAAGTTGCGTTTCTTGTGTACGTCATTCGAGTGCTAAATTTTGATTGGTTGGTATAGATTTTAGTTTTCAATCCTTCTTTTAGCTCAAGATTGTATGTTTTCCTTTGTGATTAAGCGCGGCTATTATCGGTCAATCAGATGCAGCCTTAGTTTAGGGTTTATGTATTTCGTGTTATCTGATTTGTAAGCTGGTATAATATTAACCCGGTATGTTGAGAGGGGAATTTAACTGCTGGCTAGAGTTTAAATTTAATTTTTTTTTCAATAAATATTTTAATGTAAATTCATGTATTTATAATATATTGTTTGAGGTTATTTTAATGTAGTAGGACCACTGTTCGAGATAAAAGTCAAGACACTTGCTATATTTGTCAGAAAAAAGAACATTTGGCCACAGAGTGTCCCCAACGTCAAAGTAAGACAGGCGTTCAGAGAGATAAAGGTCAAGATACCTGTTATCGTTGTCAAGAGAAAGAACATTAGTCTTAAGACTGAGATAAGTAATAGCAGTAGCAGAAGGTGTCTAGGGGTTCCGAACAGGAAGAAGAGGTACCCTCTGAAGAGAAAGAACTCAGCTAAGTCCAGAAAGAGAAGAAATGAAGACGAGAAAAGAAATTAGGAAGAAGAGGAAAAACCTGTACCAGTGAAAAATTTATAAAAAGGAGAGAGCAAAAAGAAAATAAGAAAAATGAACTGTTTAAAGTTATTTGCTGGAAAATGAATTGTAAATGTTTACAGAGAATAGACAAGAAAGAAAAACGTGTCTCATGGTTTTGACTTTTATAATCATTATAAAAACCTACACTCACGCGCTCACACACGTACATCATGGGGTAAAACAGATTTGAGTTTTACATGATTTTGGCAAATATTGAGTAGTCTCTTTTTGAGAGAGATGGGTGGCCCTGAAAAGAGCCATTGAGTGTTTGCTTATTTTTTTAAACAAAGAAACTCAGGAACGGAAAGAAGAGCTTTAAATGCCTTATCTCTTTGCCAATTCTGGACCTGCTGATATCGTTCATATGCGCTGGTATCTTAGGCGTAGTGGGAGTGTTAACGGGATTGGAGGGTTTGGCCCGGTAAGGTCTTTTTCTTTTGGATCGTATTAAAGAAGTCTGACACATTTCTTTCACACTCCTTAACTCTGCCAAAATGTCTAAGATTATCGTCACCGTTTGAATTTAACTGTCCTCCTTCTCTCATAGACCTAGAGTCTCTGCTTTTTCTTATTCTCGCTGTTATTGTTGAATCAAAAAGGCTTGTTCGACTTCTTTCTGCTGCTGCAAAAATTTCTTCAATTCTTCATTCTGAGTCTTTTTAAAATCCTCGACGTACAGTAAGGAGGGAGAAAGCGGCTATGGTACTGGTACCTGAAAAAAATTCAGGTGATAAGAGAAAATCCACTAAATCTCAATTAAAATCGTTATATTCTGGAAAAAGGAGTTTGTTTTCTTTGGTAGCCGCTACTATGTCATCACTCCTTGTCTCCACGGCCAGTGCACCCCATTCCATAGTCTTCGTAGTTTCCGTCATGTTCTGACTCTGTCACATTGATTCATTGCGTACAGACGCTAGCGCACCTATTTGGTGAATGTGAAGTCACATGCACCTCTCTTCGGAAGACCACACTGTAACTAAACTTTGTAACGCGTCACTTGCACCTCTCTTCGGAAGACCATACTGTGACTAAACTTTGTAACGCGTCACTTGCACCTCTCTTCGGAAGACCATACTGTGACTAAACTTTGTAACGCGTCACTTGCACCTCTCTTCGGAAGACCATACTGTGACTAAACTTTGTAACGCGTGCTAGAATTGTTGAAAGAACTTAATCCTCTTCCACTCTAAATAATCACGGTTCACCTCACTCTATTCACCTGTTCTCGTCACAAGATGTGGACTAACGTAGAATTGTCTACCCTTCTATCGTCGATGTTTGTTCAACCCGGACTAACTTTGTCTCTAACCACGTCTCTATGTATATGTCTCTTCGTCCCTAAAGTAACGCATATTCAGGTTAGCTACTTCAAACACTGTTCCACCCGATTGAAGTCAGCACCTTGCAACATTGTTACGATTGTTTCCTCAGAGTCCAGCACCGTGACGTCACCCATGTTCAATTCCCCTTGTCACTAGACAAGCCTAATCTCTTGTCGCTATACAGGCCCACCCATATTAAAATTACCCATGTTAAATTCTCCATGTCGCCAGGGCACAACCTCCCTATTTTAACATTGAAGTACCTTTGTCACTAAAGTGCCCCCTTCACAAGTTACATACATACATACATACATACATACATACATACATACATACATACATACATACATACATACATACATACATACATACATATATACATACATACAGACATCATATATATATATATATATATATATATATATATATATATATATATATATATATATATATAAAACCGTGCTACATGTTAAAATAACTAAAACAGAATAACAAGATGTTCAGTTTTCTTAATAAATCGTTTTAGATACGCCGTGCGAGTTTGGATCGCCTTTGCCCTCTGTTTTCTGTGGCCGGGGACCAAACCGTCAGGACTGTCCCAGTGGCTACTTTTGTCATATAGATCCACTAGACAGGTTCGCCGTGTGTTGTGCTCAGGGTAAGTTAATGCTCCAAATTCCAATGCTAGCAAATATACATGTTTTACAATGTATAAATGAATGACGTGAAGAAAAAAAAAAAACCTCTCCACTACGCATGCTCAGGACCATGCCTTTGGTTATGTTAACGAGAGGCACCGTTAACGGGCGATTACATATTTTGGGGATTTCTTTTACTGGCATCTGAAAATAGCGTCATATATGATCATTACGATACCTTAAGTATTTATTTTCAATACCACATTGCATACTCGATTTCAAACGTGAGCGATGTAATTATAATATCTTACTCCCATCGTCCGTTTTCAATTTGCAGTTTTAAGAGTTGTCCCGTTTTTTGTACCTTTCAAGTGTATCAGTGATGACATGTTTATATGAATGGCTATTTTCTTATTTTTCTTTTCTTTCCATTGGACTCATAGTTGGGTGAATGGACGAAGCATAATAAAATACACAGTTATTAATATGTATGTAATTACCATTATGGTGTAGTCAGTAGGTAGGCATTCCCCAGCTAGAGGTTCAAGATGGATTAATGCTCGAGCATGTGCATTGGCCTCGGGGTGTAACTTGAACTTGGTTGGTATGCATCAAACTTGACACCCTCCCACCCACTCTCAGGCGATGTAATCGGTTTGATTCAATATATTAAGCGTTTCCACTTTTGCTCAAAATTTACTAAGTATAAAAAAATTTTAATAAAGAATTGTTGGTCCAGTAGTGTATCTAACGAACCATAACTTGAAAATTTTTTTCACACATTATTGTTATCAGCATCTTATAGTCAAGAGGTGCTCACAGTAAACGTGTTTTGAGATTATTTCTTATTTGCATTCCTATTGGTAATGCACAATTCAGGTAGGTGGATGGTGGTACTCGGTGAAGAAAGGGCTACAAAATTATGGTAATGAAATGGCGATGACTTAATGGGTCAATCCGGGGGTAATTTTGCCGGCTGAATATGTCTCACTGGAAGGTGATTTTACCAATTAAGTATAACATCTGAGTATCCCTGACACTTTAAAGAGTGTCCTCTTGTTGGACTCCTTGGCGGGTTGTGAGCACGGATGCTGAATTTTTAAAGACACCATCATGGAAATTTCAAAAAACATCAATTAAAACGAACCAAAACAACATCTGACTCAGATGACAAGCCATGTGGTGTGGATTCATTTCCACGTTTCATGGTAATCCAGTCTAAAGATGCCTCAAAACTGCTTACTGCACTTTCTCCGATCGTTATAGAAAAGACAATAACCGGATTGATTGGGACGCCAAAAAGTGTTAAACTGTTTAAATCGGGCTGCCTACTTGTTGAATGTTAGCGACGAGATCAAACAGAAAACCTTAAGAAAATAAAAACTTTCTTCGATATTTCAGCGTCATCGTTCGCCCACACAACATAGAATACGTCTAAAGGTGTCATTCGCTGTCGTGGCTTGGCTGGAGTCACCGACTCAGATATTATTAAAGAAATGAAAAGTGAAGGTGTCACTGCAGTCCGCAAAATACGTATCAAACGTAACAACAATCTGCAGGACACCAACATCATTATACTCATTTTCAATAAACCAACAGTACCCAGACTGGTCAAAGTTGGTCTTTTGCAAGTGAAGGTTGACGTATATATTCCAAACCCACTTCGATGCTATAAGTGTAAAAATACGGACATCATGAAGACCGCTTTTCAAGAAACCAAATATGTGGCCGATGCGGGGATAACTCTCACCAGGATGTTGAGTGTAGAGCAACTCCTCATTGTGGAAAAGAACACCACACCAATTCCAAGGATTGTGATTCCTGGAAACAAAAGAAGGAAATTCGGAGGTTAAAAATGTACATCCAACATGTACAGGCAAAAATATCTCTTCCTGGCCCATCCTTCTCCACTTGAAGAACAATCCTAAGGCATCGAAAGACGCTCAAACGCAGACAGATGCACCCGAGTCAACATCAAGCACTAACACTCCCCATTACCAAGTACAAAAATTCAAGGCATCTACCCAAACGATGTTTAATAATACTCAACAACTTAAATCACCAAAGAAAAACAGATCAAAAGAAATAGGCAACAAAAGGGGTCATATGACCCCATCAAACTCTACAGCAGGCTTGGGGACATTGAGAGCATGGATGCAGAAGATACTGCTCCGTGTTCTCAAAGTAGCTCCAGACCTAACCAAAAAAAAATTACACCCGTACTTCCTTCAGGTAAATAACCCTACAGATTTTCTCCGCGAAAAGTCTAACCTAGATCCAAAACCTCCATTCTAAACTTATAATGAAGAACACGATTATACAATGGAATTGTCGAGGACTTCAAGCTAATTGCAATGATATTCTCCTACTTTTAAATGAATATGATCCTGCTATATTATGCCTTCAGGAAACCTATTTAAAAGATACGGAGATCACACTTAAAAACTACTCATGTTTAACGCCTACTTTCAGAACTTCGACAGGGCCTCAAGAGGGGTTTCTATTGCTGTGAACACTAGATCCCCACATCGAATCAAATCCTTTAAATACAAATTTGCAAGCTGTTGCTGTAAGTGTCACTCTAAATCGAGTGATTACATTTTGTTCTGTACACATACCACCAAACACCAACTTCTCACCAAATGAATTAGACACGCTTGTTCAACAACTTCCCGCACCTTTTGTTTTTTACTTGGTGATTTTAATGCCCAAAACATGGTATGGGGATCTAATTACATAAGCGACAGGGACAAAATGGTTGAATATTTTGTTACTAGACGCGACTTGTGTCTATTTAATACCAATTTTCCGACTTACCTGCACCCAGGAACGGTTACATACACATGTATCGACTTAATTTGTTCTCGTCACTACTTTTGGATTATAATTGGAAGGTCGCTGATGACCTTCATAGCAGTGATCACTCTCCAACCTCTCTTAAGAACACTGATGTTACAATTGATGACACGATTCTACAGTGGAATTTAAAGAAGGCTGACTGGGCCATATTTGAAACACTCTGTGCAGCCAGACTTAACTTATTTTGCGGATCGTTTCCCAAACTTTCTTTATTGAGGAACGAGAGTTTAAAGTTAATACCGTACTTGACGATGATGATCCTATTCGACAACTTACATCTGTCTTAATTGAGATTGCAGAATAATCCATTCGTAAGTCCTCGCCAAATTGTCAAAGAACCCCCAAGCCATGGTTCACTAAAGAATGTAAAGAAGCCATTAGACAACGCCGAGCAGCACTGAAAAATTTAATAATCGTCCAACGCCCGAAAATTTAACTCAGTACCGTATTGTTCGGGCTAAAACTCGCCGCACGATTAAAGAAAGTAAACAAACATCATGAAAAAAAAATATGTTTTAACTTTAAACTCTCGTTCCTCAATAAAAAAAAAGTTTGGGAAACGATTTGCAAAATAAATGGAATGGGAAAATACAATTCCTTCCAATATATGAAGCTAAATAACAACAATTTTAAAACTAAGCATGAAATAAGCTAATGTACTTGCTGATTGTTTCTCCAAAAATTCCTCATGGTCTACTTATTCCGAAGCTTTCCAAATACTTAAAACTTAAAAATGTTTCTATGTACATTTTATAAATATTTTATTCTGACCGCATGGACATCCTGTGCTGACAAATTATGTTGTTCGTGTCACATGTTATATTGATTTGGTTAGAATTATATATATATATATATATATATATATATATATATATATATATATATATATATATATATATATATATATATATATATATATATATATATATAAATGCAATAAACTGACGACGAACAGTACGAAACTAGTAACTAACTACACAAAAGACTACACTATAATGTTCTTACCAGAAAACAGTTGTTTGTATTACATCCAAGTCATTGACCATTCAGTTAAACAAAAGTGTTCCAAACATATCTCCATCGTACAAATTTCTGACGGATACACCACGTGCACGTGCAGACACGCTCAGAGCAAGTGTGCTTATATGAAATCAGTTGAATTATTGATTTGTCAAATGGTCCAACGTTGAAAACTAAAATTGCATTTCAAAACATTTAAACTTATATATTTCTTTATTTCTTCTTCTTCTTCTTCTTCTTCTTCTTCTTCTTCTTCTTATTATTATTATTATTATTATTATTATTATTATTATTATTATTATTATTATTATTATTATTATTATTATTATTCATTTTCTTATGCACAAATAGATCAACAGTCATATATACATAGAGGGACAGAATGCTGCACTGAATGACTGACAGACAGATAAACAGAGAGAATAAATATTCAGAGAAAGTTACATGTATGTAGCACACTAATTTTGGAGACAAACACTTTAACTCGTACACAATATTTTAAATTTTTATTCCGTAAAGTGTGGTAACACCAAGGACACTATTTTTAGAAACGTGTTATTATGGTGGACACACATACCACGCAGGTCAGAGCAATCCTTCCTCTAATGGTTGCAACAAGTGCTCGTATCAGGAGGGAATGTTGGCCTACACTGAGTTTCACGTGCTCTTATTTTTTTTCAAGAGGTCATAAAGGAACAGTTACGGCCTTAATTACTTATTTACTTAAGTAATTACTGTAAGTCTGCACAAGTTTCAAATGGCTTAAAGCGATAATGTTTGTATTATTTGCATTGTATTATTGGTTTATTTTTACTACTGGTACTTTTTAATCATATGTTGTTGTTGTTGATGTGACAGAAGAAGAAGAAGAAGAAGAAGAAGAAGAAGAAGAAGAAGAAGAAGAAGAAGAAGAAGAAGAAGAAGAAGAAGAATATTATTATTATTATTATTATTATTATTATTATTATTATTATTATTATTATTATTATTATTATTATTATTATTATTATTATTATTATTGAAGTTTTGACGTGCCTCTACAATGGGATAACATACCATACTGGTGACAGTTTCAAGTCTTCCGATGGATGTAATACGTGTGGCTGCAATAACGGGATGGTCTTCTGCACGGAAAGGGCTTGCTTTGATGTCCATGGTTAAACCCTCCATTGGTCAAAGTCAAATGGTCTTGCTCCTAAACAAAACGAATGTTTAAAAAAATGGTGTTTTGTTATTATTATTATTATTATTATTATTATTATTATTATTATTATTATTATTATTATTATTATTATTATTATTATTATTATTTTTTTTATACTGACTGCACATATACCGGGAGACCGTTCTAGACGGGGAATGATACAACACTCGTGGCTGTAGTAACGAGATTATCTGTAGCAGGACAATTACCCCCGTCCATTACCCCCAGTACATTACCCACCCACCCCCGTTTCCCCGTGTCAAGTGCCAATGGATAACTATCTCAATGACATGGTTATTAACCTTTATAAAAGAAGTATGTATGCGAGTGAAATAGATTTTTTAACGTAGCTTTAACAATTTTTCAGTCATATCGTTACGATGTCTGCAGTGTGACAGTTTATAGTGATGTCTAGCACTGGGGCATCATGCCGCTGACATGTAGCATGATGTCCCACCAAGTCACATTATCCTGACACCAGGCTGACCAGTCCTAACACTAACCTCTTAATGCTGAGCGTCAAGCGAGGCAACCGTTAGTAACATTTTTTAAAGTCTTTTGGTATTACTCAACCGGGAATGAAACCCGAGACCTCCCGCATCCGAGGCTGACGCTCTAACCACTAAGCAATCTTAGTGGTCTATAAAAGAAGTCAATACACTGAATAATTAAATAAAACCAGAATTAAGAACGGTTTATGGGGCAGCTGATGTTATTTGCGAAAAGATGCTAAGTAGTTGAAAAAGTTTTTTTTGACAATTTGAAATTGTATCTGTCAGAAAACGTTAAGTGGCATTCAAAAATGAATTTGGTCCAAGTCTTTTGCATCAAATATGATCATTTTTGTAGCTGATAAAGCATAATAACAATTTTGAATTAAGAACCAATTGTATGATATCTACCAAATGCTATTTTGCCACAGAGCTAATAAATAAGTGTTGTGACTTGCATTAAATTCTAATTATCCCCAGCATATACTCCAGAGTGTCACTCACTTTTTACTTTTAAAATTGCACATTTTTAAACATAGAGTACAGTTAATTTCTTGCAATCCAAAATTGTTCTGTTCCAGGAATGACAGCATCAATCCAATATTATATAATGTGGTATAAATTGATTTAGAAATTAAGTTCAACTTAAAAAATTCTAATATTCAAAAAGAGTACTAGGTAGGAGTACTATAAGTGTAAGCTGTGTACAACTCCACGTAAGTGTAAATCCTGCTACGTTAATTTTCTCACATTTAGATAAATACGGTAAAAAGATAGTAGGAATCTACAGCTAGAGAAAAAAGGATAGCCGAGTAAGTAATAAAATTCATCACCTATGTCATCCCAATCTCCCATAATGCATTTTCTGTCTTATCTTTGCATGCTTTCCAAACGACTGCGCTCTTGTGAAACTTGTGGTTGCTAGTTTAAAATGCTTCTCATAGTTTAAATCATGTTTGAATATTTGGTAAGTCGTACTTTTTGGCGTGGCTTCTAATCTTGCACTCCAATCCTGTATAAGTAAGTCATTTAACGATTGTGTAACGCTTGCTTTCAGAGCTTGAGGAATACATAAAGATGCTTGATATGTGGATCAGTTCTTTCAACTGGAATCAGTTTGCTTCTTTGTTCACCCTGCTTATAAATAGAGTGGATATCACTTGATAAATTTATAATGTTTTGGAAATTTTGGAATATTTTGTATTTATTATTGCGATCCAAAACCCAATCATGTGACATTGGATATAAATGTCAATTGTTTTCCTACTGAGCATAGGAAAGTGACCTCTAGTGCTCTTTCTGAGATTTGTTAAATTTCTCAGGAATTCGGTGGTAAAATATTCAATAAGCTGTGTATTTTCGAGCCCCCAAACTTCACATCCATAAAGCAAAATAAGTTGAACAGCGCCAAGGAATAGCTGTAAATGTGAATCTATTAGAATGTGCAGATTGTTTATTCTTTTATAGAGAAGATGCATGGCGTTGTTTGCTTGTTGAACGTTGCATTTTATAGTTTTTAAAAATCTCCCGATCTTCCGAAGAAAAAAAAATAATACCCAGGTATGTGAATCCCTCACAAAAAGACATATTTTCCCACCTAATATAAATTTGAACTGACTGCTGTTACTCAATTCAAAATTAATATTTTTGTTTTTGTTAAACTGGCATTCATTTCCAGATATTATTGTACTCAATGAAACATTTAGGTTTTCTTGGGAAGAGACAGCATCAGTTCCAAGTAGTACAGTGTCATTTACATACAGTGTTACAGTTCTTGGTTCGTTCAAAGTAACAAAGAAAAGAGTGATCAACAATGTTTGTAAATTTTAACAAAAATAGTTTATTTTCCTAGAAAACAATGTAAAAAATATTAAATAGGACTTACAGTATGTAAAAATAATCCAAAATTAATCATAGAATCGAAAAATATAAGTCCTATCACTAAACAGTTCTAATTGAATCCAGGTTCGATTCTCGATGAAGTTCAAAGATGGCGGTAGATGACGTCAGATGAATGCAGTATTGGACATCTAGCAACAACAAAAATACCTCTGAACAAAAAAAGGTATTATATTACGTCTGACTCAAAAATCACTAAAAACGTAAGTCTTAAACATAATTTTAGATCATGAAATATATTACGTGGTCACTTACTGCAAGACATCACGTACCCCAGTGTGGATCCCACTTAAGAACTAATAATAAAAACAACATTGTTTACATATGGGTAACACGTGGGCCGACATGACCTTGGAAACAGCCAATCGTTATCTCTCGAAGTATACAAACTCCATGAACCAGAGTGAGCTAAAAGTAATGCTTCTGTAATGGGTTTTACGTTCTAAATAAACAGAATTTACTTCAAAAAAATATCTAATTTCGTGAAAATAACCATTTCAATAAAATGTAATGAAGCAAGACATAAAAAAGAATTTTAAAACTAATACACAAGCATTTTAATTACATATACGTAACAACAGTAAAATCAACAATTTCAAGTACATTTCGGTATCAGAACCGTCTGTTTCTAGTGCAATGCCTTTAAAACAATTTTCTTTTAGAAAACACTGCACATCGTTAAGAACTAAAGAAAATAATATCAGCGAGAGATTTTCATCTTGTCTAACACTGCAAAGAACTTAGGAAAATCTAGACCGTTGCTCAGCGAACACTACACAAGAATTAATATTTTGATGTAAATTGAGAAAAATTCTAAAACACCTACCATTTATACTGCTTTTACAATATTTTTTTTACAAAGACCCGACCGCCAAACCAAATCAAAAGCTTTACTGAAATAAATAAATGAGAAAAATAATTTTTTCCTTTTGTCTTTCAAGCTGTCTGATAATGCATGTAAAGAAAATATATGATCTGTTGTTGAGTACCAATACTGAATTCGAGTTGGTTTTCTGCTAATAAGTTGTGATATTTAAGAAAAAATTCGATCCGTGAGTTCAGAATGGCGTTAAACAACTTACTTAAACAGCTAAGGATAGTAATCGGTCAGTAATTTTCGGGTTTGGAGGGATCTCCGCTATGCTTATAAGCTGACTTTATGAT
Source organism: Potamilus streckersoni (assembly GCA_016746295.1). Lineage (NCBI taxonomy): Eukaryota > Metazoa > Mollusca > Bivalvia > Unionida > Unionidae > Potamilus > Potamilus streckersoni. The sequence goes on from JAEAOA010000678.1 coordinate 366,889, forward strand.
ACATATCATGTTCTATGCTTATAAGCTGGCCTTATGATACATATCATGTTCTATGCTTATAAGCTGGCCTTATGATACATATTATGTTCTATGCTTATAAGCTGGCCTTATGATACATATGTTCTATGCTTATAAGCTGGCCTTATGATACATATCATGTTCTATGCTTATAAGCTGGCCTTATGATACATATCATGTTCTATGCTTATAAGCTGGCCTTATGATACATATCATGTTCTATGCTTATAAGCTGGCCTTATGATACATATCATGTTCTATGCTTATAAGCTGGCCTTATGATACATATCATGTTCTATGCTTATAAGCTGGCCTTATGATACATATCATGTTCTATGCTTATAAGCTGGCCTTATGATACATATCATGTTCTATGCTTATAAGCTGGCCTTATGATACATATCATGTTCTATGCTTATAAGCTGGCCTTATGATACATATCATGTTCTATGCTTATAAGCTGGCCTTATGATACATATCATGTTCTATGCTTATAAGCTGGCCTTATGATACATATCATGTTCTATGCTTATAAGCTGGCCTTATGATACATATTATGTTCTATGCTTATAAGCTGGCCTTATGATACATATGTTCTATGCTTATAAGCTGGCCTTATGATACATATCATGTTCTATGCTTATAAGCTGGCCTTATGATACATATCATGTTCTATGCTTATAAGCTGGCCTTATGATACATATCATGTTCTATGCTTATAAGCTGGCCTTATGATACATATCATGTTCTATGCTTATCAGCTGGCCTTATGATACCTTTAGGGCCATGATTCTGGGATAAACCCTGTCTCAAGTATTAAATTGAAAAGGAAAAATATAGGAGATATAGGCGGGAAGAAGTAATTCTGATGTTTATTAAACATATTCATTTAGTGTACTGTCATTCGAAAGGGTTTTGTAAAAATTGTTTTAGAGCTTTATTATATTTAATGATTTCCTCTCCAGTAATCGGTGAATTCATTATGTTATCATCGTTATCCAATTCGATGACCAGATCGTCGAGGTTACTATGCAATTCTTCATCAATATTCACAATGTAATCCTTAAAAACAGTCATAAAGCGTACCTAGTGTAATAGTCGAATGATCGTGCTTATTTTCAAATATTATTAATAAGTTTCCAGAAATTTTCGGGGTTTTTAACTTTTCAGTTGTCTGAGCTTTGCGTGTATACGCTAATTATACTGAGTTAAACTGAACGTTATGATTTGCATATACTATTTCCATGCACATTGGACATTACAATTATTCGTTTGTGAATGATTACTATTATAATCTTTTATTGTTAAATAGTATTTTTCCGCACACTGTGACACTGTATCCAACTAACTTTTATCCGCTGAATCAATAAATAATTTCTGTGTGCAGTACTTGAGCAGATATTGTTGATAGTATCAATGTCTCTCGCACTTTTATCTGCATGTGCATTATGTATGCTTCTGTTTTTAATAAAGTTGCATTTCCTCTTTTCATTACACCTTCTATTCATATTAGTCAATACATTTTATGCGAGCCATCCTGTTTGACTATTGTACCAGTGAACACCATTATAGCCCGACTAACGAAAAGGGTGTGGGAAAACAGTGCGCTGACAGTGCCCACCAAGACTCAAGTCTACCAGGCCTGCGTTCTCAGTACCCTCCTATCTAGAAGTGAGACCTGGAGCACCTACATGAGGCAAGAAAATCGACTCAATTCCTTCCATATATGGTGCCTGAAGTGCATCCTGAATATCAGCTGACAAAACCACGTCCCACACAGCGAAATCCTTCAGCGTGCAAGTATCCACAGCAAGTACTCCCTGCTGAGAAAAGTCCGTCTTCGATGGCTGGAACACGTCCGACTTGTGGCACTAGAAGAGTCGGCCGCCCCTCACTCCGCTTCAAGGATGTGTGCAAGAGGGACATGATGAAAGCATGCGGAATTTCACCAAACAGCTGGGAAGTGCAGGCCGAGGACCGAGGCACCTGGAGACTGACGGTTAACACAGTTATAACAGTCGCAGAAAAACGCGAGAAAAAGAAGAGTGCAGCAGCAACCCAAGCAACTCAGAATTCCTAGTAGGTCTGCACCATCTGCAATAGGGACTAGCACTCGCGCATCGGCCAGCACTGCCCCAAAATACTATGCCAAAACCCGAAACAAACGACACTCCAAGGATGCTACTCGCATGGTCTACCAAGACTGAGCTGGATAAAGAGAATGTCTTGTATAGAGAATTAATTGTAGCATATAACAAGACCTATTAAAATCGTGATATATGCAGAATTTATTATTTGCGTCCAGCCGAACGGCCATCAAGATGTATACACATTGTACATATAAGTTTGCTGATATACATGATTCATACAATGAACTCAGATCTATCGCTAACACAAACATTGAATCAATACAAGAGGTGTATTTAAATTTAAAATAAGAGCATGAACTATAAGTTAGTATATGACTTCAAATATGCATCAAAATATAATTGTTAAAGCACATGATTCAACTGAAACAGGATATAAACTAATTCATATATATATATATATATATATATATATATATATATATATATATAGATAGATAGATAGATAGATAGATAGATAGATAGATAGATAGATAGATAGATAGATAGATAGATAGATAGATTAGATAGATAGATAGATAGATTGTTTTATTTATGTTGCATACGTAACTTTTTCCATTTATTGAAGGTTGTGATAATGGAGTTTTCGCTTGAAGATGTAGATAAGATATTTACTAAAATGTGAGTTCAAGGCCTAACCTTATTATCGTTGGTGGCTTAAATTTTCGTACTCATGGCCCATTCAAATCTTCTTGTCTATATGATAATGTGATATTGTTGATTTTGAGTGCTTAGAAAACCTTCATGTTTACGAATGGATGTAATCCATCTTGTATTGTTCTAATAATTACAAATAAACAAAGCCAGCGTAAGAATGCCTTTAATCTGTCTACTAAAATAACTTTTTTACTTTTTTAACTGGCTAAGACACACTTTGCATTCGGAACCAGAGTTTTAAAAAATATTTTAGAAGTTTCAAAGATTTTGATGTGAGTGGCTACATAAATGATTTTCAAAACTATCCATTAACCTTCTTTTCTTTAAGGATTGACTCGGAATCTTTCAGCTCCAGCTACAATAACTTTTAAAGAGTTCTACGAAATGTTATAGACAAACATATTCCAATAATAACATACAAATCCACGTAAGAATCTAGTACCTTTTATTAAGAGAGAACAAAGGAAAGTCGTGTCTGGTTTGCATGTGATATTTTCAACACACACTCAGGATAGATCATGGGAAAATTTTAAAAACTAAAGAAATTTGGTAAAGAAGTTAAATAATAAGTCTATGAGAACATTCGTTTTAGAAATATTAAATTTTGGAACTTTCGATTAAATATTATGTCCTGTTTGTCTGATAAATGTTCTGATGGTCAAAATAGAATAATTCTTGTTGAAGGTACAATAATTGTAAAACAATGTTAGCGAAATTTGGGAAGCCTTCAATAATTGATATGTCAGTGTAACATCAAACATTGGCAACGGTGTTCCTTTTGACCTTTAACTCATCAAAGCATCAAAGCTATTAAGGACAATAGCAATATAGATACAAATTTAGAATGTACTCAGTTTAACCAAGAATAAGTGTACAAAAGATAAGTCTTTTAAGTTTTAAGAAAGATATTGGGTGGGGCTAAAATTCCAGTTGATGTGTTAAAAGCTAGGGCACCTATTCTTGCTGGGCTATGCTACAGACCTAATTAACAAAACATTACAGTCAAATATTTTCCTGATGAAATTAAAGTAGTTCCAATTTTCAAAGAGAACAATCCTCTTGACAAAATTAAGTAGACCTGAGCTCCCTGTAAAATTGAAATCAGCAAATTAAGATACAGGTGTCATTATAAGCTGAACTGAAATTGAAAAGGGGTACGTCAGAGGTCAGTCCTGGAATGTTTACTCTCTAATGTCTTAATCGGTGATATTTTTAATTTGATTAAATATGACTCTGTATATAACAAAGCTGTTGATAACACGTTCTACCTTTCCTCACCCGACTTTAATACTCTGATTTACACACTTGAAACACAGTCCAATATTCTGATGGACTGGTTCACTATGAATAAAATGCAAGCCAGCCATGAAAAGATTAAAGCACTATCTGTTGGAAAAAGATAGTCGTTATGAAGCTTGTGTTTAGAATAAGTAGTGCTATAATAAAGCATGGAAAAATTGCTAAACTGCTATGAATTGGCATTGACCAATTACTACAATTTGATTCGCATGGAAATAACCATATCTGTAGAAAAGATGTATGGCAACTACCTGTCTTAAAACATTTTGTTCAAACGTTGACTTAACAAATTGACAATCTTGCATAAAATGTTATCCTTTCCAATTTCAACTTCTGTCCCTTATCCAATTATTTTTGCATTGATATCAACATTACTTTTAAAAATATGAGATTTCTATATGAAGATTACACAAGAAGTTATCAAAGATTCTTACTACGGGCAAGATGTCAACCCAAAGGTTCGCAGACTTGGAGATATGCCTCTGAAGACTTATAAAATATAAAATTAGTGTGCTCCCAAAGTTTAGATGATTTTATATATTTTAAAGGCATAAAAATAAAATACAAATGTAGTCCTTTAATTATGTTAGACGTCCTGAAAAAATAACACAAGTAACATTCAAAGAGACCTATAAAAGTATAATTCGTTTAGATCATTAATTTTATCATGGAATGGTACAGAATACTGTAAATTAAGTATCTGTAAACAATGCTCCACGTTAACTCCCCTGCTGTGATGACCACAACTAATATCTGTGTTACCATGTATTTTGCTATCCTTATCGTATGTATCATCAAGTAAGCTACTTTTGTCTGTAGGGCAAAAGGTGCATCACAGTATGCTCTTAATCCTAAATTGAGTTTTAATTTAATTTAAAATTATATCTGAGTCTATAATTTAAGCTACCTAGACTTTTGCAGATTTCAGATCCTAGTCTATGTATTTTATTTTTGTTCTTTAGTTACCGAAATACTAAATTCACTTAAAATAATTGTCTTTTTAAAATGCTTTGCTTGCTTGTATTATAAGTTATGTGCTATGTGCTTTATCTCATTGTATCTATGTATTGTAATGTGTATGTCATGCAAATCATATTTGATTTAATGTCGTTCATTTTTTGTGACATTTTAGAGCTTATGTTGAATTGTTTTAAATCACGCGAACTAGAAATAAATATTATTTATCTTATGTAGCGGTGTAAGGACCAATAATTTGTTAACTGGCAGTTGTGTCTCGATGGAGAATATATGCTTTTAGCAAACGTTACTATTCAGAGTACGTAATTGCTTCGGCTAAGCTGTAAAGTCGAGCCTTTCAGATTAATATTCAACATAATACGGATGAGTACATCCCGGTGACCTTGAGTCCAGTAAAAATACGGACGAGAGTGTTTTACTGTGACCTTGAGTCCAACCTTTTTAGATTAATGTCCAGTAAAAATACAGGATGAGAATGTTTTACTGTGACCTTGAGTCCAACCTTTTTAGATTAATGTCTAGTAAAATACGGATGAGAGTGTTTTACTGTGACCTTGTTCGATTTTAGCTAGTCGGTTATAGTTGACTGAACTAAAGACAAAATACAATTCTAATGATGGGGTGGGAGTTACGAAATATTGCCAAATGTATTTCCATAAAGACGGAGTTTCTCTTTTAGTAGGATCTTGCCATAATGTTCTATATATTTAAGAGCTACATGCCTAAGCCAATCTGGCAGACAATAATCTGTCATGCTATCCTAAGTTTAGAAGTACTCAAACACTTACTTTCACCTCTTGGAGAATATACCCATTACATACTGATACCTTTCGTCTTAAACGTTAGCTACTTTAGCAAAGCGTGCATATCAAATAATAAGTGTCCATATAAAATATCACAGCACACGGAAAATGGCAAATATATTATGGCAGAACTGTCAAAGCAATAAGATTATCTCATAGCTTTGATCAGCCAGTGGATTAGAAACTGCAATTTTTTCTTGTCCCTTTAAAATGTAGGTCGCCCAAATTTGAAGGGTTGGGTCATAGTATCCCCTGCCCTTGGTATCCTAAGTGTATCAACTTATGCAGTAGATATGCACTGAATTTTTTTAAATGCTTTTTGGAGGATGTGTGATACCCCTGCAACTTATCATGTACACTAAGCTTCTCCGTCTCCCCCAAACAATAACATGGATTTCACATTGTAATTGCTGTTCAGGACTATATTTCTCCAATTGACTACAGTTTATTTAGATGGAACATTGTATGGTTTAAATCTTGTTGCAAACAATTCTCAGATTGTAAATAAGTGCCAGGTAGATACTTGTTTTAAAGAAAGAAGTTGGTGTACGATTCATAATGGATGGAAAGTTGATTATGTTTGTTTAAAATGGCATCGCTAATAGGTTACAGTTGTTGCATCTAAAATGGTTTTTGTTTTTTTTTCTGCAGAGGTCTGGATATATGGATTTAAATCAATTTTTCCCAATTAATGTGATCACTAGCCGGGTCTGCTGTAGAACTTAACATTTTGGGAAGAAATCCCCTCCTTTTTTTAAAAGGGGTATAGTTTTTAGCTGCATCATTATACCGCAACCGAACATGTGAGATTACATCCAATATCATGAATTTCATTCACCCGTTCAAAACATTCATAAAGTAAACTTGTGATATATATATATATATATATATATATATATATATATATATATATATATATATATATATATATATATATATATATATATATATATATATATATATAACAAAGATGGCGTGACCTTATTTGAATAGTAAATTACTACTCTCATTGTGACTTAATTTGCAAGCAAATTGTTTCTTTAACAATAATAGAAGAGTCTTTAAACGCAAAAGAAAACTTGTTTAAAACTAAAGGAGATGTTTAAGATAAATTATTGAACTGATTACTGACCATAAATCAGATGCAGGTTGGAACATCTGCACCCTGCAAGACCGTCTGACGACATTGCATCAGTTTTAATATTGTGAGGTTTTTCGCTCTTGAAAGGTGAGATGAATGTATAGTGTCCAAGTTAATGGGAAAAAGAATGTTTTGAAATTATTAACACCTTTGTACTAGGAACTCTGTTAGTGAATCCCATATTCCTGGATGTAGTACCTGACACCATCAGATATGTCATTTAGAACCAATTATAGATGTAATTATACCAAAAACAGGAATTTTGGATAATAATCAACGATTCCTCTTGTTGGTCTATATTGACAAATGCAAGTATCATAGGGCCAAGTAACAAAAATACAATTATGTTTCCTATAACAGGCTTTAAAATTTGGTGAAAGGAGGTAATTGTTTAAAAAAATGTTTAATGTATTAATTCGTATATATTCTCGATTGTGTTCATTGTCAGCTTAAACAATAACAACTTGAATACCGAAATGATTAAGGAATCTTTAACAGACCAGATTTTACAATTTTCAGAAAAATCGCTCTCACATTTTATAGCCATGGTACAGTCGTACTAATTGAATAGGCATGATCCAATCGTACTAATTGAATTGTCATTTACATTCGTACTAATTGAATAGGCATGCTCAATCGTACTAATTGAATAGGCAAGCTACATTCCTACTAATTGAATAGGCATGCACAATCGTACTAATTGAATAGGCAAGCAACATTCGTACTAATTGAATAGGCATGCTACAGTCGTACTAATTGAATAGGCATGCTACAGTCGTACTAATTGAATAGGCATGCTACAGTCGTACTAATTGAATAGGCATGCTACAGTCGTACTTATTGAATAGGCATGTTCAATCGTACAAATTGAATAGGGATGGTACAGTTGTGTTAGCTGACTTTAATAATTTCTTAGCAATTCAGTATCCCGATATCCATACTGCTATAGCTTAGAAAGAACACACTACTTTCAAGCTAACGTTACATGCAAATGCATGACAATTAAGCAATTATGTATTTGTGCTGCAATTATGCAGTGAAAACTTCATAATCTTTTTAATCTGGAAGAAATAAATTTAACTCATGTTGTAGACGTCTTCATTTTAATGTTACACAACAGAGATGCTACAATTTTAAGTATGTTTTAAGCAATAGCTGTTAATTTGAAAAAATTACTGGAACTATATACTTTCTGATACTATCTCTTTTAAGTAACATACCTCAGAAATACATTTTCTGGTGACTGCATGAACAAATGTCCTTGTAAAATAGCTCATTCTTTGAACAACAATCAGGATATATCCTGAATTCAGAACAAATATATTTCATAAGGAGATACCTAGATATGAAGATTCTCTCGGTCAACTGAAGTGACTTAATCATTTAGTAAGACCTTTTCTCACCTACAAATTTATTTTAACCTGGCGGATATGAGAGGACAGGTATATTTTTAGCATGCCATACTTATTACTAGCTGGACTTTCTTGTATTCATGACTTTTTAAATGTTCCGTAATAAAGGGTTTCTAATTCTGTGATCCACAGCTGTTAAGAAGGAATTTATATTTGTAAGACAAATAAAAAAATATATTTAAACAGCAGACGTGTTACTAAAATAAATGCAACACGAGTAGTCTAATCAGGTTTTAATAGGGACTGCTCATCTCCAGGGACACTTATGGGACTCTGACCTGAACTCAATATACAAATGTAGTGAAGTCACTATACTTCTCTTAACGTCGGCAATGGAGAGCATGACAAGGGACGCAATTTAAAGATGCACTTACGAACTGGGCTATAGTCGCGCGCGGTAACATGTATTATTACGTACAGGGCAATCAATGTATGCGTCATGCTATGCAAAGAAAAAGTATATTTATAAAAATAATATAGTGCACCCAACACGTCACCTTAATAATGCTGGAATCTGGTGATCTAGCCAAGCCATATCAGGTATGTCGCAGCATCAGTTGTAAAATGTTAAATCATCATCATTAGTTAAATTCTCCGTCTGTTTTTTTTTTTCGTGATTTCAAATGCATAATCATTCCACAACATTCCAACAGTGTCATGCAACAAGCATCCTGCATGCATTATATAACCTTTGGTACGGCAAAGGTACTACGTTCCGAAGGAACAACAGCAGCGCTGGACAAAGTAAACATGTTAACATATTCCATCAACATTCTGTACGTACCCCAAGTCAGTTAATACATGTTATATGCCAATCGTTTACAGAGGTACTGATTGCATTGTCGTGACTTACAACTGGTTGGGTAGGACCAATCATAGTGTGCGACCTATCAAGGCTCGAAATGTAAACTTGTTGTATTCACAGAAGATGATGAAAAATGTAAACTAACAAATACGCTATCTTTGTAGTAAAATAATATTAGAAAAGATTGAATCTCGAATACACAGTGTCATTAATTATGTGCCCATACTCTAACATTTTATATAAATAGATTACGAGGAAATAGCTTCAGATCAACGATACTAGTGACTATCCCAAGCAAAACATAACATAGATACATTTCGAACTAGCAAAGATGTTATCAAGTATGAACTCAACGTTGCACCAATAGCTGAGTTTGTCTGTTTAATGTTGAAATTTGTTAAGTCAGACGAAACCAAAAATAAGTTTAGTAAAGACAATCTAAATAAATATACGGAAAATTGATAATTAATAATGAACAGAAATGGATTTTCAAGTGTTGTGGTGTTATGCATATCTATATTTTTTGCCACCCTTGGTTCATGAATGTAACGATATCATGTTTAGCTTTTATTAATGCCTATAAATTGTAATGATCTTTTGTAAACAAGATATCAGACAGCTAATTTTTTGTACTCGGGTATAACATTCTATTTTAAGATATTGCGAGTGTAGATTGTGAAGGGTCTGTACAGAGATAATATCTGGTTTCTAATAATAAAACTTGTTGACAAAGTTGGAGTAATTTTTAATTATCTCAATGGTTGATGTCACTTGGGTTCTTAGAAGAATTAAGCTATTTCCCATTGGATGGGGTTAGGTCACATGAATAGGTACTTTGAAATATTAGATTCAGTAGTAAGTGCTGTCACGTGAGTTATTTATTTTTGTTATAAAATTTATAACCATAATCATTGAATATACTCACATTAGAGAATTGTGATATGCAAAAATAGAGAAAAGCACATTACGGACATGTTTAAACTTTGTGTAGAAAAAGGAAAGTTAAGTCTCCTTACAGGTTTGCTTTCTTCATTCTGTTTCAGATTGTGTACAACTTCAATATGTATATCATCTGTGATGAGATAATTTCAGTAAAATTGTTTCATTTGCTTTTTTCTCCATCCGTAAGGAAACAACAAAAATGTATTTGCCTAACATTTCTTTTACAAAGTTATATTTTGCACGATAAGTGAAAATATTTCAAAGCGTCAAGCTCTACAAGCTTGCATAGTTAGGTTAGCTGATTTCTTTGATACTTTAACAAAGTTGTGACCGTCAATAATTGAAAATAAATATATAAGTTAGTAACGCTAAACATGAATGTAACTTCAATTTAGGATCAATCACCATCACCTTTTTTTTCGCTTAGTATCACCGTTTTGTCTTACGTCTTGTTGCACAGAACATTTTTAACAGGTGATAACAATATAAATAAAGTCTCCTTAAGATTATGTGGAAACAGTCTTTAGACCAGTGCTGTCAAACATGCGGCCCGCGGGATGATTTAAATGGCCTGCAAGATCTCGAGCAATGTTTTTTTTTTTTTTTTTTTTGCATTTGTGTAAAAATGTCAATGACCTACTCGGCTTAAAAAACAAAATTTCAGTGGCCCATATTGTCAAAAAGGTTGGACAGCACTACTTTAGACAATTAATCACTCCACAATTTTGTCATACTGTTATCCCAAACAATCAGTAAAACAAATCTACTTGTTTTAAATAATTACCTGAAATCAGACTTGAAATTATTATTCATTTTGTGAACAGAAATACTTTCGTTTCAATTGGTCTGAAAGTTGATACTTTGATGTACACCTGCTAGTTTGAGACCGCTACCATAAATGAAATATGTGCACTTTTAAAATTAATCCAGATACAAGAAATGTCATAGAACTTGCACAAACATTTCTAATTTTTGAGTGCTTGTGTAATTGATCGAAGAAATACATAGTGGTATCTGCAAACTGGTGTTTTAGATAGAAAACCCTGAAAATAATACTTGGAAGACCTTCTGTAGTTGTCCGGAATTCGAGTACTGCTGAGTTGTAAAATTTTCATGATAGCTCTTTTCGCTCTTCTTTGCACAATATAAAAGCATTGTGTAGACTCATCCTGGGAGAGTTAAGTTTAGGGTTAGTTAAAGCTGCATTGCATACTAAATCGACGATTTTCTCAAGAGTGATGTAGCAGCCGGAACCCTACAACATTTTGCTCGAGTCCTTTACCTAAATAAAGGTTCTTACAACTAGCTGAGAAAAATAAGATCAATAACGCTAAACCAAAGTCTCTAACATCTATTACCATACGGATACAAACCGGTAAAAAATCCATTAGGTTAGCTCAGTTTTTATACCCTATTATTGACTATTTTTTTCAAATGTTTTATGCAATTTTGTTTACTTGCGAAGCGGCACTCAATTTTTGTCGTTCACCGCCCCTGCTGCTATGAATTAACCCAAGATTTTATCCAGACCTATACAATATCTGGATCTTGGGTCATTTAGATTTATTGTTATAAATCCGAACGGAACACTTTGTACTTTTGAAAAATAGTTTTTAAACTTGATCATGTCCATTTTCCCTGAACACCAGGTATAATAAATATTCTTTAAAGTATAATTATCTACTCCATTAAACACAAACAAAATATTGCAATCGTCTTTGATCACCTTAGGTATCTGTGTGTATCTCCGAGTAACATAAATCACGTCAGTATTTTTATGTCTACCTCGATAAAATATTCTAGCTGGATTAGATTGTTTGTCCAGCATCACATCATCATATGCTATGAGATTATTAACGAATCCATCTAAGTCATCTACAGACAGGGCTTCATCTATATCTGTGATAAAGTCAATAATATCTTTATTAACTGATTTCGCTTTCTCGTTAAAATCCCTAAGTACTTAGTAGCAGTGCTGATCATCTATAGATGGTGCTATTAAATATAGTTTGCTCCATCTCAGCCATCTCATTATTAAATTTAACAATAATTGTGTTTTACCTAATCCAGATGGACCTATTATAATCATCCTTATCGAATTTGGTAATACTGGATGGTGTTTTACTGGTTCCTGTTTTCTTATCGCTGAAAAGTCAATTATTGTATCCATATTATTAATAATATGAGTCTATATTGTGTTTGACGCACATTATATACACCCACTGCTGGATTAACTACAATAACAACAAAAACTAAACTACGTGCATTAACAGGTAAATGTGTAAAATGTAGTACACGAAAATATAAATTTATCTCCATGTCTGATTCAGAGACAAAGACAGGTGGAGATATTGCTGCTTCTTTAGGAAAATTACCTGGATTACCACTGGCTAAATAAGCCGGCGAGAAACGCCTTCCTGGATATAATTAATATGGTCCTGGAACTAGACTTGATATATGACTAGATGATCAAGATCAACCAAGACCAGGAGAGCGTCCAGTAAATAAATATGATCAAGTATGTCATGTTCATCGCGTTGCTTATAAAAATAAAGATTTGCAGCAGCGGTATCTAGCAGATGTGAAATTGATTCATGCATTATATTCTATACCTAATAAATCTCTCATAGAGAAACTCGCTAGTTTTCTGATAAAATCCGCTATTGAAAGTAAAATTAATTAATGATTATTATAATGGAATCTATTTATTATAGCCCAAGAGGGTATTGGATAGGCAAAGCAGTGATCACTAAAATTACTAAAGCAGCAAAAGTTTCAAGTTATGATGCTGTAAATTGGTTAGCACGGCAGGCAATATGGCAAATTTATCTACCACCAACCACCCAAAAAATTATATACGCACATTTTGATGTCAGTCTTCCTAACGAAGTTCATCAAGAAGATATTTTGTTTTTACCACACGATACTATTAAAACACGTGTACGAACGTCACACACGTACAAATATGCATTGACTGTTGATGACATTGCAAGTAGATATAAAGAAGCTGAACCATTATCAACAAAGACAGCATCTGAAGTTGCATATGCATTTGAACGAATTCATCAACGTTATGGTCTACGATGGCCACGGCTATTACAAGTTGATCCTGGCAAAGAATTTCTTGCGCAGTATTTTCTTTGATGATAAAACAAAACGTACTAATCAGACGAGGACATACTGAGATTCATCGTGATCAAGCAATTGTTAAACGATTTAATCGAACACTTGCTGAGCGGTTATTTGGATATCAATACGCGAAGGAAATATCTACTGACTTTACGTCCGGTGAGAGATCTCGTGAATGGGTTGCAGGGTTACCAAGTGTGGTATCTGCATTAAATAATGAAATTACTCGTGCAACTTCCTTGAAGCCTTCCCTTCTAATGCAATAACAAAAACTATGTACCCTATAGCAATAACGTACAACGACGTGAACAACCAGTATTAGGTAATGTAATTGTGAGATATTTATATGAAACAGGGAAGCTTGAGGGTGGAAAGAAACGAACTACTGACCCTATCTGGAGTGTGACCACACACACAATTTCTACCGTGGTTAGATCCACTGGAAGACCTGCCATATACAGACTAGATTATACTGCCCCTCTACTTGGTTTTGTGCATTACAATACAGGAAAAGATTCAAAAATAGAAATTACTGTTAACGAACCAACATTATCAGCGGTGATTGAAATAAAATCTCCTGTTATGTTGTAGATATTTATCAAAGTTCGATTAAATTAGTACTAGGATGGCCTGAAGTTGCACCAGCTTATCAAGGTCCACCATATCCAAAAATTAAGAAGTTTAAAATGGATAAACGAATATTTTTTATTGCAACTAGATAATCAAAAAACCGAACGAAATTATGGTTATTTCAGAATAAAATATATTACAATCCTTGATATGGAAATTCGTGCACATTTTACAAGTATACATATCTCTGTTAATGAAGATTTCTTTAAAACATATTAAAATGATGTAAAAATTGAATTTTTTAATATTTATAATAATTTTTAAAAAAATATTTTCTTCTATATCTCAGTATTATTCTGAGTATATGAAACTACAAATAATCGAAACAATACGCCGTTGCAGCAGACCTTAATCTTATCAATATATAAAACTATTATGAATTTTTTCATTGATTATACAGCGCCAAGATTATTTATTAAACATTATAAAATAGGAGCACAACAGCTACCAACAGTTATAATTCCAAATTTAACTCAGATGAGCTAAAAAAAGCAGTTAATGATCTTATTGATGAACACTTTAAAAGACTAATTGATTCACAGAAAAAAAAATAATCACGCCTCCAACAGTTCTCCGATATAATAATGGCCGATTTGGAACAGGTCATCATATTTCACCTAATATTGTTAATATAACATCCACTATTGCAGTGAATCCATTATGCGATAGAATTGATAGTAGTTACCAAGTAGATCTTTCAAAGTCTAACCATGCCCAGCAGGGATATATATTATATTCATCCAGTATTCAAGCACCCCAGCGGTGGCTCATTGTATCTGAGCCAATAAATCAAGTCTACCTGCGTGTACATAATCCATTATTGTCAAGAATGAATTTCAAACTCACAAATCAGGATGGCAATATTATTGATTTGAGAAACGAAACTTTATATATTAATTTATACATACGCTCGTAGAGTAAATATTATAATTAGTAGAAAAATTAAAAATATTTTATATATATTAATTTTTTATGACAATGGGTAACAAAACTGAGATGGTCTTGATAAAATCATTGGTTAATTCATAGTAGCAGGGGCAGTGAAGGACAAAAATTGAGTGCCGCCAGTCGTAGGAACCTTTTTTTGGTATAAGACTCGAGCAAAAAGTTGTAGAGTTCACCCTCTGTGCTGCTGATGTGGTGGTAGACAAAAATAAGTATGTTTATGTACTATTTATTAACCGAGTTTGGAGAGTATAATATAAATTGTGAAACAACTTTTTTCCGTTCAATCTTGGTTTCCTCGTATTTCTGGAAGAAAAACTGAAATCCTGAAAAAGAGCACAAGGAGACACTGGATAATGATCCGTTGGTAGCAATCATTTTTATACACTACACAACACACTACACAACGTACAGCTTTTGTGCTATCATTTTTTTTAATTGGCTGTCCATACTCTCAAGTCTCTCTATTTAACGTTTATTATGCCCTGAGTTCGAGCCCTTGTCAAGTAACATTCCAAAGACTTTAATAGAATTTCTGTTGTATATTAGAAAGCCCAACGTGTCTATTATTTAAATAATTTTGTTATAATCAATACAATACCACAGATCTCACAACTTTCCAATTCTCTAACAAGCTTACAAATGCATTGTTTCTCTTCATTAACTTTCCGTACCGTCGGCATTTCGCATCTTAAAATTAAACAACTTCCGCTAACGTAAGGAATATTTTTTCTGCGCTACTTTTGGTCAGTCAATCATGGTTTTAAATAACATCTCGCCTGTGAAATGACATCATATTTGCCACGTGGCGACATAAATGGTACCTGCCGACGACGGAACAATCCCTTCTTGTTTATCCCATTGTGTAATTTACCAACCACCAATCATGAATGCTGCTCCTGGAGTCACACAACCAATATACACCACTAGATTTAAATAAGGACTATGGAACGACAGGGACACTCATGCTGCTCTGACCTGAATTCACCTTCATGGACACTCACTAACACTTCACTCCGTTACGTTTGCTCCTAGTAACTGACTAATTATTTCGGGCTAAGAACTATTTCCACAGAACCGAGTCGCCATAATAGAACAAATAATCACAAAAAATCTAAAAAAGAATTATTAAAACGGAACGCTGCAACCAAATGCGCATACTCCAAATTTATTACATTATTGTCAATCTTTCAAAGTGGTTTTGCTAATCAATGGCTGTGACGTTTTCAAAGCTTTACAAGCAAATGCACCAATATTTCACCCCCGCTTTCCTAATACCATAAATGAAGGCTATGGCATGAACGAATTACCGTACACCTTGGAAACAAGCTCTATCAGAACGAGAACAAAAACACTCTATTATGAAAACATAATGGAACGTTATTTCAAATTGCGTCAGCAAATCTCTCTAACACCCAGCACTTTAGCTAGTAAACCTGATAAGGACTTGTTAATCGAACTAGGTTGGACTAAACGATGTGATAGTTTTTATTCTATTGACACTATGGCTAAAAGCTCAATCGTCGAAGACACATGATCTACCAAACTGCGTAGCAGCATGAAGAAAATATCCACTTAACCCTATCTTTTTAAAAGACAAGATTAACATTCCCTCCTGAACAAAAGATTCTAATAATAGTTACCGTGTGATGAGCAGGTAAGATAATAAGAGGCGATAATCGACGATTACTGTGCAAGAATTCAAGGTGAAGAACTTCTACTTGCTGTGAAAATATTAATGATTATAGAGGAGGAATGAAAATATAGGGGATACGTAAATAATGTAGACGTTGTGAATTCATAGACTGAATCTATCAAATCTAAGTTTGAAACATATGAAAAACAAACATTTGTTACAAAAGGTATCGGCAAAGAAACACCCAAACAAAGAAGATGCGTTGAGGAAGAAACAGTGGTGACATACTTTAAGTAAAAGATCGCAATGAGTTGAATATCTAACACAGCGGATAAGCAAATTTAAACAAAACATTGAAAAAATCTAGTAAACATCGATGGAACAGTTACCATTAGTGAAACGTTAAAATTACTGTTGAAGGGGGGGGTAGCAAAAGGAACACTTGCTAATGTAAAGTGAAACCAACGGCTCTACCAATAGCCCTTTGTATACCAAATGCTATCAAATCTTGGTGGATGTCAGAGGAGAAACTATATCATGTGCATTAAAGCAAATAAATATAAGATCCAATATTAGGAACATCGTGATCATTGACCTTCTAATACACACTGTTAGTACCTACTTTGTATTATGTTTCGTCCTCAAAAATTTCTTGTCATTCTGACGATGATTATTTATTAGCTTTTGGAATACGATTCTTTACTATTGATTGTTGGCTTTTACTCGAGTTTAAAACGAGTCACCAGATTTCCGTAAATTGCTCGTACCTACCACCATATAATTCAGTAACAGAAACATATCGTCACAACCAATAATATAATCAATTTCAGTTTTTACTCTAGTATGTTTTGTTTAAATTTTATCATAATGTTTTTAACTGCACAGAAACACTTCTCTCCTAAAAAAAACAACTTGTAAACTGTGTATAAATTTGCTTAAAATAGACTGTGTAACAGACACACACACATACATACATACATACATACATACATACATACATACATACATACATACATACATACATACATACATACATACATACATACATACATACATACATACATACATATATTTTGTATCTGTGAATCTCAAATAAAAAATCACATATCATGTAAAGGTTTATTTTGATTTTAAGTTTGAAATACATTCCTCTAGCAGGTTATTGTTAAACTGCAGGGAAAAATAAATTCATACTGATGGCTCTTTTTGTCGGCCATAGAAATAATTTTTTAATATTAACAACTGAAAGTTCTGTAGTATTCAATAGTGCAATACAATTAATTGTATTTAATTATGTAATCAGAAAACAGAACAAGTCTCAAAATCCTTGTTTTCTGGCCCATTATTAATCAAGTATCTGATTTTTCCTTGAAGGTATTGTCACTCCTTTGAGGGAATTTTAAATTTATTGGAGATTTAATTAATATTGTTCTATTATATTACCATTTAATTTCAATGTATCGTTCTGTTAAGACCTTTTACATTCAAAAAAGCAATGTTTACATCTGAATATAAATATTAACCTAATAGTTGCATACAGATTGAACCAACTTCTCTATAATTTTGCCTATCAAGACAAAATTCAACAACTACATGTTGTTGTCCACTGTGTCAGTAGCCTGTGCTAACATTTTATGATCTTCATCTTTCCATTGAGTTATCACTGTTTAATATTAGTGTGCAGTTATAGGAAATTTGTAATGGCTTGCAAATAAAAAATTAAGTTTCCGCGTAGTAAATTAATGTCCATCTAAATTCGTTTGATATGCTAACTTGGTTAGGGCAAGTTAAATAATTAAGTGTATAAAAACGAGCTAAAGGCAAATGCTAGATGACGTACTTTTTAGTTTTCTTTATTTCTGATGAAGTAGAGGAGGGCCCTAAATCATCACTTATATTCCGAAAACTAGTATTTTGAATAATATACACCTATAAAAATACATATAATTTGGATTTTATTTTTCAAATACATTGATCTTATATTTATTGTTTTTGTTCCCTCTAAATTCAAGTGTATGTTTCTTTTGATTAATTTCTCTTATTCGTTTGTTTTCTCTGTTGTAAAAAACAAATTAACCTTGCCTCCATTACACAATCTTTGCATTCTTAAATTTTGCGTTTCGTGATTTTTTTATACCCACTGTCAGTTTTTCTGTTGCGTTTGTGACAATTTATAACTACGCTTTTTCCTCTGAACGATGCAACAATAAACATGCTGTATTTATATGATAGTACCATTTATTTCAGAAGATTAGTTTCAATTAATGTCAATGAATGTTCTATGAAAGCTTATCCTTTCATATATTTTACCTTTTATTTGGCCTTCCAAATTGTCCTTTTTTATGCTATCTTGTTGTCAATTAGATATTTCTCTTGTTGGTAAAAAAAATACCTTCAGTGTCCTATAAATTTTACGTGTCTTGGTTTGTAAATAACAGGGTCACCTAAAAATATTTCCCTAACTTTTAATATACCCTCGTGAAGTTAGGAAGGTGTTCTTTTGCAGATTTTCTTTCTTACATTTTGAAATTAAAACTGATAACAAAAAATTTGAATTTTGTATGTTACGAGTTCCATATATATTAGTTCCCTAGTATATCGAATAGATTGATTCATAAGTTTTTAATTTGTTTTCTTCCTTCAGACGGAATCCTATCTACATATGTTTGATTAATTTAATTGTATCCACAAATTTCTTGGTACAACGTCAACTCGGTTATATTTTCAGTCTGTGAGAAATGCTTCCACATTTTATTTTTTATAGTTTTGCTAAATCTTTGCACTACCGATATGCTATTTTGTGTGAGCAAATTGCAAAGTACTCAATGTTTCACTTCACTATCAAATCCCATACATCACTGTTGAAAAGCACATTCTATCTTCAAATTCTATCTTTCATTTATTTTATTTCATATATTTTCTTTCTATTTATAAATTTTTTTTCTGAAAGAGTAGTTAATTGCTTTAATGTTAATACAACATCTAAAGTGTTTTTGAGAAAATATCAATCCTTGTCAAAGTATATTTGTATCCGTCGTTGTATGTTTCGTATATTTGCACGTGGACAATATCAGCCTGGCACAGACTATATTTGCATGACCTTTTGCATGTACAAGTAGACTGCTTAACGAATTATTTCAATCTTAATTTGTTTCCTTTCTGTCCCTAAAATTGATTAATATTTGCTGAAGCAGTGGTACTTCTGGGATCTTAATAAAAATGTCGTATATACTGGTTTCATTTGAAAACACCTAGCAAATTATGTGACGCTTTACAAAATTTCTAGATGTCATCAGCAATCCAATTGGATATCCATCGAAAACAAGAAATTTTATTTTCAGCAATCTGCAATATTTATTTAATATTTCTAATGTGTGAATAATTTCAGATTTGTTTCATATTTGTATATCATTGCAATTCCAATTTTAGTTCAAAAGCAGGTATATCATAATTGTAATTTATTATTATTTTTTATACCGGGCTGTTTTAACATTCTTGCCATCAGAATTTACAATGCATATTATCAACATTAAAATTAGTTTGCAAAGCTACTTCTTTCCTCAAATATTGCAGGATATATATTTAATGCTTGAAATGTCTAAATCAAATGTTTTGATTCTCGTCTACGTGAGGTTCACCACAAATAGGTTTGATCTCAACTTCATACCATCCAAACTTGCAAACACAATGCACGTTATCTCTTGCCATTGAAATTGTTATTTTGTTAAATTCAACAAATATTTCAATCTCTGAAATTTTAAATAACGAAATACAATAGCAGTGTTATTATTTATGTTAGTTAAATGTAAACTATCTTCTGATCTATCTGGCTTTCAGTCAAGAGATAATAATTTGTTGTAAGAAGTAGAGAGTGCTGGTTATGTTTCAGATATTGATAAGGTTTCTACATATGTTCTCCTATGTCCTCAGTCGGTAGAGCATCAGACTCATAATACAATAGTCGTCGCTGGTTCGAATCCGCAGTACTCCCATGCTGCTCATGTATGCTGCCTAGGTGGGAAAAACAACACCTTTCAACCTTTCATTTCCTTGTTGTGATATATCCAATAATATGTTAAAAGTGCAGACAAGATATATAAAACAAAACAAGGCTATATATATATATATATATATATATATATATATATATATATATATATATATATATATATATATATATATATATATATATAAAGAATACAAATCATATGGCGAATAACAACCCTCTCAAGCGTACTGGATCCACCAAGGGATCACGTGTGTCAGGGATTAATTAAAATATATGCAATAAACTGACGACGAACAGTACGAAACTAGTAACTAACTAGCCTAAGCGCTTTCGACTCTTAATGAGTCTTTTTCAAAGGCAAATACAACACATAGTTATGACAAACAAATAAACACAAAAACGTTGTGTTTGTAAACCTCTTCATTTCTGTCTTCACATGTGCTAAAACTATAAATACAACCAGCTTGTATAGACTAGTTGCGGAAACTGAAAACGTTGTATAATTCCCTAAAAGTCTACAAGCCAAAGCGACATCTATTTTTACTTTGTGTACATATGTAACGCAGATTATATCCCGGATATTTGATTCTATACCGGTTATTCTTATAGTAAAAATTGAAGGATAATAAGAAAATTTAGAAAATGTTAAATTCTACTAGTGCATAGTTTTCATTTTCTAGTCTTCTTGGTTTAGACCGCTTGGTTTCAATGTTCTAAGGCGGCGTATCCAGTATGATTCCTTTTCCTTCCTGGTTTCGGAACTCCAGCTGTGGTTGTTAGCAATAGCGATAAGTATTATATCACTGAAAGTGTGGCCAGGGGAGGAGAAGTGTTCTGCGACCGGGCTTCTATACAGCTTTTTTGTCATCCAATCAGATCTATGAAGGTTTATCCTTTTATGTAGCTTTTCAGTTTCTCCCACGTACTGAAGGCCACAGATCTTACATGTGATGAGATAAATCACATTCTCTGTTTTGCACGTTTTGTTTGGACCATGTATGTTTAGTTTTTCTTTAGTCACTGTGCTAGTGAATGTCTTGGTCTCTATCATATGTTGACAGGTTTTGCATCTTTTATCGCCACAGGGTCCAGATTGACTAGGTTGGTTTTGACTAGCGATTGGCGTTAGCTTGGCCCTGACTAGGATGTCCTTTAGGTTTTTTGGTCTCCGGTAAGCTACTACAGGTTTGTTCGGAAGTATTAGGTTTAGTATGTCTGACGATTGCACGGTTGGCTAGTGGTTTGCGATGATTTTACCTACTTTGGGATTGTCTGGGTGATAGGTCAGAATAAATGGTATCCTATCAACCTTTTCTTTCTGTCCATATCTGAGAAGGTCATCACGGTTTGTTTGTTTGGCCCTTTGGATTGCCTCCGCAATCAGGTCTTTGTCGTAGCCTCGGTAAAGTAAATGTTTAGCCAGCTCTTCAGACCTTTCTAGGAATCTTTCATCGTCGGAGCAAATTCCGCGTATCCTCAGTGCCTGGCTATATGGAATGTTCTTAATGCAGTGTTTTGGATGACAGCTGGTTGGGAGAAGATACTGGTGTTTGTCGGTTGGTTTTGAGTAGATGTCTGTGTGTAATTTGTTTTCCACCAGTCTGGTTGTTGTGTCCAGGAAAACATGGTTTGAGTTGGAAATTTCTGCCGTGAATTTTATTGAAGGATGGAAGTTGTTTGCCTTTGATATGAAGTCATCCAGACTTTCTCTTCCATACTGCCACTTCATTTCTATATCATCGATAAAGCGTACCCACTGGTATGGTGTACGCTCAACCGATGCTAAGAGCTTTCCCTCAAGTTTTCCCATGAAAATGTTAGCATACGAAGGGGCCATTTTAGTACCCATTGCAGTTCCATTGATTTGTAGGTAGTTTTCTTCATTAAATTCAAAGTTGTTGAGTTTTAGGACAAGCTCCAGGAGTTGGATTAAGAAGTGTGTGGATGTATTGTTTACAGTTCTTGTTTCCCATGCTTCGCTACATGCCTGTAACCCTTCGTTGTGCGGTATGTTGGTGTACAAAGATGTGACGCCTAAGGAAGCAAGTAATGTATCTGGCAGTAATGGTTCACTAGCTTTGCTTTTTATGAGATAATCTGTCGTGTCTTGAAGATATGATGGTAATTTGTGGACATGTGGTCTCATAAAATGATCTAAATATTCTGATATCCTTTCTGTGGGGTGCCCGTTACCTGAGATTATAGGTCTGCCAGGGTTTCCTTGTTTGTGGATTTTGGGTAGAAGATAAAATCTACCTGCTCTTGGGTTTTCCGGGCTTAAGTAGTTTTTGGTTTGCTGGTCTATGTGTCCGCTTTGGTACGCCTCGTCAATAACATTAGTGATGATTTTTGCATATTCCAGCGTTGGATCATGGTCCAGTTTTTGGTAGAACATAGCGTCACTTAGTTGTCTACTTGCTTCACTAATGTAGTCTTCCCTATTCATAACAACAACAGCGGAACCCTTATCTGCAGGCTTAATTATTATGTCTGTTCTGCTTTTCAGTGAGTGCAGGGCATCTGTTTCTTCTTTTGTCAAATTAGAATATTTGTTAGTATGGTTGATATGTCTGGAAGTATCGTTTTCAACCGAGTTGATAAAGGCTTCCAGATTCGGAATTGAACTTTTTGGTGGGGTCCAGTTACTTTTCTTTCTAAATGTGGGTTGGTCGCATCTTATATTTTCCTTTGATTTGTTTGGTGGTTGCAAGGCAAAATGGGCTTTGAGCCTTAGTCGGCGGATGAACTCTTGGGTGTCATTCTTAAGCTTCCCTCTGTCGTATGTTTTTGGACGGGGACAGAAACTCAAACCTTTCGATAAAAGTTTTTTTCCTGCATCAGTAAGTTCTAAATTGGAGATGTTGACTACTGTGTTAGTAACAGTTGCTTTAGTGTTTGTTACAGAGTGCTTGCGATTCTTCCTTTTGTGGCGATTTTTCTTCTTACGGTTGTTTTTGGAAGAAATTTCGTCAATTGAAGTTTCTTCACAACAGTCCTTTGGGTGTAGATCATGACTTCTAAGTTTTCTATCTCTGACTTTGTATAGTTTCGAAGAGAGTCTTTTTTCATCTTTATTTAATTTGGAGTAAAAGTTTTCAATTGTTCTTCTGTTGAGACGGAATTGAGCTGATGTTTTAGTTCTTCAATGGTTGCTTATTTGGCTAGATATTGATGATTTACGTTTTTACTAAGTAGGGCTGTGAGTTTCATGGAAGCGTTGTGAGTTATTTTATTCCATCTTTTGTTGAATCTGTTTGAACTCTTGCCAATAATTTGCGGTTTCACATGAATTTGAAGACCTTTAGTGACAGTATTTGTTTCGAGGAAATGATGCAAGAAAGTGCAATGATGCTTTAGGCGAATTAAAGCATCAGTTTCATTGCGTAAAGTTTTGAATGTTTTCTGTATTTGTTGAGACATCGTCTCCATTCTAAGAGATACGGCAACAATTTAAGTATAAGAAGGAAACAATGGAACGGATACAGCAGCACTACATAAATACAAGACCGAAAAGGGTGTTAGATCACACCAAAGGTAGATCGTGCCATACGAGGTAGGTAATATAAAGAATACAAATCATATGGCGAATAACAACCCTCTCAAGCGTACTGGATCCACCAAGAAATCACGTGTGTCAGGGATTAATTAAAATATATGCAATAAACTGACGACGAACAGTACGAAACTAGTAACTAACTAGCCTAAGCGCTTTCGACTCTTAATGAGTCTTTTTCAAAGGCAAATACAACACATAGTTATGACAAACAAATAAACACAAAAACGTTGTGTTTGTAAACCTCTACATTTCTGTCTTCACATGTGCTAAAACTATAAATACAACCAGCTTGTATAGACTAGTTGCGGAAACTGAAAACGTTGTATAATTCCCTAAAAGTCTACAAGCCAAAGCGACATCTATTTTTACTTTGTGTACATATGTAACGCAGATTATATCCCGGATATTTGATTCTATACCGGTTATTCTTATAGTAAAAATTGAAGGATAATAAGAAGATTTAGAAAATGTTAAATTCTACTAGTGCATAGTTTTCATTTTCTAGTCTTCTTGGTTTAGACCGCTTGGTTTCAATGTTCTAAGGCGGCGTATCCAGTATGATTCCTTTTCCTTCCTGGTTTCGGAACTCCAGCTGTGGTTGTTAGCAATAACGATAAGTATTATATCACTGAAAGTGTGACCAGGGGAGGAGAAGTGTTCTGCGACCGGGCTTCTATACAGCTTTTTTGTCATCCAATCAGATCTATGAAGGTTTATCCTTTTGTGTAGCTTTTCAGTTTCTCCCACGTACTGAAGGCCACAGATCTTACATGTGATGAGATAAATCACATTCTCTGTTTTGCACGTTTTGTTTGGACCATGTATGTTTAGTTTTTCTTTAGTCACTTTGCTAGGATAAACCTTCATAGATCTGATTGGATGACAAAAAAGCTGTATAGAAGCCCGGTCGCAGAACACTTCTCCTCCCCTGGCCACACTTTCAGTGATATAATACTTATCGCTATTGCTAACAACCACAGCTGGAGTTCCGAAACCAGGAAGGAAAAGGAATCATACTGGATACGCCGCCTTAGAACATTGAAACCAAGCGGTCTAAACCAAGAAGACTAGAAAATGAAAACTATGCACTAGTAGAATTTAACATTTTCTAAATCTTCTTATTATCCATCAATTTTTACTATAAGAATAACCGGTATAGAATCAAATATCCGGGATATAATCTGCGTTACATATGTACACAAAGTAAAAATAGATGTCGCTTTGGCTTGTAGACTTTTAGGGAATTATACAACGTTTTCAGTTTCCGCAACTAGTCTATACAAGCTGGTTGTATTTATAGTTTTAGCACATGTGAAGACATAAATGTAGAGGTTTACAAACACAACGTTTTTGTGTTTATTTGTTTGTCATAACTATGTGTTGTATTTGCCTTTGAAAAAGACTCATTAAGAGTCGAAAGCGCTTAGGCTAGTTAGTTACTAGTTTCGTACTGTTCGTCGTCAGTTTATTGCATATATATATATATATATATATATATATATATATATATATATATATATATATATATATATATATATATATATATATATATATATGTATATAAACAATTAAACACATTACAAGTACTGATGAACTGCGATAAAATGAAAAGATAATATTTTAAGAACAGGTTCGAATGTGTGGATTTATAAGGGCCAATTGGCCTACTTTAAAATGGTTCCGTTTTATGATAGGTACTAGGTTAACACTAATAATCTTTCTTACCTGGGTCATAAATAAATGAACAAATAAAATTCAAAGTTGCGAACATAAAAGTTTAATGATATTGGGAATTGTCTTTGTTCTAAAGCCAGATATATTTCTGCACAGAGCTCTTACATATTGCTGGAATAAAATAAAAAATACTGTTGTTTCATATCTCATTAGCTTTGTGAAAGAATATTACACTTTCATGGACTTTACAATTTTATACATTTGTCATCTACTTCAAAATATAACACAAAGGGCGAACACGAACAAAATTTACAAAGTGACTTCAAGGACAATCTCACTCACCGACAGAAATATAAAAGCAAGTTATACATTTAGCTAAATCAAGCAAAAGCACTATGTTCAAACAGTAAGATATATATTTTTTCAGTTCACATAAGTTTTCCGTTTTGGCAGAATCATGGCACGTCCTTCAGAGGTGTTGAATGTGCATTAAGTGACGACAAGTCCTCCAATTGTAATGGCAGGTGACATCTAATAAAAATAATAATAATAATAATAATAATAATAATAATAATAATAATAATAATAATAATAATAATAATAATAATAATAACGTATACACAACATTTTTTGAGCAAACATCTGAAATCCATACAACTAAAACTACATATATTTTCACAATTGCTATTTTTTTTTCTACTGTTCAAACATACTGAAATTTCAAAATCTATCACAATGGCAAGATTCGTTTTATACAGTTCGAATATACTGAAATTTCAAGTCCATCAATTCCAAAATTATGGAGCGCAGATAACACTTGTACAAATAATAAAAGTCTACTCAAAAAACTATATCTAATGATACCATATAGTTATGACCTTTGTGGGAGTTTTATTTTCACCATATACGTGACTGATCAGTCCTCCGCGGAAATAAATCCATCATGAAAATGTAATAACATTAATATTATAATTCTTAAACCATTGAATAAGGTCAAAATAACAGAATAGCGATCTACAAGCATTTTAAAAATCATGTAAAATCGGAGACACAAAATGTTTGCAATCCGAAAATTAACCCCTGTACGGTATTTAGATATTTGCGTTGTGTGCTTCGGAGTTTGCCATTTTAAACAGCTTAACTGTTACACGCTTAATCCAAACAATGACAACATCATGGCGCATTATCTACTACATAGCACTGATATCGTTTCGTTGTATATCATCATTACCTGATAAAACCGGTTACTGACAAGTATGGCCACATCCATTAGAACAACATATCCGACCGCGAGGACAGTCTGCATTCGACGAACATTCTTCTACACATGTTCCGAAGCCAGATGGTATGGGGCAAGTCCTTTGACTTCTCACTTAAATTAAAAATAATCTTTCATTCAAATATTTAACGATAGTAAATAAAATTCTGCAAGCCTGTATAATATTGCCGCACAAGGAAGATTAAGAAATGGAACAAAAGAGAAACGCTACAGGAGTTATTCGAATGTGATTCTATTAAATTATGTTACTCTAAGAAATAATATGTACGTTATAAACTAACAGGAGATATCATTTCATGCTGCTAAACCCATTCTTTGCTCGTTTTTTCCGTAAGAGTTTGACCGTTCTCAGACTGGTTATAATATTACAAAAGAAACATCTATTTGATGGCAGATCAGCACTGCCTAGGCTAAAGCTCTTTACCATGAATGTTGAAACTTTATAATTTTCATAATTTGAGCCTGAGATTTCAGATACAAAATGAATAGTCTGTGTCAAAAGGAGGAATACAATTTAGCTATAGAGTAAAATAAAAATAAGAAATTCTTCTCGCAAAATAGTGCTATTTCATTAACTCGATCAGCGACACGATATCCGTATTGCTGTTCATCACACTGAAAACTTAAGAATAAATGGCGAGGTCATATTGGTTACGAAGGCCGTGATTATTTAGCTCCTAAATCATTGCACATCTATAAGGAAAGAAAATCATAACAAAAAACAAGTAAGAGATCCCACAACTTAACCTATAGGAGTCTGACACGTGTGCCCGCATCCATTAGAACAACACTTCTGACCGCCAGGACATTCCTTGTCGGAGGAACATTGCTCCACGCACGAACCGATGGGAGGTGGTTTGGGACAAGTCCCTGGTTTCGTCACTTCAATTAAGGAAAGCTCTGTTTATGAATATTTAGAGAAGTATTTCAGCAAAAGTGATATAAAACATGCAATGTGTCACAAAAAGGAATTTACATTATATATGTGGTTTTAAAATGAACACCCTATGTCTTTAATCAAAAACACGAATTTTGGCGACATTAGATGATATCCGGCTGGTGACAAAAATTGGCCACGCCTTTATAATTTAACCTATCTCATTTTTTGCTCTCTACCGGCGCCAGAGACAGTAACAAATAATATTTACTGCATTGCATAAGATGGAGTAAGTCAGTTTACGAAAAGTGGCTGATGAAGTTTATAAAGACCCGATTTCTACTTGAACACTTGCAGCATTGATTTTGAGTTAATTTTTAAAAAGTATTCTTGATATTTCATTGTAATTTGTATTTTGAAAAACATACCACTCACCCTCATCCCATCCCAGAAAAAGAAGTGTCTCGATTTTTATTTTTTAAAGCGTGAATACGATATTCACTCACAACTCTCTCTCTCTCTCTCTCTCTCTCTCTCTCTCTCTCTCTCTCTCTCTCTCTCTCTCTCTCTCTCTCTCTCTCTCTCTCTCTCTCTCTCTCTCTCTCTCTCTCTGTGCATCGAAAATTGAGCATCAAAGGTGATAGGGGGATATGGAAGAAGGTTCTATATATAAGAGGTGTTAATTCTACTTTAGCATACACTTCGTACACGCAACCCTGTATGATCGATATAAGAGTGGGTGGTGGTCACTCCTTATGGCGTATTTCACGTTATCTATGGAGACCCAAACATGCCAGAATTTTCAAAATAGTTTTTTTTTTAACAGAAAGAAGCTTCCCATTTAAACCTTTCAGACAAGTTTTAAAACAGCAAAATGAAAACTGATACTGGCAGTAGATATAATTTATTCGATTATATATATATATATATATATATATATATATATATATATATATATATATATATATATATATATATATATATATATATATATATATATATATATATATATATATATATATATGCCAGAATTTTCAAAATAGTTTTTCTAAATAGAAAGAAGCTTCCTAATCAAGCCTTTCGCTCTAGTTTTAAAACAGCAAAATGAAAACTGATACTGGGAGTAGATATAATTTATTCGATTATTATTATTATTATTATTATTATTATTATTATTATTATTATTATTATTATTATTATTATTATTATAATATATATATATATATATATATATATATATATATATATATATATATATATATATATATATATATATATATATATATATATATATATATATATATATATATATATATATACACATCCATACACAAACATCAGAATGTACTTGCATGAAGCCATTTTCAATTGCGTGTAAACAAAATGCTATAGCGTTTACTCGCCAAGTTCACGGTACCTCTTTTTTGGAATGACTTGATCGTTGTAGTACACATGCGTAGTAAGGATTGATTTAACCTTTATTAATATCACAGCACAACCAATACAGTTTACTTATGATAAAATTTAGTATCCTTAAGAACCTTGAGGACAGCATACGGCGAATTTGTCCAGTGGATCAATATTACAAAAATAACCGGTGGGACAGTCTTGATGGTTTGGTCCGCGGCCACAGAAAACAGAAGGTAAGGGCGATCCAAACTTACATGTCTTCTGCGCATCTAAAACGAGAAATGTATACTCAAGTAAAGCAAATACTTTTCGGTATAGCAGAAAATTAGCAAATTAGCAAACAAAACAAGGAAAAAGTTTTAAGGAAAGTGAACCATCCTCTACTCGAAATTAAATCCTCCTACGACACAATTATTTTCCATTCCAGACGTGTAAAGAATAAATGTGAGATCTAAAACAAATAGTATTGTTTTTTCTGTTTCTTTTATCATCTAATAAATAATATCATTGGATTACAAATGTACTAACCATGATTTAAACATCACAAGTGTTGTACAAGGCACAAAGATCGTACAAGGCATGTGACGTAATGAGGATGAAGACCAAACAATTAGTACCCAACCTCCTCACTGCTCGTTTAGAAGGAACTACGTTAATACTTAAAAAGGTATTTCAGCAAGGGGTATATCCCTTGTAAACACTTTTGGCAAGACGCAGCATATGTTTGATTTTATTTAGGGGTTAGGGCTTGGGTGCTTTGGGGTGTCTTTTTTCTTTTAAACATTGTTGTCAAACACTTTATTTTACTGGGTCTGACGCAATTCGTCGCTTCAACAAACCATACACACCAAATAAGAAAAAAAATCATAGAAGCAAAATGCTCTGAAAAAGTTGATTGTTAAATGTACTTCAAAATAAGTGCTAAATTGTTAAAATATTTGAATTGTATGAAAAATGCTCGTAATAAATTCTACACTTACTAAAAGTGACATATGAACAAGAAAGCCCATTCAACATTATTATTTATGTCACTAAACAAGTAAAGGTACATATTATAAGGTGTTTCTGACCCTAATGAAATATCTTGATTGGTTTGGAATTTTACCATCCATCCCACCCCCAACTACGTTAATACACCCACACCCACCCACCCAGTCCTACACACACACACACATACACACACACACCAATGAGTAAAATATTAAACATTTTAAATCGGTTGGACCATCTCTTTTAATAAAAACCGAAAAAAAACCAACAAAAAACAAACAACTATGTATGAGACAGCATGGGGTCGAACTGGAATTCAACATTGCACAGTAAGTATGTCAGTATAAATGTATTCTCATGTGATGTACATTTGCAAGCATGAATGTATTCCTATGCGTTGTGTCAGTAAATTTATTATGATGTATTATGCATGTCAGCATGAACTGAATTTATTAATATGTCTCAGTATGAATTCGTTCCTATGTGCTGTGTATGTGTCAGCATGAATTTATTCATGTCTCAGTATGAATTCGTTCCTATGTGCTGTGTATGTGTCAGCATGAATTTATTCATATGTCTCAGTATGAATTTGTTCCTATGTGCTGTGTATGTGTCAGCATGAATTTATTCATATGTCTCAGTATGAATTCGTTCCTATGTGCTGTGTATGTGTCAGCATGAATTTATTCCAGTGTGATGTGTTGTGTATGAAGTTATCCCAATATGTTGTGTACGAATTTATCCTTGTGTGGTATGTAAGAATTTGTTTCAATGTGTTGTATGTGTATCAGTATCAATTTATTACTATGTGTTGTGCGTGAAATTAGTATTGGTCAGTATGCAAGAGAGGTGTTGCAGAATCTGGTAATATACCGATGGCAGAAATGCAAACAACAAGCAGCACTATGACGACGTTTTGCTTCATCTTCTAATTGCTGCACTCCACTCTGTAGCTAACTTTGAATAGAAAAGCATAAAATTAATATATGCAAACTTGATATGAAAAGTACATCAAAAGATTTATCTTTCTTTTACACACCTATTATGAATAATAAGAATAGAATTAAGAAATATTAATAAGTACATGTATATAGACTGACATCTATCTACAATTTACCTCTTTCCCAACTTTGTCATATTTACACCATAATAAGCTAATAAGCTGTTTACCTGTCTCATTTTTATCTTATTTACACCTTAATAAACTGTTTACCTGCCTCATTGTAATCATATTGACGCCTTAATATACTATTTACCTGTCTGATCTTAATCTTATTTACACCTTAATAAAGTGTTACGAGTTGTATCGTAATCTTATTTGCACCTTAATACTGTTTACCCGTCTCATCTTAATCATATGTACACCTAAATAAATTGTTTACTTGTCTCATCTTATTGACTCCTTGATAAACTGTTTATCTGTCTCATTATTAAACAGTTTACCTGTCTCATCTTAATCACATTTACACCCTAATAAATTATTTACTTGTCTACCATTTATTGGAAAGCAACAATATTTACCATTCAGCCACGTAAATATCCAATTTCAAGGTTATCTTGTTTTCAAGTGTGGCAGTGAAATTATTTATCGTAATTCACTCTGATGAATTATCACATTTATTTTACAAGGAAAATTCAGCAATTCACTGCCTAACATTGAATAAATTTAAATAATACTAGGGTGTTACCATCTTCTTTTAATGACTATTATATAAGCAAGGTACACAACACCCAAAGAAATATTAAACTGTAAAATATTCGCGTACACACTCTGATGAATAGGTACAAAACACTGCCTAAGCTTATACACATCTGTGACTATAAATGAAAAATTGATGGATTTCATACACTTGCCACAGACTTCATTACGAAAAAGGTGTTTGAAATGAGTTAACATATTTTACCACTTCAGCCCAATAGTGCAAGCTTATGTTCCAAATACGTTATTTAATGTTACTTCAAAATCAAGAAAAAAAAAAAGAAAACCAAATAATACACTTCAGGTCAAGGCCAGATTCCTAGAGAATAGTAATAAGACAGGAAACTTAATTTAAATTGGCACTTGCAGTCACCAAAAGCGACTGCTTAAAGATATAACCGTGTTGGTTCCAACAAACTTGTAAATCTGCCAGTTTAAGTGAAATAGATTTATACAAAAAAGCATTTAAAATGTTAATAATAACCGTAGACAGCTTAAACAAAGACATTATTGATGTATAAAGAAACTAAGATTCCACTTGTACCAAATACCAAAAGGTTCAAAAGGAACACTCTCTGGTCTTTCACCAATATTCGTAGCAAGAAAAAGCACTACTGTGCGCCATTGCCACTAAGTGAAGCTAATAGTCTAACAAAATAGTTGCAAACACTAAACCATTTTTGCTGTGCATGTTGTGACGACTTGCTAAAGTAAATGCATTATGTATCTTGACTGTACTTTGAACTTAGTAAAATTCTTAGCAAAAATATATTAACATTTGTTTTTGCAAAACTTTAAATTTTCCACTCTGATTGGAGCACTTCCTTTGTCCTTTGTCAACTCTTCAGTCTGGTTGATGCTGAGGTTTTACACGTATCAAGCACTTCAGTGTAAATGAAAAGTAAATCTTGTATGCTGGGCGCAATCCGTATTGCTTAAATGGAAGAAATCTGTTTTTAACTACAGCGGAACTGTTTAAGTTTGGAAATACTACCGTAGTTGTTGTTGTTGCATATCGTTAGGGCGATTTATCAATCGAGACAAACTTATTTCTTTGCCTAAAAATTCCTAATATCTTCTTTCAAGTATAAGCGTACAGGAAATGAATTTTCGCTAATAATGTCAAAAAAGGTACTTTTCGCATGTTTTGTTGTTCTTGTAGTTGTTATTTAACTTTTTTGGTCTTTTTCTTTTCTGTTTGCCTTTGCGTGTTACTGAGTCCTTTGACATTTTGCATCGATTTTCTCCATTTTACGTGTTTTTCCCTATTGATTTATTTTAAAACTGGATCTTGCTAGAAATGACACGAAGTATTCTAATTGATCCACGACCAGTGAAATAGAAATGTAACCAGAAAATACAGAGGGTAATGGTCCAGTACATAACAAAGTACGTGGCGTAAGTGGCCTATAATTTAACAGAAGAACATACCAAGCTACACTGGAGTTCGAGTACAACAGATTTCCTGAACTAGCAGTAAGGGGTGGGGTTAAAACAGATATAAATCTAGCCACGAGGAAATGGTCTGGATGCTTGACATAAAAACCGAAAATAAAAATAGGAAAGATAATAACGGCATATTAAGTAGTTAAGATGACTGATTATTTATTTTAAACAACAATTGCACTTTTCATTGGATATAATACATTCAGAGCAATGGAATTGTAACCGGTTTGGGACATGCTCATTCATTTGGAGATGATATGATAAAGTAGCAGCATACATTGGTCCGTTACTATAAAGGCCCCCAGCAAGCCGTTTCCCCTCTTATAATGTGGGATCCAAGTACCATTGTTCTTTACTCCTGAGAATCAAATACAACATGATTTTGCTTTATGAAATGCTGTATGTTTCGTGTTTATTGCACTATTTAAAAACAATTTCTTTCTACCACCCAACATCGTTAGGCTTTTTCAATACTGATAACTTGCATGTTACATAGAAGAAAAATTGTTACGAATCAGAAGCAGATTGCTATCTACAAACGATAGTTTAAAAGAGACTCGTGGACATCCTTTTTTAAAATAAACAGTATTGAACAGTTTAAGGAACGGGCAGATTCTATATACAACAACAGCAGGATGTAATAGTGGTTTTGCATGTTTGTTACTGATCTAAGTCAAAGCCTTTTGCACCCAACTCCCATCACACGCGCACACATGCACACTCACGATTGTAATTGCAATATGTATACGTCTACGTTTACTGGTAAAAGCCGCGCTAAAATGATGCAATCTGACGTGATACTAATGCACTATAGACGGTAAAGCTGAGTCATCTAAGCTGACGCTTTGGATGCCTTAATGACGTTATTTAGGTTTAACGGATTTATTATTTTAACGTCAAGCATTTAGACCAGATTACGCAGTTCGTAGTAGACATAATCTTCTAATGGCACGACTATATGGCCTTAAACGATGTAACTGAAACAATAGCTAATACCAACAAATAAATAAAACTAAGAAATAGTTTACTTTTGTACGTTACAAATTGAAATTGTTACGAATGAATTAGAAGAGCTTTGAATGTCCCGGGATACCAAGCATTTTGAAAGTTTTGATGTAAGAAAAGTTTTGAATGTCTTGATGTACCATAATTATATAATTTATAATGTCTTTTTGAATGAAGGCCAAAAGCAGTGTTTTTGTCCAGAGTCAGTAATTCCAACGGGTAATTTGAGTATATAATTCTTCTCAAATTATATCTGAACACAATAGTAAATGATTCCAAAGACTGAACTTTAGTCAGGAATGAAGTCTTTATTTATAAAACTTTCTTTATATAATCCATAATCTATGTCGTATAGTATTTTCTGAGAAACTAATTGAAAATTCTAAAATACGGTCAACAAGATCGCTTCCAGAACATTCCAAGCTTATAAAATGTTTAGATCTTGAACTAAATGTTTATAAATAATTTTTTAAAAGATATCAAAATATCAGGTTGGCCAATATTCTACCAACAATCATAAAGTTCAGGCCCATATAATAACCATCTGTCAACACACATGCAACCAATTATATATGCAATAATATGATTCTCTTCAACAAGACTGATGTTGTTGTTGTTGTGCTTAACGCCATTTTTCAGCACACGATAGGCTATTCATGGCGGCCAGTATTAATGGTGGAGGAAGAAACCGGGAAATCACCAGAAAGAACCACCGACCCACGAGAAGCTACTGGCAAGCTTTCTCACATATCGCCGAATCCTAGACTCGAACACACACAGAAGTGAGATAGCAGTGATCCGTAACGGACAGCGCTTTAGACCACTCGGCTACTCAGAGCCAATACAAGACTGATGTTGCAGGGATTGAGTGATCGAATGAGGGTCATTAATGCATTTGTGTGGAATTCAGTGTTGTTTTAATTAAACGTAAATATATCTTGCCGTGCAGAGGTAAAATCGAAACGATTCCAGCAGCGACGAAGAAACAAACCATTACCTATTTGAAACTTTCTCCAGACAGGTTATTCGGGACAACCCCACTGATGTTGACGCCAATAGTCCGAAGGGGCCTAATGTTAACTCCGCAAGATAACTGTTAATGTGTCAGCGACGTTGCCGCGATGTAACATGACAGTGGATTATTTGCATTTTTTGCAGCCATTTCAGCGTAGTTAGTGGCTGTGGCTCCCGCTGTTGCATAAACAGCTATGAACGAAATTATTGACACTTCATCCGGATTAGTTATGACTCTACGTTTGAACATATTGCACTTAAAACGTTGCGTAGTGCACTCGAGCGTAACTCTTACTGCATAATAACTCACCTCTGTCTGCGTGGGTTCGAGTCTAGGATTCGGCGAATGTGGATATGTGAGAAAGCTTGCCAGTAGCTTCTCGTGGGTCGGTGGTTCTTTCCGGTGATTTCCCGGTTTCTTCCTCCACCATTAATACTGGCCGCCATGAATAGCCTATCGTGTGCTGAAAAATGGCGTTAAGCTCAACAACAACAACAACAACAACAACTGCATAATAAGTTTAGAAAAGGAATAGCGGAAAGACGTTCTTTATGAAAAAATGTCAAGGATGTCAACGACGGACTGTTGAGTGGAACCTGTAATATAACGATATACATAGCAAACATAGAAAAAGAAATTAACCCTGGTCGCCTCACCCAAAATCCATTGACACTGTAAGTTCTCCCCTTGTCTTTTAACTGATTATTCGTATCAAATGGATTTGGATTTCATGACATTTTACAATGAATATAAATGTAAAGATATCAGAATGTTCCTATATTTAGTTAACCTCTTTGCCATTATTTTACGAGATTACGGGTGTAGCCTGTCAAAATAAACTTAATCATTCTGTTTGCATATACATTTATATTGCATACTAGCCAGCACGACTATGTACGAAATGACGGGGTTTAGTGTATTGAAATGTTGTTGTTGCCAAAAATCAGAACAAGAATAATTTTCCAGCTATTTGCAAGCAAAAAAGTTTTGAGGTTGCAAGTCATCTACGTATATACCAAGGTCTGAAAGTATATATTTACTTTATAAAAAAAAAACAAGTTTCGGTAGAAATGGTGTAGATGGTTACTATTGACAATACAATACATTTAATGACAATAAAGATACGAAAGACCAAGAAATAGTAAAATAATTTCATAATATATTTTTATTGTTAACTATACGTATCATGAGGAAAATGGGGAAGATAAACGTTATTTGTCTCTTAAACTTTTCGTCATCGCAGACACTTCTATCACATGTGGCACACTGTGACGCTAGATTGGTCTTTGCACCTTCCCATCATCATCATCATCATCATCATCATCATCATCATCATCATCATCATCATCATCATCATCATCAATTTCTTAACCCAAGAGGTCGTTGGAGCACCAAAGTTAACTTTGAAACCAATTCTCTCCATCTTTTCCTGTTATCCATTGCCCTTTAGGAATCTCCAAATCATATGACTTTCCACTCCCTAATGTTGTCTTCCCACCTCTATTTCTGTCTGCCTTTTCTTCTGTACCCATGCCTTGTGCCTTGCAAGATTGTTTATGCCAGTCCAGATGATCTTAAGACATGACCGTGCCACTTCAGTTTGCTATTTTTTTTCTACAGTGGTCAAGAAGTCTTCATAAAATCCGATGGCTTGTCGGATCCTGTTGTGGACTTCTTCGTTGGTTACATGGCCAATGTATAAGATTCCAGAAATCTTGCGGTAGCATCTCATTTCGAATGTTTGAATCTTTCTTCGTAGATCTGTTGGTATCTTTTCATATTGGTCTCAGCCTTGTTGTTGCTGTTGTCTGGGATCCTGCAAAGTAGTTCTGGTTTGGAGCACTCATCTGTGATAATTTATCCCAAGTACTTGAAACTCGTGACTTCTACTTGAATAAAAATACGGATATGGAGCTTGTTAAGGAATAACAATATTATTTGACCAGTTCAGGTCCCAGAGTGCTTGGATTGACTGTAAAAATAAGTTCAGGTCAAGCACCAAAAAAGCCCATATAGTAACTCATCTGAATGAAGAGCTTTGCAACCTTCGAAAAATTCCGTTAATAACTCGATAAGTTAAACCCATGATGAGTTCAAATACGAGTCAATTATGTTTTTATTATATGATCAAAATTATTGGTTCATCTAAGACTTTGATGAATATTTGCAATATTAACGCGCTTTTCCTGGTTGAAAATGAACCTACGTTTTTCTTCCGACTTTTTTTCTTCCCATTACCTGGTTGAGTGGGAATACTGGATGGGCCCCTCCCTCTCCCAAAAAAGAAAAGAAACCTTGCAATAATTGATTTTAATCATTTACGTATTCTAGGCGGTCCAAATAGCATAATTTTTTATTTACATATAGATATTGCTAACCTGCCATTTTACAGCAAGAAAATACTGTCAGATCCTAATATTAAAAACTGTAATTATCATGTTGAGAAAAAAGATATTTCTTGTAGAATTTTACTACTACTACTACTGCTGCTGCTGCTACTACTACTACTACTACTACTACTACTACTACTACTAATAATAATAATAATAATAATAATAATAATCATGCTGAAATACTTACCTGTAGTCCAGATGACGCTCTTATATAGCACTTTAATTAGTAGCTCATCCGATGACGATTGATATTTACAATCTGACAGAATGACTGCATTTTAAGCTTATATACCGCGAGAGACATTACCGTATCTGTTCTAAAAGAAGTAACAAAGTAAAGACGCATGTTTACCTGATACATTAACGTCTACCTGTGAAGACTGAGAAATAGCTTCAAAAATCTGTTTCGTTTGGATTCGACCTTTCCTAGGGAGCTCTGCTTTTGAAACGTAAAGCGATAAGATCTTTACCTATTTGTTGTTGCAAACAGGATTTGGGGTTTTATCTGCACTTACATGAACATCATTTACGTACATTTACGTCCGGGTCCTTTATGAGCATGGATTGTTATATGAAACTGAATGCATGTAGTATGCCAGATAAAATGAATGGATTGTCATTTTTAATTTTATATATGAAATATTCTACAGTCACTTGGGCAACGTCCTTGCTATTTTCAGCATTTTCTTATTTATTATTGCTAACGATTATTTTGTCTTAAACTAAGTGATATAAAGAAGCAAAACAATCAACTTATGCAAAATTCAATAAACAATGTATTTCCATACAAAACAAAGTTAAAATTTAGAAGGAACGTACATTATTGTGAATTAGATCCAAATAATCCGAAATATTATATCATAAGTTGAATAGTATAAATACAGAATGTTCCAAATGAATTCCAAGAACCTTGAATATGCTTCTGTGATGTATTAGAATTACATTATCCAGAGTGTCTTTGAATGAGTCATCAGTAATCCAAAAAAGTGATTTAGTCAGAAGAGTCAGCGAGCAGTTTGTAACTCCAATAAATAATTTAAAAATACAATTATTCTTAAATAATATCTGAACACAACTTAAAGTGATTCCACATGGACTGATATTAAAACAGAAATGAGTAATTGCTCAATTGGTCCTCTTAATATATAGACTGTTGCCTGACTTATGACACAACATAATGATCTGGACGTAGGTTATTTCCAATCTACATTTTTATCAAATTCGTCAAAAAAGTCAAGTCTGTTTGCTCACATTTTAATATACAACCTGACAAAAATCAAGTAGACCATAGAATTTCCAAGGAAAAAATGTCTGAAAGACAAATTCAAGTTACATATTTTAAAGAATTGTATTAGTCAGGCAGGCAAACACTTCCATTCTCAATCACGGACAAAGGTCAAGCACCTATTACACATTAATGTGCATACCAATAATAAAGTCATTGTAACGTTGTTAAAGGTCAAGTTTTGTCAAATTTGTCAAATTTGAGGCAGTAAAGTTTGGCTTGAAATACTTGAGTTCATCAAAGTTTTATAACAAACGCTGTGAAAATGGGTTACATAACTGTTTTTAATAATTTGAACAATCCTTATCAAAATAACAGTATTTCAACCTAATTCACTTTTCCCATTTCGTGACCCCTGTCCTGAATAAGGACATCAGCCCGTCAAGTAACAACCAGTTTGATTAAAACCAGATCTCCACTGCCTCACGTGAGGGTCAGACAGCAACCGCTAAGGGGTCATGTTATGGTAACTTTGAGTTAACCAATGGAAATGCATCTTAAGAAATTTGAAAGTGAATCATTCAGCACATATTAATACTCTTAAGCCATACAGCTCGGTCTCACAAACGCAAAGATATGGGACTTTTTATATTTGAACAATAACATTAACGGTTATGGTAATAACACAGGTCATCATATCATGAACCCTAAATGGTTGCTGTCAGATCGTAACGTAGGATAGGAGATCTGATTTTATTCAGGTTGCGTAACAGCATTCGTAGCGACCGACGATTGCATCCCATTGCTATTTTCTGCTTTCGAAATGGTTTCCCATAACGAATCTTTCAATTTTTGCAGACAGCTTATGTTGGGCTATATATTAGGTTATTTAGAGTTTGAACCTCAAGGTTTTGTGAGATCTGTACACAAAAAGGTCTTGCATATGTTTGCGGTGTGTGGTCTTGCTACAGAATTAGGTCAGCTGATATGTCTATTACGTTTATCAAAAGTTGCATTGGTGTAGCCGAGGCTGCGGTAAAATAATACGTCGATGGAAAGTCGCAGAGCTTCACCAACCATTACACTTAGTAGCTTCCTGAGCATATATCAAATTAATATTAACCAGCAATGTAGTGCTATAAGATTATAACAAGCAGTCGATTTACTTTTTTGTTGTGGGCGTAGAGTAGGTAGACTTGAACCTTACACCTTAAAGGTGAGCGAGTCTGGATGATATATATTCATTACATGTTGACATATAGGTGAGAAGGGTGCAATGACAATGATCAACTACGTATTATTACATCAGTAATTATTGTAGCCATGCCAATCGGACTGTGTGATTTTCAGCACTAGTAATTTCGTTATGGAATGATATGCAAATGGGTGTTTATTCATAACTCCCGAATGTTGTCTTCCCACCTCTTTCTTTGCCTGCTCCCTTTCTTCTTCCTTGGACAGTACCTTGCAGGATTGTCTTGGCAACTCCTGATGATCTTGAGATATGCCCATGCCACTGCAGTTTACGTTTTTTCAAAGTGGTCAGGAGGTCTTTGTCAGGCTTAATGGATTGTCTTATACTTTGCCATATTTCTTCATTGGTGACACGGTCTTTGTATGGGATGCCGTGGATCTTTCGGAAACATCTCATTTCTGTGGCCTCTATCCTTTTCTCTAAGTTAACTGTTATGTTTTATGATTCACAGGCGTAGAGAAATCACCAGTGAGTGCATCAGTCTAACCTTTGAAATAAGTGCGATGTTCTTGTCGCTCCAGATCGGCTTCATCTTTGTCAGCGCTGATGTTGTCTGCACAATCCTGGAGAGTACTTCGGGCTTCGATCTTTCATCTGTTACAATTGTCCCCAAATACCTGTACTCTGAGAACTGTTTCTAGGTTTGTACCTTGGACCCTGATGTAAGTGTTGAAGCCCTTGGTGTGGTTGGTCATCAGTTTGGTCTTCTCTACACTGATTTCCATGCCGTAGACTTCTGAGGTTTTATCGAGGCTCTCTAATAAGATAGCTAGTATTTCTCATTTCCTGCTAGTCCATCAATGTCGTCGGCAAAACGTGACTGTTCTGCCTCCGATGCTAACTATTCATTAATGTTTTCAAGCGCGTCAGCCATGATTCTCTCCAGAAAGATGTTGAATAATGTGTGAGAGAGTAGATAGCCTTATCTGACTCCTATTATCGTTCTGAAACAGTCTCATTTTTCTGCCATTGAAGTATACTGCACTGGTGGCATTAACATAGAGGTACTCTTAAGATCTGCTCTTTTGTGTTGCACCCTTCCCTGGAACCTGTCTTGTCCACAGCAATTATCTTTTTAGCCTGTGGCTTTAGTCTGTTTAGAAATATCCTCAACATAACGTTTCTTGGATGACTTATAAGACTAATTGTACCGTGGTTTTCACACTGTTGCAAGTTGCCTTTCTTGGGAAGGGTGAAGATCAGTGATCGAGTCCAACGGCGATGGCCATACTCCTGTTTGGCATATGTTTTTACAAATGCTTGTGAGGACGCTAATTTTTGCTTCGTCCCTGTTTGAACCAGTTCTGCTGGGATAGTGTCCACTCCTGCTGACTTCCTCTTCTTCAGCGATCTCACTGCTACTTCTACTTCTTCACGTACGATAGGGTGGTGGTCGTCGTTAATTGCTGGAGGGACTTTCAGTACCTCTGGATCTGTTGTGGTTCAGTGGTTGTAAAGTGCTGCGCGGTACTCAGTCCATCTTTTGAGAATGTCTTTTTCTTTTGTAAGGCAGTTTCCGACTTTATCCTGTAAGGAGGTAACTCTTCGTTGTTGTGTATGCAGAAGTATCCAGAAGATGGACATGGCACAGTCCAGGCGGACATCATCACAAACAGATCGACTACATCATTGTGAAGAGGCAAGTACAGTCAAGCGTCAAGCGTAAAAATCGCCAACGCTCGAAGCTTTCCCAGATCGGACATTAGAAGTGATCCTGATTTGGTGATGATGACGTTCAGGCTACATTTAAAGAAGGTCATGAAAGAGAGCCACAAAGGATAAAGTGTGATTTCGAGAAATTTTAGGATCCCGAAATAGCAGAAGAATTCTGGGCAATTATTGGTGGGAAATTTGCACAGCTCACCATTCTTGACCCTGACGACACAGATATGGACACGTTGATCACCACCTTTAATACAGCAACGACCGAAACAGCCAGCAATATCCTTGGTAGATATCGCCCAGTTGAGAAGCCCTGGGTCACAGTTAAGGTCCTGAACCTGTGTGCCATGAGGATGGAGCTGAAGAAGAAAAAGAACGATACTGAAAGGGCAGAACAGTATAAGGCAGTCAACTGGGAAGTCAAGAAAATAATGAAAAAAAAAACAAACGTCAGAAGAACAGTCCAAAGACATTGAAAGAAACTCGCAAAGGAATAACAGCAAAAAAGCGTATCAATTGGTCCAAGATATAACAAGCACAAAACAACCGAAGTGGATTTACAAGCAGTGAATGTCAAATAATTTCCTTTCAAAACAATAAAGTATATAAATGTCATAGGAACAAGTACACTATAAGACTCCAATCATTTCCGAAAAACAGCACATGCATGGTTCATTTCCTACAAAAGATGTTCAAGAAATATATGGAATCAACTCAACCAGATTATATCAGATATCGAATACTATCAAATATTGCCCAGCTTTAAAATCATATGGTATAAACTAGAAAGATCTACAGCACGATAATTGATCGTACTAAGTCCATAAAATATCGGATATCGAATAGGGCGATCTGCAGCCCATAATTGACAGTACTACGGGTCATTGGTAATGCACAAATCAAGACAGGTGGGTAGGGGATGGCACTCTGACTGTAAAGAAATGGCTAAACGAAGTATGGTAATTGTGTTGTCCCATTTCGTTAAGTAAAGTTTAGCGGTCAGTGTGTGAAATAACAATTAATAATTAAAAAAAAACATTCCATTTTGTCCACAGACGTTGATGCAGTGGACGGCAATATCTAGATTGTAAGTAGTGAAAATGACACGCCATTGACGAATATCATTAATCCATTTAGTGACACGAAAAAGTGGATTTGGAATGCAATTTGGAAAAAATGAACATGAGGTGGGTTTTTTCTGCACATAC
Organism: Potamilus streckersoni; assembly: GCA_016746295.1. NCBI lineage: Eukaryota > Metazoa > Mollusca > Bivalvia > Unionida > Unionidae > Potamilus > Potamilus streckersoni. Next base: position 410,134 of record JAEAOA010000678.1, read on the forward strand.
TGTATGCAAAAAAAATCGATTTTATTCAGACCTAAACATCCTCGACAGTGGTTCCTAACAAAATGATACGAAGGACTGAATTGGGCACAAGCTGCATTTTATGATGAAGACATTAACACAAGTTCCCATTTATTATGGCAATAATAATTATGACACAATTTTTGTCCCAAACATTATGCTAATCCCCAAAATGAACAATATGAAATGTAAATATTCTCTGCTTACATTTATTTCTGTGCATGCTAATTTATATATTCTACCACAATGGGTAATTCAGTTTTCTCTACTTTATTAACTAATGAATTTTGAGTTTAAAAATGTAACCACTTTATTGGTATCCTAATAATGGGTTCAAGGAAAAATGTACAAAATGTAAGACTTTGGTAGAATATTTCCCTTCATGTAGACTACCAGCCACATTAGACTGCCTCCTTGTATCTTGCTTTCTAACGCACCCCAAGTCTTTGCAAATTACTACACTGTACTACGATTTCAACTAATTTACACAGCGTTCAAATGTACTCAAAACAACATGAATATCTATTTATCGTGAATACAGAAACATGTCACTAAATCGCCACTAATAAGTGTTTAAATAATTGTACGTAAATTATCATCATCTCATTTCCTACACATGGCCTTTTCGACACACCGTAGAATCCCCTGTAGATAACCACATGGCTGATATATACATGTATTCATTTTACTGTCACTAAGCACCTTGCGCTTTTCTTAGTTTAATATTCACGATTAGTGACAGTCATAACATCCAATAGAGGTGAACTAAGTACCATTTTTAAGATATGCATAATTTTGCTAAAAAGTCGCCTCTTTTTAATTTAAATTACTCTCTTGCCTTGCGGGAAGCGCCTTCTTACACCCTAGCGGAAACACATACCACAACTAGAATGGTTCTCATACTTGCAATTAAATTCAAGATACATCCCATTTATGCTTAGATAATAGCTTTATTTCAGAACAGTAGCTAATGGCAGGTAGTACTTTTCATTATCTTTAGACGGGTATTAAGATAGAATGTTTGATGATATCCAAATATATAACTTTGGCCGATTAATACATAGAGACTTACATCTGATTTCTTTTCTTTTCATTATTCACTGTATGTAAGTCATTCTTATAGTTTTCTGGAAAGTTTCAGATTTTTCTTCCCTATTATCAGTATAGACAACAAAAACCCACAAATGTACTTTTAATAAGAAAAGATTTGCACTATCGAGTTACAAGTTTGTGTGTAGTCGGTAAGGGAGACGGGTTGACTTGTAAAAAGTCAAATATGGTGATCCCAGGTACAATGCATCATGATGTTGCCACATGCATCGTATCCAAGGCCCAATGTACCTGAAAAATGTTTCTCTAGTTGTTCTGCTTAGTCTTCAAGCAACAAGTTAAATACAATTCAATAGCTCAATAATATCTCAATGCCATAATGTATCGCTCGTAAAATTAAATATAAAACTGCGCGCGCGCATGCGTGTGTATGTGTGTGTTTGTGATTTGGATTGTTAACGTAGCTTTAACAATTTTTCAGTCATATCGCCACAGTGTCTGCAGTGTGTCATTTTATAGTTATTCACAGGGGCATCATGCCGCAGACAGATAGCATGATATCCCACCCAGTCATATTATCTTGACACCAGACCAACCAGTCCTAACACTAATATCTAATTGCTGAGCCCCTAGCAAGGCAGCTGTTAGTACCATTTTCTTAAGTCATGACTCGTGGCATGACTCGGCTGGATTCGAATCCGCAAACTTCCGCATCCGAGGCGGACGCTTATAACCACTACGCTACCGGAGTGGTCTAATATAAATATAAAATTGCCTTTTTTGCTCATATAAATATATTGTTAGCAAAACCTACTGCCCCTGGACATTTAAATGACAGTTTAAGTTAATTAATTTGTAACTTTTCCCCTATTCTCGGAAGCTTGTACCTTGAAGAATGACATGGAGGTTTCGCTGGTTACGGATCTGGGATGCAGCAATGTTACCTGCACGACTATCCTCTGGCATGAGCGTCTGTTGGAGATGCAAGCAGATTTCATTCGTGGGTTAAAAGCATGTGAGTGTGGCAGCAGTAATATACAGTGGATGTGGAAGTAGATGTACTTGCACATATTTGTGAGTCACAAAAACGTATTGCACGTGTGTTAGCACTTTTGTCACCTCGACGGACAATGTCAGAGACGCGTACAGAGTAGTATGATAATGGCGGTTTAGTTGGTGTGGTGGAAGAACAAAATCATACCAGTAACAAAAATAAAAAACAACTTTTTTTAGACTACTCCAAAAATAAGATTGATTTAAGATCGGACAATATAAAACTTGAATTTCCTGACACATATAAGTAGTATACTGCAAATAAATTTGTATGTATTCCCAACAAACAGACACAAAAATATATACAAAGGCACGTTCAAACTCACACAAAGCATTGACCTTACAGTGAGATTAACAAAGATTGTATACGATGAGAGAAATTCTTGGAAATATTTGAATATAGACAGACATCAAATAACGACTGAGTTAAGTCCGTAGATTAGGGTAGGCATGCTACAACTGACACTCCAAGTTCGCACTATTATCACCTTACTCGTACAGATAGCATAATGTTACTTTATTTTTGGTGATTCTTTTACAATATTATGGGTACAGCGATTGATTTGTAGTGAATTCTGATCATTTCTCAAGCATCTTCTAAGGTGAAATATTCGCTTTAAATTCTTTATATATGTAAGCAACATTCGTATTATAAACAGAAAGACATGCCTGCAACAATCAAGTAATTTAGTAATTGTGTTTACCTATATACTTCTATTGCATATGAGCCAACACGACTTTGTATGAAATTACGATGTAGCGACATGTTGGCAAAAGGACGTATTCCCGAAAGACTCAACATCCGCAACAGTAAGGGTATGTGAAAGCATTTCAGAGAAGAAGACCATATTGTACCATGATCTAAACCTAGTAATTTCGGAGAAGGCAAGGAAGCAAAACTTGTCTCTTAGATTAAGAAAAGAGTTTCAACAGATTAAACTTTCGTGCACAGAATAATTTAAAATATTTTGTAGAAAGCTTTAAATAAAATCACTTTGAGTATTTTAAGCCATATTATGAATGAATCTAACATTCAATTGACCAAACTGATGTAAAGATGAGTAAATATTTGTATTTGTGATGTGTCGAATTTTGAAACTTGTTGAAGCCTAAGGTTATATAAATTGTGCTTTCAAGTTAACATAATCGAAGCAGAATGGTCTGGTTAAAGTTCAATGTTCATTTCTTCATTTCATCTCTAAACATAAAAGGAATTACGTTAAGTCTCACTCATTCTTATGGTACAAGGGGCACACGTCAAATAATCGAGTTTTCAAAGGACGCTAATTATTAAATATTTTAGGCCAGTGAAACCGACGAAGGACACTTGACTTGCGGGGTATTTTAGGAACAATTATTTCTGATGGGCCAGGGAAATTTAAGGGCGTACACTTTGTGGAACGATTTAGGAACTATCTCTTGGATAATCCTTTAGTTAGATTTTTCTTGAGAGAAGATTAAGGACTCCGTAGACGTTAGTTGATGAAGTAGTGTCTTCGTGAAATTACAAAGCGGCCAGACAGTTGTCTTAGACAGGAGACTAACTTATGGCTATGACTGTTTGTTGGAAAAGGAAAAAATTTTGCAGCAAGTCACGCAATTTTAGTTTAAATTTTAATGTTTTTTTTTTTCATTTCTTTGATTGTTGGCAGATATGATTTATTATGATTAACGCATGTATTCGTGTATTCACGCAGATATTGGTGTTGTAAGGCATGCTGGCATATACAACCACATTTGTCTGTAGAGGCACGTGGGAATTTTGACCTTGAAGTAAACTCGAATGAACTTGAGTTAAGGTCATGTGTATCAACTTAACGGTAAACATACCGCAAGATAGAATCTGTGAGAGTATTGATATAAGTCACGTGAGGTCAGGATTTTACAGTGTAAACCACCCTAAATCTTAGCACGAGAAATATAGTTTATTTTTATACGTGAATGTGTAGAGGTATTTGTCTAGAAACCTTGCAATCATTACATTTGATCATTTACGTATTCTAGATATTTTAATCATTGTGTTTGTTATATACGTATATTTATAGATAGCGTGGCATTTTCATGTTTAGAAAAGAAAGATGATATTGTAGAATGTTGTTGTTACTGCTACTACTACTACTACTACTACTACTACTACTACTACTACTACTACTACTATTACTACTACTACTGAAGTAATTGTAATCTAACAACTAACATCAAATATAACACATAAATCAGTAGTGCAACATATGGAGACTGATATGCACAATTTGACAGATTGACTGAATTTAAAGTTTGTATACCTTGCTCCCGGACTATCAGATCAGTTAAAAACACAACAGAAAACATGTTTACTTCTTTCATTAACATCTGCCTGTAATCCGTATCGCTTGGCTGGGACCTTGCGACATTCTACATTTCAAACATGAAGGAATAAGATCTTTGCCTATTTGTTGTTGCAAACAGACTAAGCTGTTTGATCTGTATTTACATGTACATCATTGACGCACATTCGAATTCTGGTTCATTGGGTGCTGGGAGTGTTATAAGAAATCCAATACATATGCCAGATAAGGTATTATGCAGACATTGGGACCACACCCAACTATTTTAGCATTTTGTTATTTATAACAAAGCCATGGCAAATTATTTCAGTCCACTTTTGTTGTTCTAAATCACGCTAACTATACGGTAAACTAAATTTTTTAAGTGCTTTTCAGCCTTTCGCTAGTTATATGGTGTATATCTCTTATTGTGTATTAATGGCATCGTATTTGTCTTTACCCAAAGCACGTATTATTTGATACCAGTTTCGAGTAGATAGATTTGTTTCTAATGCAACATATTTCACTCTGTGCAAAAATATTCTTTATTGTTCCAAACCAATGTAGGTCTTAGTGATCTACTCCTCATAATGCAGTGATTATATTATCTTTTCTTGTTAACGATCAAGTTTTGTTAAATTTGAGGCAGTGAAGTTTGACTAAAATATGTGGTTTAATAAAGAAAAGTTGTATAACAAATGCTATAAAAAGTTAACTTAGCTGTTTAAAGTAATAGGATTTGTACTTTTCAAAGAAACATTATTTTGACTTAATGTGTTTCTCTCATTTTGTGCACCATTTCCTGAACAAGAGTAGCATCTCCATAGCATAAAGCATCTCTATGTTCTTTTCATCTGATAACCTTTATCCCATAAGGAACCTTTCAAGTTTGAAAAAAAAAGTTAAATTGGGTTGTATAGTGGATGAGTTAGGATTTGAAGATCTGCAATACAAACTTGCACACGATCCTGCTGAAAAATGAAGTCAGGTAGGTACGAATATCTTGGCGAATAAATAGATGTAAACTATATCTGATTACTGGGGGGGGGTCTGTCCATGCACAGTGATGTTCTCTTGAACGACGTTGTTCAAACCCGCAATCGTTCCGTTCCTCAGCCGATCAGTTTCTCCTTCCTACCCGCTTAGGATTAGGTTTCAAAATTAAGATATATACCTACTACTTAAGTTTATGTGAATTGTATTTTTTCTTCAGTGGGTAGATTTTGTTCTTTCTGTATTTGAGCTAATACAGGAGATTTGTTTTTCTTGTGTCTGAAATAAAACCGAGCTAATTCTGAAATTTACTTTGGAAGTTGTTGATATTCAGTTTTAAAGTATCTGGATACCATGTAGAGGTTTTACGTTTGATCTATTTTGCTTGGAATAATTTCCTTTGCATTGCTATGTGCGGGTATTCGTTTATAATATAATCAGTGGCTTCTAGGATGGAACAATGAGGGCAGTATATACTTAATGCATTACTTGCTGGTAAGAACCTTCCATAGCTACTCGCTAGGAGAGTTATTTCCGGTTCTTAGTCTGTTCCTAGTCTGTTATAATTTTGAAGTCTATAGGAGATTGGGGGGGGGAGGGCATTAATTTATCTGCTAATATCCCTTATGATTTGCCCTTTAGGTTGTTTTTCCAATACCTTTGCCACTTGATTTCAATTGTTTGCTGATTAAGCTAAATTGTCCATGGGTAGTGTATGATAACAGAAGGACTTCGGGCTCATTTAAGAGTAGTTTTGCTTTTTATCTGTATTTCGTTCACAGGAATGACTATATGAGTAGTGAAGGGGGATACTTTATGGTCACGTAGACTTTGTGTTAAATTTGGTCGTTTGCACTTTTGGGGTCAAACGGAAAGTTAACATGGAGTAGATTGGGCCAGTCTATGGTCAACGGGGAATTGAACAAAGCTAATGTAGAGCGACAATGGATTTGGCCTATATAGGGTCAATAAGAATTGGAGAGGGATGACGTCATGGTACTGGAGACTGGCAACATTGTTTCAAGTGGTTGACCTCAATCGGATGGAAGAGTGAGGCAAGGGGCTGACCTGAATATGTGTTACTTTAGGGACAATATATACAAGAGCTATAGATAGAGATATAGACATATGATACAAGCATAGATCGATAAACATGAAACTATAACAATAACAAATCAACTATTTTTTTAAACAAGGGAGAATAGATGTCTTTTCGAGGCAATGGAGTGGCCCTAAAATGAACCGTTTAACTGTTTCTAATTTTTACCTTCTTCTTCACCATCTTCTCATCGTCTCCATTACAATTTTTTTCTTTTTTTCTTCTTCTCATTCTCTTTCTCCTCCTTCTCCTCTTCCTCCTCTTTTTCCTTGTCACATTCTCCTCCTACTTCTTTTTCTAGTTTATCATCGTTCTCTCTCATTTTTTTCCTTTTCCTCTTTGTTCTCCTTCTCATTCTTTCCTTGTTTTATCAGCTCTCTAAGCCTTTGCTTGGCCTTTGTTAAATTAGTGAGGTCATTCTTCATTCTGTGAGGACTATAACATCCATCTTCTAACCTGACTAACATTTCCTCCACCATTGCTGTATCGTCCACCACTTATTGCAACTTCTACATTTTGTTGACATGATTGCTTGCCATTGTGTTTGTTATTCGATGTTAACTTTGTGCTTGTGCGACTAATTTATGCTCAATGACTGAGCGTTTTTAATTGGTCGGTGTTTTGGAATGATGATACAAAATACCTCATTTATGTACGATATCCGTACTTTTCAACTGCCTGTAAGGAGGATGGCAAATGCTGTCCAGTTTTTCTAGTGGACGTTCCCTATCCCCAGTATCGTGTAAGCCACCTGTGCAATTGACCGAAGTTCTGAGTTGAAGATTGCCTAAACGTATTTTTATGTATTCGGAATTTTGTGTACTAAGCGTGCTTCTATTGTCAAATATATGCCAATCAGGTGGGTGTAAGCAACTATGTGATTTTGGGGTCACGCATCGTTAGTCTTAGTTGTTGTTTTTGATGGCAGAGAGACCAAAGGATTAAGGTAGTTATACGTAGAGGTGTAATCGAATGAGGCTGTCGACTGCCAATAGAAGTGCCTCTCGTATAGATAAGGTGGTAGGGGAAATAAGGGAGAAGAGGGTGGGGGAAAAGGAATCTTGATGGAAAATCTGTCAACAACCAGGTGTTTGCTAGTATGCTTTCCCTATCACCTGTTTTAGTCCCCTTGTGTTAGTAGGAGTTGATACTGGCATAGAAGGATGATGGAGAAGGGCTCATGATAGAAAATCTTTGTACATGTATCACACAGGCTTCTTGTTCGCAGGATTCCATCCAGGTGTTGATACTTTGTTTTTCCTATTGATTCGATTGAGGAATGCTTCACATTATGTCTCCATCACGAACATGAACGAAAAAATTTCCTCTTACCAACTATCCATATCACCTACCAAACAATCCACAGGGATGAGAGTGGTAACATACAATAAATGTTTATGAAAAACAACACACTAATACTAACAAAAATTCTATACTTTCTATCAATACAGAGTTGGAGAAGAAAAAGTTTTATGCAAAGAACACACCATTACCTACAACCACATCAGCAAAGGAGTTGGTGTTTAAAGTCACACTACTCCACATTCACACAAAACAAACACACATCAGTGTATGGACAAGAAGTTTGTTAATGGGAAACACACACACATGTATGCGCACACACATACATAAATCCACACAAACGTACACACATATATAAACAAAAGACAAATACAAATATAACCTAAACGTTTGTGCACATACACACATACGCACACGCAAACACGCATATAAATATATGATTGGCAACTTGATCAGTCTCTCTTTTCTAGAGATCTGGTTAGCCCTGAGAAAAGCTGTTTTTTAACTTCAGATACACCTGATTAATGGTTACACCTCCCATAAAAGGCACCACAGATACATCGCTGACTCCAATCTTGTTCCCAATTCAGTGTTGTTCTTGGGATGGTTGACGAGTGGCCTCATCATCCATGTTTTCACTCTGAGTGATAGTGAAGTATTTTGTTCCCTTTGTCTTCTCCTATGCCAAACCCGTGGATGAAGAAGTATCTGAGACACCCACTATTGATGACATAAGTTTTATGGTCTTTAAGTTTGCGATGAGGACGTTTGTCTTTAATGCACAAGACAGGATTCCAAGAAGAGGTGTAGGAGCTATTTTTAAAAGGTAATAAGGTTCCCAGGTATCCATTTTGTTTTGGGTGTTTTGGGTGTTTTCTTGTTTCACAAGTAATGATAAGTCATCAATTCAATCGTGACCTTTTGATTGAAAAGCTGTCAGCTCTAGGCCAAGAGAGATTATATGAGATTAATCTCTTGAGCAGTCAGTGGAGAGGAGAAATGATCGCGCAAGTCTTAATACCACTGATGCAACACTGCTTCTTCTGAGATGAGACCCTAAGCATCCTTCAGATACTCGTGTAAGTTTTTTTTACTCATTCTCAGGCATTTATCATGTTGAATTTGACTGGGATAATCGTTTTGACATTCATAGCAATGTTTTTGGTTAACCCTGTAATGGTTTCCGACAGATGTTTAGCAAAACAGGTGAGTAAATGTTGTTCTTGTTCTGACCACCGGGACATCACCATGTCCTCTTCTTCTTTGTTTGTTTTGTTGGATAGTTCTGCTTCCACGATATCCTCTCATTCAATTTCCAGAGATTCTTTACCATTCAGAGAGCGATAAGAGTCTTATATACCTTCTAATAGTCTAGAATGATTTCTCTTAAACTGTTCATTCTATCTTTAAGTCGAATTCGGCATACAAGCAGACGTTTACCGTATGGTCTGGGGACAGAGGAGATGCAAGCTAAAGTTCCACACGAATCTGACCGGATGTTTTAGGGTGGAAATGTCCCTCGTCGCTATCTTGGTTTGGAGTGAAATCAAAGGCCCACAAAGCGTAGCATTCTGCATACTCGTCATATGATATACCGTGAATAATGTTGGCCCCCTAACTGACCCGTGGACAGAGACAAGTACGATATAATGTAATTGTTGTCGGCAACGGCAAATGTTTTCACTTCCACGCGCAGTATCAAATACTTGGCGATCGTTCTGCTCTAAGTGTGGCTAATATAGTTTCCCACTTCAGGTAACACTTTCACGCGTGACACGTAGAGTCGGGCTTTTTGGATGAGGGATTTCAGCCGTTGCCATGGGCCAACAAATGGAAAGCGGCATTGTTTTCTTTCTTCAGTGTCAAGCGGATATCCACACCGTTCAACAAATACTTCTCTTGCAACCACATGTCAAAATACAAGCAATACAAGAATTCGCACCTTCGTCCTTTTTGATTTTCTTTCGACGGTCTTATTGTGAAAATCGCCATCTGTTATTAGGACTGTGTCTTGAAACTTACATCGCTTGCTGTGTCAGGTTTCCATATGACGAAAGTATCCAGATGATTATTCTTGTCATCTTTTCCCTACGTTAAGAGATTTTACAAGGAATTCATGAAATTATTCACGGGAGGTATTCTAGGATTGGCTACCAGAGGGCTGTTATTCGTTTTTATCACTTTGACTTTCCGGCACAAGAAACTGCTATTCAGATCTATATAATCTTTCGGTTGTCGTTTGATTTCAAATTCAATGAAAGCTGAGACTGTCAAAGAGGAGATTGGGTGAAATTTTACATAATGGAATTTTTGCATTGCCATCATAGTTGGCGGCATAGCACACAAAACCAGGACTCTCTGTGCACCTTTTTTCTCTGTGATTTAATAATGAAAAACATCTAATTCTCGAACTTTTTATGGTCTTTCTAGCTCTGGGGGTGTAATGTCCTCTGTATGGGTGTCTTGGTCGTCGTCTCTTTCTGCCTTGTCATTGCTGTGGCGTGAGTGAAACAGGAATGCCTGATTCGGCAGCATTTAGGGCACTTATAGAGTTTCAAAGGGTTGTTATCGCCGGGGGCTGTTGTAGGAGATAAGCACCCACTTCCCCAAGAAATCCCCCAATGGCTTGCGTCTGTGATAGCCTCTGACAACCAAATCCAGCTCTAGGCCTTCACGGGTGGCTTAACTACTAAGCCCGGCGGAACATGTTCCAACTAACTGGAGAAGGGATGGCAGGCGAGTTTCTGGCGCCTCAAAACCAGATGTTTGGGGCAGATGGAGCCCGTTAACCTTGGGTGGTAGCCCGTCTAGGAGAAGGTAAACTCTGACTTCAAACCTTCGCTGCCTTGTGACTATACCCTTACATGGGAAAGGCTAAGGGAGTAAACCTCAACAAAAAATCCGGAGACGGAGTCCCTAAGGCGACTTGTCACTGCATTTAGTGACATCTCGGCAACACATGCGACGCCGCTGGTGCCATGACGTATCGGCTTGTCCTTTCCCTTGGATCCATCAGCTGCGTAGAGAGGGGGAGTCAGTTGCATGGGCAACAGCTGATTCTCCATATAACCTTGCCCAGGCTTGCGCCCTGGAGAGGACACTCCAGCTTCGCTTCACAGCGTTGACACAACACGGGAAGCAACAGTTACCGATTATAAGCCACCACTCGATTGGCGTAGAGTTAGACACCAGGGGTTGCTTCCGACGGTGGGAGAGACCAACAGATCTCATTGGACAGATATCGCCCGCCCCAAGCTGGGCAGCCCCCAGCCAATAAGGTGCCGTCCCGCCACAGCTCGCCTGCCTTGCTGGGTGCGCAGGGCTTAAGATACGTGAGTACCTGACAAGCGAGCTGCAACTACAGCACCAAGAAAAAACAAAAGAAAAACAAGGAAATCAACAATCCTCAAGCTTGGTACCTGGAACGTCCGGACTATGCTGACAGGGCTTTTAGATGATTTCCAGGCAATCAGTGATGTTCGAAAGACCAAAGTCATCAACGACGAACTCGCAAGACTCCATGTCGATATCGCCTCACTTCAAGAGACACGGCTACCAGATTCTGGGTCCCTCAGAGAAAAGAACTACACGTTCTTCTGGCATGGAAAGAGCTCAGACAAAGTTAGGGAGTATGGTGTTGGTTTTGCAGTCGAAAACACTCTGCTGGCTATGATAGAACCCTGCCAACAAGGAAACGAAAGACTGCTATCTCTTCGCCTCCACACCACAACCGGGCTAGTTAATCTAATCAGTGTTTACGCTCCCACACTCAGTGCCACCACAGATACCAAGGATTCGTTTTACAACGAACTCGACTCGCTCATCGACAATATTTCGAAGAAAGAGAACTTGATATTACTGGGCGACTTCAACGCTAGGGTGGGTGCCGATAACGACTCCTGGCCTTTCTGTCTCGGCAAGTTTGGCATTGGGAAGATAAATAAAAACGGGCAATGTCTACTAGAAACGTGCTCGTTCCACAGCCTCAGCATCACCAATTCATTTTTTCAGACAAAACCACAGCACAAAGTGTCTTGGAGGCATCCCCGATCCAAACACTGGAATCAGCTGGACTTGATTATCACAAGACGTTCAGCCATGAAGGGTGTGCAGCTTACTCGTACATTCCACAGCGCTGACTGCGACACCGATCACTCTCTAGTCTGCTGTAAATTTAAGCTTCAACCAGAAAAGATCCACCACTCTAGGCAAGTGGGTAAACCACACATCGATGTGAGCAAGACGTCATATCCAGAAAAGGCTGAAGAATTCACTTACGCCCTCTCCAAGGCGTTCAGTTCAGAACCTCCCTACGGCAGTGCAAAAGAGAGATGGGACAACATCATAGATAATGTGTACAGTGCAGCCACAAGAATCTTTGGTAAGAAGCAGACAAAGTACAATGACTGGTTTGACGCCAATTCCGCCACACTCATGCCTGGAATTCAAGCGTTCTCCCTGCGAGAGGACATATATATGCATATAGGTCTACCAGAAGCAAAGTGCAGAGTTAAGCACGGCAATGCGCTAATGAATACTGGCTTCTACTCTGTCAGAGCATCCAGTCAGCTGTAGACAACGGAAACATCAGCGGCATGTATAATGGCATAAAGAAAGCAATGGGTTCAACGAAGAAAGTGATAGCTCCACTGAAGTATTCTGCAGGAGATATCATTCATGACAAGGGCAATCAGATGGAGTGCTGGGTGGAGTACTACTCCAAACTGTATTCCAGAGAGAATAATGTGACCAACAATGCCCTCAAAGCCATTGAAAACCCCCCTTGTTTGACCAAACTGGATGAGAAACCTACCGAGACAGAACTAAAGCTGGCATTAGAGAAACTGACCACAGGTAAAGCCCCATTAAAAGGATGGCATCTCAGCAGAATCATCAAGTGTGGCGGCAGTGTGCTGTTCGTACACCTTTATGAGCTTCTCTGCCAATGCTGGGATGAAGGTGCAGTGCCTCATGACATGAGAGACGCCAACATCATAACCCTGTATAAGAACAAGGGCGACAGAAGTGACTGCAACAACTACAGGGGCATATCACTTCTCAGCATCGTGGATAAAGTCTTCGCTAGAGTCATCCTGAACAGACTGCAGACGTTTGCCAACAGAGTGTATCCAGAGTCTCAGTGTGGGTTCCGCGCAGAGAGGTCCACAATCGACATTATCTTCTTCATCAGGCAACTGCAAGAGAAATGCAGGGAACAACACAGACATCTCTTCTTGACTTTTATAGATCTCACCAAAACATTCGATCTGGTCAGCAGAGACCAACTCTTCAAAATCCTGACGAAGATTGGATGCCCTCCAAAGCTGTTAAGCATGGCCCAGTCCTTCCATGAAGACATGAAAGGCACAGTGCAGTATGATGGCTCATCGTCCGAACCATTCAATATCCACAGCGGAGTGAAACAAGGCTGTGTCCTTGCCCCCACGCTCTTTGGCATCTTCTTCGCTGTCCTGCTTAAGTACGCCTTTGGGACGTCCACAGAAGGGACGCACACGCGTTCAGATGGCAGACTGTTCCCCCTGGCACGACTGAACGCAATGAGAAAAGTAAGGAAAGCAACCATAAGGGACATGCTATTTGCAGATGATGCTGCTATAGTCATTCACACAGAAGCTGAACTACAACGCCTGATGGACCGCTTTGCTAAAGCATGTGATGAATTCGGGTTGACCATCAGCCTAAAGAAAACCAACGTGATGGCTCAGGACGCAGACCCTCCCAGCATAATCATTAACAACTACAAACTAGAAGTAGTCAGTGAGTTCACTTACCTTGGCTCTACCATCACCAGCAACCTCTCACTCGATGCCGAGCTCAACAAGCGGATTGGAAAGGCGTCAACAACTCTCTCTAGATTGTCAAAGATAGTGTGGAACAACAGCAAGCTGACAAACACTAAGATCTCCGTGTACCGTGCCTGCGTGCTTAGCACTCTCCTGTATGCCAGCGAAACTTGGACCCTGTACGCCTCTCAGGAGAAACGACTGAGTGCCTTTCACATGCGTTGTCTCCGTCGCATACTCGGGATCACCTGGAGCGATCGTTTGACAAACAACGTGGTGCTTCAACAGGCCAAAATTTCCAGCATGATCACACTTCTCCGCCAACGTCGCATCAGATGGCTGGGCCATGTGCATCGAATGGATGATGGACGGATCCCCAAAGACCTTCTCTACTCTAAACTTGCCTCAGGCAGAAGATCAATAGGACGGCCACATCTTTGCTTCAGGACGGCCACATCTTTGCTTCAAGGATGTCTGCAAGCAGGATATGAAAGCTCTTGGAATAGAGGTCAAAACCTGGGAAGAATTTGACCTCGACAAGTCCAGCTGACGACATGCTCTGTACACAGGTCTGAAAGCCAGCGAGGAAAAGTTACGACAGCTCGCTGATTAGAAAAGATCTCAGAGGAAGAGGATGCAGTTCCAACCAAGACCTGATTCATACTTCAAGTGTAGCAACTGTAGCAAGGATTGCCACTCCCGTGTGGGACTTTATAGTCAAAGAAGACGCTGCACAGCTACAAACTAGGACACCTTTCATGGGCGCATTTCCATCGTCTCTCGAGACTAACGGAAGCCAACCAACCACCAGAGTTTCAAAATGTCTTTGCCAGTTTGAAGCAAGACATGTTTGCTTGTTTCTTTGGGGTTTTGTTTATCGATATTCACATTTTGGAGAAATATGTTGCCGTGCATCAAAGCGTCATCTTTCATGGAGTGCAGTCATCGTGTCACCGTCGATTTCAAAAAGGGGACCACCAAACGAAACACCGATTTCAATATATCTCCTAAATCATGTCTTCGCTGTCAAGCTACTTCGCCGTACACTAGATACATGACTTACAATGGAGTTTTACCGTAACTTTCCATTTAGAGAATGGAATATTTTGTCCCAGATCTTCTTTTATAGTATCATCGCTAACATTTTTGAAATACGACTTATTAACGGGCAAATGGTGAGGATGTCCAAACTCTGTGAACGTGATAGATGTTTTCACTTTCCAGGTCATTGTTCATGGCAGAATCCATTTTGCAAGGAATGACGCAGTAACGGTGCAGATGTGTGTCACACCACGTTATACTCCACCATATCAGAATACTCAAAATCAAATTTAATCCTTGGTTCAGTTCTAAAGGGAATCGAATTAAATGCACAAAATTTCAGTTGTTGGCAATCGTTGGAATGTTGTTACCCTTGATCATCTAGGTCTTCACAAAAATGTCAAATAACGACAAAATGCAATGGACAACATTTTGTCATCTGAATATTTCATCAGCAGGCGACGAGCCACTTAAAGTTACTCAATCGTAACACTTCGCTTCGTTTTTCCAAGGCTTCACATACATCACATTGAACATATAAGCGAAAGTATTCACCAAATTTTGACAGTAAAAATTATAACCTTGCAAAATCGTTACAGTATAGATGTACGGTGGAGTATTGGTAGACACTTTTTTTAGAGGTATATATAGTTTCGTTTTCGTTTAAGTATTGTTTCACTTTGTCGTTCATATCTTTTGACCTGAAACTGTTTCGATTTTCAGTGATGTTTGTGATATGTGTAGGGTGAATCATTTTTACATAAGCCACTTCTCAATGGCTTCTTGATCTATTTGGATGGCGTGAAGTAATTTGGCCGTGAAACCAACGATTATTGTGGGGAAAACGTCCATGGAACTGTCACTGGGTAGCTTTAAGTAAAATTGGTTATTCATAATTCCAGAGTTCTGATGTCCGAGTGGTCACTGGAGGTCAGAGGAGTGTCCAAAAGAGCGTTTTTATTATTGTTATTGTGACAGTTGGGAAGGTGACTGACCTTGGGCGCAAGACTTCTGATGCTACCGTTAGAGTATTTTAAGGAAGCATTAGGGAGAAGATAAACGATGCAGCTGCTCAGTAAAACGGTCCACCATTGTTTGTCTTCTTTTTACAAACTCCAATTAGCAATTGCAGTACCGATGACACAACATACGGCAGAAAGAGACGACTAGGAACACGCTCTCCACACCACATCCACTAAGGTTGCCTGTGTGGATATTGCACAGAACTCGATGAAGGAGTGGTCTTTGTGGTGGTTGAGGCTGTGTTGAAAGGGCATGATGGTCAAGTCTTTTTATAGTTAATGTACTTGTGAAGCGTCGATCTAAGAATCAAAACTGGGAGGATATCCGCTCCAACGTACTTTGACTTCTTTGACACGCCGTTGTCCACTTTACGGGTTCTTCGATCGAGAATGCTTTCGATGTCGTACGCTTCGTCTTAATTTTTTCTCACGCGTTGTAACTCAGGCAAGTAAAACGTTCCTTTTAACACTTCCCGTTCGTGTCTTCTAATTTATAGACAGCAGGATGACAGTCACGCTCTCGTTCAGTGATACAAAACAATTCAGTGGTCCATTTCCGTAAGTAACCTTTGTCGAAAGTGAGTTTGATTTTGCCAATGTGCACACAACATCCCGTCGCCAACACTTCTTTTTAGTTTTACATACGCGAGGTATTAAGACCACAATTGTATGTGTGGTGTGTTGGATTTTAAATAACTATCTAGCATTATCTGTCTTAAATAACTAGCATTCCAGTTGAGAATAATAATTCTAAGACTCGATAACTTTGCTTACGGGACATGTATGGTATCAGATGCATGTGTTGTGTATTTCATTGTAAAGGCGTGTGTTGGTTTGCAGATAAAAAGTATTTACCATTAGCATTCCCGTTCAAGGACATAAACCGTTCGAGGTTATAAATTCTTAGATTCCATATCTTTACATAAGGGAAGGTATATGACCACCAATGTATATGGTGATGGCTTGTTAAGCGTGTTGTGGATTTAGAATAAGAAGAAAAAATAGCATTCTGTTTCAGTTTATACATACGTAAGACTATATAGATTTACATACATAAATATAGTTATCTTGTAAAAATGCTTCAGATGTATGCGTTAATTATTACATTGTACAGGAGTGTGTTCGATTGCAGAAAAAAGCTATCAATAGCATTTCCTTTCGAGATCATAAATACTTAGACTCCATAGCTTTCATACGGTATTTCCGTTTGAGTAGAGGCTATAAACTTTGAGTCTATAATACCGTTAAAATGTTAAACCATATCACATATGGTATCCTGTACGTACCTATATAGTGGCGCATATTAAAATCCACACTGAGAATATTACTATATAATCCAAAATGAGGTCATTCACTCCTAACAATGTCATCATTTACCGCAAGTTTAAACATGTGGTTTGGCTCCGTAATTTTTTTCTTTTGGTTCTTAAGTCTCGTCTGCATGTAAACCTATGGGGTAATATTAAATCATGTTCGGCCCTTAAGTGATGCCTTCATGTAAACCCATGGGACAATGTTAATTACCATTTCATTTTTAAGTCTTGCCTAAATGTAAACATATGGCCTAATTCAATTCCTGTTTGGCCCTTAAGTTTTGCCTTCAGGTATACCTATTGGCCAATGTTAATTCCCGTTTGGCCTTAAGTGTTGCCCATATGTAAGCCTATTGGACAATGTTAATTACCGTTTGGCTCGAAGAGGCTCATATTACTAGAAGGGATATATCATAATAGTATATCGTCCAATAATTTTAGTCAGATATCATTAAACAATACTTAAGTTTATCGAGCACACCAATATAAATCCAGTAAAAACCACGTCAATTATTCTTTAAAAATCTATAAGTATTTGCTCAAAAGACACGTAGGAAGCAACGGTTGTTTTGCTTTGTTCAGGGCATGCTCTACAGATAACGTGATTAATGCTCAACCCTTCCCACACACGACTTTAGTCTATATATAGAAAGTACTCGCGCTTTAAATTCACACTGAAACACATTATATGATTAGAATGAAAGAAATCATTAGCATTTTACTTTTCGTATTTAGCGTTGCTCTGGGTAGGTAATCTCTCTCTCTCTCTCTCTCTCTCTCTCTCTCTCTCTCTCTCTCTCTCTCTCTCTCTCTCTCTCTCTCTCTCTCTCACACACACACACACACACACACACAAACACGCGCGCGCGCATACATATAAACATACACACTTTCCCCAAAAAAGAATATCGATTTATTTTTCATGACATAAGCAGTTTTTTTTATATGTGTTCACACTTAAGAACAAGAAATCCTATATACAAGCACATATTCATGGTACTAATGCATTGTGTAGATACGAACTAATACTATAGCTAATTAATGAGCCACGATGCTGCTGTCTCTCTGGAGATAACAATGTTACGTTTCCAGGTATTTGCACGACAACTGATGGCAAATTGAGCATAGAACACTTATTTTTGTTTGGTCATGTCCAAGTGAAATAAATACAGCACTCGCAATTTGATAAACATCCTCATAAATCATAAATTGAATCATTCCTAGGACAGTAATTTTTTCCAGCCAAATGTCCAGGATAAGTAGTAATTTGTTCTATTACCTTTACCGATCTCCTTGTTTAAGTATATTTTTCATAATCATGTGACGAATGTCGTCAATAGTCTTCAGTTATGTGTGTGAGTGTGACTGTTTGGAACTCTTCATAGGTGCTGGATAATGTATTGCATTTTAATGTAGCTATATATTTTATGTCTGAGATACTTTAGTATATACATGTAGTTTCTGTATTTAGAATGACCAGCAGTTGTTTTTACTGTTTTAGTAGCATATTAGTGAAAATAACAGCCATTCTGATTTTTCAAATAATCAAACGCAAAGTAAGTTTCTGTATTGATGGCAACACGCTACCCACTTCCCCGATTAAATAAATTTTAAAAAATAATTTTGTTTTAAAGATCGGTTATTTTAGTCACGATGGAAACAGTGGGGAAGCATCCGCAAAATACATATTGCAAAGAATGGCTGACAGGAAGAACATTTAGGTTTGGCAGGACCTCTATCAACGAGTAATGATGGAGCTCCTAGTGGCTGAGTCCCAGTGTTACGACCATGTAGTTAAATTACATGTGTGTGTTAAGATTTGACTTTTTCTATTTTATTTGTATCTTAATTTTATTTCATTTTTATATCATTAAATGTAATTATTATGATGATTGTGATAACGCTTGCATGGGTCTGATATTTCGTTAGAAACATCGTGTTTATCGTGTTTACTTAAAACGTAAACGTGACTCGTGTAAGCATGATTTTCGCATGAAGGTTTTGTCCTTGCAAGCAAACAATCTGGAAGAGCTATGTAAATTATTGGCTGTGACCACGTTATTACTTGTTTACGTTTTTGTAATACGAAATATAACGTGTCCTTCGTGCCTGTGTACATGGTGTGACGTATTAGCTTGTTTTAAATGAACAGTTACATAAGAAATATTCAGTCGTAGTCAGTCAGTTATGGTCATAAAATGATTCACATCATAACATCTTTTTAATACCCTAAAAGGAATTTCAGTGCTGGAAAGAGCTGTTCGTTGGCGCGTATGAGGAACAACATTTGTATTGTTAGTGGTGGTTAGCTGTACTTAACTACTCTCTAAATAATTTTTTTTCCTGGAGAATAACACTACTGGCTTTGGACAATGACATTTGCTGAAATTATTTCTAAAATGGAACAGAACGATACAAATTGTATTTAACAGTGCAAATTCTGGAGATTTTGTATTAATCTTCGTCTGACATCATCATGCCATCTTGGTACGGAAATGAGATTCAGATTGTATCAATTTAGAACTGTTTATTCACAGGACTTGTGTGTTTTCACAACTTTAGATTTTTTTAATTTTTTTTTTCGTAATTTGTAAGTCTTGTTTCATATGTTTACCTTTTCTCCCTATTTTCTAAGGAAATAAATTATTTTTGTTAAAATTTACAAAGCTTGTTATAGTCACTCTTTCTTTGTGCTTATTTGAACGAGCTGACACGTAACACTCAGGCTCTTCTATAGTGAGTATGTGAGAAAGTTTGACAGTAGCTTCCCATAGTTCTGTTGTTCTTACCGTGGGTTTTCCAGGGTTCTTCTTAAAACAGTGGTATGAGGAAAAATTCCGATAAACCCACAACAACAATAACAGGAACTGTTTAATGATCGGTACCGTTACTAAACGTTGCTCGTTATGGTTTGAAGCTAGTGCCCACGCATATCTCGGTAATTCAAATCCAAGGTCAACAGTCCTAGTGAATTATAAAGTTGACGTTCCCCTGTTAATTTTCTTTTCCACAGCTATTTTTCGCTAACAGTAACTTTTAAAAAAATGCGAAGAAAATGTTTTTTCCTGTCGGAAACTTTATTGTCAAATTTCTGCTCTAAGATTCCGACTAGATATATCATTAAAATTCTAAAAGATTTGTTTGGGGTTTTTTTTCTTCAGAAAAAAGTACATAATCCTGCCTGGCATACTAATATTTTCTTATTTTTTTTTTCTTCTCATGATCTAATTTGGGTGGGATGTCAAGTAGAGGAGACTATATATAGAGATTTGCAAGATCGAATATTCCACTAAAGAAACCGTTTACTAATTGGTGTACATACAGTTTAAAAGAAAACGTTCCCCAATCATAGATCAGCATCAATCAGCTTATTTATTTATACCTTGGTAAAACGGTTATTTAATTCATATCATGTTGAATAAAGCTATTATCTGTCTGAGAAGCGTCTTTTGCCGATCAGCACCATATTCACACAGTAAGATTCAATTCCGGACTATGCTAAACATAACAATATTAACAGCCGTAAAATGGTGATCTGAAAGTAGGTGTTTTCATTCCTTTAAATTCCAATTAAGTGTGACTAATCTCATGCCATGAGACCCATATCCAACAGATACATTGACTATATCAGGACATCTGGTTTTCAATGATGAACAGAAATGTGCCTATATAAAAATTTTAGGAAATGTATTTCTGTACTCTTACCTCTACCGATATTTAAAGTCATAACACGTCACCAAGGTGTGCTGAGTGAATATTATCTATAACAAACTGTGTCCGATTCCAGACATAGTTCAGAATGGCTTATTCTTGAAGAGCCAGTATACTGATAAGGTCGTGATGTTCTCTAATGCAACTACTGGGCTTCCATATCAACCATTTTCATGAGGTAATTTGTTTCAAACGGGCGTCCAAGCCATCATTTTAATCTAGCACTACAGCGTCTGAACAGTATGTATTCGAATTACCCGAAGAAATTTGTTTGCTTAATAATTCAAACAAACCAGGAACAACTGTTTAGGCTGTTATACAATTTCTGCAGTTTTCGTATTACCCGAAGGAATTAGTTTGCATAATAATTCAAACAAACCAGGAGCAACTGTTTTGGTTATATATTTTCTGTCCCATTTTTAGTATCATAGCTAGCAGAAGTTCAGCATAAAATCCTACGTTCAATATCTCAGTGACATCTTCATGTTCGTACTTCAGTCTTAATGGTAATCTCCAAATTTGCAAATTCAACCTCAGTGGCATCTACATCTAGTTTGCAAGTCAGACTCTGTAGCATCTCCATGTTCGTACTTCAGTCTCAGTGGCATCTCCATCTTGTTTGCAATTCAGACTCAGTGTCATCTCCATCTAGTTCGAACTTCAAGGATCTATGTTAACTGAGAAAACTTGAGCAAGATTTTTTTCCAACTCAACGCTAAATACTGATAACAAATATTTTCATTATCTAGTATATCAATTAGAGCTTGTCTGTCACCTACACATTACTACCTCACAAACGAAAATGACTTGACATCTATCCCATGAAATAAATGCAAAGTTTAACAAACGGGTGTCTGAAAGTCATCACTCTCTATATCATTCCAGTTATTAAAGTTGTAAAGTTTCATTGCAATATTGTAAGTTTTACTGTTAAAAATTCTGCTAAACTAAGTCATAGTTGTAGCACAAGGAACATGATAACAATAATGAAAAAGATGGATGCTAAATAACCACGGTGTCGCGAATGCAGATTTAACATACCATTATGAAATTGTAGATATTCATCATACCAGTAAAGAAAGAATACTGTAGACGATCTCGGATTTGTGTACTTGTGTGGGTAGCGCCATAGCTTACAGTCATCTTGACATGAATCCGATACCTTTTATATATATGGCTACAGAACACTTGTAATCGCATAAAGCAAATAAACAATTATTTTTAATCTTAACAATGGTTGGACTAGCTCATTTAATTTACGTTTCTAAAAGCAATTATTTTTTCTTTTTGTTGCTGTGCTATTAAAGCTGCAAGCAATAAACTGATACTAGTAAAAGGAAAATGATACCAGAAGCCAAGTAAAGTGTCCAGCTGTTTTATAAAGACAAGCTATTACACTGAAAATAACACTAGACAATGCTTCTAATGACTTGTTGACATCTGAAATAATTAATTGGCCATATCTACCATTCTTTGTTTCACCTTGTCCACATATGAATCTGCCACATTTTACCACGAGGACTTGTTTCTCTGCGATATCTGCATTATTGTCCATAGACAGAGCAATATTTGCTGCGATCTCATATCGTGCCAATCGCCACATATTCTGTTAAACATTTAGTTTAGCTTCTCACCTAATGGTAACTTATCTTTAATTTTTGAATCATTTTTTTTTCAACCTGTTGATAAACTTACTCATTAGATTTGTCAAATGTCAAAAACTGTTTATATAAGCATAGCAGTTATTTTGATTTACCTTTATTAGTTGCATATATTTCTTTGCTAATGTTTATTACTATGTCATCTGTTTTCCATACGTTTGAGCATCTGTTTTCATCTCTCTCTCTCTCTCTCTCTCTCTCTCTCTCTCTCTCTCTCTCTCTCTCTCTCTCTCTCTCTCTCTCTCTCTCTCATAATCTTTATTTTGCCGATGGACGTTATCCAGTTTCAATTTTATTATGCCAAGTATGACTCTAAACTGCGAGGATGATGCAGGGCAAAATCTATACAATTATCGCCTGAATCTGATACAACTGGTGGATATTGGAAGCCAACACACCCATATATTTCATAATCAAATTAATAGCACTTAAATTTACTGCTAATTCTTGTTTGCGAAATTCTCTACCGGTTGAATAAATAAATAAGTAAATAAATAAATAAATAAATAAATAAATAGAAGTAATACATGTTAATTGGTGTGCCTGTTACCTATTATTCAGATGAAATAAGTTGCAAATAATCTCATAAAGCCTAAAGAAAGGCCGTTGAACAGTTGTAAATTCTAAAATTACAGCTCTAACAATAACTGATACGGAGTTAGCTATACTCCATGGCGTTTTGCTGAATGCAAAGTAAACACAATATATGCCTCACAACTTTACACCATTCAAATAATAATAATAATAATAATAATAATAATAATAATAATAATAATAATAATAATAATAATAATAATAATAATAATAATAATAATAATAATCATAATGATGATGATGATGATTGATGATGATGATGATTGATGATGATGATGATGCTGCTGCTGCTGCTGATGATGATGATGATGATGATGAATCTTGTTGTTCGTCCGTCGAGTCGACGAAGACTGTTCTAGTCATCCGTGAGTTGGAGGGGCTGGTTCTGTTTATGTGCGCAGGTGGCTGATAAGGCCAATTCTTGAACGGAAGGTTCGGTTGCAGAAGGGACAAGGATGAGTGGAACATCTACAAGAGGGTTGCTGGTGCGTGCTTTT
The DNA here is from genome assembly GCA_016746295.1 of Potamilus streckersoni. Classification (NCBI taxonomy): domain Eukaryota; kingdom Metazoa; phylum Mollusca; class Bivalvia; order Unionida; family Unionidae; genus Potamilus; species Potamilus streckersoni. Next base: position 433,598 of record JAEAOA010000678.1, read on the forward strand.
CTGGCTTGCCTCTTCAGCTCTGCAGCTGCTGTCCTGCTAGATTCTCAAAGCCTGGAACCTTTGTGCACTGAGGAATGCTAAGCGACACGAGTACTGTTTGCTCCCATGAATCAGGATTTGTATTGAACACTTTCAATGCAGCTTTCAAAATTGTCTTTAAAGCGTTTCTTCTGACCTCCGTGGGATCGCTGTCCTTGCTGTAGCTTGCCATAGAAGAGTCTCTTAGGCAGCCGGTGGTCTGGCATGCGTGCAACGTGTCCCGCCTGCATCAGGATGATGTGAATGTTGGGGAGACTTGCTTGGGCAAGTACCACGGTGTCTGGGACCTTATCCTGCCACTTGATGTTGAAGATTTCCCTGAAACTTGTGGTGTAAAAGTGGTTCAGCTTCCAGGCGTTACATTGATACACCGTCGACTTTTCGCATGTGTAAAGTAGTGTGGGATCACAACTGCCCTCTATACCTTTAGTTTGGTGCTGATGCCTCTTATATTCCAGATATTGGCATACAGTCTGCAAAAGATTACGCTGGCTCTGGCAATGCGGAGGTTCACTTAATCGTCAATAATGACGCTCTGTCAGTGTGCTGCCAATGTAGATAAAGTGGTTCACTACGCTGAGTTTTTGGATGTTGACGGTGATGTAGGGCTCAACATAGTTCTTTCCCGGAGCCGGCTGATGCAGTACTTCAGTCTTCTTAGTATTGATGGGGAGACCAAAGCTTGTGCAGGAACTGCAGAACTAGTCGATTCTGCGTTGCAGGTCGGCTTCTGAGTCAGCATAGAGGGCACAATCATCAGCAAATAAGAACTCCCTGATGGTGTCTGTCATAACCTTGGTTTTTGCTTTAAGCCTCCTTGGGTAGAACAGTTTTTCATCTGTGCGGTACCTGATGCCGACTCCATCATCTCCGTCTCTGAAAGTATTAGTCAGCATGACGGAGATCAATAGACTGAACAGTATAGGTGCCGGAACACAACCCTGCTTGAAGCCAGTGGTTACTGGTAATGGTTCAGATGTCTCTCCTTTTTCCTGGACTTCTCATGCATGCTTCGAAGAAATGTTGAACCATGGATATAATACATTTTTTCGATTATCCATACTTTGCCATTACCTTCCATAATCCTTCTCTACTGACAGTATCAAAGGCCTTTGTCAAGTCGGTGTAGATGGAGAAAAGGTCGGCGTTTTGCTCTTGACATTTCTCTTGTAGATTCCTTGCAGCAAACACCATGTCGATAGTCCCACGTTATTTCCGGAATCCACGCTGGCTTTCTGGCAGGAGTCTCTGGTCAAGGTACGTAGTGTGGCGGTTCAATAGGATTCTGGCGAGTATTTTTCCTGCGATTGAGAGCAAGGATATACCACAGTGGTTTTCGCAGGCCTGTCGGTTTCCTTTCCGCTTGTAATAATAATAATAATAATAATAATAATAATAATAATAATAATAATAATAATAATAATAATAATAATAATAATAATAATAATAAATAATAATTATTAGTATAATAATAAATAATAAATAAATTATTATTATTATTGATGATGATGACGACGACGACTATGATGATGATGATGATGATAGCAAGAAGCATATATACAACTTTTAAAAAAACTTTTGCATTAAATCTTTACATAAGATTGATTTGCTATGTTTATAATTTGGCTGTAAGATAGACCTCGTACACAAAATGACAACATATGGAAAATATACAACTACTCAAATAATCTAAGTTCAATCAACATTACATTACACACGATTACATAAAATTAAACCTGAACAAACACTGCAAGGGATTGAAACACTTCTTGATAAAGTATCGTTCTATTGGCGTGTTTGATTGTCTGGTGTGATACGGAACCTTCATAAGTACTATCTTGGAAAACTTAACTAATTGTTGGCCTAAAAACGGCCTAGAATGCCATGATCGCTGAAAGTAAGACAAGTTAGAAACGTTAAAAATGAATAATAAAATAAACAGGGTACCATAGCATAATAACATCTGTATCTAACTGAAAGTATCGACAATGCATTTATGTCACTCTTTTACCTTTCTCCAATGTATCTCAATACTGAAAAGTAATAATTCAAAGTGGTCTGAATGGTTGAAGCCAATGAGTAACACAAAAATGCAAATGATCGTTTCTGAGTGATTTTTTTACAACAGGTATAATTGAAATGCAATGGGTTTTTTACAACAGGTATGATTGAAATGCAAGGATATAATTATGAAATATCAGCGTTAAATCAAACATACAGCAAAAGTTAAAACGTTTCTAAGTTTTGTAGCGCTTGTAATGAAGAACATGCAGTTTTAAGAAGGAACAAAAACTTGAAAACTATATATATTTAGAACAAAAACTTCTCAATAAATCATTCATACAGACTGATAATACGTATATTAAATTATTGTTGCCAAGTTTGGGGTATTATTCCTGCCATACGCATTGACAATAATTTCATTTCCGTAAGTTAAGACGTACGATAATGATAAGTGACCAATATACTTATTAGTCTATTATATTATGTTTCAGCGGCAAAGTCAGGGTCATGCCCTGATTCTTCCGGCATGATTGGGATCTGTTTAGAGGGCTGTTCCTCAGACGACGATTGTACAGGGAGCCAGAAATGTTGCTCTAATGGCTGTGGACACACGTGTCAGAACCCTATCACCGTAACGTCAAGTACATGTATGTATTTCCACTTCATGGTTGCCTTGTAACAGCATGTGTCTCTATCTATCTATGGTACGCCAATTTCTTCGAAGGTCTCATTTGGCAATGCAAAAATAATTCAGTTACATTTTGTTGAAAGCTAGCATTGCAAAGAATGCTGACATTGCTGTCTCGCGTCCCGTCACATTAACTCCTCTATATATGGCACACGCGTTTGTATCTTTTTGTTAGGATCGAGGAAATGTCTGAAGGGGGAGGGAAGAAGACTGATATGCATTCACTGTCCAGCTGGATGCTTTATAGTGTAAAATGAAAAGCACGATGATATTTCGACGTTAAGCACAGTGTATTGTTACAATGTCTTGGCTTGTACAAAAGTAACAAAGAAAAGAGTGAAGCCAGCAATCTTTATCAAATTTACAAAATAATTTATTTCTCTAGAAAACAAGGTAAAAATATGAAAAAGGACTTACGGTTTATGAAACTAATCTAAAAGTAATCCTAGAATTTATAAATATAAGTCCTATCAATAAAAAGTCCTAAGCGAATCACAGTTCGAATCCCGATGAAATTCCAAGATGGATGTCTTCTATAACCTTCTTTGTCCTGATGTATCAGTAGTACCTTGTTAAATCACCAAGAATAATATTCCAGTTTGGAATTCCAAAAATTTCCAATAAATGTCTTTGTCTAGGAATTCTGGTGAGCGCTAGTAGTTTCCAGAGTAAATAAAATATTAATTCCGAAAAATAAAAAATTCAACTGGTTACAAAAATAACACCTTAGATCTCCATAGGTTTCAAGCGAGACTGGCTAAAATTACTATATAATAACTTGTTTAAGCCAAACTACTGCGCATAATAGATCACCTAAAAGGGTCACGTGCTCATTTTTATTTTAAGCAACGTAGAAACATTACATGCCGACTATTACGTATGCTATAGACTTATTTGACTCTACTAAAAGATTCTTATAAGATTGAATAAAAAAAAAGTTGTTTACATAAAACTACCATACTGGTCCTGAGTCAAGGTCAGCAAAATATACCATGTTTTTACTAATGCTTGTTTATCAGGTCAGAACAAACTAAACTGAATTTTCAAGAAAAATGTCAAATCAAATGAATAAAGTTATCATTACTATGACATGTAATAAAATTAAAATAAAATAAAAAATATTAAAACTAACACTAAAGTAATTAAACTACATATACGTAACAGTATTCTGAGCAACTGTACGTGCACGTTACATATTGTGGACAAATACGGTTTACAACGAAACACACAGATCTAGAGAAATAGTGTCAGCCTCCTATTCAGCAACATATTCTCGGGTGGCTTGAGTATTAGGTTTGTTTAATTCTTGTTGAACGATAATACATCAATATATGACAGGTTGTAAAGTACCAAGGCAGTGATACTAAAGTGCTTTTGTAAGAGACACACAAATGCGTCCGACCAGCGCTGATACGGGCATTGTTAGAACCTATGATACATAGATAAGAGGGGATTCACTCTAAATACTGAGTCGCCAAGTCTCCCTATAATATTAAATTTTGAAATATTAAGTATTATATACTTCATTAGGATAATACCATGATGATGTTTGGTGTCAATGGGAAATTCTATGTTAAAACTGATAGAAGGTTTACATTAGGAGGCATATTGGGGTCATAGGGAAATCCTTTGTTAAAAATGTACAAAGTTCAACATGGAATGGTACTATTCGGTCAAACGTTTTATAGAATCAAAGATTTCATAGGAAAAAAAAAGTTGTTTAATCTACAATCCAACACACACACACACATACTTAACATCAACCAACTATTTTTATTTACTATCCAAGTAGCAAACACCCTTGACTGTAATAAAATGGGTAGAAGTGTGTACGGACGCACTCGATAATTACATACAAACGGACTCTCACACAAGCAGATCGTTTGGTTGCAAACGAATATTATAACACACACACACACACACACTGGAACAAATATATAAAAATACCATCAAGAGTCAGTAGCGTACACTACTCTTCACACATGCAAAGCAAGCAGGGGTAAGGGGTATTAAGTTTTAGTTGTCAACATAAATTTAAACCAAACATGTATAAAGATGAAACAAAAGTGGTGAATGATTAATATCTCTTATTTACTAGAGATCTAGGTGGCCCTGTAAAAGATGGTTAGGATTTGTTAAATAATGAGAGTTAACACAAGTGTCACCGCTTCAATGGTCTTCTTCCTAAATTTTGTCTCATCTGTTTTATATACCTTGGCCTCTCCACACACAACTTTCTTTTCCATATCTCTGTGACTTTGATCGTGGCAATTGCTCGCAAGTCCGGCTTAAAGAGCATGTCATATATATATATATATATATATATATATATATATATATATATATATATATATATATATATATATATATATATATATATATATATATATATATATATATATATAATGAGGATCGAAAAGGATTGAAACGATCCACCAATCAAAACGTGTGTTAACAAATACAGGCTGAGGGTTCAGTCAGAAGTGAGCCGACGCGTGACATCAATTTCAATATAAATGCGCACGAGAGTTCCTTCGGATTATCAGTGTGGAACAGTGCAATATATTTAGCTGCAAAAAGAAAACTATGTACATGTATGTGCCTGCTGTGGCTACCTCGCACGATGACTACGAATACAAATGCAGCAGCATCTTTATCTGATTTCCTATCGTCTCCACAAGAATTATTTAATGCAACGTTGCTACTACTTTCAACTCCTTCTGCATCGTTGCCAATGTTTAATGATTTGAGAAAGAAACGAAGGAATAACGGTGATTATGCAAGACTAGAAAGAAGCAGAAGTATTTATTCATCAACGACATCAACAAATAGAAAAAGAAAGTGACGGGAGATGATGAAAACTTTGAGTTTTGATCGACAGAAGGAAGTAAGAACGAAACTACGAGGTTTTTTTACTAGCCGTTTTGAAGGAGTCAAAGTATCTGAGAGAAATGTATTAGACTAAACTTCTTCAGCTCAACCCTAAGAGAAAGAGAATTCAAAATCCAAGACTTCTAAACAGTCTTTAATCAGTACATTGACGTTCACTGCCACTGAGAATCCCAACGGAAGTTGTTACTACCAAAGTCCCAAAAAGGGAAGGAGGAGTACTACATGGTTGTGCAAAGTGATTAAGACAGCTAAAGCTGATGATGTCAAATCCATAAGTTGCCTTTTTCTATTCACTAAAACGCCAACGGTGAGTTTTGGGGCCACCTATGTTTTTTGGAAAACATTCTACTCAGTGATTGTAAATTCAAGCAAAACTTATATCCCTTTCTATGATACGAAGTAGCCATGTGTGAATGTGATTAACAAAAAAAGCAAAAGAGAGACATGTTTTCTTTTGTAACATTCTCTTTGAATAAGAATCGCAAAGAAAATTTCATAACAATCACAAAAATCGATTTTTTCTATTCTTTCACGCTGTACTTCTCTTTCCTGAATTTATTTATTGACATGGATTCTTTCTCTCCTCGTCCAGTGTCTTCTATTTCTATTGCCGTCTTGAATTTATTAACGGTTATGGATCTTTCTTCTCCTCCTACCCTTTCTCCTTTTGCTCTTTTTCTTGTGACACTCTAACGACCAAAGTCCCCTTTCCTGATAATTATGGCAGATACCGTTACCATTGTCTTTCCTTTATTCTGTCTTTCATTTCTTTGACATTATGTACATTCTGGAGACCAATATCCTTTTACTGGCTGATAAATCCAGTGAAGCAAGTATCTTGACTTCTATAGCAAGTGGAGTAATTCTCCTATCTGAAGTGTATTTGTAATTGACTTTATAAATTCCCGAGAAGAGAAATCTGTTTTGACAGACTGAAAGCGGAATCAATATACTATCCTAAGATGAGAATCAGAATCTCTCTCTCTCTCTCTCTCTCTCTCTCTCTCTCTCTCTCTCTCTCTCTCTCTCTCTCTCTCTCTCTCCAACAACTTTCTTTATTACCTAATACACTAGCCGAAGTGTCGGAACAAATGCTTGAAAATGATTTTGAAGACGATATGAATAAGCAAAAAGCCAGGATCCTCCAAGAGAGTAACGATCTACCAAGAAAGTCGTATAGTAAATCCTAAAGATTATTTTCGCATTCAATGAATATAAATAAATGACTAATTTGATGTATTTATTGTTATGCGATGTGGATTTGTATTTGAATAACAAGCTAGTCACCAGCAGCATAGATACTTTCCATTACCAAATGTACCTGCAAAAATCTCTTTATGTACTTTACGTCAAGTATACTCATTAGGTGGTATGGAAAACAACACCTTCGATATCTTCAACAACACATAGTTAATAGAAGGTGACGATTCTCAAAATGTTTGATTTAACCACCGCAACAAGTTAATCAGACAAGAATTATCTTGTTGGATTATGCTAACAAGTACAAACAATCATCAAAGTAGACAGACTTAAGGTGCGTCGTGTGGAATTCTTAATTAAAGTGGAAACAACATCAGTCAAACTCAGAGCAGAGCAAACTCCAAGTGTCATCTACCATGAGTGTAACCAAAATTCTTAACCATTGCATTTTGACTCCGATCCAAAACTGAAGATGGTATTTTCCATGCACGTCTGTCCAAATATTTACTCATTGACATTATCAGAAATGCAGCCCAGAATGGAACCATCCATCAAAATCGTTTCGAGTAGCAAGATTTCAACGTGTCTTAGACATAAGTTGCACCAAATGGCTAGACGATGTGAGCAAGACCTAACTTTGCTCAGAAAGATTATTTCAGATCTTACCTAACACTTTGAAATCATATGTCAGTCAGGTACCAACAGTAGCCGTACTATTGCACACGACATTTATGAAGGAAGGTGTATTTTGTGGGATTTGATTTCACTCCAGACCAAAGCATCTACGAAGGATATTTCTTCCGTATAAAATATGTTCAAATCTTGTGTTGAACTTCAATTTGCAATAACTTGGGCTAACACGGTGAACGTCATCCTGCATGCAGAATTTTACAATACTCTGGAAACCAACAGTGAACATTCGGAAACTACCGGCTGTCCTCGACTTACATATATTGCCAAGGAAAAAATCCGATGTGAATAATTGCCGTATATTTATCTGTTAAGAAGCAAAAAAGGCAGAAGAAAAGAAAAGAATGGATATCTGGAAAACTCATTACCTTCTGGGAGGGTCCCATAAAGCAAATGAGATAGGGTCAGTTGATGAAGAGGGGACAAGAATTTTGTCCACTCTGCCTGCCTGGGAAATTTGTTCACTGGTGGAGAAATATTGCCAGTCTCCAATTTCCTTAGAGATAATGGCGTTTATTATCCAGACATCATCTCCCCTAACACTAGCAATGGACAAACCAGAAAGAAGCTCATGCCGTCTGAACATAATAGGGCATCAAGTTTGACCTCAGCCTTTTCAAGGGCTCTACTCCATTGCCTCATACATCAGAGTTTTCCCATTTTGATATCCCTGTTTGTTGTTTTTTTTTCTCTCGTCCTTTTAGTAAATAGATTTCCCAACGCATCAACCACGACCAAATATTAGTATAGGTCAATTATAATTTGAATTTTCAATTGTTTTTAAAAATTAAAAACCAACCTTTCCTTATAAAACGTGTGTTTGTTGAGTATAGTGTGTTTCTGTAGGTGAAAAGTATCTATAAATACAATCCTCACCGTGGTGTAAAGCTATGTAAAAATAATCCAGAACAATGGTTTCTTTTAGGTCTGTATGGTTTCTGTTTCATTTATATTCTGTATGATGACGATATTCTGTTTTAGGGATATTTTCCTTCATATCCATTTTTAAAGCATATAACGCATTGCGTTCACGTATCTTGCCATTCATCGTCAATTCCGTGTGAAAAAGAATGGCTAGCCAGCACGGCAAATTGTACAACTTGCACCAGATCACTTTGTTAAAGAGACTCGCAGCAATGTTTAAAAACTACAGACCTATCCCCACAAGCAACCCAACGGCCCTTTACAGTGCCACCTAGTAATGAATTAGGACCCATTTTTATATATTTACCATTAAGTCAGTTTTGTTGCTTTTGCTTCCTCTGATAATGAAATTGAGTCCTACTATCGGGTTCTCTCGGTAATGTTTAGACTAACAACATTTCGCGGTTAAAAATTTGCATAGCCCTGCACTATGGTACTGGATATTTTAGATATTGATCGAAGCAGATTATTCAAGTCCCCTTTCAACTTTTGCGCAAATTTTGCCGACGTACAATCGACTAAAACATAAAATGTAGCCATACAAAACTTGAAAAATAAAGACACTGACGCTGACAAGAACGGCTTAGAACATTGTATATATGACTGTTATGTTTGGCAATCCACAACATTCTAATAATGTTTATTACGTTAACATGCAGAACAGACGATGATACATATTATAACTGAAGTATAATTATCAATAATAAATTATCTTTGGCCTTTTGTTTGGCAATAGTTATAGACAGGACAAAACAAAACAAAGTATTTTTTTTCTTATTCGCCTAATCTCCAAAATCTTTTCATCACATTGTTTTCCATTCAATACTTGTTTTTTATCCACTTGATTAATTAAACATGCGAGCAAACTTGTTCGGTTGTTTAAAATAAGAGTATGACAAAATATATAACGAAATTACAGACTGAACATCTACTAATATTGAAAGCAAATAAACGCTGCAAAAGTTAATCTCGTCTGATACAACGGTTAAAAAAACATAAAGGTAAAACTAATTTTTAAAAAAAAAATAAAATTTTTTATATAAAAATACACTATTCCTTTCAGCAATCAAGCCCGGACACTGTCCAAGAAGATCCGGCTTCGGAACCTGTGTTGAAATGTGTTCCTCCGATTCCGACTGTTCCGGAGCTCAGAAATGTTGCTCAAACGGTTGTGGACACACCTGTCAGACTCCTATTGGTTCCTGTATGTACAGCTTTTGTAATTATTTTGACACTCCATTGTATTACTATGTAGATGAGATATAGACAAAAAAAACTGAGTGAACTATAGGACTAGACATTTTAAGGAAATATATAAGACTTATGTCTAATGATTGTTATGATGACTTTTGATTTTGGAAGTGTAACTAACTTGAAGATCATTCAAAATGATGGTAACAATATCATTCAACAATGGGTTCATTAAAGCGAAAAGTCTTATTTGTTTTATAGAAAATTAAATACTAAGGATTTAAGAAATAGACAAACTGTTTTTATATCACCCTAACATAAGAATTCAGAACATATTTAATAGACTTAGGGAGAATACAGAAACGTTAGAGACAGATGACGACTTAAAATGGACAAAATCCCACACAAAATAGGTATCCGTTAGAACCGCACTGGAACAAAGGCATCCACAAAATATACTCGATGCAAAAAATAATAACAAATAGGTCGCTTGATTAAAGGACGCTGATATTATAATTGAAGCAATCTCCACAAGAATTCAAAGCGGAGAGCTTTCACCTCTAGTGAAATATTATTCACAGCACAAGTGGAAATATAAATGCCAAAGTACCTGTCAAATCCGAAGTCGAATCTATAAATATTGAAGTCAAAATGCATGTCAGCAAAAACATATATCCAAATAGAAGACGACATTGAATGTAGTTTAAGTTTACCGTGTAATTAACTGGACATTTAATACAGTATTAGAGTGTTTTAGAGACAACAGAATAAGGATTAATTAAAAATAGCTATAGAAAAATTACTGTATGGAAACTGGTTTGAATCAATCGTTTTAAAAAAAACTGGTGTAAAAATAGTTGCTTTAGGCACAGAAATAAGTATAATTTTGTCAACTATGATAAATTTTGTAAACGATTTAATGGGATGTGATGGTAGAGAAGGTGCTGCCATATATGAGAGAAAGACCAATGGTTTATTTCTAAGATTGAAAGACTTATTAATAATTAGCAATTATCTCTGAGTTAGGCAAGGGAGGTGCAGAATTTTCTTGAATTGTCAACAGTTTGACATTGTGATAGCTTTAGAGTGTCGACCAAATCGTGTCTTTTGTAGCTGAACGTGTGAATTTTGGTAATAATTAGTTTGCTATTTGCATATTAATTGGAAGATGTAAACAAAGACTCTAAATTAATTATAAGTTCATTTCATAAACTATTTTAGAAAACTGAACAAAAGCAGATCAGATACTGCAGCCACTAGTATCAATATGGATCATTGGTCATTTATGATCACTTACACACACACACACACACATACACACACACACATATATATATATATATATATATATATATATATATATATATATATATATATATATATATATATATATATATATATATATAAAGTTACGTGTCAAGGCTCCTACAAAAGTAACAAAGAAAAGAACTCACCGTTTATGAATAAAATCCAAAAATAAATCCAAGAATTAAAAATACAAGTCATATCACTAAAACGTTCTAATTGAATCAAAGTTCTGATCCCGAAGAAGTTCCAAGATGGAATGAGATGATGTCTTTTATAACATGTTTTGTGTTGTCCTGTCAATATTTATTTGTTGAAACACCAAGAATAATATTCCGGCTTTAGAATTCCGAATAATTTTCAGCAAATGTCTTTCTCCAAGAATTCTGATGAGCACATGTATTTTCCTGGGAAATAAATTATTAATTCCACAAATAGCACCGAGATCGATCATTCTCTATATAACGACAATAAAAAAACACCCCGTACGAATCTATATTTGTTTAAAGAAAAGTACATTACAAAACCGAGAAAAAAGTGGAATGGCTTTTCAAAACATATCACAGAAATAAAGCTACGCTGTTAGTGGTGATGCTTTAATTTATTATCTAGAAACACTATCATAGAAAGAGGCAGCATCGTGTATATAAAAACAAATTACAGAAATCACAAAATCTCCAAACTATGATACACATCTACCGCGAATCTGTATGCATACATTTTTGTGACACTATTAGGGTTGATGAACAACATGTAAAAATAAGACAGAAAATTGTAAGAGATACTGAAGACATCAAAACCACTAAACTTTTGTAGAAATTAAATATTAGAATGATAATGCTTCCCTGTCTGACGCGTGTTGCCTGACACTATGATTCCCAGTAACTACGACGTTATTTCATTATGTTAGACGTTATTTCATTATGTTATTGTAGGGATAACTTTATTTAATGGATTTGACATTTTTCCAGAAAATTCAGTTCAGTTCTGTTGAACTTGATAACACGCAGTGCGTTGAAACATTGTGTCTTTTGGTGACTTAGATTTCGGGGCCACTTTCAGCTCTGTTGTAAGCAACTTTCTTTTTATAATTATTGAATCTTATAGTAAGATTCGTTCAGTACAATCGAATTTGTCTGCGGTGGAAACGACAGCTGGCATATATTACATATCACGTCACCATATCACGTGGTTGGTTTTGCGTTTGATTTGGAGTTAAAGTGACGTATAATTGTTTTTATTTTAGTCAGTTGTAATTCATACTTTTGGGCTCAAATGTATTTTGTTGCTGCCAGTTTGATTTGAATTATCAAATATGACAACAGTTTCGCATTCAACGAAAAATTGGCAAATTTAATTCCCATGCAGAAAAAGATTAAATTGCTTGTTGGATCTGTTCATTTGCTCTACTGTAATATCATTTTTATCTCGTTGGTTTTGCACAACCTTTAAATCTCACATTTTGTACTTTATTTTTCCACTTGTTCTTCAATTTTAATCTACTGCATTTGTAACATATTACACATTGATTGTGCCATTTGTTAGCGTCGATTAACTTCTATTACTGCTAACGTCCACTTTTTCAGAACATTGTATCTTCAAACGTTGTATATTTACAAACTAAAAAGGTGGTGCATAATATTTTCTCATATCAACTGATCGCTGTTTCATTTGTTGTGATGTCCTGTAACATAATGTTTTATCATACATGTCGCATGGTGAAAAGTTATGTCCACAAGAATGCGTCGTTGATAGAATAATTGCCTGACTTTCACACTACTCCAATACCTACTGCGAAGTTTTAATGTCTTTTATGATTGCATCAAAGTGTAAGTGATTTTCATTGCCAAACTCGTGATCAAGCATTGTTTTTTTTAAATTGTATTATGTGCTCAGCATTTATATTTAGTTTAAACCAGCTGCATATATTTAAAACTATCTCATTCCATATCTTCACTAAAGTCATTTAGTACCCATGTAAGACAATGGCTACATTGTAGTCGTCAAATGACGTTTTTCATATGTACCATTTTGTTATTAACATGTGATGTTTGGATTTCTTTTTTCCTTTTTGTTTTCCTTCTCTACGTCTTTCTTGGTTCAACGCATTTAATTTTTAATGTTATGTTTATTCCACATTTGACACATTCTAAAAACATACAACCGTCAAAATAATGAATTTATCTTGTTCCGTCGAGAATGCAAATATTCTCATTTAATTGAGTAATAATAAATAGATTATTAAGCAAACATTAGACAGTATTTCTGTCACGTTCATTTTTTTTTTGTAATTTAAGAAAGAAATCTTGTAATGTCAGAAATAAAAAAGAACTCAAAATTTTTATCCTTTTCTTTAAATATATTTTATAAATCATTCTTTGCACTTTCAAAAGCAGTTATTGTCCACTCTGGCAATATTTGTATTCCCCATTTTGCAAACTGCTAAAGATAATGTACTTTAGGCAAGATCAGGCCGATTTTCGAGCACATTGGAACAGCTATTTCTGCTAGATGTTTGATTGCATCAAGTAAAATTTCCACAAATACAATATTAAAGAAATATAGGGCATAGTAAATAAAAGTATGGAACGGGAATTATGTTGCTGTTTATATCTTGTGTACAAACATTCAAAGATCAAGCAAACAGAACGGAAAACCGTTGTCGGCATCTGCAAAGAAATCTGCTATTTCAGTTTGTCATACATTTTGTTTGAGTTCAAAATTTAAAGAAAAGTTGCTTGCTACCAGTGAATAATAGATATATTTCATATCGTCAATAAACATATGTATGCATATATTTCGCCACTCGTAAAAATACCATGTTTTTGCCCACTGGATAAAGTATATCCGTTATTCACTCTTTTCAAGCAAATATCTTCACTTTCTTTTAATATTGTCTATCTCTAGCAAGTGTTAGGGTGAGAAAGTAAATTTATTTAGTGACTATTAATCTCTTAAAGTGTCGCCATGAGTGTTGAGTATGACCATATTCTACGCTAGGAACTTTGCTAATTTTAATTTATATTGATGTTGTACGAGATGATGATATTCAAAACTAAAATTGCTACGAACAATTTGCAGCAGACAGCAAAATATTAGGTACATAATTTTTGAAAAGCTTCTTGGAATTTATGCCGACAGTTTGATTCCATAGTGTGTACAAATTGATAGTTTGTAAACTATTCACTTCTGCAATAGAACTTATAACTTTAAGCTGACCTCATAAAGATAGTGTCGGATGATGATGATCATCGTCATCACCATGAAGCTTATTATTATTATTATTATTATTATTATTATTATTATTATTATTATTATTATTATTATTATTATTATTATTATTATTATAGTGCCTCTTGGATGTACATACAATGGAATAACATACCATAACGGAGACGGTTTCAAGTCATCTGATGGTTGCAACAGTTGCGGCTGCAACAATGGAATGGTCGTATGCACCGCAATGGCGTGCTTGAGTGGTCCTCTAGAAGTGTCATAAATTCTGTCCTAGAGGATAGTCTATTTATGCCTGTTGAATAAAATTGGCTTTGTTACACTCAAAGATGGCATTTGTTCAGCGTTTTCTTAATGTCTCAGCAAATCCTACAGCTATGGCTTTTTCTTCCTTTAATTTGTTTATCAATAATCCTTGAGACGTTAGTTATGATTGACCAGAAACGAATGCATGTTTAGAATTCAGCTGAACTAAAACAGCAGAATCAGAGTTATTGTCACAAACGCCTTAAACACACGCAAAGTCGATGTATTTTACGAGTTTTAATATACGACCCTTATTACATGTATGTGGCGTGCTTACACGAGCGATGCAAATTCGCACACGCAACAAATCTTATCCGGTCAAAGGAAACACATTGTACGGATACATACCAATGCACCAAAATAAGTTTTTCCCGCTGGATACCAGGTGATGGATTTTCTATGACGGTTTCACTAGTTGCGCATACCGGCACGCACAAAAAAAAAATCTTAGTGGTACTGTGTATTCCCTTGAATGGCTCGTAATTCCTCTGGCGCAAATGCCCTATTAAGTGTTTTTGCCGTTCATTTGCGAGCAGCAGCCGGCTGTTACCATGTAAGATTATAGTGTATATAAATTCAACGAACGTGTAAAGACACACAAGAGAATGTTGGATAGTCACGATCGAATCTTTCGCAACGACAATCAACCGAGTACAAATCAAAGTTGGAAACGAAAATGCAAATATTTAATGACTTGGCACAGCAGATAACCTTTTAATATTCTCTATGGTTTGAAGTACTTGATACCCCCCAAAAAAGAAGATAATCTGAACAATTCGCGGATATGCTATGTTCCATCAAAATCAACTCGGACGGATGGGTTATTCCGGAAATGAAAGAAATTTAAAAGGCTATACAGGAAAGAATCATGTTTATTGGTTTTCCGAAGATTGTTGAACTCGATAGAACTGTCACTACAGTCTGACATGCCATCAATAAAGTACGACGAAATTTCTGACAGCATGAACTCTCCTTATCGGTATTAGAAATGATCACAAGGATTACAAACGTGACCACAACCCTCCGCTCGATTCGACTTTTCTCACGCGACTTTTATCGCTTTAAAATCGCAAGAAGATAGAAAAACTACACAGCCATTCAAAAGACAGTAAAGTAGCAACGCATAACACTCGCACGACCATCGCATGAATCCAATCCGGCGAATTAACCTTTATTTTCACTATTACGGTTGAAAATCCTTTATATTGAAACCCATTAGACGAAAGTAGCCCGTTCTACCAGTTTTTACCCTACAGTAAATATGTGATAGGGTCTAATAATCGTACCAAACATGGCGCACAATCTGTGTTATCTTTTAATACTAGGGAAATTTAATAATGCGGAATCAGTCGATTGAATTTGCTCAGAATAATTAATGCATCGTGAAAATGTCATTATAACTATTTTCAAAAGTTATAAAAGCAAATGCTCTCACTCTACACATATATACATACAGTTGCTGATAGCGTTCATACTGTCATCGCATTGTATATAAACTTTAATCCTGATAATTTTAGTATTTTGTGCTATCTGCCTCATCTGTCTGTCTGTCTCTCTGTCTCTGCCTCTTTTTCTTTCTCTCTCTCTCACATACAGACACATACACACACATCGCCATCATCGTCAGTGGTTAATCAGTAATATAAAGTATCAGATCTTTTCCTTTCCTACTGTTAGTTCTCTCTCTCTCTCTCTCTCTCTCTCTCTCTCTCTCTCTCTCTCTCTCTCTCTCTCTCTCTCTCTCTCTCTCTCTCTCTCTCTCTCTCTCTCTCTCATATTATCATCATCATCATAATAAATAGTAGCATATTTTCTTCTTCACTATTATTTTCTTGTATGAAAAAACCTAAGTACAAAGAACAGATCATACCAGGTGACAACTTATAGAAAATCGATCAAAAACATTTTTAAATCTACCGGGTCCAACATCCGTCTAGGCTTTAATAAGTGCAGTGTGCTGACGTCACCAACCGTTATTTCTACTATCCGATCTTTCATAGTTCTTCTTTTCTTAATCTTTCTAGCTCTGGGGATGTGAAGTCCTCTGTATGGGTGTTTTCGTTGTCGTCTCTTTCTGCCTTGTCCTGACTGTGGCGTTAAAAAAAGAGGAATGCCTGATTTAGCAGCATTCAGGCCATTTATAGGAGTTTCAAAATGTCTTTGCCAGTTTGAAGCAAGACATCTTTCCTGCTCTCAAGAAGGCTTCTTTGGAATTTTGTTTATCGATGATGACATTTTGTAGAAATTTTTTACCATGCATCAAAGCGTCATTTTTCATGGTGTCCAATCCTCGTGTCACCATCGGTTTCAAAACGTGAGCCGTGGAAAGAAACACCGATTTCAATATATCTCCTAAACCATGTCTTCGCTGTCGAGCGACTTCGCGGTACACTGGATACATGACTTACAAGTTTATATAGAATCGTTTACGAAAATGGAGTTTCACCGTGACTTTTCCATTGGAGAATAGGATATTTTGTACCAGATTTCCTTTATAACAATGTTAACAATGTCTAAATACGACTTCCAGACAGGCAAATGACGAAGATGCAGAAACTTTCGGTGAACATGATCCAGGTCATTGGTCATGGCAAAATCCACTTTGATAGGAATGACTCGTAATAACGGTACGGACGCGTGTCGCACAAACTTTTACTCCACCGCATCCGAGAACACAAAATTCAAACATAGTCATTGGCTCAGTTCTAAAGGGAATCGATAAAACTGTACAAAATTCAAGTTGTTGGCAATGGTTGGTTTCTTGTTACCCTTGAAAATCTTGAGGTCCTTACCCAAAATGTGAATCACGACAAAATATAATGGACAACGTTTTGTCATCTGAAAATTTCAGCAGCAAGCGACGAGCCACATTAGAGTGCTCAAGGGTGACACTTCGTTTCATTTTGTTGAAGGCTTTCCCAAACATCGCATTGAACCTGGAAGCAAAAGTGTCCACCAACTGTTGACCGTAAAAATAATAGCTTGGTGGAATTGTCACAGTATAGATGTACTATGGATTATTGGAGTTATCTACAGTTTAGTTTTTATTCAACTATTGTTGCACTTGGTCGTTCAGAACTTTGACGTAAAAAGTGTTTCGATTTTCAGCGATGTTTTGTGTA
The DNA here is from genome assembly GCA_016746295.1 of Potamilus streckersoni. Taxonomy (NCBI): domain Eukaryota; kingdom Metazoa; phylum Mollusca; class Bivalvia; order Unionida; family Unionidae; genus Potamilus; species Potamilus streckersoni. The sequence goes on from JAEAOA010000678.1 coordinate 451,193, forward strand.
GGGTGAATTATTTACACCAAAGCCACTTCTCAATGGCTTTTTGATTCCATTGGATGACCTGGGGTCATTTGGCCGTTAAGCAGCACCAAGTATTGTGGGGGAAACATCCATTGAACTGTCACTGGTTAACGTTAAGCAAAACTGGTTGTTCACAATTCCTGAGTTCTGCTGATAAGTGGTCACTGGAGGTCAGAGGAATGTCCAAAGAGGGATGTTGTTATTGTTATTGTGACTGTTGGGAGGGTGATTGACGTTAGGGGCAAGGCTCTCGATATTACCGTTAGAGTATTTCAGGGAAGTATTGGGGAGAAGGTAACCGATGCAATTGATCAGTAAAAGCGGTCCATAATTATTTGTCTCCTTGTTGCAAACTCAAATTAGTAATGGTAGCACTGATGACACAATACAACACAAAGATTTGGTAGAAAAAGACGATTAGACACACGTTCTCCACACCGGACCCACAAGGCATGCTTTTGTAGATATTGCAAAGAAGAATTCGGCGAAAGAGTGGTCACCATGGTGGTTGAGGCAGTGTTGAAGGGCATGATCGTCACTTCTTTTATAGTTGATGAATTGTGAAGCGTCGATCCAAGAATAGAAATTCTGCGGATATCCTTTCCAACGCACTTTGACTTCCTTGACACGTTGATTTTCCACTTTACAGGTTATTCCATAGAAAATGCTTTCGATGTCGTACACTTCGTCTTCTTTTTAGGTCATGCGTTGTAACTCGGACAAGTTAAACGTACAATTAAACACTTTCCCGTTCATGTCTTCCAATTTCTAGACCGCAGGATGACGGCTACGCACTCGTCCAGTGACAGGAAACAATTCAGTGGTCCAGTTGGGTAAGTAACCTTTGTCGAAAGTGTGCTTTATTTTGCCCATGTGCACCAAATCTCCCGTCGTCAACACTTTACCTTTCTTGGGGTTAGCCACATAAAGGGATGTACCAAACAGACGCTTTTAGACGATTACTTCGTTGTCAGGTGTCACTTCTTGTGGGAACATCCCAAGCTCCGATGGTACGTTTGGACCGGATGAGGTATGATATCGATGTACTTGAGAGTGTGTTAATGAGTAAAATATTTCCACATACGTTCTTTCCATGTGCTTTAAAAATGTTCCAAGATGCTGACCTGGCTTTGGATTCTGGATTTTCTGTGGTGAAAAAATGAATGCCTCATTTCTTTAATTCTTTTTGGAAAACTTTGTTCAGAAAGTATGTCTTTGTCGGTTTCCCCGTCGAAGATGGTGATGACCACTTTATTTCAACACCGGTTTTAGGGCTTGCAATAACTCAGTATTCGATTTGTACGTCCGTGGCACGACCCCGGCAAATTGGGAAAAGATGTTAATGACAAAAAATAAATAAATAAATATTTGTAGCCACGATTGTTAGTGGCCAAATGAGAGATGTCGGCTAAATATGCTTGTTATTGATGATCAATGTTCTCCATTCGGGACGATTTCTGGAAAATATTCGTCGACTGGGTTTATGTAAGGTGTACGTGGCTGTTCTTGTAACCATCGTTTTTTTTCCTGAAGTAAACGGACATTTTCGAGTCAGGTTTTGTCAGCACGATACAATTTCTGAACTCTTCCATAACCCGCAGGATAGGACGGGATCGTAGTAAACGATAGCTAACATATTTTCCATCAGGACTGTTTCATAATAAGCCACCCACTCTTCACAAATGCTACTCTTTTCTTCACGTGGTATAGTCGTGGATTGAAATGCTTTGCGTGTCCGACGAGTAATAGATGTCGAGGAGGGGGACATCTGAACAGTGGTAATCAGTTCTTGTTTAACTTACATCTTCACCTTCCTTTTTTTTCTTTTGAGGAAGAATGGGTTGCCATAAGCTTTTGAATCCAACCAATTCTGAATGTTGGTAGTGTTATCTTATGTACTTTTTTGGTGGAGTTTGAAACTGGGGTCTGAAACACTTTTTTTCCTTGTTCTGTCTTGATCACTGTTGGTGGTGGTGGTGGTGCTGGTGATGGTAATGATGGACTTAAATCTTTCAGTATGTTGAGTTTTATGGTGAAAGAGTTCAAGTCATTGCAACACTTAACCGTAGCGCTGAGATATATCTGTTTTTGACAAAATGAAGTAATCCATCAACAATTGCAATTCATGTTGTAACTGGAATATCTCGGTCAAGTGAATATTGGGAGGTAATGCGGGGTCCGTTGTTCTTGCCAGCGATGGAATTCTATTCATCGTATGTGATGCACTAAAGTCAGGTTTTCGTCCTTCCATCAGATTCCCAAAGTCACGTCTGAGATCTTTTCACCCCAGAGACCCATTTTATCTTCTTGCTCCTTTTTGTCTTTGAATTATTTGTGAAGAAGTAGCTCCCACGAGCCCTGTAATCACAGTCTTGCCAATGTTGCTTTTAGTATGAGTGCTAACAACAGGTGCACAAATCCTCCGCGTTGTACCATCTTTTTTCACGGATGGTTATTTTCTTTTGGACCATTTCGCTAAGAACATGTTGATGCTTGGTTAGACATTCTTTATGACATTGAGACAAAGGTATTGTGCCTTTCAAGACATTCAGACAACATTCTCACACGGTATCGACGACATCTTTGTGGATGATTTGAATGAGTTCTTTTCGCATTGGTGTACGAGCTTTGGACTGGACGGAAAACACGTTCCAATGTTTGGTTAAGTCCTTACCTTTTCTTTCCTTTGGAGGTAGAAGAGTGATGGCTTCTGCGGGCTGACACCTTTGTTCCAGGACACACACACAAAAATACGCTGACGTCGATAACTTGGCACACACCCTTTAATCGTATATTTTGGAGTAAGTCAATGGGTGTGTAACTAGTCTTATTGTTGAACTCTTTAACTATCTCTTCGTCAAAAATGTAACGACTTTTTTCCTATATCGCCAAGCAATCCTCCACTTTGGTTGCTCCTCTTTTTCTTTGGACGATGGGTTTCTTTTACAGGGGTAGATGTTGACGCATGGCTAAGCGTTTTGTCGGATGTCGGGTCAAATGCTACGACTTTCCTTTTCTTTATTCTTTTCCTTATGGACAGGAAAAAGACGATGGTAGTAGTGTACCCATCTTTTAGAAGACATATTTTAGCATTTAGGAGCACAAAACACCGATAACCATCGTTTGCTCCGGGTCTGTATCGCGTCGTTACTGATTATGTCGTATCAACTTAATGACAGGCATCAGACGTCGTGGAGGAGTTAGCAACGGAGTAAACCGCGATAATTCTTGCTTGGATAAATCCAGTAAACTGTGTAATATGCCCGATCTTTCTTGGACTTTGATTTGGGGTCTGGTACTTTGTTAGCAGCTGCCTCGGCGACTAAAGCGGTGGAATGTATCACCACTGGAGACGTTCCTGGAGACGCAAGTTTCCATTTTTTCACCAAATGGTGGGGAACGGGTATCAGATTGGATTTGGATGCCATCACTAGCAACGGGGAAGTGGAAGAACCTGGCGTTACTGGAGACTCGGTCACCTTCGCTGCAGGTCGTGGTTTGGGAATGTAAGGTTGCGTTCGGACTGTAATGCCTCTCGGGTAGAATTTGGTTTCTAGGGTCTTTGGGGGAGTTTATTTTTATTTTTCTGGTTACTTTTCTTTTTCAGACTGTGACGTGATCTTGACACCACTGTTCATTTTCTTCTGGGAACGTTTAGGTCTAAGAGTGGCTTTTCTCTAAGGAATGAATTTGGGGGAACTGGGAGCCCATTTTCAAAAGGAAAAAATGATGATACCTCCTCAAACAACCGCTACCACCTGGTTTTAAAACAATTTACATTTTGGTTCGAATGTCATTTTGGGGATCTGCCAGTTGCGTTGAGACTACTTTGTAACTCTCACAAAAGCGTTTGGTTTGATGTGAAATGTGCACGATGCCTTGTAGTAATTTACGTGTTATCACCGTAAACCATTGTATGACTTCTCTGGAATTGGCTTGTAAGACACAAGCACGTATTTGTGGATTTTTTTTTCACGACTGATGACGTACAAAGCACGAATCAATTTGATGGGAAGATGAGACTGAAGGGACGTCATGTTGACGATGTGTGAGACAGATCAAAAGTGTATGAGGTTTTTATAGATTTTTTAGGTCGACGGGGACGTGTACACGGCAAGACATCTGTCTTGGCACCAGTGGTGAAGCAGATAGATACGAAATTTCAATGAATCGGCGATCGTGGGTTTTAAATCCACGAGTAAATAGGCGTGAGGGTTTGAGTGGCATCGTCATACGCACGTATCAGCGAATTAGTTCCTAACTATTTGGCTAAGACTTGCACTTCCGATCTATCTCTAGGGCTTTTAAACAAGACAACGTAATGAGCATTGAGACTGGTGGTGCGATGGGCTTTACTTTGTTGAAGCAAAGTTTGTGTTATGTAACTGACACTGGCATTACGATGATGCCCTTTGTCCGTAAATTACAGTTTAATTTTTTCTTCGTCTTCTATCAACATGTCGTCGAAGATGACCAGACGTAATTGACTGGAGTCAGACACGATCCCGTCGTCTTTGCCAAGAATGCCTTCCGCAAACACGATGGATGGAATCGCCTTGACTTTCTCGCATGAGGCCTTAAGTTTTGCCTACATAAAAACCTATTAAATCCTGTTTGACCCTTAAGTGATGCCTTCATGCAAACCCATGGGACAATGTTAATTCCCGTTTCATTTTTAAGTCTTGCCTAAATGTAAACCTATGACCTAATTCAATTCCTGTTTGGCCATTAAGTTTTGCCTACATGTATACCTATTGGCCAATGTTAATTCCCGTTTGGCCTTAAGTGTTGCTCACACGTAAGGCTATGGACCAATGTTAATTCCCGTTTGGCTTTGAAGAGGCCTATACTAATACAAGGGATATTTCATAATATTATCTCGTCCAATGATTTTCATCAAATATCATTTAAAAAATTAAGTTTATTTAATTAATTAATTAATTAATTAATTAATTAATTAAATAAACCCAGTAAAAACCATGTCAATTATTCTTTAACCCTTTGCTTCCCATATAAAAATTTAACCCTAGTACCTGTGCCTCTCATATGAATTTCACGACGTAATACTCTTGCTCCCCATTAAAAAAAACCACAGCAACTGTAAAGCAACGTCATTTTCAAAAATATATATATATATTCTCACATTCCTGCAATGGCCTCAATAACCTAATCATTTCTACCGCAAGTTAGCTTTTGTTATGAATGCCAGATAACCATAAGTTATTATTTGTCATCATTTCGTGATATAAAAAACCACCGAAACACAAATTTCTTTGTTTTAAACACATTAACTTCTGATCATCAATACCCAGAAATTATTTTAAGTTATTGAATTTTAAATATGATGGTGCTTGCATATGTTTACTACGGGAGTTGAATTAGTACCGTGACTCCAACAGATAACCTGATGAATGCTGGACCCTTCCCACACACGATTCTAGTCTATATATAAAAAGTACACAAGTTTTAAATTCAGACTGAAACACTGATTAATATACAAGCTGGTGAAACACATTACATGATTAGAATGAAAGAAATCATTATTGTTTTACTTTTCTTATTTAGTGTTGCTGTGGGTAAGTAATCTCTCTCTCTCTCTCTCTCTCTCTCTCTCTCTCTCTCTCTCTCTCTCTCTCTCTCTCTCTCTCTCTCTCTCTCTCTCTCTCATACACACATACACACTTTCTAAAATAAAGAATATTCGTTTTATGTTTCATGACAAAGGCATTTTTTCTCTTTCTTCACACTTAAGTACAAACAATCCTACATACAAGCACATAGTCATGGTACTAATGCATTGTGTAATTACGAACTAATACTATAGCTAATTAATGAGCCACGTAACTGCTGTCTCTCTGGAGAAAATAATGTTACGTTTCCAGGTATTTGCATGGCAATAGATGAAAAATTGAGCATAGGACACTTATTTTTGTTTGGTCATGGCCAAGCGAAATAAATACAGCACTCGCAATTTGATAAACATCCTCATAAATCATAAATTGTATCGTTCCTAGGACAGTGTAATTTTTTTCCAGCCAAATGTCCAGAATAAGTAATACGTCCTGGCTATTTATTACAAATCATGTGAATAATGTTATCAATGTTCTCTAAGTTTGTGAGTGTGATGACTGTTTGAACTCTTCATTGTTAGGTACTGGATTATGTATTGCATTATAATGTAGCTATGTATTTTATGTGTGCTTTTGTATATACATGTACTTTCGGTATTTAGAATGACCATCATATGCATTTAACTGTTTTAGTTGCCTATTATCGAAAATGATAGCTGTTTGTTATTATTCAAATTATCAAACGCAAAGTAAGTTTATGTATGTGATGCGAGCACTCTACCACCTACCCCCAATAAATAAATATATTTTTTTAAAAATCGGTTATTTTTGTCATGATGGAGACCGTTGGGAAGCAACCGTAAAATACATATTGGAAAGAATGACTAACAGGAAGAGCATTTAGGTTTGGCCGGACCTAACTTAAACTAGCAAAGCCTATATCAACGGAAAAATTGATGGGGCCCCTAGTGGCTGTGTTTCAGGCTCTGTTATAGTGAGTATGTGAGAAAGTTTTCCAGTAGCTTCCCACAGGTCGCTTGTTCTTACTGTAGATTTTCCAGGGTTCTTCTTAAACCAGAGGTATGCAGAAAAAAATGCGTTAAACCCACAAAAAAAAAAAAAGGGAACTGACTATTGATTGGTACCGTTTACTAAAAGTTGCTCTTGCCATGTGGTAATGCTTGCAGTGCCGTATTAAGGCATGGGTACATTAGGCAGTTAATGAATAGTAGCGCCAGAAGGGGCCCAGTGCGCATTGCTTTGCCCAGAACCTACAATGTTGTTAAGACGGCACCGGATGCTAGTTTCCACGCATATCTCAGTCATTCAAATCCAAGGGCAACAGTCCTAGTGAATTATAAAGTTGATGCTTCCCTATGAATTTTGTTTTCCACAGCTTTTCTTCGCCACCAGTCATGTTAAAAAATACGGAGAACGACTTGTTGTTTTTGGGGTAATGTGCAGAAAATATAACATTTTTATTTGCATCTGATACAGTTTGAGAATGTACTTTTAAACATTTCTAAGATTGGTAAGCCAGAGGAGAAATGACGTCCGACATCGAACTCTCAACATTAAAATGTAAATCAAAACTAAGGTTCCTGTGGGTGACTGGATATACCATTAAAAATTCTAAAAGGTAGATTTCTTTTTCAATATACAAAAAAGTAGTACACATCTAGCAGGACATACTAATAGTTTATTATATTAATTTCATTAATTTCTTCTAAAAATCCAACTTGGGGTTAGATGTCGAATAGAGGAGACTATACACAGAGATCTGTAAGATCGAATATTCCACTAAAGAAACTGTTTTCTAATTTGATGTACATGTAGTTTAAAGACATATATCAGTATCAAATAGCTTATTTATTTGTACCTTGGTAAAACATTTAGTTTATTCCAATCACGCTGAATAAAGCTATTGCCTGAGAAGCGTCTTTTGTCGATTTCTGTATATTCGCATTTCACTGAACTGATCCACAGTAAGATTCAATTCCGGACTATGCTAAACATGACACGATTAACAGCCGTAAAATGATGATCTGAAAGTAGACGGTACAGGAATCAATGTGCTGTTTAACTAATGCAGATGAAACTGGGTGTTTTCATTCCTTTAAATTCCAATTAAGTGTGACTAATCTCATGCCATGAGACCCATGTCCAACAGATACATTGACTATATCAGGACATCTGGTTTTCAATGATGAAAAGAAATGTGCCTATATAAAGATTTTATGAACTGTAGTTCTGTATTCTTACCTCTACCAATATTCAAGGTCATAACACGTCACCAAGGTGTGCTAAGTGGATATTATCTATAACAAATTGTGTCCGATTCCAGACATAGTTCAGAATGGCTTATTCTTGAAGAGCCAGTGTACTGATACGGTCGTGATGTTCTCTAATGCGACTACTGGCCTTCCATATCCACCATTTTCATGAGGTTGTAATTTGTTTCAAACCATCTTTCAAGTCAACATTGTGTGTACGTGAGTTTTAACGTAGCTTTTAACAATTTTTCAGTCATATTGCTACGATGTCTGCAGTTTGGCAGTTTATAGTGATGTCTAGCACTGGGGCATCATGCCGCAGACATGTAGCATTATGTCCCACCCAGTCACATTATCCTGACACCAGGCCAACCAGTCATAATACTACACTTTTAATGCTGAACGCCAAGCGAGGCAGGTTTTAGTACCATTTAAGTAAGTTTTTGTTATTACTCGGCCGAGGATCTCCCGCGACCTCTCGCATCCGAGGCGGACGCTCTAACCACCTGAGCCAACATTGTAATCTTGCACTACAGCGTTTGAACAGTATATGGTTTTTGTACTACCAGAAGGAATTAGTTTGCCTTATGCTTCAAGTAAACTATGAACAACTGTTTTGATGGTCGTATCTTTTCTGTCCCATTTTAGTATCCTAGATAGTAGCAGATCAGAATAAAGTCCTACGTTCCATATCTCAGTGACATCCTTATGTTCGTACTTCAGCCTCAATAGCAGTCTCCATCTATTGCGTATTTCGGTCTCAATGGTAATCTCCAAATTCATCCTCAGAGGCATCTTAATCTTGTTAGCAATTCAGATTCATTGGCATCTCCATGTTCGTACTTGGGTCTCAGTGGGATTTCCAGTAAGTTTGCAATTCAGTCTCAATGCCGTTTCCATCTAATTCGTACTTGAGTCTCACTGTCATCTCCATCTCAAACTCAGTGGCATCTCCATCTAATTCGTATCTAAGTCTCAGTGGCATCTCCGTCTAGTTCGCACTTCAGTCTCAGTGGCATCTCCATCTAATTCATACTTTGGTCTCAGTGGTATCTCCATCTAATTAGCACTTCAGTCTCAGTGGCATCTCCATCTAATTCGTATTTTAGTCTCAGTGGCATTTCCATCTAATTCGTACTTCAGTCTCAGTGCCGTTTCCATCTAACCCGTACTTGTTGGCTCAGTGACATCTCCGTCTAGTTCGCACTTCAGTCTCAGTGGCATCTCCGTCTAGTTCGCACTTCAGTCTCATTGGCATCTCCATCTAATTCGTACTTCAGTCTCATTGGCATCTCCATCTAATTCGTACTTCGGTCTAAGTGGTATCTCCATCTAATTCGTACTTCAGTCTCATTGGCATCTCAATCTAATTAGCATTTCAGTCTCCGTGGCATCTCCATCTAATTCGTATTTCAGTCTCAGTGGCATCTCCATCTAATTCGTGTTTCAGTCTTAGTGCCGTTTCCATCTAACCCGTACTTAAGTCTCAGTGATATCTCCGTCTAGTTCGCACTTCAGTCTCAGTGGTATCTCCGTCTAGTTCACACTTCAGTCTCATTGGCATCTCCATCTAATTCATATTTAAGTCTCAGTCTCCATCTAATTCGTGTTTCAGTCTTAGTGCCGTTTCCATCTAACCCGTACTTAAGTCTCAGTGCCTTCTCCGTCTAGTTCGCACTTTAGTCTCAGTGACATCTCCGTCTAGTTCGCACTTCAGTCTCATTGGCAACTCCATCTAATTCGTACTTCAGTCTCAGTGGCATCTCCATCTAGTTCGTACTTCAGTCTCAGTGGTATCTCCATCTAATTCGTACTGCAGTCTCAGTGGCATCTCCATCTAATTCGTTCTTCAGTCTCAGTGCCGTTTCCATCTAACCCGTACTTTAGTCTCAATGACATCACCGTCTAGATCGTATCTAAGTCTCAGTGGCATCTCCGTCTAGTTCGCACTTCAGTCTCATTGGCATCTCCATCTAATTCGTACTTTAGTCTCAGTGGTATCTCCATCTAATTAGCACTTCAGTCTCAGTGGCATCTCCATCTAATTCGTATTTCAGTCTCAGTGGCATCTCCATCTAATTCATACTTTGGTCTCAGTGGTATCTCCATCTAATTAGCACTTCAGTCTCAGTGGCATCTCCATCTAATTCGTATTTTAGTCTCAGTGGCATTTCCATCTAATTCGTACTTCAGTCTCAGTGCCGTTTCCATCTAACCCGTACTTGTTGGCTCAGTGACATCTCCGTCTAGTTCGCACTTCAGTCTCAGTGGCATCTCCGTCTAGTTCGCACTTCAGTCTCATTGGCATCTCCATCTAATTCGTACTTCAGTCTCATTGGCATCTCCATCTAATTCGTACTTCGGTCTAAGTGGTATCTCCATCTAATTCGTACTTCAGTCTCATTGGCATCTCAATCTAATTAGCATTTCAGTCTCCGTGGCATCTCCATCTAATTCGTATTTCAGTCTCAGTGGCATCTCCATCTAATTCGTGTTTCAGTCTTAGTGACGTTTCCATCTAACCCGTACTTAAGTCTCAGTGATATCTCCGTCTAGTTCGCACTTCAGTCTCAGTGGTATCTCCGTCTAGTTCACACTTCAGTCTCATTGGCATCTCCATCTAATTCATATTTAAGTCTCAGTCTCCATCTAATTCGTGTTTCAGTCTTAGTGCCGTTTCCATCTAACCCGTACTTAAGTCTCAGTGCCTTCTCCGTCTAGTTCGCACTTTAGTCTCAGTGACATCTCCGTCTAGTTCGCACTTCAGTCTCATTGGCAACTCCATCTAATTCGTACTTCAGTCTCAGTGGCATCTCCATCTAATTCGTACTTCAGTCTCAGTGGTATCTCCATCTAATTTGTACTGCAGTCTCAGTGGCATCTCCATCTAATTCGTTCTTCAGTCTCAGTGCCGTTTCCATCTAACCCGTACTTTAGTCTCAATGACATCTCCGTCTAGATCGTATCTAAGTCTCAGTGGCATCTCCGTCTAGTTCGCACTTCAGTCTCATTGGCATCTCCATCTAATTCGTACTTTAGTCTCAGTGGTATCTCCATCTAATTAGCACTTCAGTCTCAGTGGCATCTCCATCTAATTCGTATTTCAGTCTCAGTGCCGTTTCCATCTAATTCGTACTTCAGTCTCAGTGCCGTTTCCATCTAACCCGTACTTGTTGGCTCAGTGACATCTCCGTCTAGTTCGCACTTCAGTCTCAGTGGCATCTCCGTCTAGTTCGCACTTCAGTCTCATTGGCATCTCCATCTAATTCGTACTTCAGTCTCATTGGCATCTCCATCTAATTCGTACTTCGGTCTAAGTGGTATCTCCATCTAATTCGTACTTCAGTCTCATTGGCATCTCAATCTAATTAGCATTTCAGTCTCCGTGGCATCTCCATCTAATTCGTATTTCAGTCTCAGTGGCATCTCCATCTAATTCGTGTTTCAGTCTTAGTGCCGTTTCCATCTAACCCGTACTTAAGTCTCAGTGATATCTCCGTCTAGTTCGCACTTCAGTCTCAGTGGTATCTCCGTCTAGTTCACACTTCAGTCTCATTGGCATCTCCATCTAATTCATATTTAAGTCTCAGTCTCCATCTAATTCGTGTTTCAGTCTTAGTGCCGTTTCCATCTAACCCGTACTTAAGTCTCAGTGCCTTCTCCGTCTAGTTCGCACTTTAGTCTCAGTGACATCTCCGTCTAGTTCGCACTTCAGTCTCATTGGCATCTCCATCTAATTCGTACTTCAGTCTCAGTGGCATCTCCATCTAATTCGTACTTCAGTCTCAGTGGTATCTCCATCTAATTCGTACTGCAGTCTCAGTGGCATCTCCATCTAATTCGTTCTTCAGTCTCAGTGCCGTTTCCATCTAACCCGTACTTTAGTCTCAATGACATCTCCGTCTAGTTCGTACTTCAGTCTCAGTGGCATCTCCATTTAATTCGTACTTCAGTCTCAGTGGCATCTCCATCTAATTCGTACTTCAGTCTCAGTGCCGTTTCTGTCTAACCCGTACTTTAGTCTCAGTGACATCTCCGTCTAGTTCGCACTTCAGTCTCATTGGCATCTCCATCTAATTCGTACTTCGGTCTAAGTGGTATCTCCGTCTAATTCGTACTTCAGTCTCATTGGTATTTCAATCTAATTCGTACTTCAGTCTCAGTGGCATCTCCATCTAATTCGTACTTCAGTCTCATTGGCATCTCTATCTAAGTCATAATTCAGTCTCAGTGCCGTTTCCATCTAACCTGTAATTCAGTCTCAGTGGTATCTCCGTCTAGTTCGCACTTCAGTCTCATTGGCATCTCCATCTAATTTATAGCTAAGTCTCAGTGGTATCTCCATCTAATTCGCACTTCAGTCTCAGTGGTATCTCCATCTAATTTGCACTTCAGTCTCAGTGGCATCTCCATCTAATTCGTACTTCAGTCTCATTGGCATCTCTATCTAAGTCATAATTCAGTCTCAGTGCCGTTTCCATCTAACCTGTAATTCAGTCTCCGTGGCATCTCCATCTAATTCGTATTTCAGTCTCAGTGGCATCTCCATCTAATTCATAATTCAGTCTCAGTGCCATTTCCATCTAACCCGTACTTTAGTCTCAGTGGCATCTCCATCGCACTTCATGGTTCTTTGCTAACTGAGAAAACTGGAGCAAGATTTGTTGTTTGTTTGTTTTTTTCAACTCGACGCTTAATACTGATAAATACTATTACACTGTCTGGTGTATCAAGTACTGCTTGTCTGTCACCGACACCTTACTACTTAACAAACGCAATGCCTTGATGTCTATGCCATCAACAAAAAATACAGTCTTAACAAGCGTGTGTCTAAAAGTCATCGCTTTCTATATCATTTCTGTTTATCAAGTTGTAAAGTTTCATTGCAATATTGTAAATTTTACTGTTAAAATTTCTGTTAAACTAAGTTGAAGCTTTATGTCTAAGTTGTAGCACAAGGAACATGATAACAATAATGGAAAAGATAGATGCTAAATAACCACGGTGTCGCGAATGACCATTTAACATACCATTATGAAATTGTAGATAGTCATCATACCAGTAAAGAAAGAATACTGTAGACGATCTCGGATTTGTGTACTTGTGTAGGTAGCGCCATAGCTTACAGCCAGCTGATCAAAAAACGTATACACGTTACATATAATCCTACAGAAAACTTGCAATCATATAAAGCAAAAAGTCTTTTTTATAATCTTAACAATGGTTGCACTTGCTCATTTAATTTACGTCTGTAGAAGCAATTCTTTCTTTCTTTTTCTTGCTGTGTGATTAAAGCTGCTAGCAATAAACAAACTGATACTACAAAAATCAAAATGACACTAACAGCCAAGAAAGAAGTGTCCTGCTGTTTTACACTAAACAATGCTTCTAATGACTTTTTGACAGCTTAAACAATTAATTGGCTAAGTTAACCATTCTTTGTTTCACCTTGTCCACAGATGAATCTGCCACATTTTATACCAGTATTTCTTTCTCTGCGATTTTCACCAATTGTCCACAGACAGAGCAATATTTGCTGCGATCTCACCAATTGCTAATAATCGTGGCAATCGCCACACATTCTGTTATACGTTTGGTTTAGCTTCCCACTTAATGGTAACTTATCTTTAATTTTGGTATAATTTTTTTCAACGCTGTTACTAAACTTACTCATTAGATCTGTCAGATGTCAAACTGTTAATTTAAGCATATCAGTTATTTTGATTTAAATTGGTTAGTTGCATTTATTTCTTTTTCTGATGTTTTATTTCCTGTCATCTGTTTTTCATACGTTTCAGCGTCTGCTTTCATATATTATTTTTATTGACTATGACAACATTAACGTTATCATTTAACTCTCTCTCTCTCTCTCTCTCTCTCTCTCTCTCTCTCTCTCTCTCTCTCTCTCTCTCTCTCTCTCTCTCTCTCTCTCTCTCTCTCTCTCTCTCTCTCTCTCTCTCTCTCATAATCTTTTTTTGTCAATGGACATTATCCAATATAGTTTCTTCCTATCTCAAGTGTTCGATAATGAGTTGTTTATGTCGATTACTTTCAAAAGCGAAAATATAAATAAAGAGATTAAAAACATAATTGAACATTAAAATGTGTATAATGAGTTTTTCGTCACATGGAATAAATTCTAAACAAGTTAGTAGAATACAAACAGTGTTTAGATAAGTAAACAAAACTAATGTTCTGATGTATAGTGTTGTATGATTTGTTTAGACTGTTAGATTTAACAAATGATATTTGTAAAAGAATGCCCAGTTTTCATTGTACAAGTTGGAAATAATCTCATAGAACCTAAATAAGGCCCGTTATACAAATTATAAATGCCAAATTTACAGCTCTAACACTGATACTGAGCTATACTTCAACGCGTTTTGCTGAATGCAACTTAACCCCGATAGAAGCATCACAAGTTGTATCATTTAAATAATAATAATAATAATAATAATAATAATAATAATAATAATAATAATAATAATAATAATAATAATAATAATAATAATAATAAAATCAAGAGGCCTTTATACAACTTTTAGAAACTTTTGCATTAAACACTGCAAGTGATTAAAACACTTCTTGATAAAGTATCGTTCTGTTGGCGTGTTTGATTATCTGAGGTGATACGGAACATAAAAATGAAAAATTATTAATGATAAAATAAACAGGGTAATATGGAATAACAACGTATGTTCTCTAACAAAAAGTATCGACAATGCATTTATGTCACTTCCTCCAATGCATTTCACTACTGGAAAGTAATAACTCAAAGGGGTCAGAATGGTTGAAACCAATGAGTAACACAAAAATGGAAATGATCGTTTCTGAGTGATTTTCCACATAAGGTATATATGATTGAAATACAATGATATAATATTTAAGATAGCGTTAAAATCAAAGTATATCAAAATTTAAAACGTTTCTAATTTTTGATAGCGTTTACAAGGAAGAAGATGTCATTTTAAGAAGGAAGAAAATTTGAAAATTACATTTATCAATTTATATATTTAGTACAAATCTCTCAATAAATCATTCAGACAGACTGATAATACGTATATTAAATTATTGTTGCCAAGTTTGAGGTATTATTCCTGCCATACGCATTGACAATAATTTCATTTCCGTAAGTTAAGACGTACGATAATGATAAGTGACCAATATACTTATTAGTCTATTATATTATGTTTCAGCGGCAAAGTCAGGGTCATGCCCTGATTCTTCCGGCATGATCGGGATCTGTTTAGAGGGCTGTTCCTCAGACGACGATTGTACAGGGAGCCAGAAATGTTGCTCTAACGGCTGTGGACACACGTGTCAGAACCCTATCACCGTAACGTCAAGTACATGTATGTATTTCCACTTCATGGTTGCCTTATAACAGCATGTGTCTCTATCTATCTATGGTACGCCAATTTCTTCGAAGGTCTCGTTTGGCAATGCAAAAATAATTCAGTTACATGTTGTTGAAAATTAACATTGCTAAGAACGCTAACAATGCGGTCTAGCATTCAGTTTCAGTGGCTCCGCTAGGTGTGGCGCACGCGTTTATGTCTTTATGTTAGAATGGAGGAAATGTCTGAAGGGGGGAGAGAGGGATACTTGTATGCATTCACTGTCAAGCTGAATGTTTCATAGGGTAAAATAAAAAGTACGATGATGTATCGACGTCAAGCACAGTGTATTCAGAGCAACTGTACGTACACATTACATATTGTGGAGGAAAAATAAGGTTTACAACGAAACAATAATATAGCCTCAAACTCATATCCACCAGCCTATTCTAGGGTGGCTTTAGTATTAAGTTTGTTTAATTTAGTTGATCGTTATGGACGCTGACGCTGACAAGAACGATTTAGGACATTAAATAGTGTTATGTTTGGCGATCCACAGCATTTTAAAAATAATTCTAACGTAAAGACGGTGAACAGACGACGATACATATTGTAACTATCATTAACAGAATTATCTTTAACCTTTTATTTGGCACTAGTTATAGACAGGACAAAAGAAAAGAAAATATTCTTCTTTTTTATTCGTCTATTCTCGAAAACGTTTTCATGACATGGTTTGCCATTTGCTACTTGTCTAGCGGAAAATAAAAGAAGGGGGTAGTCACATTTTCATAACAGACTTCTCGTCCTTTTTCATTTGGCTAACTAAACACACACGGGAGCAACAGTTCGGTTCTTTAAAGTAAGAGGATGACAAAATACAAAATATCAAATTGAAACACAGACTAATATTGAAAGTAAACAAATGCTGTAAAAGTGAATCTGATGCAACGGTATAAAAGAACATAAAGGTAAAAGTTTTCTTTAAAAAAAAACAACATATTTTTTTTTTAAAAAAATAAAGTATACACTATTTCTTTCAGCAATCAAGTCCGGACACTGTCCAAGAGCATCTGGTTTCGGATTCTGTGTGGAAATGTGTTCCTCTGATTCCGACTGTTCTGGGGTTCAGAAATGTTGCTCAAACGGTTGTGGACACACCTGTCAGACTCCTATTGGTTCCGGTAAGTATAACTTACTGTAGTTATTTTGTCACTCTATACAATACAGATGAGACTTAGACTAAACCTAAATTGAATGAACTCTATGAATAGACATTTTATGTAAACATGCAGAGATACGTCTAAAGATACTTATGATGACGTATACATCTGATATAAAAGTGTAACTGACTTGAAGATCATTCAAAATGATTGTAAAAAACCCAACCCATTCAACATCGGATTCAATAAAGAGAAAAGTCTTTTTTTTTGTTTAGAATTAAATACTCAAGGTTTAAGAAATAGTCAAATAGCTCATAATATCACTCTAGCATAGTAACTCATGACATTTTAAATAGACTTGGGAGAATAGAGAAACGTTAAAGACAGAAAACGACTTAGAATGGACAAAATCTCACACAAAATAAGCATCCATTAGAACCAACACTGGAACAAAGGCATCCAATATACACGTACCAAATGGAACAGAGAGCAAGTAATGGACGTGAATGAACAGGCAAAGGAAGTTGCGGTTATGATTATACAAGTACGACATAACGTGAACTATAAATCATTAACTGATTTTTTTTTTGTCGACTGGCAGGCACTCCATTTCTCGGTTAAAAGAATTCACATCATAATTATACAAATCATCCTAATTTGATAATTTCCGAGAAAGTGACTTTGCCCTATAGTTCATAACTTACACTAAAAATGTAAATGAGAAGTTGTCTTTTCGTGACTCAATTTACTCTTTTACACATTAACGTGCACTGCTTTGTGGATTTCTCTAATCTGCTTTTTTTCTTGTAATATCATTTTTATCTCTCTTATTTTGTACAATCTTTATATTTCTCATTCAGACTAATGAATCTACCTTGTTCCTTCTGAGTGGAAGTCTTGTTCTCATTTTCTTGAGAAATAATTAGATTATTCAGCTAACACAGGAAAGTTTATTTTTGTCACGTTCAATTTTATGTAACTTAAGAAAGAAATATTGTAATGTAAGAAAAAAAGAGCCCAACGTTTTTTATCTTTCTTAGGTCGTGGGTTCGATCCCCGGTCGAGTCATACCAAAGACTTACAAAAATGGTACTTACAGCTGCCTCGCTTCACGCTCAGCATTAATAGGTTAGTGTTAGGACTGGTCAGCCTGGTGTCAGGATAATGTGATGATGCCCCAGTGCTAGACATCACTATAAACTGCCACACTGCAGATATCGTAGCGATATGACTGAAAAGTTGTTAAAGCTACGTTAAAAATCTAAATCACACAAACACACACTTCTTCTTCTTCTTCTTCTTCTTCTTCTTCTTCTTCTTCTTCTTCTTCTTCTTCTTCTTATTATTATTATTATTATTATTATTATTATTATTATTATTATTATTATTATTATTATTATTATTATTATTATAGGTATTCTGTCTGGTCTTGGATGTACATACAATGGAGTAACATACCATAGCGGAGACGGTTTCAAGTCATCTGATGGTTGCAACAGATGTAGCTGCAGCAATGGCATGGTCGTATGCACGGAAATGGCGTGCTTAAGTGGTCCGCTAGTCTTGTCCTAAAATTATCTGGTCCTATATTAAACACTGTTCATGTCTCTTTAATGAAATATACGTTGTACCCTCCAACCCAGCATTTGTTCAGCGTTTTCTTAACGTCTCAACAAACCATACAGCTATGGTTTGTTCTTCTTTTAACTTATTTATCAGTATTCCTTGAGCCATTAGTTATGATTGACCACAAATGGATTCGTGTTTAGAATTCGGCTGAACTAAGGACGCTAAAACAGTGAGTGATCAATTTGATCGGCGATAACAAAATAACATGATTATACACATAGCCCAATGTGGACCTGAAATGTGGGTTGATAAATTTACGATTACCGGTTAATAAAATAATCTACGGAGATGGACTTCGCGATATTATACAATGTTTATTTAGAAGAATAGCCTGAAAAGCAATTCCGATTGCAAAGCAATTAGGAATGAAAGCCATTGAAGTTATTCGTGACAAGGGTGTTGGCACTATTGGTGATGTTGCTGGTAAAGCATTCTCGGCGATGAAAGACAGAATTGCACGAATGGTACAACAAAAGCAACAGCCAGTAAAACTGCCCAACACCACAGTTATGTCAGCAAGTGTCATAAAAATAATAAATCAAGCTGCAAATGAGCGGTTAAAAGAATTAGCTGGTGTGACATCTCTAACAAAACAAGCTGCCGATAAGATAGAAAAAAATATAACCGCAAACCTAATAGCGGGTAATGATCTGGCCTGTTGTCATGGCTGATCAACCACTTATTAACCAGTGATTGAAATTCGTTTTAGACAAAAGAGAATATAATTAAAATGTTCAAGCGTGTGTTTGATACCGCGTTTGACATGTGTTCACCAGTATTCAAGGATAAATCTGTGCTTGCTTATCAATATTTTTCTTATGAAGCATGAGAACCAAACCACAGTGAACGAATCGAACTACAAGTCCAAGATACATCAAGCTATTTCCCTCCTGCTGAAATATTAACTAAAGTTCAGGATAGACTTTGTAAAAAAAAAATCGATTGTAATCTATATGGTGCTCAACAGGGTGGATGGATTTGTTAATAACGAAATTGTGGCATTATTTAATAGAGCACGTTATATGATTGATGGTCGAGCAACTGAAGTATACCATGATAACGTTGACGTTACCACGACGATATTGGGTCTCGCAGTATATTCCGACGATTATTCACGGTCTGATGGTCTATCAATGATGTTCGCAGAAGATACCGTTGATAAAGCTGATAACCGACAGTATCTTCGTCGAAGGTCTAAAAGTGACGGTGGAGTAAATAACGCAGATGTTGAGGATGTGCTCGCCAACCCAACGCGGATCTCAACTTGGAATTCGCATTACGTAACACTCAAATTGATGCTTAAGGGAAATTTAGCTGTGCAATATCGGAGTCACATATCTTTGATTTCTGAAGAAATGTTAGAAAAATTTCCTTTGGGGCCAAACACAATTATACTTGTACAAAATGTCACGCTTAAGAAGCTGATCCATCTGCAATTGTGGCGCTTCATGGAAATGTGACAAAGCTTTCGTTATGGATGCCAACAATGTCACCATCACTTGTTGAAGAAGAGCGGCTGCTCTCTTTCATGGACAGCAGAGGCAAATCAACATTGTCATGGCTGACGATGACCAGACTCGATTATAAGAACAACTAATGGTACAGCTGCATGGCAGATCGCATCACAACATGGAGTTTCAACACCACGACGTGTATTTGTAGCTTTTCATAATGTCAGACAACATAATTCTCAAATACGAAATCATATGGTAATTAACCAACTTTTGGTTGATGAAGTCTCTCCGAGGATAAACGGATATGAAGACCATCAGAAGAAGTGCTGCTTGATTTTTGTAATAATCATGTTGCACTAGTGTTTCATCGTTTGATGACATTTATTGGAAGCGACCATAAAGTTAATTCTGGTTTGCAGATATCTCAGCGGGATTTCTAAACGCTATGTCAAATATACGATATCTCACTGGACACATAGATTCTCAAGGCAATCTGTCGTTGACATACATTTTTAAGAATGAGTAAGTACACTGCCAGCTGGTGTTAATGATTATAGAACAATCGCTGTTATTCTGTTAGACAAAGCAATGTTGCTCGAAGGCTTTGATAGACAAATGAGAGTCGTTGCTACTCCCTTTGAAATGTGAATGTATATATTAATTTTGATCATTCATGGTGTTATAATGTGATATCATCACGTCAATGATAGTATGACACCAGGTCAGAATAAAAAATCTGCAATATGCATAGAAGATAATTCTCTAGTAAAAT
The DNA here is from genome assembly GCA_016746295.1 of Potamilus streckersoni. Taxonomy (NCBI): domain Eukaryota; kingdom Metazoa; phylum Mollusca; class Bivalvia; order Unionida; family Unionidae; genus Potamilus; species Potamilus streckersoni. The sequence continues at coordinate 471,409 of JAEAOA010000678.1, forward strand.
TCTCTGGTAAAAAATCTGAAATCAGCGTTGTTGCAGGGCCAAAATAAAGTATCGTTGACTGAACGTCATTTAAACACTAAAATGACGCCAAGAAAACAAACATTGGCGTTAGACTTGATCTTTCTGCTAATATGATCAGCGACACGACAAAAACCGGCGGTATATTTTCGTTTCTACCGCGCTACCAGCGCTGATTTCAGCAGCGTGTTCAGCTGTTGAAAAAGCAGCTGTATTTGGTGCTCTTGGAACAGCAAACGGTATGGCATTGACAAAAGCAACAGGCCACGGCATAAACCCCTAAAAAAGTACGGGGTCTAAGATTGACAGCAACACGGTATGGTCAAGGTCTGAAACTGCCGGAGACGCTTCGTTCACCCCCCCCCATGTCCAGTTTTGATTTACTTGATGCTGCCCGGAGATTTAACATTAAAGACTTCAGAGGTGTTTTCATGCGTGATCAGTCGCCGGAAAAAACAAACCACGCTGAAACCGTTATCATTAATCTCGATGGACTGTCTTGTCCAAGTACTCATTGGGTTAAATATGCGGTTGATCCACGTGGAGATGTTTATTTCGATTCGTATGGATTGGCACCACCAAATGAATCTTTACGATATATTGCCATCCCTGGTGACATATATATATAGTTGCCATTTGCTAATAGGATATACTTTCACTTGAGCTTGTGGGTAGCATGATAATGCCGATAACAACAGGTTACTTACAAAGGGAACAAATGCATCCCTTTCTGAATCATCTCAAAACAAAATTTGTTCGGTTTGAAAATGGTCAAAATGGTCAAAAGACATTCCTGTAAATGGACAGTTAAGATGAGCATGTTCCCAATTTACTTCTTATAGATACTTAGTACAGATTCAAGTGAACCCCAAAGAACTATTGCATCCAAAATGGCATGGACTCTTCAATCGTTGGTATCTGAATGTTATAAAAAGTCCGATTACTTTGAAAATGTTCAATTGGTCAGACAATTATCAACTGCAAAGACATTACAAAGCTTTTTACATCAAATTAAATTGAAGAAAGTCAATTACACTATTTAAGACCTAGTGGATAGCCAAATGCTGTTAAAAGAGCTGATTCCACAATGCGGGAAGATTCCGCTAAATTTATTTACCAATATATTTATACTGGAAACTGTGTGATCGTTTCATGACAATATGATTCAAATTTAATTTTATTAGCTTACATTTATCTCCCGATAAAAAGGTTCCTGTCTAGCAAATAGAAAAAATCTCATTTAGTTTTCAGTCTGTTAAGAAAGAAATAGCCACAATTTATCACACTTCTCATCAGAGATGTACAAAAACATATTGGAAGGTAAATATTCAAGAAGATTTCTAACTACTCCACTCGAGATAAAAGTCAAGATACTTTATGTGACTGTCAGGAAAAATAAAGATATCAGTTATCTAGATGAAGACAAAGGGCGTTGGTCTTCAGAGCGTCAAAGTAACAAGTGCACAAAGGGATGGTGCGTTGTTCAGAATCATCAGCAGCAGCAGAAGAAGAACCTATACTAGTAAACAAATGTTAAAAAATAAGGTAGAAAAGTACATGCCAATGAAATATTTTAAGAGGTAAAGACAGTGAAAGAAAGAAAGAAAGAAAGAAAGAAAGAAAGAAAGAAAGAAAGAAAGAAAGAAAGAAAGAAAGAAAGAAAGAAAGAAAGAAAGAAAGAAAAAGAAGGAAAGAAAAAACTATTTCAGTTATATGGGTTGAAATCTAATTGTGATTCTGATTTCACAAGAATACACCAAAGAGTTGACTGTATTGGTCACTGTATCCTTTTCGGTGGTTAGTTGGTCGCAACGCATTTTATGTTATATACATGGGGTATTGGTCGCTACACACGACATGTTGTTAGTATAGCGTGTGCTATTCGTCACTACACAAATCTTGTTGAATAGTATGTGTGGTATATTGAACAGCAGATGGCTGAGTATTTATCTCTACGCACAGCGTGTTGGATAGTACATATCAGATATTGGTCATTGCAAACAACGTTTTGATAGTATATTGTGGGGTATTGGTCACTACTTTAACAATACAACTCCCATCGGGACCAGCTAGTCCCAACATTTTTAAAATATGGTTATATGTTACATGCGCGGAATTCTGGCCTCATCATATTAATTATAAAGACATTTTTATAATCATCATTTTCCATATGGGGCCAGAGGGTCCCACAATATAAACCTTACTGTTCTTGTTGATGTTTTATTTCAATTTGTGGTAGTTTTTACCAGTTGTGGAGATACTTGTCATAAATGCAGGTGGTTGTTATAAATCTGAAAGTATTAAATCATTACTTAGCTCTCCACTACTTATTGCATCCATTCAGTATATATTGGACTAAAGCAAAATAGATGCTTCTTCTTCTCGTAATGCCTTGCAGAAAATTGCCAGAAATGGCTTTCTAAGTTATTGCAGTGACGTGCCATATCGGCCCAAAAATTAGGTTTAGTCACAATGTTAATGTACATTATTGTAATTAAGATAAGGTGGCCAAGATAAGGCCTCTCCCATAAATGATTCCATGCTACATGTAACTTCAAATAAATGGCTTCACTGTATAATTTCAGTTCTTTCTTTCGATCAGTGTCAGATATACGTGTTATTTTGATACTTTTCTACATTACATATGAAGGCAATTATCTGCATGACTTTGTTTGCTGTAACCAGGCAAGCTGTCGGTATGTAATTAATTACAGTTATTGCACCCATCTCTCTCTCTCTCTCTCTCTCTCTCTCTCTCTCTCTCTCTCTCTCTCTCTCTCTCTCTCTCTCTCTCTCTCTCTCTCTCTCTCTCTCTCTCTCTCTCTCTCTCTCTCTCTCTCTCACACACACACACACACACACACACACAGGCTGCCGATTTAATGTGAGTTTAACGATATTTGTATCATATATTTCAACACATCTAAATTCAGATATTATTATATAATACAAAACAATCTACAAAGTTTAATTAATAAAAATTTGTTCCTCTCTGCTCTATTTTTGTCTACTATATTTGCTCATCCAATTTGTGTCAAACTGTTTTAGGTTTGCAGGCTTCGGTTCGCGAACGATTAATTGCTTTTATCTTCAGTGTGGATACATTATGAGTATTTCACATTGAATTATATTTGAACCTGTTTCTATGTTAAATAAAATTATGAAGAATGGTGCCTCAAAGTCATGTGATCACTAACCGATGTTATCAATACTTCTATATCGTCAGGGGGAATTCCGATCCCAATGGTAAGCTTATGTTGAAGAAACTGACACTTGACCCGAACGATTTTAAAAAAGCAAACTACCGACCTGTTTCTAACATCTCATTCATTTAAAAAAATCTTGTTCTTTCCCAACTTGTATCTAATCTGAATTCTTATTGTCTCTTATTTTTAGAAATGTGTAATCTGCATATCGCATTTTCCATAATACTGGATTTGCCCTTCTGAGAATAATTAATGAGTTCTCTCTGCTTTTATAGTAGAACTAACAGTCCAAACCCTTCTTGTCTTGTCAAATATATAAATCTACCTACTAAGCTGAGATTAAGGTTACGATACATGGCGTAGAGAGGTGCATTTCCGAGGTGAAGTCATTGATGTGATTATGATTTTTAACGTAGCTTTAATAAGTTTCAGTCATATCGTTACGATGTCTACAATGTGACAGTTTATAGTGATGTCTGGCACTGGTGCTACATGCCGCAGACATGTAGCATGATGTCCCACCCAGTCACATTATTCTGACACCAAGACGACCAGTCTTAACCTCTTAATGCTGAGCGTCAAGCGAGGCAGCAGTTGAGTATCATTTTTATAAGTCTTTGGTATGACTCGAACGGGGATCGAACCCACGATCCCCCGCATCCGAGGCGGACGCTCTAACCACTTGGCCACCGGAGCGGTCATTGATGATTTGCAACAAATTGCAGCTGAATGATGAATGATGATAAAACTTAGGTCATCATGATAACAACGCACAGTCTTTCTCATTATTATCCTTTACCTCAGACAATAGATATCAGCAATATCAACATTACATTTAGACAGTCAGATTCCTAGGTGTCACTCTCCACAGTATGTTCTCATAACACCAACAAATAATGCAGATATGTAAGGATGCATATCTGGAACTTAAACGAATCAGCTCCATTCGCAATTTTCTTTCAGCTGATGCCACTAAAACACGTTGTGTTTCTTAGTACATTCAAGACTGGACTATGTAATTAACTTCTGTCTGGTTCGTTTCAGTATCTATTACAAAAACTTCAAGAAGTTCAAAAATACGGCTGCTCAGATGAACCATAGAGTATGAAGAACTGAGCACACATTCCCCATGCTCTGTAACCTTCACAGGCTACGCGTTCGAGCCAGAATCAAATACAAAATATCAAGGTCTTACTAACTAGACTCCAACTCATCATCATGTTTTAGCATCGATGACTTATTAACTAGACTCAAATCCATCATTATGGTTTTTACATCAAGGACTTTTAAACTAGACTCCAACTCATCGTTATGGTGTTTACATCGAGGACTTATTAACTAGACTCCAACTCATCATCATTATGGTTATTACATCAAGGACTTATAAACTAGACTCCAAGTCATCGTTAAGGTGTTTATATCGAGGACTTATTAACTAGACTCCAACTCATCATTATAGTGTTTAAATCGTGAACTTATAAACTAGACTCCAAGTCATTGTTAAGGTGTTTACATCGAGGACTTATTAACTAGACTCCGACTCATCATTATGGTTTTACATCAAAGACTTATAAACTAGAGTCCAACTCATCATCATTGCTTTTACATCGAGGACTTATTAACTAGACTCCAACTCATCATGTTTAAGCATCGAGGACTTACTAACTAGACTCCACTAATCATTATGGTTTTTTACATGTTGAACATATGGGCTAGGCTCCCATTCATCAGCATGGTTTTTAGCATCATGACCCATCATCTAACCTCCTACTCATCAACACGTCAAAAAATGTTTATAAATTAAGACTTTTTAACATTAATTTCAATAACACTTCAAGGTAAATAATTACAATTGCGCTAAAAATATTATTGAAACATATTTATAAGGACGTAAATTTTTGTATGTTATACGGTACATTTGATCAAGAGAATTGTTAAGATGTTAGAGATATCAAGATGATAAACAACAAGCACATAAGCATTGACACAATAATTCTCACAAAGTTTACTTTTGACTCAAAATCGGTCCTGTATCAGATTTCCATGAGTTTTTAAGATGTATATAATGTATGGGTACTTCACAGAACAAGTGTATCTACTGTATAGGTATTTCATAGAATAAATTATTTACTGTATATATATACTTCATAGAACCGTTTTGTTTGTGAAATCAGTCTACGTCTTTACTGTGTTTTAATGCAAAATAAATGATAACGTCACATACAACAGAAAACATTAAATGACGTGCATCAACTTTCCAGATATATGAGTGACGTGTTTTGTTTGAATACGATAATGCATACACAGCTGCGAAAGAGGAAGTCAATGCTCGTCTCCCGTTAATATTTATCAAAAGTGATATGTTACATATTAATGAAAGGTCCTATACTATGATAAGAGAAAGAAGCGAAACCAATAAGTTTAGCAAAAGCAACAAAATCCCATATAATATAATTTTCCGAATGAATTAAAAAGGTCTTACATGTCATATTGCACTAAAAGTCTTGAACTCCTTGATGTAAAACCATACATACATACATACATACATACATACATACATACATACATACATACATACATACATACATACATACATACATACATACATAACATACGTACGTACGTACGCACGCACGCACGACGCACACATACATACATACATACATACATACATACATACATACATACATACATACATACATACATACATACATACATACATACATACATACATACATACATACATACATACATACATACATAACATACGTACGTACGTACGCACGCACGACGCACACACACATACATACATACATACATACATACATACATACATACATACATACATACATACATACATACATACATACATACATACATACATACATACATAACATAACATACGTACGTACGCACGCACGCACGACGCACACACATACATACATACATACATACATACATACATACATACATACATACATACATACATACATACATACATACATACATACATACATACATACATACATACATACATACATACATACATACATACATACATACATACATACATACATACATACATACATACATACATACATACATACATACATACATACATACATGACATACGTACGTACGTACGCACGCACGCACGACGCACACATACATACATACATACATACATACATACATACATACATACATACATACATACATACATACATACATACATACATACATACATACATACATACATACATACATAACATACGTACGTACGTACGCACGCACGCACGACGCACACACACATACATACATACATACATACATACATACATACATACATACATACATACATACATACATACATACATACATACATACATACATACATACATACATACATACATACATACATACATACATACATACATACATACTTCACTTGACTTATCAAAAATCTAGTTTAACTATAAACAAGACTGGCCTCGAACTAAAATTTGAGTAAATATCATAATCACTGCGCAGAAGCATGACAAAAGTCAGGTTGGCAAAAACTCCACAAACAATATCAGTGGCAAAAATTAAGTACACATTATAGGTATTCATAATACTTTGTGAATTTGATTTCTTGGTAAATATAATCGAAGTATAAAATATTTAGCTTTGTTATTATTTGATTCGTTAATTGAAGATAAATTGATAGAAATAAAACAGTAACATGTCATCTTCATAGATAAACTGGTCATTTTAAATAGTCGAATCTATAGATGTTATTATAAGTTGCCAGTATTACTGAAAATTATGGGTGAATACTACTTTATATTTGCAGTCTTGTATTAGTCTATTTATATATGTGTGGGTTAGATAAACATTTTCGTAATCATATCTTTAATAAACTTCCTTACTGCTTTTGGAATTTCTGCCACTTATTGTAGCTTTTGGTCAATCCTATCGCAGATATAGTCGAGATGGTACGAATGAAGGTAGGGTGTTTAGAAGGAGTTTATACTTTATTGAAGTGATGAAGCCTGATAGTGCTCGTATCGTTGCTTACAATTTACCTGTCATACATGTATTATACAATAACTACAAGGGAGGACACTTCGGTTCTTTATTGTTCGACATTTTTAAGAATAAAACTGAAAATAAAATATAAATAAATGCAGGACGTCATTTTCTTTTAACCAATGAGAAAACAGTGTTCCTTTCAGCGGGAGGGGGGTTTCACTTTTATATTAAGCGGGCTCGATCAGGGTCATGTCAAGCAGTAGCGTGGAAAATAGTATGGTGTTCCTTGAAGGTATGATAAAAAGCCAAACTTAGGATATGCATATAAAGTAATTCTGTCATTTCCGTAAACATTTGATCTCGTGTTATTTTTTGTCAAAAATCCATTTTGTATCAGGAAAGAGCGATCGTACTTAAGAAATAGGATATGTATAAAGTGTACAAAATATCTCACATTTCGACTCAAAATGTAGATGAAAATGTGATTTCTAAACGTCAACTTGAAGACCCAACCCATGACCTTCTTGAACCTGTAACTCTGAAAATCGTGTTTACTATGTATACATTATTTAAAAGATGGAAATGTATACCTTAAAAAAAGTTATACATCTTAGTCCAAGCTTCCAATCTTGCAAGAAGTTTTTCCTCACGTCCAAAATCGTCTGCTACTCGACGTGTCAACTTGCAGTTAGAACCGGATTCTCGAGAAAAACCTGGCGTATGCTCTGTTTCTAAATTATTTAGTAATATTTCCCCATAAACCAGACGTTGTAAACACATTACATCCTATTCATTGTTGTTTTTAAACTTTACTAATTTTTTACAATGTCGCTTTAGTTTGCTCATTATCTTTTGCCATTTTATTGACATTGTTACCTTGAATTTTTTAAAACTAGCTATAAAACTAACATAATCACTCGAACGAACTGCTGACAGAAACTGTTCAAAGTAATGGGTCTCTTTTCTATAGCCAGACGGATAAACATATCTTTTCAAAACTGCGCGGAAACAGTTAGACGTGTCTCGAGTCATGAAATCACGGGGGTAGTATCCCGTGTGTCCAAAATTAATATTTTTATCAGAATATTCTGGTGACAATTGCCTTTTTTCAAATGGTAAGCATTTCATTATTTTATTTTCATTAATCGGTTGAATTCGGTATGCGTTTTGCTTTAATATTGGAAACGGAAACCTTAGGTGCGCAGAAATGCCCGACATAATCGTCACTCGAACATAATTTGCATTCGTTGCACACACACACACACACACACACACACACACACACACACACACACACAAACACACACACACACACAATTGCAAATTTGCCTTTTCAATTTAAAGTTGCTTCTTCTCATATTAAAATTGCGTACATGACTAACCATTACCACAGGAGTCTGCAGTTTTATCAATACCGCACGACGAAATTTCTGACATGAAATCACCTTATTGGTATTATAAATTGATCTGACAACATGAACTCGCCTTAAAGTATTATAAATTAACCTGTTATAATACCGTTAAGGTGATTTCATATTTGTCAGAAATTTCGTCGTGCTACATTGATAAAACTGCAGACTCTCTTACTATTACCTCCTATTTGTGCTGTGCTAGGTAGGATGTTTGACTAAAAAGGAAACAATAAAGACGGTGAATTTGCTAGGTATTTTTAATTGTGTTATTGACCCGTGTCATTTACATTCATACATTCACATGCGATGTTGCTTTTAATTTGTATAGCTCAAGTTCCATATTATAAACTCACAATGTGTTTTTAAGTGATTAGTAGCCTGTTGTTGTGGTTGTTGTTGGGCTTAACGCCATTTTTCAGCGGCCAGTATTAATGGTGGAGGAAGAAACCGGGAAATCACCGGAAAGAACCACCGACCCACGAGAAGCTACTGGCAAGCCTTCTCATATCCACCTTCGCCGAATCCTAGACTCGAAACCACGCAGAGGTGAGATGGCAGTGATCCGTAACGGAAAGCGCTCTAGACCACTCAGCCACTCGGGGCCCCGATTAGTAGCCTGTCGTTTAGAGGATTTAACGCACTCTGTTCGGTCAAAGGTGTATTTTATCGACAAAAAATACCCTCTTAACAAATCACAAATAAAAGATTTGTTTGAGTCCCGTCGTTATGTCAGCGGTAAAGTAAAGTTTAGCCTCTATTACCATGATAATGAAATATTTTTGATATCTACAGTTGAGACATTAACAGTTGGTAATGAGGTATAATACCACTTACCTTACTGGAATTCTAATGCGTAATTTAGTCCACAATCGCCACGCTCTGCTAAATCGTAATGATTTGGAAAATTGAGTCTGACACATCATTTTGCTTATTCTGGAAGATCACGTAATTAAATTTTACCTGTTACCTAGGTATTTTGCAACAGGTGTTCTATTGTATTTGTTTGGAGGTCTAGAGGGGTGGTGAGAGGGGTTGTTGAGCTCGGATTCTTAGCGCAATTATTGATTGCAACAGGTGTTCTATTACGTTACCTAGGTATTTTGTATTTGTTTGGAGGTCTGAAGGGGTGGGGAGAGGGGTTGTTGAGCTCGGATTAATACTTTCTTCTACTACTACTCATTCTCCTGTTTTTGTACCTGGAAGATAACGTGAATTTTAGTCATATTTTGCATGTGACCTTAGAGTCAGAATATCAATTATAACAATTATTGTATTTAAGCCAAAATTATTACGCATCTTTATATTGGTGATAATTAAATGTTGGACATCCAGCATTCCAAGTTTGAGTTTAGAAGTGTTATGGCCCTGAAATGTTTAAATTTTAATATTTCCCATCGAAGATTTTGTTTAAAACCCTCTCGTGCAAACTGCATAGAACGGGGCCATTTGAGATTCAACCATCGCTAATAGATCATCATCATCGTCATCATGATCATCTTCATTATTATTACTCAGCTGAAAAACCCGGCTGGTGCCCTCCTATAATTAGAGCCAGGACATGTTTGGAAGGTTGCTCATCAGACTACGACTGCTACGGAAGTAAAAAATGCTGTTCTCATTCGTGTGGACATACATGCCAAAATCCCGTCGGCTTAGGTATGTATATACTGATGAAGCTCGTTTTCTTTCTTTTTAAATATGTACATTCTTACATTTTTTAAATGCAAGTCTAATACTAGATTTTATAATCTGAAACGATCTACATCGATATTTTTTTTAAACTGATTTGTATTAATTTTAAACGACGGTGAAAAGAGATGAAATGAATCAAATCTTGATTTGTGAAAATCAACAGTCTCATGCTATTAAGATGTTGCCTGTAAAAAAAAAATTTAAATATCAACAATTTTTCACATTAACTCGCTGGGTATAAAATCTCAAAAACGGAAGATGGCAATCGGGAGGGTAAAAAAGTGTTACACAAAGAGGATCCAATTATTGGTGTTTCATTCTGCTGTGTACAATGCACTTTATAAACTCTTTAACAAAAAAGTTATTCACACAGAGTTATACACACAGAGTTATCCAAACAATTAATGTAAAATTTGGACCAGTGGTTTAGAGTCTTCTCAGTAAGAAAAATGGTGGAGACAAAACAATTTATTCAGAATTATAAAGACTCAATCTTGAAAATTTCATGATAGTTTGCTCTTAGTTCCTTCACTCAAATGCCGAGTTTCCATAACAGCGAAAATAAGTTCTAAATAGTGACAAGAAAAAGAAGAAAATGGGCAAGTTTTAGATATTATTTTTAGATTTTATATTGTCCATAAACAATTTATGAATAAGAAAAGAGCACACCGACTATTTGATGCACACGTGCATTTTAATACTTAATATAAGTAATAGCGACAAAATAAATAATTACTTCTCTACATGACACTAAAATGGAAACACCTTTATTCAAAAAATCCTCCATTTAAGTGCAAGCGGAGAAGCCCGGATATTGCCCTAAAGCGACTGGTTTAAGTACCTGTGTGAATGTATGCTCCTCAGATCATGACTGTGGCGGAAGTCAGAAATGTTGCTCAGACGGCTGTGGTCACATATGTCAGGATTCCTTTAACCAATCGTTAGGTACGAAATGCTGATTCGGCATTTGCATTTTTACCCTGTATCGTAATATTGCCTTTTTCTTTAAGAACTCGATATATCTGAACCCAAATAAGAACCGTATCAGTCTATTCTCATCGATTTTTGTTTTAAAAAATATCACAAAAATATCCAATCACAAAAGAGCGAGGTAGATGATGCGGATAGATAGTCCATGCGTACCTCTGATAACTGAAATTAAATCACATAATACAAACGTAGAGTGTAACGTATGCATATTTTCCTAACATCTTAAATACGACTTGTTGGTACTTACAATGCAAGCAAAGCTTGACAAACATCTAATGCGATTGGCATCTTAAGTGACTTCCGGTCAATATTTCTTACTAAGTTGTTTCAAATCTACTAGAAAGCTTCATTGTTGGGTTTTATTTTAAATCTTTTTGGAAGGAGCAGATGTTATCTATTAACGCGTGGACTCAATTAACATGTGCCTATATACAGAACTTACTAAAAACGATTTCGTGAGAGAACTAGTGTAAATAAATGCTGTTTTTTGTTGTGGGTGGTTGTGTTTGGAGCTGTCATAAGAAATGGGAATGGGAAACAATAGAGCATATTCGAATACACAGAAAAACGAATCGATATCAATTCTACCTAATCTCATTCTCCTTCTTGAGCAGATGGCAATAAGAGAAGTGTGTTTTGGGATCCACGAGGGCTTAAATGGTATATATATATATATATATATATATATATATATATATATATATATATATATATATATATATATATATATATATATATATATATATATATATATATATATACATACATATATGTCTTTAAGTCCAGAAATCAGGTTCGTGTCCTAGTTATTCGGGATTCATGTGTGTGGAAGCATGTTTCTCAGATCAAGACTGTGCTTCAGATCACAAATGTTGTTCTAGTGGTTGTGGACACACGTGTCAGATCCCTGTTGATTCAGGTATGGCTACCGATTTTTAATTTAATTTACATGATCATTATTCCAGAGCTTGTTCAATAAAGTATGCTTGCTAAGGCATGGACCTGCGTTGTTTTGTATGTGTATTTGATTTACTTTTCATTTTCTAGAATACAGCTGTGTTAAGCAGAATCGATATGCAACGAATAAACTTTCTGTGTTTTATTTAGAAAACCTACTAAGGATGACTGCATTAAACAGCCTGCGTTGTTATGTACATATCATTTTTATTATGTGATTGACCTTTGTCCATAATTGAGGGTAGGAGGTTTGGCCTACCCGACTAATTTATTTTCTAAACAACATATTACATAGCTAAATTTTGTCTCTGATTGTAGATTATAATTTAAAATTTATTATCATCTTTAGATAAGCATGTGTAATTGGATTCAAGTTTATGACATTGGTTTTACCCTCGGAATTCTGGTGTACTTAATATTTTCCACGATCTTTACTAAACTTTTAGTAAAAGACCTGATCTTGTTGACAACTTAGAATGCACTGGAAATTAACTTTTGATCCTCACCATGGTCCTCTTATTGTGTCTTGGGTTTTTACATTAAGGTTGTTTTTATCATAATTATTTATTGCTATCTTAACATCTGAAGTGGAATCATATTTTAGTTGTGTTCATCTGAAATCTGAAAGGATTTTTTAATTTAAATTATTCATTGGAATTACGAAGTGTTCATTGCTACATTTAGACTAAATTAATATTTTAGGATTGTGAATTCATTGAGAGATGTTATATTTATGATACATCAAGACTGTTAGCACATCAACGCTCTTCCATGCTTTTTGAAGATCAGTACATTCACAACTGGAATTCATCATGATACTCTTATCCTTTTGGACATCGTTAGGACTATTAGATATTACAGAATGTTAAAACTATTTGGGATTTAATTCACAGTACTGCAAGTTTTTTTTTTTAAGTTTCACTTTCTTTTGTAGGGAAATAAATTATTGGCAGATGTTTACAAAGTTTGCTTGTTTTCGGTCTTTTATGCTGCTTAGGTTAAAATCTTAATCTTTTGTATACCACAACTTGCACGCTCTGCTGCATTGAGGATGGAATCAGGCCAGAACACAATTCGGCCGTGTCAGGACCCAGCTAAGTAGGTCATACCTAAAAGTATAATTTTTGTTTCACTGGAAAAGGATCATTTTTATTTTTGGGATGCATTTCATAGTGGTTGAGAAGGCTCTGTATTGTAGGTGCAATTTCAAATTCAGTGCAGACACAAAACTATGCTTTGATTGACTGGGAAATATGACCCTTGACCCTGGCAATCTTTCTTTCATCAACTTTAAATGGAAATATGCAATACAAGTGATGTAGTCTTTATGTGTTATGGTCCATATATGGCATTGTCACCCCTATGAATTCCTGTTTGATTCAAACTCTGCTCTGAGTTCCGCTTGAAGAAATGTTTGTAAGTAATAAACATACATAGGAAAAATATGTTGCTGGTCTTCTCCCATGTAGTGTGAATAAACACATGTCTGTCTCGGCTCATTGAGATCATCGCCTTACGAAATAGTCTATACATTCTACAACATGTAGGCGCCCCTGCTACATGTCTATTTAATATACAAATTTAAATATTATCCCTTAGCCAACAAATTGGTCACATATATGTTAAGAGTCTCTTTAATTTGCCATAATGACTTGCTAGGTCAGTTTGAAATGTTTTGATCGCAATTATTGCACGTAGTCTGCAATCCCACATTGCCTAAATGGATATGATCCGATAAAAAACAACCAAAAAAAAATTGCCAAGGTAAAGGTGTATACGAAAGATTGCAACGCTTAATACAAGGCTTTCTCTATCTGGCAAGACTTTTTCGTGCAGCCGTGTGTATGATTTGGATTTTTAACGTAGCTTTAACAATTTTTCTGTTATATCGATATGATATCTGCACTGAAGCACGATGTCCCACGCTGTCACATTATCGTGACACCAGGACGACTAGTCCTTACACTAACCTCTTAATGCTGAACACCAAACGAAGCAGCATACCATTATTTTTTAAAAATAAATCGTAGGTTCGACTCGGCCGGGGATAGAACCCACGACCTCCCACATCCGAGGCGAATGCTCTAACCGCTAGGCCACCCGTAGGGTCTTTCGTGCAGGTAGTTCATTGATAGGAATTTTAATAACTCATATGGTAAAATCACTTGGGATGGGTTAAAACCAAACATGTAGAGGTCAGCTTGCCCCTACGTGCGGACGCCTGTGGAAAAAAAAAGCCTAGGTACAATGTATTATTTTCTACAGTTACATAGAAGATAATTTTAATTATTTTAAAACAGTGATGTTAAACTGTATACATGTATGGAAAACGTTTGGGTCAGAAATAGAATGCTTAGGGTTTGGTAACGCGACCAATCTCTTACAAGACCCAGTGCTTATCATCATGATATTTTTTCCTTTAATGTTAGTTCTTGGCAATGGTATAAGGCTGGTGGAGTTATCTCCTTTAATCGTAATGGATTAACCCGACCTTGCATTCTTCGTTTGACAGTCTACAAAAAAAAAAAAACTATTTTGTGAATGATGCTTGAATCATGAGGTTACAACGATTATTATTATACCAGTTATTATTATTATCATTATTATTATTTCTATCATTATTATTTAGGTCTCACTTGCACATACCATGGAGTTACATACAATAACGAAGACCGTTTCAACTCGTCTGACGGATGCAATACGTGTGACTGCAGCAATGGCATGGTTGTATGCACGAAGGTAGCGTGCTTGCATATCGTGGGATAAATTGTTAGTCATATAAATCTTGCTAAACTTACTGAATGTCTTACTCATTCTTTTATTGCAACTCTTAAAAACCCACATTCATTTTTCGAATTTATAGAACTGACATTATATTCACCTTTTTTTTTTTTTGATTTATAGAACTGACATTATATTCACTGTGTTCAATTTAGTAATTGTATAGTTATTAAAATTTTTCTATTCCGACGAAATACCACCATAGTCGGAATTTCATCCTGGGTTTTCAGTGATTTAAGAAGAAAAGTACAAAGCATATTTTCATTTTAAATACACAACCTGGACTCGATGATCTTTGGTAAGTCACAAAACAGGTTTTGATAACTGTCTTAAAACTTTATTTTCACATTATTAACACAACTAGATGTAACAATTTATGCAACGTCCTCTAGTCGAATTGGGTGTAGACAAAATGGAATCATGTAAGGTGCAAGCAAAACTGTCCTTTCCATTTATATCCTTTTCGCATTGATGATTGGCAAAATTCAATGAAAAATTTATATTAACGTTTTTATCGTGTCACTTTTTTAATTGTCTCTTGGAAAATGAGGAAACAGAAACAGCTATCTTTTCTGCAAGAAATCTGCAGATATCAATTTCTGATAGCAGTGGCATTTAAGGAAGATGAGATCACTATCTGGGGAACACTTCAGGTGCAAGCTATGTCTGATGTATCCGAATGTAATTGCATGTTGATTAACAACGTTTTATGGTTTTAATGAATAAATGATGGTTTTCATCATGTTATAAACAAAATCTGACATTCGTGCTCTTTTCAATTCTAATTTATAAAACTCATTGAATAATTTGTCTTCTGTTCCTAAAGATTGAACTCGATGCCTGTCTTTCATATTGAAATGGGCAAACTATGTAAGACCCTCTATGTCTGTCATTCGTCTTCCCCTAGTTGCTACACAGGATGTTCTTGAGACTTCGACATTTCATTTGTGTGCGATATCTGGCATGCCAAAATTCCACTCAGGGCTTTTAAAATGTGATGTTTAATTTTTTTAACTACATTTTTGATAAGTATTAAACATACAGACGTTCCAGCTGGTGTGTTTAATACAGAAAGGTTTGGTACAAAATGGAGCATACAAAGAAAATGGGGGGAAAAAAAGAGACTGTGGGGTAAGACTAGGTGTGTATGCAAATTAACAAAACCCAATTGTACTATAAAACTACTCACAGGATACAGTTCTTGATATATGTTGTCACACGACTGACACAATTTCTTCAACAAAAAGTATAAACAAGAACAGATCAGTGAAATCTTATTTCTCATCATTAGGCTATCATCACAGAATAGTCAGTTTAAATGGAAGGTAATGACTTAGATTCTTGTAGGTTACCAGGTGCTAGTTCAAGGTTTCATCCAAGAAAGGGACATGAGTGGTAATCTTTGAGAAACAAGGAGTATAAATTGTTTTTATATTCATATTTTATTAATGATTAATAGGTGGAAATTAACCTCTGATATAACAGTCTACTTTTGAAACCATGATTATATATACATCACAGGCAAATTACTCAAAACGTAGCAATTGGTTGCTACTGTTTTTATTATTAAAATGCTATATACTAGGTATTCCCAAATAAATATGTCGTCATGTAAGATAGCCAAAATTATATATAAAGGTAATATGAAAAGCACCTGAATTCACTATATACATTTTTATGAGAATGAAATAATGACAACTAAAATTGTGAATATATTTGGACTGTAATCATAGTTTCCCATTACTCAGTTATTCAAGACCATATATGATTTGATCAGTCAAAGAAACACTACTTCATCCTGAACATGATAAGGAAAACATATCCAGCTTCTTTCTGTCATTAATGCCCAAAGACTCTGCAAAAAGAAAAAAATTTGACTTCAAAAACTGTATACAATAAATTACATAAGTTATTTGTGCCAATAAAATTTGATAGGCTGTTTGAATTGTTTTTTTTTAATTTTCATGTACCAGGCACTTTATTAAATTAAATTAAATTAAATTCTGTTTCTTGATAAAACCTTTTCAGTGTCCAAAAATATGAATGTAAAATGATGACAATTACTAACAATTACTAACATCCACTGTCCCAAAATGTATGCGACATTTAAAAATTGTTCTGACAAAAACAATGGTTGTCAGAACAATTTCAGTAAAGATGATAACCAAAATCATTTCAAATCTACTCAAATACAAGTACACTTATATTTTTGCGGAAAATACTTGAGAAAAAGTCACTTACACAATCATAAGGAACATTATAAAAATGTTCCACAAAGCTATAAATATTCTGAAGTATCGAAGACTCAGCAGAAACTCCCGGATCTTGTCACCTGTAAATATTGCCAAATAAGCAATTTAAGTTGAGAAAAATGATATAACATGTATAGTTTGTTTGCCTTAGGTGGCACTCTACAGTTATAACTGTAAGTTACATGTCACTCTCAAATGTACATAATAACCTTATAGAACATGTATAACTTGTTTGCTTTAACTGACTGACCATAAGATTCAAGTCAAAAAAATACAGGACATATATTCAGCTATTTTTAAATTTCAACCAGAGATTATATGCAATTACAAATATCTGCAGTTGTGCTTACATGATTTTTGCCCTCATCCAGAATAATCAATATCTCTGGGATGCAAGTAGGATGCAAAACCTTCAAGGTTTTCTAGGGTTGGGTTAACATACCATACACATATCTTCCATGACTAGACCTTGCAACAACATACAAAATACATTATTTCTCTCATGATTAGCACTGGGGCTTGTAGGAGGTGGGTTGACATACAAAATACATTATTTCTCCCATATTTAGCACTGGGGCTTGTAGGAGGTGGGTTGACATACAAAATACATTATTTCTCCCATGACAAGCGTTGGGGGCCTGTAGGGGGTGGGTTAACAAATTTTTATTGGGGGAATGTGTAGTGCACACAGCTGTAGTGGAGGGGGATATACATTGATGTATAATAGTGGAGGCGAGGATTAATAAATAAGAAAAGTGTCAGAAAAATGCTGTTTTGCTGCAGATATGGTTTATTTTTTCTACATTTACTATTTCTTGATGCATCAACAACACCCAATAATTTGTGGAGAAGGAACAAAGATTAAATAGCTTCAATAACAGTAAATGTCTTTGCTATCAGTTGGTACATTCACTAAGTACATTAACTTACATTACAATACATGTACATTGACTTGGGTGCCAGCCACTTAAATTTTGTAATTATAATTCCTATCATAATACACTGACTTGGGTGCCAGCAAGTTAAATTTTTTAATGAAGCCACTTGGTATACCCGTTACTGTGTTCACATGAGTGGAAATTCATCAAAAGTACTTATGCATTAATTACTGCACTGTAAGGCAAAAACTAAAAACAAATCTTTGAAATGCCTGAGAAACTATGGAGGCAATACTTGGAAGCTCGTAATTAATCTGGCTTAGAAATAACACACATTAGACAGGGACACACAATTAGAAGAACAGCAGAGCCACAATTACAAAGAAATTTCATTTCAAATAAGAGGTATTTTAATTGGACCAATTATCATTATTAGAAATAGCAAAAATTTTGCTAATTTATATTTCAATTTGCTTAATAACAATCCAAATAAGTACTTAATTTAGTAGCAAAATGAAAGCATTACATAAACTACCCATTCACATTAAGCATTACATAAACTACCCATTCACATAAAGCATTACACAAACTACCCATTCACATCAAGAATCACATCAGCTACCCATTCACATCAAGCATTACACAAACTACCCATATCAAGCATTACATAAACTACCCATTCACATAAAGCATTACATAAACTACCCATTCACATAAAGCATTACACAAACTACCCCTTCACACATAAAGCATTACACAAACTACCCATTCACATCAAGCATTACATAAACAACCCATTCACATCAAGCATTACATAAACTACCCATTCACATAAAGCATTACACAAACTACCCATTCACATCAAGAATCACATCAGCTACCCATTCACATCAAGCATTACACAAACTACCCATATCAAGCATTACACAAACTACCCATTCACATCAAGCATTACATAAATTACCCATTCACATAAAGCATTACACAAACTACCCATTCACATCAAGCATTACATAAACTACCCATTCACATCAAGCATTACACAAACTACCCATTCACATAAAGCATTACACAAACTACCCATTCACATCAAGCATTACACAAACTACCCATTCACATCAAGCATTACACACACTACCAATTCACATAAAGCATTACATAAATTACCCATTCACATCATGCATTACATAAACTACCCATTCACATCTATCATTACATAAAATACCCATTCACATAAAGCATCACACAAACTACCAATTCACATAAAGCAATACATAAAAAACCCATTCACATCAATCATTACACAAATTACCAATTCACATAAAGCATTACATAAAATACCCATTCACATCAAGCATTACATAAACTACCAATTCACATAAAGCATTACATAAAATACCCATTCACATAAAGCATTACACAAACTACCTATTCACATAAAGCATTACACAAACTACCCATTCACATAAACCATTACACAAACTACCCATTCACATAAAGCATTACACAAACTACCCATTCACATAAAGCATTACACAAACTACCTATTCCCATAAAGCATTACACAAACTACCCATTCACATAAAGCATTACACAAACTACCCATTCACATCAAGCATTACATAAACTACCCATTCACATAAAGCATTACACAAACTACCCATTCACATAAAGCATTACACAAACTACCCATTCACATAAAGCATTACATAAACTACCCATTCACATAAAGCATTACACAAACTACCCATTCACATAAAGCATTACACAAACTACCCATTCACATCAAGCATTACACAAACTACCAATTCACATAAAGCATTACATAAAATACCCATTCACATCAAGCATTACACAAACTACCAATTCACATAAAGCATTACATAAAATACCCATTCACATAAAGCATTACACAAACTACCCATTCACATAAAGCATTACACAAACTACCCATTCACATAAAGCATTACACAAACTACCCATTCACATCAAGCATTACATAAACTACCCATTCACATAAAGCATTACATAAATTACCCATTCTTATCAAGCATTACATAAACTACCCATTCACATAAAGCATTACACAAACTACCCATTCACATAAAGCATTACACAAACTACCCATTCACATCAAGCATTACATAAATTACCCATTCACATCAAGCATTACATAAACTACCCATTCACATAAAGCATTACACAAACTACCCATTCACATCAAGCATTACATAAAATACCCATTCACATAAAGCATTACATAAATTACCCATTCTTATCAAGCATTACATAAATGACCCATTCATCTTATCAAGCATTACCCATTTACATCAAGCATTACATAAGTTACCCATTCACATCAAGCATTACATAAAATACCCATTCACATAAAGCATTACACAAACTACCCATTCACATCAAGCATTACATAAACTACCCATTCACATAAAGCATTACACAAACTACCCATTCACATCAAGCATTACATAAACTACCCATTCACATAAAGCATTACATAAACTACCCATTCACATCAAGCATTACATAAACTACCAATTAACATAAAGCATTACACAAACTACCCATTCACATCAAGCATTACATAAACTACCAATTAACATAAAGCATTACATAAACTACCCATTCACATCATGCATTACATAAACTACCAATTAACATAAAGCATTACACAAACTACCCATTCGCATAAAGCATTACATAAAATACCCATTCATATAAAGCATTACATAAAATACCCACTCACATCAAGCAGTACATAAACTACCCATTCACATCAAGCATTACATAAAATACCCATTCATATCAAGCATTACATAAATTACCGATCACATCAAGTATTACATTACATAAAATACCCATTCACAAAAAGCATGACATAAACTACCCATTCACATAAAACACACAAAAATAATATTCTCATTTTAAAAAACAAGCCAACATCACAATGGAATCAATTAAGCACATTATTTATGCTTTATATATCCTGACAAGACTCAATACACAAGGGCCACCATCAAACATCCTGATGTGACTCTCAATGCACAAGGACCACCATCAAACATCCTGATGTGACTCTCAATACACAAGGACCACCATCAAACATCCTGATGTGACTCTCAATACACAAGGACCACCATCAAACATCCTGATGTGACTCTCAATACACAGGGACCACCATCAAACATCCTGATGTGACTCTCAATGCACAGGGACCACCATCAAATATAATGCTGTGACTCTCAATGCACAGAGAACACCATTAAACATTCCCATATAATGGATAACTCAATTTTAAGTGGTATACACGCCAATGATGCTAAACACACAGCCTCTTACTAACACTGGAATTCAAACACTATACCTATAGCAACAAAAGTCACCTTCTCACCACTCAAGTCTTAATTTTTCTGTCTTTAAGATTTTGCAAATTCTTATGTATTTAACAAATGGTTTGTTGATGATGTGCCTTGCTCTTGTCATGTTAATGAATTGCCAAGATCACTAAATCACTTTAAATGGATTTCTCCTTGCTTGAACTGCATGCAAACGGCAGGTATACCACATTATACTAACACTCATATACCATGCCATTTAATTTACAAACTTGAATATCTTACTTGGAAATTTGTAGTTTAAATATTTTTGAAAAAGGAGTTTTCAAAATTAAAAATAAAAATATATATTGAGTCAAAGAAAACCAAAATTTGTATCCTACTTGAAAGAGAAAGTTTTAAACATAAAAATGTGATAATGATGTATTTAAAACTTCTAAAACACTGATTAAAATTACATATCTTATGAAGTACATGTAGTAACAAAATATTCTGTATAATTAGTTAGTGCAATAACTCTTGAGAGTTAGTAGCATAGAGTAATTTGGAGACTTGATAGTAGAGAATAATTTGGAGAATTTGTAGTATAGGTGGCACCCTACAGTTTTGCATTTGAAACATGGTAAGATTTTAAACTAAAAGAATTTCCTGAGTTTTCCTCACTTGTTATACTGGCTGCTCAAAAAAGTCCTTACATATCTCTGTTTTTGTAAAATGAAATTTTTTTCCCCTTTCTTTTAGTGTATGACTGATGATAGTAATATGGGTTATGGAGTACACAGCTTGGCTTTACTTCAGATGTACACCTATCAAAAATCTGCTAGCTCTGCTTGGTCATTCTCACTTCATGGACTGCAGAGACAAATTGTGAAGAAAAAAGATCCTTTTTTTACATTTTATGTATTTGGTAATTCATTCATGGAACTTTCAAAAGCTGGTATTGCCTAGTCCTGAAAAATTCATTCTCCTATTTTAATAACTGCTAAAGATAGTGTACTTTAGATTAAATCAAACTGACATTTTCAGAACATGAGAGCAGACATTTTGGTTAGCTTTGTGCTTAGATCATGTACATTTTCCTCATTTACAATATCAAAAAAAATTTCAGCCACATTGCATGAAAGTAACAAAGAGGTATGCCAACATAGTAGTATAGTCTGATTTGGAGATTTATTAGTATAGACTGATTTGGGGGATTTTCTTAATACCAACTGATTTGGAGAATCAGTAGTATAGACTGATTTGAAGATTTTCGTAGTATAGACTGATTTGGGGATTTAGTAGCATAGTCTGATTGGGAGATCTTTGCAGTATAGACTGATTTGGAGATTTAGTAGCATAGTCTGATTGGGAGATCTTTGCAGTATAGACTGATTTGGAGATTTAGTAGCATAGTCTGATTGGGAGATCTTTGCAGTGTAGACTGATTTGAAGATTTAGTAGTATAGACTGATTAGGAGAGTTTGGTAGCATAGACTGATTTGGAAATTTTGGTAGTAAAGACAGATTTGGAGGTCTTGGTAGAATAGACTGATTTGGAGATTTTGTTAGTATAGATTTATTTTGAGATTTTGTTAGTATAGACTAATTTGGAGATTTTGTTAGCATAGACTGATTTTTAGATTTTGGTAGTATAGACTGATTTGGAGATTTTGGTAGTATAGATTGATCTGGGGATTTAGTAGTACAGTAGTCTACCTCTTGAACACCCCCCTGACCAGATGTCACCCTCATCTTACAGCCAGAATTCCTTGGCACCAATGAGCTTGTATTCAAAAGTAACCCTCAAGAATGGCCACCCCTCTAACATGTCCAGTGGCCAGCATATTAGTACAAAAATGTTTCCCTCACAATCGTCTACTTTTATTTCAGATGTATCCAAAACCAATAATTAATTCATATCATGATCTAAGGTAAGTAATCAGATTATCTCTATTGTCAATAAATGTCTCACATTGTCAAGTTTCCGTTACTGAAAGAAGTGTTGAATAAAGTACATGTAACCCAAACATTAATATTATATCATTGTCTACAACATTTACAGGAAATGGGCCCAACAATGTTATGACACAGTTTGGTGTTTGACACGTTGAGTTCTTCTCTTTGATGATTATAACCAGACATAATTGTCAATCATAACGGGGTCAGCATAGACAAAAATAGATTTTGTGCATCAACACACATGCTGAGAAATTAACCTTGAACTAGACATTGTACCAGAAAAAGAATGAATACTCAATTGCTTCCATTATGAAGAAGACATTTCATCCACTTTACAGTTAGCAACATCTGAATAAATCATTGCCAAACATTAACATGTAATCACATAAACAGAGACATATTATTTTAGAAAAAAAGTTGGTTATTCTACTTGACAATATTGGGTGAAGTGTGGAGGAAAGGACTTGCTGAACAATTTTTTGTTGAAAAGACTCAAATAAACAATGTCGTAACTAATAGGAAAGTTATTCAGCAGCAGTGGGAAAATAGAGCAAATGGAAAGAGAATTAAGTATGTACCAAGATGTAAATGACATTTTTGAATGGTTTTGCGATGTGCATGACAACAACACCTGCTCACATATCACACGCCAAGAATAAGAACTACTAATGTATATTTAGTTGAAATAAGTCTATTATTATAACATGAAGAACGTTTAAATAATTAATGTGACCATTAAACGAAGATACTAAATGAAGATACTAAATGCTTTGAAGCATGTAGCTTTCTTACTATGTACATTACATATACTTCTCACAAAAAATGTAGTTCCCCTCTGAAAAGGCCACAACTGATTTGAATCTATTGGTAGTAAAGACTGATTTGTAAATTTTGGTAGTATAGACTGATTTGGATATACTGATAAGATAAGACTGATTTGAAGATTTTGGTAGCTAAGACTGATTTGAGGATTTTGGCAGGATAGACTGATTTGGAGATTAGTAGTATAAACTGATTTGGTGATTAAGTAGTAGTTTAGAGATATTGGGCAATTTAGTAGTACAGTAAAACCTGTCATTAGAGACCACTGCTATGAGAGACCACCTGTCTTGAGAGACAAGGTTCTCCATGAACAGATTTATTGATTATATAGTGTTATGACCTGTTATGAGAGACAAATATGTTTTGGCAGAAGGAGTGGTCTTTCAAGACAGGTTCCTCTGTAATGTGAAGTCTGCTACATTTAGTAGCATAGACTGATTTGGACATTTAGTAGCATAGACTTATTTAGACATTTAGTAGCATAGACTGATTTGGACATTTAGTAGCATAGACTGATTTGGACATTTAGTAGCATAGACTGATTTGGACATTTAGTAGCATAGACTGATTTGGAAATTTAGTAGCATAGACTGATTTGAACATTTAGTAATATAAATGATTTAGAGAATGTAACAGTTACCTAATGTAGGTTCAACAACTACTTGAAATTCATCTTGTGGGCTTTTCTTTCTGTAACAAAGAACACAGAAATATTAGTGTTTCTCAATGCTGGCAACATGTCTTACTAACATTTCAGACCTAGTTTTAAGTTTGCTCTTCAAAAGCTCACTATGTAGAAATCTTTATAGATGTACAACATGTCAATCAATGCTGAGAAAAAATCTGTAAATCTAACAATAAACTGTAATCTTAAAATGTGAAATTTTTTAAAAAATTCCTTTCCCTGAGTGACAGAGGTACAAAGAAACAGCAATAAATGGTTTATTTTTTCAGTCGTGATGTTTTTATATTTATTTTGTATCAATTATGAATGCATTTAAAACTGTAGATGTACCTAGGTATCCATGCTATTACCTACAGGCATCTTTTTACAATAAACAAAAAGGCATTACATATGATATAGTAGAATAGGGACATTTATTTTCTTCATTCAATCAATTCACAAATATATGGTTTGATTTTTCACAATTAACTTACAGCCTGAAGTTAAGCACTGCTCCTGCATTTACAAGGAGTGTTCTGAAATATAAAAAAACAGAGTTCATTATCTCTATTGAGATACATACTACAGACTTCTAACTACTACACTGCATATAAAATATATTGATCTCTAATGACACCAGTGGCCTTTGTGGTTAAAGCATCTGCCTCGGATGCAGGGGTCATGGATTCAAATTCAGGCTGAGTCACACTAAAGACTTTAAAAAATGGCACTAGCATCTGCATCCCTTGGCACTCAGTATTAAAAGGTTAGTTTAGGAATGGTCAGCCTGGTGTCAGGATAATGTGGCAGGGTGGAACATGATGCTATATGTCTATGGCATGATGTCTCAGTGTTAGAAACTACCACACAGCAGACAATATGACTGAAATGTTGTTAAAGTTATCTTAAAAAATCTAAATCACACACACACACACATTGATCACAGTTGTACAAGGAGAATTATCTCCCTGTGCCCACTTGTTGGTTTTGACCAGATTCTCTTTCACAATGGTATCAGTTCACCAAAATTAAGAATGTTGGCAAGCAAGAATGAATATATCATGCAAAGATATGTTTTATTTTCCAATAACTGTATTCGTATTTGCCCATCCTGAAAAACACCACTACATCAATAAAATATAAAAAAGTCACTTCACAAGTGTCTCATTTTTCATTAAAATAGTAATTTTTTTTTACAAAGTATTAATTAGAAATAAAACAGACACTGAAATAAAATCTTCAATATTGCCAAATTAATTCTTTTCCATTAAAATATTTAATTTTATTGAAGATCTATAAAATCTGGCCAATACCATATGTACTTGTTTTTGTTATGTCAAACTATACAGACCCAGATTCATAAAGCACTGGCAGATCTGGGTCTAGCAGTTTGTGAGGAGCAATTAGTAGAACAAAGAACAGGGACCCTGTTATGCTGGTGAATTATGCTACTGTTGATCTGAGTATGTTATTTGTTGTTCGACTTGACTTAAAAGCCAGTATACATATATGGTAAATAAAGTTCTTTTTATCTATTACTTACGTGCACAGCTAAGACAAATTGATGCATTGTTTATCCATGATATCAAACTAAAACAAATTACTCCATTATGCATACTGACAGGGCCAAATTAAGGCTTTATGGGGCCCTTGGGCACTTAAAATGATGGCCCTTATTGATCTACAAATACATCCTGACAGCAGTCCTTCAACTGTCCTTTATATGTGAATAACTAATATAACTATGCCGTATTAGGAAAAGTAGTAGACAGTTTAGAAATAAATATGGTTTATTTAAACACATGCAACTTATACTATGGCAAACACAGCAGTCTGTGGCACATACCCTCTATGCCCATCCCTCTTAATTTGGCCCTGTGTCCCTGATATCAAGCTAAGGCAAAGTTCTGCAAAGTGCATTCCTCATATCAAGCTAAGGCAAATTCCTGCATACAGTATCCTTGATATCAAGCAGGGCAAATCCCTGCACAGTAAACGATTGATATCAAGCAAAGACAAATTATACATGATCAAAAATATGTGATGATCATAACATCATCAACATGATGGCACTTTTTACCAAGAGGTATCTAAACACTGTCAACTCTGGAAGAGATTTGATTAGCAATGACAATGTGGTTGTTACTTGTCTTTCATATTAAATAATGATAAGGTGTGCTTCTAGTAACATAACTTACCCTATATTAATGGCCCTAATCTTATAACATTTTATCATGTACATGTATTCAATAACAATAAAAATAAATTGTACTGCCTGTGCCCATTTTTCACCTCCCAATTTGTAACTTTTGATTGTTATGAATCTATGATTTTAAGTTAAGTAATGGCTTCATGTCTTTTAATGAAATCACAGTAATTCTAAAACAACTGCTAAATCCTAAAGTCAGAGCACTTTGTAATTCCAATAAAGAATTGAAATAAAATTTTAAAAATCCTCTAATGGAATTGAATACAACTACCTGACTCCACTAAGACTGATGTTTATACCAGGGATACTCAATTCTCAAGTAAATATCCCTTATATGAAAACTTAAGATGCAATTTCTGAAGCAGAATGAGGGTTGAATAATCATTTTAAAATCACTTTAACTTTGTCAACAAGATCTATTATTATTATTATTATTATTATTATTATTATTATTATTATTATTATTATTATAGTGATGATCATTAGAGTTTTGATTTTTGAAAAGTTTATTGTATCTTAAACTTCTGAGATAATGTCTGCCTTTGTCTCTCTCATTCAAAATTTTGCCATGATGGCCCAACCTAACAGCAGCTTCATCCAAAGCATTAGTAAGCTCCTAGTGATGTAGTCCACATAAGGTTTCCAGGTGTTATTCTTGCCTTGGAGTAATGCTACTTTCCATGCATGTGTCAGCAATTTCAAAAATGGTTATTAATAGATGTATATACAGGTGTTCTGTTCTGACAGGGGTTAATACTAAAAATGTGAGTGTTCTGAAGGATTTAATGACATGGGTCAAATGAAGATGGATTTTACTTACTATCCAAATACCAAGTTCGGTTGAAATATATTTAATTTTATTAATTACTAGCAAGCGTCTGACAGTCAGAGATGATCAGAGTGATGAAACTTCAGTAAGAAATATGACCCAAAACGGTTTATTCTCCACTACAAGTATTGTCAGAAAGAATTAAAAAAAGCGAAGAAGTAAATGTTGGTTTAAGTTTAGCGCCAAGCCTTGAAAATCTCTACACGCTTTTTATTAGATAACATATAAAAACATACACAAAAACAAGATTTCAAAAACAAACTCCATAAAATTACAAAATAAAATTATGCTGTCAATAAGGAAGTAAACATTATTATGCCTTTAAGTTAGTTTTTGCAGTCAAAATTAATGCCTTGTACGAAGAAGCACTCTTGACTTTGAAAGACGTCGCAGTGTACGAACCACTTAAGCATATATGAATGCATTTTATTAATTTTAAAACCTATTGATCCTAAAATTACACGAGTTTTGACTACGCTCCAGATTATTGTTTATTTATTTATCTTTTGGTGAAAGCAGTAAACTATATTATAATAATAATAAAACGTCACACAAGATATTGGTAGCCCTCGAAATTACGTTTTCACTCAACCTGGCAACTTACCCGACCAATATCAGATCCGAAATCATGATTTTACTTGTACAATTATTCAGTAACAAATAGAATATGTATTGTAAAAAATGAAGCTATTCTTTCTGCTTTTAAACATGCAAAGAATATGATTTACATATTGAAAGAAAACCAACAAAAAGTCCTAAAAGACTATTTATGGCCTGGTTCACGGATCACAAGGAACTTATTTGTAACATTAACCCAAGTTGCTGTAAGGGTACCAGCCTAAAGTAGCTAGTCGCCGAGGTAGTCTGGTTCTCAGAATTACCTATAAGAGTGAATAAGGTGGCAGGGTCCTGTTTCGTAAATTGGCCCCTGAAATTTCTTAACTTAAAGGCTATGGTGTGACTTTTTCAGCTATTATCATTTAATAATTAAAGACACGGATATATTTGTGAACTAGGTGTTTCGGGCTTGTGTTGTTCTTAAACTTAAAGTCAGGCATGTTCATCTTCCATGGTTACTCTGCAATATGTTGATAGTGATATACCAATAGTTGGCTAAGAAGAGCTAGCCTCCCACAGCAGTAAACACGTGGGTTTGGGGCAAATAGAATATCTCAAAAACGGCTTGGATGACAAGCATTTTCAACTGAATCATTAGTACATACTGTTTTGCAGAATTGTCATCTGGGGCTTGTGTTTGCACTATGAGCACCACATGGTGTTAAAAATGACCTTCGGGCATGAAAATGCAGGTATAAATTTGGGGTTCGGGTGCATAAACTTCTGCTAGGAAATGCCACTGACTTCTCTGGTCAAGTAGATAATATTTTATGCTTTGTTTTAATACAGGTATCTAAAAATATGGACCTTCTTGACCTCGCTTGTGTATTTGATTTTTTTTAATGATTTTTTTTGTACTATCTCACTGATTGCGGCATTAAATTTGGACATAAAAAAGACACTTGCCCACTAAGACAGATGACCAGTTTTTCACCGGGGGGGGGGATTTAATTGGAATATCATCGGACTTTTCTGCTAAATCAAGAAAGAAACCCCAGAGGTAATTCGTCGCCGTTGGGAACAACATTCTGAACTTCTTTCGTTCAGTGGCGGGAGAAAGAGACTAGAAATGCCGTTGGCTTCCTGTTGTGACCTGAGTGGTATGCTCCGCCGCAAGCGAATCACCAAAAAGTCAACATTCATATGTATTTCTACAATAATTTCCGTGGTTATTTCACGCCATGACGGAAATGGCCTAGCCATGTTCCGACGGTAGAAGTTGTAAATTATGGACTGATTAACAAATCTTGCTACCTAGTGTCACAAATGTTCCCTTTAAATATTGGACTGCACATGTATACAGTGCGGACATAAAAAAAAAACACTTTACTGGTTATGCAAGCGCACCATCGTTCCCACATGCAGGAATTAATTCTCCTATTACCATGTTATTTCGTAATTACACATAATTGATTGTAAAAGTTAAATTTAAATCTTACCGAACAAGGTACTCACAGATTTATGACATTGTTATAAAATATGTATTTCATCATAACTATTGAAAATTCAAGCTAGATGAATTGTGTGGATAATTAATATCAGTAAATGAATAGTTCCCTCTTAATCGAAGGTCAAGGGATTATTCTTATTATTGCAGTTCAAAAAATGATCCATAAGCAAGAAGCGGATGGGGAGGGGGCGGACTGCATCCCCGACATTGTATACAAGTTTAATTAAAAAATATCCCGCGCCAAATACGTCCATCGGCTGAGAGATCGTGAGAGAAAAAAAAAAAAACAGTTAAGTCGTCGCCTGCGTTTGTTATTGTTTATGTGTGTCGGGTGACAATTCCTCCAGCCTTGAGCTGACTATGGAAATCTCATGCAGCTAAATTAGGTCGACAACGACTTGCGGCAATTAGGAAATATCTCCCCGCTCTTGATTTTGTCAAGCATCAACAACAACAGCAACAACATCAGAAATTTTGAGTGAAATCTGTAGAAGATACAGCAGAATTATTTAAATCAATTGTCGAACCAACTATAAATATTGCTCATGCGATAACGTCATCATAGCAAGTTATGGGAGCATTGCTACCACAAATTCAAGATGTTAAAAATATTGTCGAGGATCTATCCAAAACAAAATAAAAACTAGATATTTTACTCCACAAGGCTATACACGTTATGATCGTTCCAGCTGCAACTGCTGTCGCAGGATATCAGCTGTGATATTAGCTTCTAAAACCAGAATTTTACAACACTCCAGGACGAGATTTATATACTATCGTATTTCCTGAGCGATGCGATATTACAGCAATAAACGAAAATACAGAAAAAAGTATAAAGATTTTGTAGAAGAAGTTAATAATTTGTGAGGGATTGCTAGAATATCAATTCCACATCCACGCTGTGATTTGGACGAATGAGACAACCAGCGCCCCCCCACACACACACTACGCGGCGGTGATCTCAACGACGGAGACAACCAACATCACCATCCCCCACGTGGCGGCGATCTGGACGAAGGAGACAACCATCACCACCATTACCATCACTACCATTACCATCACTACCATTACTACCACCACCAGATTCTAATCCTAGTGCCACGGAAGTGGTCTTGCCATACCTAGTACATGTATAAAAAGGGTAAGTGGCCTTGTAACCCCATGTCCCCTGTAACGTCCTCGAAGACGTTGATCGACTAGAGATATAAACTGGGGGCGACCAGCTAGTAATAATTCCCCTGAAAATATCAATGAAGCAGCTTCTACAAGTCACCGATAAGCATTAATATACATGGCATCACCAGTAAATAATCGCTGACAAATCTGAGTTAGAGTATGGATGAAAATCCAAGATGGAAGGAGATGACGTATGCAATATTCATCTTTGTACTGATGTGTCAACAGTTCCTTGTTGAATAACAGAAAATAATATTTTAATTTGAATATTATATTTCTGTTAAAACAAACTCCACCTTAAATAATCTCTTATTTTTGTTTTTCATCTTGTCGATGAAAGTATGGGGGTTGTGATTACTAAACACAATACTTTGAGACGGAGCTGCACTAATGTAAGCATCAAAATGTTGTAATGAGACTATCAAAGCCAAACATTTCTTGTCGATTGTTGAATAATTTGTTTGGTGCTTATTTAATTTCTTAGAAAAATAGCACATTAGATGATCAACACCATTTCTATCTTTTTGAATCAAGACCGCTCCATCCCCAAGATCACTTGCATCAACAGATAATTTAAATGATTGACTGAAATTTGGAGCTGTAAGAATTGTTACACTCTTAACTATGGCGTTGAACTTATTAAAAGCCTCCTGACATTTATTTCAGTCCAATGAAACAACTTGATTTTACTTCTCAATAAATTTGTCAGGGGCTCAGCAATTATAGAAAAATTGGAACAAAATTTCCTATAGTATCCAGCCATACCTAAAAAACGCATCGGTTGATGTTTACTGACAGGCACAAGGAATTCAGAAATAGCCTTGACCTTAGCATCTATAAGTTTAACTTGTCCATGTCACACAATGTGTCATAGAAATGGTACACAAGAACAACAGAACTCACTTCTGATAATTCATTGTCAAGCTTGTGTCAATGAGTCTGTCAAAGAATTAACGAATTGCTGCTAAATGTATTTTCCAGGTGTCGTTGTAGATGATGACATCATCGATGTAAGCATTACAATTACCTAGACCAGAGGTAATGTGGGAAAGGAGTCGTTGAGCTAGAATCAGCCTTTTCTCTTACTACTAGTAGTGAGGGAAAAGGCTGATTCTAGCTCAACGACTCCTTTCCCACAGGTAATCATATCCACTACACGTTGAAAAGTACTAGACGGAAGCCTTCATACCAAACGGCATCTCTTTATGTTGATAAAGTCCATCTTGAGTCACGAATGCCGAAATTTCATTTACCCTTTCCGTCAGTAGAATTTGCCAAAATCCTTTCAGAAGGTCAAATTTGGTGACATACTTGGCATTTTCAATTTTATTAATGCAGTCATCGATTCTTGGTAATGGAAATTAATATGTTTTGTCACACTGTTCTCCTTCTTATAAACGGTGCTCATGTGGAACGTTTTATCTGGTTTCCGAATAGGTATACATGGTGAACTACAATCACTTTTACTGGGCTCAATGAAATCATTCTCCAACAGATACTGAAATTTCAACGTTGAATTAAATTCATCACAAGGCGAGAATCTAAAATTGCGATAACGGTACACGAGCCGACGATAAGTGCTGCCATATAAATATCCAACCCCTATAAGACCATTTCATGGAGACTTCGGCAAACTTTGTAATTTGCTCGGCATTTTGATCACGTGGCGGGTGGTCAACTGACCGCAATATCCAATCGATAGCTGGTAGGCAAATAGTCTGGTCCCCTGCTTAGTATGCTCCCTAGTATAGTATAGCGGAGTGCATCGCAGGGAGCATATTAAGCAGGGGACCAGACTAGTGGTCAAAACAAGGCGGACAATTCAGCATTAGCATCAACTGTTCCAACTACTTCAGCTTCGTTTATAGAGTTAAAAAAATGCCTATTCAACAGCGATGATGCCACATGTATTGACGAAATTTAATATTGGAACCATCCTGTCTTGTTTTCTGGATTTTATAGCCATACGAGAGAGTAGTTATGAGCTGTTTTACATCTGGGCATGTACATGCGAGTATGGAAACGGTTTCGATGTTAAAATTTAATCCCTTTTTTTTTTACCATAACACCGCATTTCATAAATCGAGTTTCGTTTGCCAATAAAAGGAATTTTTCATATTAATCCGCAGTATAACAAACCTGGAATATTTTTCGACGGTAAAGCTGCAGAAGTCCCAGGCATTTAGCGGGCATTTCTTAATTTGTTTTAATCTGATACGTCTAAACAACAATGTATGCAATTTTGTTATGTACAGAT
Source organism: Potamilus streckersoni (assembly GCA_016746295.1). Lineage (NCBI taxonomy): Eukaryota > Metazoa > Mollusca > Bivalvia > Unionida > Unionidae > Potamilus > Potamilus streckersoni. The sequence continues at coordinate 504,928 of JAEAOA010000678.1, forward strand.
GCCTACCAGTGTTTGATTGGCTGGAGTATAAAGTGACTCGGGAGGTTTTTCGGATAATTACGGAGCAACTCGGTTAAATCCGGTATGAAATGGGCTATACCGTGGATCAATCATTGATTCGAACTGTATTAAGATGGCCAGAAGTGGTATCCCAAGCACCAGCATGACTACTTCAACCACAGTGCACCGACTATCAGACAAATGAGAGGATATTTTTAAAAAGATTCAGGGTAACAATTATATCTCCCGTAGCCTACCATATATGAATAAACACATACAAATCGGTGTAGTGACACCGCTGCTACTGAACTTCTTCCGCATCTTCCGACGTTGTATGATACTGGAGGAGAAAGAAAAGGGCTTTATTCTGACGCAAAGTTTAAATCATTTCTTGATGTGGGTGCACCTGAGTATGATCAGGAAACCGATACGCTGAGACAGTTATTTTCCAATTACGTAAATAAATATTTCAACGACTATGTGAACTAACAAAGCGTTGCGCGGATAGAGCATCTAAATATGGTAATACACGATTTTGGGTATGTGTACAGAGCCCACATACACCAAACTGAGCTCAGAATCGAAACCAAAGGTTGTTTCTCGAGTACTTTAAGATGACCTAGGCAGTGTTGCCTACGTTCAAAATACCAGGATTTAGCATGAAATAGCGAAGTAAAACACTAAACGATATCATCGATGAATATTTTCCCAAACTCATTGAACGTTGGAACGCAATATCCCGTCCTCCATGGAAACTAAAAAAAATATAACGACCCAAACATGGGTGGACGACATATATCGACTGGGTTTGTCATGATCACTTCGACGATTTCGGTCAAAATAGTTGCTACTGTTGTCGACGGAAGCTATCAAGCAGATTTTAAACAATCAAAACAAACAACCAAAGGCTATATTCAATACTCTTTTACCCCACAGGCGCCCACGGGCTACCTGATTAATATAGTTTCCGTAAATCAGGTGTATTTACAAACGTAAAACCCTCGTTGTCCCGAATACACTTTTGGCCTCACCGACCAACATAATTATCTTTTGGACACGAGAAATGAAGTGCTCTAATCGTTCTTTTTTCTGCAGTGAACATGACATAATCTGTATTAATAACAAAACCAACGGTTTGACAATTTCTGATCACACCCTCTCGCGATGGTTCATAATTGCTGATGACATGATGTACTTGGAAATCTTGCGTTTGACATGGTTGTGTTCCAACTTTATCGTCGTAGTTTCCTTGCTCCATTTGTATAGTAAATATTACTTATCTAAATTATAATCGATCGGAGAAGAAACAAAAACAACAATAATTTGGTACTGGATCACCGACTTTACTCAGGGTCGTTTGATAATATTATCAAGGATATCGACATCAATGAGCATCCTTAATGCTAGCATCAGGACAGGTCTTAGCTGATAAATCAGCTGGGGATGATCCCGAAAATCTAGCGAGTTAGTCGCTAGCATCCTTATACCTGTATTTAAGATTAGAGAAGTGTTTTAGCAAGAGGAGTTAATTGTGTCCCGGCCATCATTTTTTCTTATCATTATATCGTTTTAGCGCTCTCTATTGTCTACCTCCACATTCACGCACAACATCGTCGCCCCCAGACCAAAATGTTACATTTCAAATACGGTTTTGGTCCTGGACTCTCATTTTAAACACTTTGAATGTGATAAGCACAATAGGTACCGTAACACGCCATATTACACGGGATAGTTTGATTCAATATGCAACCATTTACTATGATTCTTTGCTCGAGCCATTTGCAGATGAGTTAAATTAGAATTTAATTTAAGATATGCATATATTTTACTTACTTATATAACGGAGGAATTCACACGATTATCTGCGATCGGGGCTGGGACCCTTGGTCGTTGGAGCGGGCGATTCAATCTTGACAGATTGACAACGACTCCATCCTCACCAACCCTGGGTCCAAAAGACGTTGACGGAACTTGATCGTATCCGCGGAGCCAAGAGCGAGTTTAGACGTGATGGAGCAATTTATGTCTGGTCAACATTAAGAGTCAGACCCATGTCTTTGTCCTTGGACAAGAATGACAAGGACATCGCTCCTGGTGCTAATCACCAAATTGATGCTACAATGAATGAGCAGCAAAAATCGTGGATTATTTACAGGGGGGACAAATATAGCTTTTTCAGAATAACATTTATCGTTTCCCTACTCGACGACAACAGCGATGTAACTTAATTATTCGTGATAAATGTGACTGTTCGTGAGTCACGAAACCACGGGTGGGGTGGAGTGACTGTGTTAGATAGAACTTTGAGACCAGGAATGTTAACTGGAGTTTACAAACCCTATCACAAGAAAGCATATCCAATAAATGCAGTGATTTATGCTATTTATCAGTTAAATGAGCCTCATGTTAACGCGTTTGTATATTTGAATATATTTGTGAGATTAGTAAAATGGTGTCTGTCGTTGTTTCAGAGTGATGATGAGAAAGGACGATGTGATCAATATATGCGACCGTGCGGTGATCTATATCGTGTTAAATCTCTTCATACACCGATGACTGAAGTTGCACGAAAATATACCCACGACAACGAAGAGATAGATCGATTACTAAATAATTATTTTGCTATTTCGTCTGTGGTCGCTCATTTTGCCCAGAAGAAAATTCATGGAGACCAACATCGAAAGAATATCTCAAATATATTCAGCTATCGTCTGTCGAGTGTGGGCATGGAGGATTGTGGCATACAAAATATGATTTCAACGAAATTATCTCCGTTGATATGGTTGCATGTTACCGTGGAAAGATTCGTGTGATGGGTGAGTTTGCATTGTATTTTAAACGATTTGGGCATCCTCCCCTGACTAGTGTATCGATAAATTGGCCCCTATCCGACTTGATAGGATTTGCATTCTTTAAGTCATTTGAATTTGCTAAGGGGATTCATCCTGTAATTGTGGCTTGGTTTGGTCGATATTTTAATAAACCTAATCCAGAGATAAATCTAAACGATTACTGTGCGAGAAATGAACGTGTACGGCTTCCAGTAGCAGTATTACGATACATATTTGATGCAGATATACTGTTATCGCTGACATTGAGTGAGGTCACAAGCCGAGAAAAAAAACAGCGGTATTGAGATGTCACTTGCAAAGGATTATTGTAGAAAAATCATTGGCAAATATACACAGGAGCATCATCGTATCACAGTGGAAGATGTACACGATTAATTATCAATAAGGCTAAACTTGATTTGATAGTCAATGACACAACGAGCAGGGGCACACTTGAATATATAGAGAGTGTATTTTTGAACAATGGGACTAAGCGGGGTACTATTGTATGTTAATATAAATGGAATTCACCTCGATATACTCATTTAAGATCTTTGATGCTAGTGTATGTTTTCATCAATCTGATACCAATGATAAACAGATTTCTCGATACAGCGGTCAGAGTCGCCAAAGATTCATTGTATATCGATAAAACAAATATTAGGATGTTAGATGAACATGATATAAGGGCAGGAGATGTTCCATGGGTTAGCTGGCGAGTCAAAAATGAGATGATACTTTCATCATTCGGAATCTGCAGATTATAAGCCGATACCTAAATATTACAGGAACACAAATGTCGCAACTATCCTCAGCACCACTTGCGCATAATCCTGTTGCTAGGCATAAAACTGTTTATCTTAATTGACCAGGCGGTTTCTTTCCATGGAAGGGAGACGCATGGATTTGTTTAGAGGGTGGTAGATAAATTTTCCATATTGCCTGTCGTCCTAACCAATATGCAACTTCAGCACGTGTGACCCTTGTAGCGTCAGCAAGTTTACTAATAGCAGCCCTACCATCCAGTATCCCTTTGCGCTATAATAAATGGACTCCATTATTATTGAAATAATCGGCCTATTAATTACCCAGGACCTAAGACTAATTTGTCTTTCATCGCAGATCTTACCAGCCAATTTGCTAGCGATTCTCGCAGATTTTTATTTTTTACCATCTTTAACGAGTGTATCAGCAACACGTATATGATAATGCGTTATTTTAAATCTGGACTTTTATTCGCGACATGAACACGACAAGCCTGATCAATTTCATTCACTAGAGACTCTCCTGGTTTGGGTTGATTTCGCTTATGTCGTTGGATATTAAGTCGAGTTGCAGGGCCACAATATTTATATCCATGAAGATGTTTTTCGCCAGGATACTTAGCCCATGGACTCCCCGGTAATTTTTCAAGTGAAGCAGCATTATCACCGTCCACTTCTCACGAGACGAAATAAACTTCTTTATTGGTGCCACATTTCACGGACTTTCCTGTAAATGCGTGCCTTTTATTCCTCGTTGTTATTGCAGCTAATTCACTGGTATCAGTAAATCCCTTGCCAGAACACAACATAAATTTATAGTATTTGTTATATTTGAACTAATATTGATGTCATTGATTTTCCAGCGACACGAGAAATAAAACCTATCAAGCACCCTCCAACATTGCCAAACTCTATTCGAGCATTTATTATAGGGCCATCTGGGTCTGGAAAGCCTCAATTGCTCTCCAACATGACAATGAGAAGGCTTAAGTGGATAAGTTATATTAAGTTGTACCATCCGTACATGATCAACAATGCTACAGTGTGCTGATAGATTTTAATGATAATGCAGTGGAGATTGTAACCGATAAATAGGCCGGAAATGATATTATCACTGATATCGATGAGGCTCGGTCGGTGACGGGGATATTAACAATCTTGTAGTGTGCGATGACGTGATGTTAGATAAACAAACAAATCCAGTTCGAATATTTTCTCGAGTCAGACATAAAGACGCCGATATTATATATTACTCAGCGATATACTCAAATACCTAAAGTAGTAAGAGATAACTGCAATCTTCTGGCGGTATTTAATGGGATTGACACGCTGAAAAATATTCATCGAACTTGGTGCTCTGGTGATATAGATATAAACAAATTTAAAAACTTTTTTTCACATGCTCAGGTGACCCATATGGATTTGTCACGATAAAAATTTGTATGACCCCAAATAGAGGTATCGCATTGATCTCGATACAATTTTTGGTTGAGACAGAAACCCACATTTTTTATCCTCCGCTCACTCGTCGTCGTCGCTACAACCACATCAACAAAATCACTTTAAAGCCGGAGGAATTGTCGCCATTTGCTTGACGCACATAAACAATAACAAACGAGGGCGGCTGCACTTAACCGGTTTTCACGATCGGTCAACCAATGGACATACTCGGCTCAGAATATATTTTGCTTGTACCTGTATACAATGTTGGGACCGCAACTTGCTGGTTTATCTAGCTCCTTGTATTCGATTTGATTTCACTTACAGTTGGAAGATTTGGCCCACATAGCAGCGGGGATGGGTGGAAGCGGCTGACGACATGATTATTTCGAGGTCAGTAAGCAAACAGTCTATAGATATTTGTATACACATGTCGACTGACAATGGGGACAAATACGCCCTGTAGCAGTGATCTTACAAAATAAATATCAAAACGAGGCTGTATGGTCCACCCTCTGCTGCTCAAGAGTTAGAAAACTACATATTTTTGAACGTTTATCGTTTAAGTTGTTATCGTTCTTCTTGTTGATTTGGCCACAAGCATTTAATAAGGAATAATTTTCTTGATTAGAACTTTATATAAAATACCCAAAACAATAAAATGAACAGTTTGTTCTCTTCCAGAATATATAATGTTTCTTATAATAAAAAAGGGCTAGGCCTTGAACTAAGATATTAGTAAACAAACTATTATTAACTTTCAAAGGTGGCAAAAGCACATACATACTCAATTATATCATCAATCATGGACAATAGTCAAGCACACACACACACACACACACACACACACAGATGTCTGGCTTTTCTACGTATCTCAGATTAATTTTCTGTCATCAACATTGGCGCAAAATGCTTACCAACTTTGTCCGACTGAAAAAGTAAAATACTACAATACTTACTCTTTGAAAAGAGGCATTTGTCTCCAGAACATTCTGTTTAAAATAATGCTAAACCTTGACCAACGGAATACTTACCTGTGTTTTCATGACTTGCAATATGTTGGCCTATTCTGCCCATTGCTTTCAAAAGATGCAAGATTTATGAATTAGGATTAGGAGATGAAACGCATTACTTTGGACTCTTTCAGTCAGTGTTTCGGCCGATGCATTAGGTCAGGTTTATAGCTGGTTTTACAAAATTGAACATAACAATGCCACTAAATGGCAAGAGATATCACGCAAACTAAATTTCATACAAGCATTAGTAAAAGTTCTACATCTTATTAACATAAACTATTATGTTGAAGAAAAAGAACAACGAATATGATATGTGTTTGCAACGTCTCGTTTATAGGGAAAAATAAAGAATTTAGAAGCAAACGATAAACTTGTGAATTTGATCAGAAACCGTCGAGCGGCAAGTTGACAAGCTTGATAGCAGACGATAATGTAGGTGTGGGACAACTTCTAGCAAAATTAGAAACTTGGATCAAGATGCAATATTTCTATAAATGTATATTGAATAATGCTTTATTTGCATGATTATAAAAGATAAAATTTAAATATTTTTTTTTGTTTACAAGTTCAAGAATGTCATGGAGTGTGTCTTTATGTTGACATTTAGAAATAACGTTTTCAGATGTATTTAGAACAGAAATGTACGATATTTTCTACATTAATGAAAGATCATTCTTTCTTCATATAAATCGGACTATCGATCAAAAACAACACATCATTCAATTGCTCTACGCATTCTTTATATTGTAAGTCAGCTTATTTAGACAGAATAACATTAATACAAGTTTTAGGAAAATATATTTAACGGTTCCTTTCACCCATTGTTATTGTCAGTTTATTGAAGAGTTCTTGTTATGCCCAATTTATTGATAGTGCGCTTCTCATACAGAAAGAGAAAGACATCAAGCTGACCTACTTTTTGTGGGTGGGGGCACTCTTGCGATGTAGGTGTTACATCGCTAGTATTTGCAAAGAGATACTGAGTTCAAACTGGAAAAAGAAGTCAGAATCTGAAATCTTCAACGCAGAAATTCTTTATTAGATCAAATATCACTAGATATAGAAAACGTACAAACAAATAAAATTATACATTAAAGATGCACGATATAATTGTTATATTTAAGAATAAAGCTAACAAACTTCTTACATTCTGTAATTTCTGTATTTTGGAATTATATGCCGGATAAATGACAAATAATGCAAAAATGTATAAGAAATATATGTCACAACTGAAACCAAGTTATTTTCAATCAAATTTTTTATCGACTGTTTATTCTACAAAAGTAAAGTATTACTTTCTGTAATTTAAACGCATTTTATTCCTAAATAAGTCATTTTGTAGCATGAAGTTGGTAGCAAACCATTTTTACAAAAACCAATCTTAATATCATAAATTAACACAAATTCTAAATAACTTTAAACAATCCAAGATACACAATATTTAAAATTTAATATTGCATACTAAAACATATAACAGACTATTTAAATGTAAGCGAAATAATTTCTAAGTCTGTTACTTCTCAATGTACAAAGACACCTAGGCGTAATCTCTAAATTAAGACTAATGATATTTTTTACCTAGAAAAAAAAAGTCAGAATCTGAAGTCTCCAAAGCAGCAATTCTGACTAGGCTGTCGAGAGTTGAGTGTATATGTAGTTGTTCCTTCACCGACATACATTTACATTGTTCTTAATAGGACGTGGCTTACTCAGCCTCAGCTTATGTGTTTTTGGAACGGATGGATGGTCTTGCTTCAGGAAAAGCATGAAGACCATTTTACATTCCGTTTTCAACAATAATTTGCCCCGTCAAAAATTGCCTGAAATGCAGAATTCAGATTCTGGCTGAACCAATTTCAGTCATTATGCCTTTTTAAATGAGTGGCTGAGAATGTTTGTATAAATCGTTGCCTCGTGTATGTAGCATATTTGCTACCTTTCTTTATTAGAATATACAAGAATGCTATAATACCTAAGAGCTGTAGTATTTTCTACTGAAGATTCGTTTTGCAATAATACAGATCTAATAATGATATCCTTGATTAAAGGCATATAATTTAGAATCACAAAATATAACAATTCTAACAATCACCATCGTTTTTACAAATATATAAATTTAATTCATAATTTCAGAAATTGCATTTTCTAAAATTCCTTAAAAAATTACATCGTAACACAAGGTGTGGTGAGCAAGCAGATTTATTTCTGCTGAAGGTAATAGTTAAAGAACATTTGTTTTATGGAACCAACTGTTGCAGCAGATTTTTATGTAATGACTTATATAAACACAGAGAGGGGACAGTAAAAAGTACATGAATCTTTGAGTGCTGGTGGAAATGAAAACGTGTACAAAAAATTGCTCTTATCTGGTTTGAGTGCACCTTCCAAATCGCGTGCAAGCGAGATGCTGCTCTTGTAAGCCAGTTAGTTCCGCCACTTTTCTTACAGGTAAGAAACTGTCTGTATTTGTAAGATATTTTTGGTTATAGGGATTTTTCATGCTTTAAAACGACCGGGTGGTGTATTTTTGTAACAGTTCATTCTTAGATTGACGCGTTCGCAACGTTGTTGTATTTTGTGGAAGGCTGTTTAAAATTAAATTCTTTTGTTTTAGGGGTTGGGGGTTGCAGGATTTGTAATTAGTATATAATAATGTGAGAATGACGAGGAGGAGAATAGGGTAAAAAAATTGAATAGTTTAACCTGTTAAATAGTAGAGTATCAAGCCTTCTCCATAGACTGAGGGTTATTAGGCAGTCAGTCAAATCTATCGAACGTTGCAAATAATCTTGCAATGATTTCCACGTGGACTACAGTACTCTGATGTAGTGATGAGGGCGAAAGATATTAATTTTTTTAAAAAAGTTATGAAATTCTTTCTATAGCAAGTGGCAGAAGAAAATCATTTCATAATAAGTAGCGGAAAAGTTGTTCCTTTCCATAACAGATCTAACTGGTAAAATGTGAGCAAATGTTTGTTCTCAACATGACCGGGGGGGGGGTAGGCATGGTGCGGGAAAAACATGTATGGAAAAAAGCTGATAGTTTTTAAGGGTCTATGTTTGGATAGTAATCAAAAGGCGGTTACTGGATTGTAAATGTGATGTGTTCGGCTGTAGATCAAAATTTTAAATTTGCAACTTTCTTTGTCGCCATAAATTGTCTTCCATTTACTCATTAACCATTTTAGCATACAATTTTCCATTGTGCCTATAAACTGTTCAACCTTTTTCCCTAACCATTGTAACGTTATATTTTCCCTTGTCCCATAGACATTTTCGTCACTATAATACCATCCCCATTTTAAACATGTAGGCAAATTTATTATAGGTTTTTCCCTTGTCACACAACCGTCGCACCAAATCTCATATGGGCTAATGCTAGTCGCTTATAGGCCCCCATTAGAGACATACAACTATTCCCATGCCTCGAAATAGATGAAATATCCTAAATGTGAGCAAATGCTTTGATTTATAAAATCTTATGTGTTATCTTTATTGTTGCATAAGTTTCTTTATAAATTTTTTAAAATTGTATCGTATGGCGGTTGTACATAGGTGAAAAAGGTGAATCAGGACATACAGCCATCTTACTAAAGATTCAAAAGAGGGAACTTTGAGATCATGTTCACCGGGGATCCATTTGTATTATATTTGTATGACAGTTTGTTGTGAACAAAAACCATGAGACAATAGACAAATATTCTCTTATTATCACAAATAACGTCTTAAAAATATAAATTATATCTTCTGAATCACGGTTTCAATTGTTAAAATACACGCTAAGGGGAAAATTTTACCTCAGTTTAAAAGTTCTCATAACATTAATTCTAAAGGTTTTGGCTCGCTTTATTGTTGCCGATTACTATAAACATATATACGAAAGGTTAGACTCTTAAAACGAGAAAATGTTCTCATTACTTAAAAAAAATCGACTTTTAAATTAAAATTCTTGTCCATTCTTAGCATTTGGGGACGGATATTACCCCCAGTTAATATCCATTTAGCATTTGGGGACGCATATTACCCCCAATTAATATCCATTTAGCTTATGGGGACGCATATTACCCCCAGTTAATATCCATTTAGCATTTGGGGACGCATATTATACCCACTTAATATTCATTTTAGCATTTGAAGACGCATATTACACCCAGTTAATATCGATTTAGCATTTAAGGACGCATATTACCTCAGTTAATAAATTTGGTTATTCAAACTTTTTGCTCAGAACTAATCATTGACAAAATTAGTACGTAAGGAAATAGACGAAAATTTTCATTTCACTTTTATTATTTTGGCTAAATAAACAAAATAGTTGGTGAAACTCTTTATTTATAATGAAGTTCTAGTCACACCTTCACGTGATACTAGCTGAAAACAACATCAATACATTGTAGCTAAGAATACATAGGGATTTTTTTTGTATTTGGTTAATCTAGATTTAAATAAGCTTATATATTTTTATCAAATAAAATGATACACAAAGATCATTGCACTTGCATATAATGCAATTTGTGTGTAACTGGACTATATTTGTGCAAACACAAATACACATAAATATACCTTCATACCTAAAATATGCAATATAAACAAAGTACTTGTGGGTTTTTTTTATCGTACATTGGTGAAAAAAAGAATTTTAAATATTGAAAACTGGTGTAAATATACACAATTTAATAAAAATGAAAAATAATTTGGTATACATGTAAATAATACACAAGAGCTTGATTGTTTTGTGGGTTTTTTTTAAAAAAAAAACAAAAAAAAAACAACCCACTTTATGCTATTATGTGCAAAGAAAATTTGAACCACCCACTGTAACTTACTTACTTTTGTGCTATTTCGTGTAGTACATGATAAACATACTTTGTACATTACATATATATTTTGTTGGATTTGGGTGGATTGAATTGGATTTTGGTGTTTCATGTAACCCATTGAGTAGGATCTTCCTTTGTGCTCACAACTTTCATTTCCATGTAAACATGAGGCGTAATGTTACTGCCTTTTGTGTGCTCCAAGTGCCACATACTACAACTTTTATTTAAAGAGTTTTGCAAATCATAAAGAACGACATTCTCCGTACCGCAGTATGCTTCAGCGCAGATTGCCAAGTAGGTTTAATTAGTTCACAGAAACAACTGTATCAATTTGTGATACAGTCTATTTAAAAAAGCGGATGCACGTGTTGGTGTAAACAATTCGCTGTATTGACTATCCTGTCAAAAATGCCCAAGATTAAAGCTGAAAAAAAATATCGCCAACATCAAGAAGTTCAGAAGCAAGGTAAAGATGACACATCCTATTGGTACAATAATTAAAATGATAGACTTGTATAGTAAAGAATCAAAAGTAGGAAGCAATTAAACAGACACCTATTTTCGAATAAAATCTGAACATTTATTTTCGATGATACTGATTCACTCTATAACATTATAACGAATGGATTATTAGAGTGAACAGTTACGTAAACTAGAATTAATATATCCGTAACTTGAAATACTTAAACAATGATGTTGACTGTTAAGGGATATCACTATTCGCAGTGAGGAACACGTACAATGCAGTACTCAAATTCGAGGTCAGTACAATGTAAGACCTCGGCCATGGTATTTGTGTTTTAGGCGTCGAGGTCTTACTGCCCAAGTAACGACGCTGTGTAGCCTGTTCCGGTGTTGATTAACATCAGAACACTAAGTCATAGGTTCAAGAATATCTCACAATTGGCAGCCCATATTGGTGCTTTTTTTTTTACAAATTAATATTACGTTTTAGTCAGATTTTATTTACTTGGATGTATTTTTCCTAATAAACGAATACGTTTTCACGTTCTGTTCGCCTACATTTCAGTTTGTTGGAATGCGATCGAAGCTAGGAATACCGAAATTGGTTAAAGGGATGATAGAATCTTGAACGAAACAAAACTATCTTGACACTTTCTTCCATATTAATATATTTGTATTCATTTCATTAGTAATTATTCTTCAGTTTAACCTAAACCTTCACTAACATAAATATCAGGGTCGAGGTCTTACACTGTAGGACTAAGTACAGAGTTGATTCATATATTGTAGAGTCGCAAAAATCATATCTCTCAGTAGAATAGAGCTTTTTGCACAGACAGAATTTGCACAATTCATGTTTCGGAGCCCATAACTTTAGTTTGGTGCCACTCAGAATAATCAGTGATGGCTTGATGACTAGAAAAATATCTTTCGAGTGAAATAAGCCATAGATTATGATAGTGTGCCTTCAAAGACAGAAATATTAGAAGGAAATTGAAGGTCAAGCATGGGATGAAGTTTTTGGCAGTTGCTCTGTCTCTTATATAGTATGATAGACAAGGTTCTTTGTCAGAACAGGTCATAGGGGTAATCTGAGGTAATTTTATCACTCAGTATGAATTTTTTTTGTCAGTTTGTTGTTTTTTTTTCAAACATCAAGCTCACCTGGAGCACCTGTATGTTCATTATAATGATACAAATGTTATAAAAATACAGATGTTACTGCATTGTGTTAACACATTATTTGCTCTACACAGTACTGTTGTGACAAAAATCAACTTTGAATGTTAACATTTGTTACCTGTTCTTGCTCTCTTCCCCAAAAAAAAGGTTACACAAAATGAATAATAGGAAACATGACATATCCTGGTTTGAAGCCAAAGTATTAGATATTTTAACAGTTATTTTGGGGTGGGAGGTCAAATTACATTCTTTATTGAAAGCATTATTAATCTAAACAATGCTGTTGCAACTCAGGGTATTCCCTTGGTCCTGTAATCATTCCCTTGAATGATTTGGTCTTGTAATATTTGGATTATATTATTATTCACCCTTATCAAATTCACTTTGCAGATTAAAGTAGTCAAGGGAACTGCATGCATTTGACTTTGTTAATATTTAAACTGATATGAATGTTTGATTAAAAGTATACATAAAAGCTGAAAGTTTTTGTTTGTTGATACATTCCTCTGCCAAATTATAAAAGTTATTATTGTTAGAAGTTAAATGACAAAATTAAAACTGTTAAAAGCATACTGAGAAATAGAGCATATCATTCAAATAAGATAATGCAGCTAGCTCTCTCTCTCTGTATATATATATATATATATATATATATATATATATATATATATATATATATATATATATATATATATAATGTTTATTGTCTTGGTCTCACTTCTCCCTGTTCTGGCCAAAAGGAGAAGTCACTTATCCCTAAAATTTAAGTCTAGCTTGACCCCTGAACTGGATGTAGTCAATTTTCAATTCTACTTATCTGCATCATTATTTAGTTGGCTGCTTTTGACATTTTGATTTGTAATATAATTTGAATATAGTAATACTTGAGTAAGCTTCTTTCTGCAGGTAATTACAGTTCACATCTTAAAACAACTGATTGTACTCATTATCATTGCCGTCTATACCTTGTTTTACATGATCATATGACAATGTGAAAAGTCTTGGTTGTTGAAAATGTTGCTTAAATAGGTTGATTTTCATGAACAGAGCACTGTAGAATTAAACTACTGATGAAGTAAGAACACCAATTAAAATTGAATGTACTTTTAAGATCATTGTATCATCCAACAATAATTACTTTTGTATCAATGTTGATATTAGTTAAAATGTTAACTGATTCAAACAGTTCTGAACACCTTCTTTACGAAGAATAGAATGATAAAATTAATCAAATATACACCCAAGTTGAAATCCCAGAGGGAATTTGGCATGGGGTAACCTCTTAACAGTGAGTGCATCAGTCTTGACATTGAGCGACTCACTGAGAAAGATGGAAAAGCGAGAGGAATGGAGGAAACTGGTAGTTCGATTTTGTGTGGTGCCCCTACGGGACTGATGTGATGATGATGATGATGAACCACTTACCATTGGGGTAGCAAAGTGAAGTGACCTTGCTTCAAGTTCTGCCTGTATATTCCATGTTTTCAGTAAAGAATGCACTATGATCTCCCACCCAAACATGATATGGAATGACATATGACCTCCCACCCAAGATAAAGAGGGACTCAATTATGACTTCATTGAATGAACTTATGATAAATATTGGTATATGCTTGATTGCCTATCAGCTTATAACCAGTCAAATGAAACTGGTGGCTGAAAAGCAAATTGTTAAAGGAAATTAAATCATACAAGCTTGAATTGTGTTTTATTGGTGATTAATTTGCTTCAGTCAGCAAAATGTTTGCAAAATTCAGTTGTTTCAATTAATGTATCATTCTGTAAGAATTTATCAAACATTATGCTAAGTGATTTATGTATATAATTTTGGAATTGCTCAAGATTAAAAAACAAGATGTAATAATTTTGTTTTATCAAGTAGTTCAGTACACTCTGCCTATAGTATGTGCAGTTTTATATTTTTGATATTATAATGTGTGAGTATATCACTTTATGTGACTCTGATTGGTCCAAATAAGCCCATGAAATTTTTGTACATTATTCTCTTTACTGATTGGCTGCAATTGTGGAAAAACTTTTTTAATACCGCCTTCTGCAATTTTTTGTTTTAATGAACATTTTGGTGGCCATTTTCTTTACTTGAGTCATGAATGGAACTGGGATCAAATAGTCTCATCTGTCTGAATGTGGACAATTTACCACCACAGGGGGTTGTTACCATTGTTATACAAATCACAAATTGTTATATTATGTATAACATATCATGACATGAAAAATGGCTAAAACCCCAAGACAACAAGAACTAAAGGTATTGCTCAGTTTATAGCAGATGTGGGTGGGTTGGAGGAAGGTAGTATACCTGTAGCATGGAATCCACCTAATAACCATTAGTAGTTTAAATGTTGATTTACAGAAGTAAATAAACTCTCCTCTGTTCACAGAAGAATGTGGACATAAACCAGTCTCCATACTTTCAGACGTTTATCGAACCACTGCATATTGATATAGTAAATATATGATGCAATTCCAACTCAAAATAAAATTTGTTTACATGTTCTATAGTCTACTGTTCTAAGTCAGGAACTGCAAATATCCGATCACAAATACATTATAGTTAATATGGGAATTACTGCATCGAGTTAACCTCCTTTCACAAGAATATTTCAACAGTGTATTGTTTAGTTGTAAAAGAAACATTTTAGGTTATGTAAAGATGGATCATCTAATGCACTGTAATGGTTGTGTCCTGCCATAATCTTCTCACCAGTTAACATCCACCTGCAAGGCTGGAGGCGTAGCATCCTCCAGAAAATATATGAGTTCTCATCTTTTTCCTGGAACTTGTCCCACACATAGAACTCCTTATCACCATAATGAGCAACAGGCAGTGGTGTGGTGTACTCACATGTCACCTCCATCTAGTGACAAAGTGATGCCTATCCACTATTGCTTGGAGTGTACTATACCTTATCTATCCTAGCCTGCTCCAATGTGTACAAGGTCAGGTTCACCAGTTCCTCTCAGTTGATTGAGGAGGAGAGATCTGGTCCTTTGATAAGGTAGTAAATGAAGCTTATCACATCTTACTCACAGACTTGTGCCTGAAACTATCTGGCACATAGTCCATTTTGGAAAGGATCTCAAGGCTCAACAAATAGTAGATTTGCTGCTTCTTCCTCATTCCTCCATGTTTGAGGAAATATCAGAGTGGTTTCTGACAGGTCATGAACATTTCTTGTTGTCATAGTGGGTGTCTGTTCCTTACTCTGCATTAAGACCTATGGTCTCTGCTTCGAGTTACTGGGTACATTCCCTGACACCTCCCATGTTGGATGCTGGTTTGTTCCAAGTGGGTATATCAGTTGAAGACTGGGCATGCATTCCCATTAAAACAATTGAAGCTATTGAACAGAATACTTGGCTTTTGGTCTCCGTAGCTTTTCACGATAACCTCATCTCAGTGACATCATTTAATATGCTGAAGGAGGCAGCACTAAATCCAGGTATATTTTATGTGGTGAACGATGTTGTGAAGACATCTGGCATTTACTGTGATTCTGTGTTGGGCTTCTAAAAATCGTCCTTAACCACAGTTAAGACCTTCAAAGTGCTGCTCCATTGGAAGCCAAGTCTCCCTTCAGAGGACACATCCTTACTGTGGCTTCACAAGATATGACAGATTGTCAGCATAGATCTGTCCCACCTGATCCAGGCCAATCACATTTTGTTAGGAGTTTGCCATATATTCATATTCTGTGAATGAAGAATGTATTAGTGGGCAGGCAAAACATTCCTCACAGAATGGTGACTTTACTTCTCTGTAATGAAGTACCTTTTCTCACTGTGAGGGAAGCCTGTGATGGACTTGCTTGTGACCAGGCTTAACAAGTTCAGTTTTTGTGTTTCTCAAGTTCCAGTCAAGAAAGCATGGCCAGTGGACACATGTTGAACAATGCACTTGTAGAACATGGACAAATGCACTCAGATTTATGTTTTAAGTTTGCCTCTGCATCTACTCAGCCCAGGAACAATTAAATAGTAATGTTTTCCTTGTCATAGCCAATTTGTATCCATTCAGATAAGGGGTTTTCCTGATCCGAGTAATCTGAGCTGTTAGTTTTAGAAGACACATTGATCCTTATGTCACAATTTTACAAGACACATTGATCCTTATGATCAGTTACTCCGATATCCAGTCAAAGGGTAGTTGAATTAAATGTGTACAAACCTGAAGTTAAGTCTTCATTTTTTAAAAATTCACAGTATTTGATATGTAGCACTACATAATGTCATTAGCTACAAAGTCAAAGAAATTCATCCTTATTGTCTGAGGCCACAAGAATATGTTTCCGTTCAGCCGACCATTCTTGTTTTTCATTGCCAATCTTAGCACTATTTCCCCCCAGGTGTTTAATACATTATATACACTAATTATTATTATATATAATGTTAAAAAACATACCTACCTACCTACCCATATTTTACAACCAGTACAATAGGAAATAATTACTTTTTTGCCTGACAAAGTTCTGAAATCCTCCATCATTCTATAGTAAATCATCATGGTCTTTAGTATTTTCACACCATCCCATTTGTTTGTACCCTCACTACTGATTTTAAAAGAAAAAGGCATTAAGCCGTCAAGGATATAAAAATGCATAAAAACTTGGTAATTTCATTCATTGATTTATGAGCTCTAATCTGATTGTCACCAGGGGTATTCCAAACACTTTCAACTTGTTGGCATTTCAAATCAGAAGAGGGTTTCTTTAGCAGCACAGTCATATTTGCTTGGGCCAGTCTATGTTTACAAGCAACAAATGTGATCTGGTTCACCCTATTTGAAAATCTCAATTCTGTAAATTTTGGATTTACATCTCTTTGCACATATGTATACAAGAGTTGTGTCATTTTATTTGTTTAATTTGTTTTACAAATACAGTGGAACCCCCGCTATAACGCGCCTCGCCATAACGCGAATTCGGATATAACGCGATCGTAGCATGGCTCCCGAAATTTTGTATATTCATATTCATTCGCACAGGAAGAAAATAAAAATTGGAAAAAAGAAAAAGAAAAAAATAAAATAAGAAATTAACTTTGGGGCATGAGATTAGTTGTGACGTTTAAAATAACATGATCGTGGCATGGTTCCTGAAATTTAAAATTCATTTACGTGTATTTTTATCAAACCGTGAAAATAATTGTTTAAAGTACGAGAAATAGTGTGTAAAACGTTTATTGCAATTTGGTGGAAGAATTCACATATGACTTTTGATAATAAACATAATAAACGATCGGAACTTAACAATTTATCCAGGTTCTATCAATGATTTTGGAGAAGTAATAGTGTATAAATTCTAAAATAATACGATATATATAACATACGAGAAATAGTGTGTACAACACTTGGCTTCTGAAATTTATCAATTTGAACAGGCTGTGGTGAAGCTCCGTATTCTACTCTAGAAGAGAAAACTGGTTCTATTAGGTTTTTGAATTGTTAAGCCAAAGTAAACAATATCGGAAGTGTTACTTATGGCGGATCCTTGAGTAAAGCCAGTAAATCGTCTTTGAGATTGTCTTCCATGAATTCGGTATACAGTTGTTGCTCAAACAATAGCCGACATGGGCTTCTTATTTAACTGCAATCACAGCCAAGCAGCAGGCAAAGCTATGGTTGATACAATTTGATAAACATCAAAGGACGAAAGCCGCCAACATGCCGTGCTTGGCGGTGTGATCAAACAACAAAGAGTTGAAAGCAATTAATATCCAACTTTATTATCTGTTAATTAAAAGAGCCTGAACTTGTACATTCGTTCAGCTTAATTTTGTTTTATATAAAAAGTGATTCGTAACCATTGCACGCCTTCATTGTGTAGTTATCGAGCTTTATCTGTGTACGTTGTTTGCTTATATAAAAAAACTATTTTACTGTTATGGAAAAGCAAGTTCAAAAACGCAAGTCGTTTTCTACTAAAGAGAAACTGTATGCCCTAGATCAACTAAAGAAGGGAAAACAACAAACTCAGCTTGCCAGAGATCTAGGAATCAGCGAATCCACTTTGCGAGGGTGGAAAAAGATGAAGGAAAGCTCCGTAGTCTACCCAACATTCTTGAAGAGGAAACTGGTTTACAGCATAAAAGGGTTAAGATAGCTAATGACAATGTCCTGGATTCAGCTTTGTACCAATGGTTTGTACAAGCTCGCTCAGAAGGTGTTCCAATTTCTGGCCCAATTCTGAAAGCCCAAGCAGAGAAATTTGATCGCCATATCAATGGAGATGATTCCAAATTTAAGGCGAGTAATGGCTGGCTAGACAGATTCAAGAAAAGGCACGCTATCAGCCAAGTTCTTGTGTCTGGGGAAATCCGCTCCGCTGACAAAGAGACTGCCAATTCCTACCCGATTGGGCTTAAAAAGTTGCTGGAGGATGGTTGCTACACAGCCGACCAAGTTTACAACTGCGATGAGACTGGTTTATGTTATAAAATGTTACCCGATCGCACCCTTGCAACCAAGACTGACAGTCACAAACGAGAAGGTTTCAAGAAGAGGAAGGACAGAGTGACTCTCTTATTTTGTGTTAACAAGTCTGGCAGCCACAAAGTCAGACCTCTGATGATTGGAAAATCGAAAGCTCCCAGATGTTTTCATCATGTAAATATGAAGACACTTCCATTTCAGTACACTAACAGCAAGAATGCTTGGATGAATAGCTCCATATTTGAGGACTGGTTTCACAAAACATTCATTCCAGATGTTCGGGCTCATTTACGAAAACTCAAGCTGGAGGAAAAAGCTCTTCTCCTGCTGGATAATTGCCCTGCCCCCCCCCCCCAGCGGAAAATCTTGTCAACAGTGATGGCAAGATCAAAGTTTCGTACCTCCCAAAAAACACTACATCAGAAATCCAGCCACTTGACCGAGGCATAATTTCCGTATTTAAACAAAATTATCGCAGTGAAATGATAAAGGGAATGGTAGCAGATAATAACGCATCCGTCGACACATAATTGGCATTACTCAACTTAAAAGAAGTATGTCACCTTGGAGGTAAAGCCTGGGATGCTATCACTGCACGCTGCATTGAACGATGCTGGATAAAGGGTCTTGAGCCAGCTTTTACAAAATGATAGTGACAATGAGCTTGAATTTACAGGATTCACTGAAGACGACGTACGTTTAGCAGAAGAAGCACTCAAAAAATATGAGCAGAGTCATCATGATATCCTTAATTGGTATTCAGTAGATGACATTTGCCCTATATACGAACACATGTCAGATGACGAAATTGTTACAAATGTCAGCAGGAAGAATGAAGCTGCACAATCAGAACCTGAAAACAGTGACGATAATGATAACGATGATGATGGCACCCCAACTCCCCCACCAAAAGTGTCTGAAGCAGTAGTACATTTAGAAGCAAGTTTAAGGTGGCTGGAAACACAAGATGTTGACAGCATCAAAGTCCTTCAATTAAGAAACATTCTTGACTTTGCTAGAACCCAACAGTTCGCGGCAAAGAAGCAAACTTCATTGGATATATTTTTCAAGAAATGATGACATTTAAATTTGGAACCACACTGAATTTGCACAATGATTAATTTAGCAGTTTTCACGTGTTTCTTTTGATGTTCACAAAATCTGAACTAAAAGTTATTTGCACACTGAAATGCGTTGATTGTTAATTATTCTTACAGTTGTCGCATATGATAAAATTTTAGCGGTATGAAATTTGTACAGACACCGTATGTAGACCCGGGAATAGCTGCAGACAGCAAGTAAATGGTTTCAATATTTTATTCATCCTATATTTTACACGACAAATTCGGACTATTTCAAAATTTTTGAATTTTTAAAATCTATAACGATTTTCAATGAAATTGCATCCATTATGGATGAACTGCAAGCCACGACGGCACGGTAGCATACGGTGTTGATACACTTTTCATGATATAGCGATAGTCTGGTATTATCGGTCAATATGTAATATCGTTCAAACAAATAAAAATTAGTAAATGTTTTTAATGCACAGTAATAACTTATAAATATATTAGCCATATTATTATTTTTAATTAATGCATTCTAGTTAATATTCATCTCATGATAAGCCGACTTTTGATCATTGTACATGTACATGTATACACTTATATGTTCTCAGAAAAAAGTTAAATACTGTATTGTAAACCCCGCATTAACGAGCGACCCCACTTTTAACACGATCCGATTTCATGGACCCGATCATCGCCTTATTGCGGGGTTCCACTGTATTAGAAGTATACATTGCAAATATTGGTGCAAACAATACATTTTTTACTGCGATAGACTATTTTAAGTACCAGAAATAGTGAACAGCCAGGTTTCTTGTTTATATTGTGAGCTTTTGTTTGCATTGAAATGCCAATAATTCAGCAGTATTAAAGACACCTTGATGACATTCAAGTTAGAAATTATAAATTAATTAAGGAAATGACTAAATTTATTTTCAGTTTTAAAATCAGTTTTGGGCACAAACAAATGGAAGGGTATGCTAAAACTATAGCCATAGTAAATATCTTCTGACTTTCCTTGGCTTCACTGTCGTAAGCAGATGCATATTTATAGACTGAGCTTGAGCTTTGTAAGTAACAAGTCCTTTGTGTATGAAGATCAAATAACCTGTTACTTGCCACTGAATCACACTTGCAGTGCAATCAAAGCATTGTTGCATGGGATTAAGGTCAATTATTTATTGGAAGAGTCACACCTCTACTTGGCATTGAAAAGTACATATAGCTGAGGATCTGTCAAAAGGATTAACATCTTAAAAACAGAGTGAGTGCTGCTTTGACTAGCACTGTCATAAAACTTACATACAGTAAACAGGTTCATTTTATTACCCAAGTAGTTAGGAACTGGTTGGTACCTGAGTACCCAGATACCTGATGACAGCTTTTCTAGTATTCAAGGTAAGTCCTAACTAATATTGAATATGAAAAAAGAATTTTCAGAACAGTACCTTTAGTATTGGAGTACTAAAACATTTGATTGATTGATTGATGTTTAAAAGTATTAGTTGAAATAGGCACCATGTACCTTAACTGAGACATAATCAGAAATTATTCTGAGCTTTGTAATCCTTCTATTTGAGTTTTATGTTAAAGCAATGTGTGTAAGCTAAATGTCAATAAAGCCAAACAGGGAATGCACAGAATCAAAGAAATCAGAAAAAAAACACTTATTTTGCTATATTTTGGTGTCATTTTATTTTGTCATAACAACAGTGAGAATAGTTTATGCATGAAACATATTCTTTGTGTGTGTTATTATTGTGTTTTCCTTCTCCATCAACAAGTACTATTAATGTCTGTACAGATTGTATTAGATTGTCATGAATATTAATACAAAGTGTTGTTGTAGGGTTTAATGCCATTTATCAGCACATAATTGGCTATACATGGTGGCCAGTATCAGTGATGGAAGAAGAACAAGGGAATTCCCCAGAAAGAACCACTGCCCCACAAGAAGCTACTGGATTTCTCACAGACCCACATTGGCCGAACCCGAGACTTGAACCCATGCAGACAAAAGTGAGATGGCAATGAACTATAACAGTAAGCACTTTAGACCACTCGGCCACTCAGGGCCAAATACAATTTGTAAAGTCTGTGAAATGAAAAACATTATATGTACCTTTAAGAATCATACAATTTTTAATTCCTTTTGCAGGTATCACTTTTAATAGGGATTTTGGCCAACATATCTTGAAAAATCCACTTGTGGTAAACAGCATGGTAGAGAAGGTAAGTAAAGAAAAAGTATTGAACATTTGTAAAAAAAATGATTAAAGCTTAGGATTACTACATCATTCCCTCACATAAGGTTGATTACAATGACTATGAGGGATTGCATTATAATGAGGGACTACTAGTTTTACTTATCTGTGCACTTCTTTTAAAATTTGGAATTGATTTACCAAAATGCTTTTTTTTTTTATTCTTTGGAAATACAATGTGCTCATTGACCTTTTGAACTAAAACTCGACTTTGTGATTATTGAGGACACATTCAAAGACATTTTGGACATATTGTGATACATCAAGATATCCAAGACAATTGGAATTCATTCAGAATATTCTATTTCAGACTTGTGATATGATATTTAGGGTTATTTGTAGTTTAATTCACAATACTGTGTCTTTTTGAATTTTCATTTTGTATTGTAAGAAGACAAATTGTTCATTGAATTTTACTTAGACTTGTTTGTTTTGCTTTTTCTATTACATGGTTTAAGACCATAGAGTCAAAACAGTTGCCTTATCAACATGGGTATGTCATAAAAATCTTGTGATGTAATGTTTATCCCAAACATAACTGTAAGATCTGGCATCCAATATGGCCACCATGGCAGCCATACTGAAAATTCTGTTGACATTTCTCTTGAATGGAAAATCATATCAATGTGAGATTTTTACAGAAAACTTCCTGTGATATATAGTTGGTTTTTAATTACGGTGGTTTCAATCTGGCATCTAACATGCCTGTTGTGGGAGCCATTTCAATCTGGCATCTAACTCTCCAGTTGTGGGAGCCATTTAAAAAATCATATTGCTATTTCTCCTGAGTGAAAGTCATATTGACATGGGGTTTTCACCAGAATTTTTATGATGCCTAGTCCAAAGTGAAAATAATAGCAATCTGACATCTACCATGGCTGTTATGGCAGCCATTTTGAAAATATTATCACTAATTCTTTTGAACAAGTTATGACATGGTTCTGAATGAAAATGGTTCCACTCTGATATCCATTATGGCCACCACAGTGTACATCATGAAAATCTTGTTATTGCTACTTCTTCTGAATGGATGGTCATATCAACATTGGGATGTCACTACAGGACTTCTGATGATGCCAATTTGGTCCTTGAGGAAACTGGTCAAAATCTGACATTCATATGGCCATCATGGCAGCCATCTCAAGAATCTTATTTTTGCTTCTCCAGAAAGTCTTATCAGCATAAAATGTTCACCACAGAAAGTCTTGTGATGCTTTGTTGGTCTTAAATGAAAATGGTTCCACTTGGACATGAAATGTGGCCACCACATTGGCCATCTTACAAATCTTGTTTTAGCTCCTCTTTGTAAATTGATGGCTGTGTCAACATGGGATTTCTACAGGAGGATTTGTATAATGTTTGGTTGGTTCTCAATAAAAATGGTGATGATCTTATGCCCAGTATGACCACCATGGCAGCCATTTAAAAATTTTTATTATTCTCCTGAACAGAAAGTCATACTAATATGTGGTTTTCATCTGAAGACTTCTTAAAATGTCGAGTTGGACCTAAATGAAAATGTCTATGCCTAGACATCCAGTATGGTCATTACAGTAATCATATAAAACTCTTGTTGTTGATCCTCAACCCAAAACAGATGGTCATATTAACATGGGGTTTTCACAAGAAAACTTCATATGTCACAAGAAGACTTTCACATGAATACTTCATAAGAGTTGGTCTTTAAAAAATTATATATTGATCTGGTATCCAGCATGGTCACCCTGATGGCTATCTTGGAAATCATCATGTTGCTACTCCTCCATGAGGAAAGTCACATCAGCAACAGTTTTTATGTCTAGTTGGCATGATGAACAATGATGCTGATCTGACATCCAGTATGGCAACTTTGGCAGCTATCTCAAAAATCTTATTGTAGCTACTCCTTCTAAACGAAAAGTCTTATTGATATGGGGGTGTTCACCACAAGAACAATTATGATATCTAGTTTATCTAGTTGGTCCACTGCTCTGGTGACCTAAGTGGTTATAGTAGCTGCTTTGGATGTGGGAGGTTAGAGGTTCAAATCCTGGCTGAGTCATACAAAAGACTTTTTAGATACTGAGTGTTTTTTTATTAACTATCTTGACAATATATTTTGGACAAGGGTAGAATGTTCTGATCTTCCTCCACTTTCTTACACTTAGCATGCTGACAATAAAAGTAATCTTTCATATGAAGATAGTAAGGTATGTTCAGTTTAGTTTTTAAACTTGCTTAAGCATGTTTTTTACAGCTGGCTTTATTATATTTTCAGGCCTCTTTGCGACCAACAGATGTTGTTTTAGAAGTTGGTCCCGGTACTGGTAACATGACTGTCAAGCTGCTAGACAAGGCCAAAAGGGTAATAATACATGTTGTCATCAGCAGTATGACTGTCAAGCTGCTTGACAAGGCCAAAAGGGTAATAATACATGTTGTCATCAGCAGTATGACTGTCAAGCTGCTTGACAAGGCCAAAAGGGTAATAATACATGTTGTCATCAGCAGTATGACTGTCAAGCTGCTTGACAAGGCCAAAAGGGTAATAATACATGTTGTCAGCAGCAGTATGACTGTCAAGCTGCTTGACAAGGCCAAAAGGGTAATAATACATGTTGTCATCAGCAGTATGACCTCCTCCCAACAAGATCCACTTCCTTCATCAACATTTTGCACATGAGATGCCACCCATAAAATAATGCTCTATTTTCTTCTGCAGAGGTGAGGAAGAGGATAGCTCCATTAAAGTTAACCTAATGCATAGTGAAATCTAGCTTGAAGAATGCTTATTTATAGAGGACATATTTAAATAAAATACACTTTTAAGAATGTATAGTAAATGTCAGTGATGAAAATATCTCTTCTCTGGACTTTTCAGTCCTAAAGACTACAGGATTATTCCTCAGCATACATAATTTATTTGGCAGGAATTCTTGAATTACATGGTCTTGTAGTCTTGAAATATTTTTTTTTTTTCACAATAACTCGAGTTCACTTACAGTTCAAATCCCAAAACTTTGATGGCTTGAAACTTTAGTTAGAATAAAAATAATGATAGAACTTTCTAAATTTTCTTAAATTTCATCAATCTCTTATAGGGCAGAAAATGTAACTGTCTTAGTTTAATTATAAGTGTCCATATTGAAAGTGGAGCTGGAGTTTTGTACTTTAAAATGGTCTAAAGAATATGATAAACAAACACTTGTGAGGTATACAATATGAAATTCCAGTAAAGTCCTAAGCCTGGACAAAACCAAATTGATTTAACAATGACACCCTATAAGATGACTGGAGGCTACCTAGGGCTGGGTATTTGTGGTTCCTACTGCATGGATGGTCATATTGACTGGAGGCTACCTAGGGATGGGTACTTGTGGTTCCTATTGCATGGATGGTAATATTGACTGGAGGCTACCTAAGGCTGGGTATTTTGGTTCCTTCTGCATGGCTGGTCATATTGACTGGAGGCTACCTAGAGCTAGGTATTTGTGGTTCCTACTGCATGGATGGTCATATTGACTGGAGGCTACCTAGGGCTGGGTATTTGTGGTTCCTACTGCATGGATGGTCATATTGACTGGAGGCTACCTAGGGATGGGTACTTGTGGTTCCTACTGCATGGATGGTAATATTGACTGGAGGCTACCTAAGGCTGGGTATTTTGGTTCCTTCTGCATGGCTGGTCATATTGACTGGAGGCTACCTAGAGCTAGGTATTTGTGGTTCCTACTGCATGGATGGTCATATTGACTGGAGGCTACCTAGGGCTGGGTATTTGTGGTTCCTACTGCATGGATGGTCATATTGACTGGAGGCTACCTGGGGCTGATTATTTGTGATTCCTACTGCATAGATGGTCATATTAACTGGAGGCTACCTTGGGCTGGGTATTTGTGGTTCCTACTGCATGGATGGTCATATTGACTGGAGGCTACCTAGAGCTGGGTATTTGTGGTTCCTACTGCATAAATGGTCAAAATGACCAATGGTCATATTGACTGGAAGCTTTCTATGGCTGGATATCAGCAGCTCCTACTGAATGGATGGTCACGTTGACTGGAAGCACTTGTGAAAATATTTTTGCTATCAAATTTGGTATATTTAATTTCGAAAGAATATCTGAAATGGCTTCAGTACTCAGCAGTTAAGAAAGAGGAGGAATAAATTGGACTTGTTCTATATTCCTATACTTTTTGTTACAGTAAAGCAACAGTCTCTTTGAGAGACTTATGTTATTGAAAAACATTATTAAATTACTTTTGCCGGACTTTTAAAAATATCAAATAAGATCTATTTTTTATAGGTGGTTGCATGTGAAATAGATCCCAGGCTGGTAGCTGAGTTACAGAAAAGAGTCCAGGGGACGTAAGTTACATTCACCTACCAATTATGTCTCTGTTCATCTGTTTGTTGGCTTTTATGTTTATCTACATCTCTCTATGTGGCGGGGTTTTGTTTGGGGGTGGGGGGTGTCCTCAGCAAAAGTTAATTTTAATATTGGTATGATTATCTTTCAGAATATAATTTTGAAGTTTTTATCTAGTTGGCTAGGCAGTTAATGACCACTATCACCAGATTTTGAAGGCTACAAGGACCTTTTCCTGCTTGTGCTAAGTGTAGTGTTTCTGAAAAAAAATTTTTCATTGCTACTTTGATATTTTCTATAGTTCATTCCACACAGCATCACTAATGATTTGCATAAATTTCTCTGGATTTTCATGCCAGCTAATGTAGCTGCAATTACTTAATTCATTTTGTGTATGAATGATTTAAACATAATTCATATTGACATACAGCACAGCATAATATAGTGCAACACCATTCATTCAATACACACTGAAAAGACTGCTCCTTGCTCATTTGTCCTGAGATCTAGAACAGTCCATAGTTGATATTTCAAAACAATCCAAGGGAGGCAACTACATTATGGTTGAATATAGCCAAATAGGGAAGCTGATCACTCCTTAGCAAACAAATTGAATCTTCAACAGGTCATGGCACATAAAAAATTAATTTGAAAAGAACACCCTCTGCCCTGTATTAACAAGAAGTGTTGTGCTCTGTGTCAATTTAAATGGCATTAAATACTTCATGTATGAATTAAATTAATTTCTTTTACCTATATTTAATTACACTAACCTGATAATTCACTGAGCTATAGAATTGGATATCATGTGTGATGCAGTCTGGAATGAACGACAACTTTATTTAAAAGTTTTCTCTTATGAGAACAATTAAGTCCAAGTAACTTATAGAAGTTCATCATCAGCTTTTGAACTGTAACTATTATTGCATCATTACTTTAGAAAAGATCACACACATACATATAATGTTGTTTTTTCATTATGTTGTTATATATATCTATATATTTTTTAACTCCTGGTACATGGCTCTATCTTCATTTTGTACTTTTTATTCATGGCTGTACAGAATATATTTACTTTGGTTTTGCGAGCTGAGCCTGTTAAGAGCAGAATTTACATGAAATAGATGTTTACATATGTGTTGATGGTTATTAAAAATAATCTTAATAATAAGTCTTAATAGTGCCTTTGGATTAATGTGTTTTCGGCTGAGGAGTTTCAGCATTTGCAGAAGAATTTAGTTACTTCCCATTGGTTAGGATAGGTCATATGAAGAGGCATGTTTGAGGCAAAATGAGTTGTAAGATTTGTCACAAGGGCTATATTGTATGATATAGTCTCAATATAAAGTATATATATGGAAAGAACTGACCAATCAGATTCATTCCAATTTTGTAGTTGTCCTCATTTCTTGTGATCCTGTTGTAAGTCTACAGACATGTTTTATGTTATACTTTGGACTGTTCAGTTGAAATGGAAAATACTCATTATTTGGACTGTACTATAATTATTGAACTGTTATGAATTATTTGAAGGAGGACTGGATGATGCCATTTTTTACAACATCATGATTCATGGTGGACTAGTACATTTCTAGTTTTGAAATTTATACCAAACTTTTCATTCATTTAGGACTTTTAAAGATCTTTGTCAGTATTATTCTGGATTCACATAATATTGCAAGCTCATCTCACCTTTTCAATTGTGACTTTCATAATTAAATTCTTTGTTAAATTTTAACACTTTTGGGATTGCTTCTTTCTGTTACTTAGTTTATGACCTTAGAGTTGTAACCTCATGCTGAAGAGTTAATAAAACAATTTAAGATAGAGCTATCATTGCATGCAAGTTATCAGTTTTTGATGTGAATAATGCTGATTAAAGTATGCATAGAAATTTCATCAGTGTTTGAGGACAACAGTGCATACAGTGCAGATTTGTTTTATTATCAGTTATGTTTTGTTTTAAACATTATTCATGATCAAATACCTGTAACTTTGAAACCATAAATCAGACCTATATGTAGATGGAGTAGTATGCAGAAGTGAACAAGGAAAGCAAATTTCCAAGACAATATATTTTCAGCTGAACATAATAGACTGAGTCTCAGTTCCAGAGAAAGGCAACATCTATTTGCATTTCATAACTGGTCTCTATACTGTTTTGGTCACATGATATTTGGCATAATATTTAGTTCACCCAGCCTTAAGGTCAAGTGAGCTAGCCTTAGGTATGACCTTGAATCCATTGTGCATTGTGTTTGTCCATTTATCAGCAGTAGATTGTTAGCACTATGGAGTCCATATTTCTGATTAGATTTTGACAAGATTTGGAATATGGGCTTACATAATCAAATTCTTAGACAAGTTAAAGAGTGAGATCAATTCATATTAAGTTGATCTTGCACCTGATTTTCTTCCTTGTTACCAACCTGGGGTCCAAATTTCTAAACCAGTTTTGATCAGACTTGGAATATATGATTATGTCAAGATCTTAGACACTTTTGACAAGTTTTGAGATAAAAACATGCTAATATGATCTTGTATCTGATCACCTATATGGAAGCCATATTTTTGATCAGACTTTTTTCAGTTTAAATGTAGACTTATACCATCAATATCTTTAATGGGTGTGATAATGAGGAAGATTCACACATATGAATGAGGCAATCTTGAGTGGCTGTGTTTGTTACCACTAAGTTACCCACATTTCTCATCCAGCTTGGAATATTTGATCACATCATCTTGGAAAAGTTAAGGAATTAAGTAATGAACTGGAACCATACATAATAATGAGGTCTTGCATTTGATTGGGCAAACTTATTACCATAAATCTGGTCTTGTTTTGATCAGATTTTAAATATAGGCTATAATTTTGCATCAGTTTGATAGTGCATGGGAGGAAATCATAATAATGAGGTGATCTTGAAAATGATTGGCTAAGCTTGTTTCACTATAGAGGCTGTATTTTCTTTTATTGAATTTTGACCAGACTTGGTAAACATTCACTATAGAGGCTGTATTTTCTTTTATTGAATTTTGATCAGACTTGGTAAACAGGCTTAAATCATCAACATGTTGCATGACTAATATTACGAGAAAGAGACATGCATAATAATGAGGTGATCATGCGCATGATTGGATGAGCTAATCACTTGAAACTGCTTCTGGCCCAGTTTTAATCAAAGATGGTAAATAAACTAATATCATCAAGTGGTTGGATAATTATTATTAGCAAGAACTCTTCATACTTATGAGGTAATCTTCCATTTGATTGGCTGATGCTGTTTACCATTCTAGAAAGTGGATTTTTTTATGGGATTTTAATCAATCTTTTTGATTTGACAATGATCATGGTCGAGAATGATTATGAGTGAAATCCACATATATTAATGATTTCAACATAAATCTGATTTGGTGAGCTTGTCAGCATTCAAGCAACTATATTTCTATTTTGATAAAATATGTTAAATAGTTATGTATTATCAGGATGTTAGTTGGGTTCAATAATAAACAAGATCTACATATAATGATGGGGTATTCTTGTATCTGATTGACTAAGCTCTTTACCACTCTGGAACCATATATTTTTCCACTCTGTAAATAAGCTTATATTATCATTATCAAAGACAGGTTTTTTGTATAAGTGAGATCGGTGCATAGCATCTGATTGGATGGGATTGTTACGTTTCTAGATTTAGTGACTATATTTCTAATTCAGTAGTTATTAAACTATATTATAGGTTAATGGGTTTATTTCAGCATTTCATATTTTAAGACAATTTCCTCTATACTCACATCCTTTATATTCTTTAGGACAGTTTCATTTATATTGATGAAAATGTATGCTTTTGGACAGTTTCATCTATAATGATGAAAATGTATGCTTTTGGACAGTTTCATCTATATTGATGAAAATGTATGCTTTTGGACAGTTTCATCTATAATAATGAAATGTATGCTTTTGGACAGTTTCTTATGGCCAGAATCCCTTGGCACTGATGAGTTTGTGTTTAAAAGTACCCCTCTAGAATGGTCACCCCTCTAACGCAGCCAGCATATTAGTACAAAAATGCAAAACGTTTCCTTCACAAGTGGCCACTTTTTTATTTTAATTGTGTCAAGAACCAGTAATTAATTCATATTGTGTCATAAGTTAAGTAATCAGATTATCTCTACCATCGATACATGTCTCCCAGTGTCAGGTTTCCGTTACTAGAAGAAGTGTTGGCTTAAGTACATGTAACACAAAGATAAACAATTTATCATTTTTTTAAATAACCAATGTTTACAGGAAATGTGCTCAACAATGAATGTTATGATAGAGTTTTGGGCTTCATACATCTGTAAAGTTATTCACTTTGATGATTACAACCAGATGTAATTGTCAGGTTCATAACAAGGTCAGCATAGGTTAAATATAGCTTTTGTGCATTAACACACAAAGAGAAATTAACCTAGAACAAAGCAGGGAACCAGACAAAGACCAAAAATCATGTGGCAACACATTTAATGCTTCCTTTTACAAAGAAGGCATTTTGTCCACTCAATAGTTTCATCTACATAATTAAATCACATAAAGTTAACAAATTCCGAATGAATCATTACCAAACATTAACATGTAATCACATAAACAGAGACATATTATTTTAGAAGAAAGTTGGTTATTCTACTTGACGACATCTGGTGGGGTAGGGAGTGGGGACTTACTGATCAATTTTATGTAGAAAAGACTTGAATAAAACAATTTTATGTTGAAAAGACTTGAATAAACGTCATAACCAATAAAGAGATTTTACAGCAGTAGTGGGAAAATATAGCAAATAGGAAGAGAATTATATCAAGATTTAAATTTAAATAAGTTTTTGAATGGTTTTGCATGACAATAATGTGCTTGTGAGTCACACTTACATCAACAATATGAACTATTAATGTATATTCAGTTGAAATAAGACTTATTATGACAAGAAGAACCTTTTAATAATTAATGTGCTGATATTAAATGCTTTAACATATATAGCTATCTTACTACGAACATTGCATCTACTTCTCACTAAAAAAAATTGGCCCCCCTCTGTAAAGGTCACTCGTCTTATAAGGCCATTTTCCCAGTGCAGAAAGGATGACTGTATAAGAGGAAACCACTGTACATGTATCCTTTTTGAAAGTTTCAGCTTTATTTATATTTATGTATGCTTTTGGACAGTTTCATCTATATTTACCATACATGTATGCTTTTGGACAGTTTCATTTATATGTACATACTTTACTCTCCAACATGTCAATCATTCTCTTATAGACCAATGCAGAACAAACTTCAAGTAATGGTTGGAGATGTTTTGAAGACAGAACTTCCATTTTTTGATGTTTGTGTGGCAAATCTTCCATATCAGGTAAGCAAATTTGGAAAAAGAGGAAAGCTTGTTAAGTTCCTGTGATGTTATGTATGTAACAAAAAGAAAGATAACAAATCTGCAGCACTGTCTCAAAATAGCATGGCATTACTCTTATGAATAGAACTTTTGAACATTTCATTGGTTGAATAAAATGAGTCCTGTTTTGAATGTTCAAATATTTTGGTATTTAGAAGTGAAAACTTCGGCAAATCATCAACATTATTTTGGTATTTAGAAATGAAAACTTCGGCAAATTATCAACACTGATTGGTATTTAGAAGTGAAAACTTCAGCACGTTATCAACATTTAGCTTATTTGTGAGTGTCCAACTTTCATAAGGACATTAGATCATATAACAAAATTAATCCAATAATTAAAAATCTAGTTTCTCAAGTTAGGTGGTCTTTCACATCAGAGTCTGTACCATAAACATTAAACGTGGGTAAGTGAGAAAGCCTGCCAGTAGCTTCTCATGGGTCGGTGGTTCTTCCCTGGGTTTTCCAGGGTTCTTCCTCCACCATTAATACTGGCTGCCATGTATAGCCTATCTTGTGCTAAAAAATGGCATTAAACCCTACAACAACCATAAACATTACATAAGTTCTTCACACCAAAGTCCATATTTAAGACATAAGTTCTTCACACCAGTGTCCATATTTAAGACATAAGTTCTTCACACCAGTGTCCATATTTTGGGGGGCCCCGAGTGGTCTAAAGTGCTGTCCGTTACGGGTCACTGCCATCTCACCTCTGTCTGCGTTTGTTTGAGTCTAGGATTCAGTGAATGTGGATATGTAAGAAAGCTTGCCAGTAGCTTCTCGTGGGTTGGTGGTTCTTTTCAGTGATTTCCTGGTTTCTTCCTCCACCATTAATACTGGCCACCATGAATAGCCTATCGTGTGCTGAAAAATGGCATTAAGCCCAACAACAACAACAACATAAGTACTTCAAACCAGTGTCCATATTTAAGACATTACATAAGTTCTTCACACCAAAGTCCATATTTAAGACATAATTTCTTCACACCAGTGTCCATATTTAAGACATTACATAAGTACTTCAAACCAGTGTCCATATTTAAGACATTACATAAGTTCTTCAAACCAGTGTCCATATTTAAGACATTACATAAGTTCTTCACACCAGTGTCCATAATTAAAACATGACATAAGTTCTTCACACCATTGTCCATATTTAAGACATTACAGAAGTTCTTCACACCAGTGTCCATAATTAAAACATGACATAAGTTCTTCACACCAGTGTCCATATTTAAGACATTACAGAAGTTCTTCACACCAGTGTCCATAATTAAAACATGACATAAGTTCTTTACACCAGTGTCCATAATTAAAACATGACATAAGTTCTTCACACCAGTGTCCATAATTAAAACATAAGTTCTTCACACCAGTGTCCATAATTAAAACATGACATAAGTTCTTCACACCAGTGTCCATATTTAAGACATTACAGAAGTTCTTCACACCAGTGTCCATAATTAAAACATGACAAGTTCTTCACACCAGTGTCCATATTTAAGATATTACAACAGTCCCACATGCTTTATAGCAGTTATTGTTTGATAGTAGTGTCAGCACATATTTTTGAAATTTATAACAAAGCAGCATATGTAGCCTAATTAAAAGAACTAAAGATGCTAGCAACAAGAACTAACTTGTATGATCATCTTCAACTATTTGTTTGAGGACCAAATTAAATAAAATGGCACCTTTTGACTTTACCAGAAATACCTGTCAGTTAGGCTTTTATGTATTTTCTAGGTAATAAGTCTGCTTGTTGTCAGTTAATGGAGATTAAGTTTTAAAAATAATAGAATGGGATAAATTACTGTTGTTGGATTCAATCTGTTGTTTAGTTTTCTTTTAAAAAAAACTTTCAGTAAATAAATAGTTTGAAAGAAAACTATGGAAGCAACAAAGGATAATAGTATAGTGAATTAACAGGGCAAGCTGGAAATGAAAATGACATATTTTCTGGCACATTTAATAATGAAGTATATTATTATTTTCCTTTTGATTGTACTTTTTAAACTGCCTGTGAATATTATTTTATTAAAATGACTCAGATATCTGGTCACCACATTAATTTGTGGGAAACAAATGTCTGGCAAGAGCCATTATAATGTATGAATCCATTTATTTTTTTTAAGTTCATAAGATATTAGCAGCTTTTTGAACTGTCATGTTTTGTAATTTATTATATTTTTGATGTTACATTGTTTTTGTTTGTGTAGATTTCATCGCCATTTGTGTTCAAGTTACTGTTACACAGACCCTTCTTCAGGTGAGTATAACGTTATTTCCTTTAACAATCATGCATTGATATACTTAATGGCAGAGCTCATTATAATGGTAAACTAAATTTATTTTGTGTCACTAGATGTAGATCGAATGAATGAAGTTGTTATGCATGGGCAATTGTAGTTCACACTGTGAACCTTTCTTTATAATCACTTTGTACATTGATATGTTGGCTGTATAGGCAAGGTAAGTGTTTAAGGATGGTAAACTGTAAACCTTTACTAATAATTATTTAAAAAAAGTGTGACACTTACATGCAGGAATGTGCCTGATGGTTGAATGGACATTTCTTAAAATATATTATGCCTGTCTTTAATATCATCAAAAATACTTGTACATCTTAATAGAAGTAACGCAGGAATTTTCCAGCAGTCCAAGGCAGCACATATTGAATGTTAAGTGGAAAATGTGAACATGGCAAGTATGTTTTGCCATGTTGTGCTTAAGTAAAATTTACTTTAAAATGTGGGTTTTTTTAGTCAGTTTTTTTTTTTTAAATAAAAAACTGGAGATAAACCCTTCCATTTTTCACCATTCTTATCATAAACTCCTCACCCCATTTGAAAACTACACAAGAATTTATACGGATGGCTCAAAAGATGAGGAAAAGGCTTCTGCAGCCTTTGTTAGTGGAAAACACATAACAAAAGTTTGCTTGCCAAATGGTACTTCATTTTTTCAGCTGAAATCAGTGCAGTAGACCTTGCTTTACAATATATTGAAAGCAAGCATATCTTAAGCAGCATCATCTTCTCTGATTCACTATCAGTACTTCAGTCACATAATACAAAACTGGAGAACCCATTATTAGCCAATATTCTCTTCAAACATACTAAACTGAGTACCTCCCACAATATAGTATACTGTTGGTTACCCAGCCATATTGGAATTAATGGTAATGACAAAGCAGACTGATAAAATGGCTCTATCACTAGAACCACTTGATTTTAAAATACTGTATACTGATTTTAAATGTAGTATCAAAGAATCATTATATTAAAATGGCAGGCATCATGGAATGATGCCATGAATAACAAACTTCATGCCATCAAACCAACCCTAGGAGAATGGATTCCTTACAGAGCCATTTGTAGGAAGGAGGTAGTCATTGCTAGAATTCAAATTGGTCATACTTATTTAACCCACTCCTACATACTAAAAGGACCATTCACCGTTAAGCACTTTATGTTGGAGTGTTTTGACCTCCAACCTATGAGTGATCAGTATTGCAATGTGCATGACATTAGGGTGCTCTTTGATACAGTTATCGTGTCTTGAATAATAGACTTAATGAAGGAAGTAAACATTTATCATAAGCTATAGCTTTTATGCTGTTACCTTGAACAGTTTTATGAGCTATATATACCATCACTAGTTTTAATTACCTTTCATCTCTTTTCATTATTTTCGTTTTGCTTTCAGCTGTTTGGTTTCACATTGCTGGTCGATTCGAAAACTTTTGCCACTTACATGATCAAAGATATAATCTTTTGTTTGGTGCTAAATAGCCTTGCAGTGCTGGTGCACCATAAAATTCAACCAACCAACCAACATAATCAGTTTTTAAAGAAAAAAGAAAGAAAACATTGCAGTCCAGTTGTCCGTGTTGATTTGTGCAGTTAGTTGCAACAGGTGGAAATCGTGATTTCTGTTGCAGCTCTTGCAGTTGTTTTTTTTCTGTAGAAAAGAAACTCACAAATTTAAAGGGTAATTTAGAACAAGATCTAATGGATTAACAAAAGATACAGCATTTTATTCCATTATTTCAGTAGGGTGGGTAGGTTTCTCTAAGACTAGTGAAGTGAGAATAGTATGGGTATGTATATTAAGTTTCTTTAATATAAAATTCTACTTGACATACATCTGTCAGTTTGGATCCCTAATAAAACATTATCTCTTCCATGCAGGTGTGCAGTTTTAATGTTCCAGCGAGAATTTGCACAAAGACTGGTTGCAAAGCCAGGAGACAAACTTTACTGTCGCTTGTCGGTCAACACTCAACTCTTAGCTAGAGTTGACCATCTCATGAAGGTATATTGTAAAATCTCACCTTTGTAAGTCTTTGATGTAAGTTATTAAATAAAATCTCTTTATTTCATCTCTTTCATTTAGCCAGTTTGAAGATCAGTTATCAAATAAAATCTCTTTATTTCATCTCTTAAATTAAGCCATCTTGGACATCAGTTATCAAGTAAAATCTCTTTAAGTCATCTCTTAATTTAGCCAGCTTGGATATCAGTTATCAAGTAAAATCTCTTTAAGTCATCTCTAAATTTTGCCAGCTTGGACATCAGTTATCAAATAAAATCTCTTTAATTAATGTCTTATACTTAGTCAGTTCTGTTTGTGACTTGAAGGGATTTATCATCTGTCATGGTGTACTGTTTGTTGCTAAGAATAGTTTGTATTTTTTACTTTAAATGGCCACTTAAAATAATTAAAGGAACTCAGACTCGAGTCATTGTTGAATGGTTGCCTCTCTTGATAAAGTCTAACCGCTTGTATTAGTGCTTCAGACAATACAAAATATCATTTCAATAACAGGTGCTTGTTAGAGGTAGTTGCTAAAGAAAGTACTCAAATTATTTTATGAACCTTTTATTAAATAGAGTAGATAAGGGGAAAGGCATTTTACAATTATGATATGTATCCAGGGGGATATTGGTATTTGCTTTATGATCATAAAATAAAAACTTGGCTGTCAGTAGTTGTATTTATCACTTTAAACCTGTTTAATGTTTAATTACCTAAACCCTTCAGTCCATGAGTAATTTCAGTAGTTAGATATTACTTAGTCATCCACCTAATCCTGGCCTTCCCAGTTATGTAGTCACTCACCTAATCTTGGCCTGCTCAGTTATTTAGCAAGCCAACTAATCTTGGCCTGTCCAATTATTTAGCCAGCAACCTAGTCTAGGCCTGCAAAGTTATTTAGCCAGCAACCTAGTCTTGGCCTGCTGAGTTATTTAGCCAGCAACCTAGTCTTGGCCTGTCCAGTTATTCAGCCAGCCACCTAATCTTGGCCTGCCCAGTTATTTAGTCAGCAACCTTGTCTTGGCCTGCACAGAATGTATGTGCATAGAGAATTTGCAGGTTTCCATATGCAGAAAAAAAACCCAGCAAAATATACTCTTCCTTGCAGTGTATTTATATCAGGTGGA
Organism: Potamilus streckersoni; assembly: GCA_016746295.1. Taxonomy (NCBI): domain Eukaryota; kingdom Metazoa; phylum Mollusca; class Bivalvia; order Unionida; family Unionidae; genus Potamilus; species Potamilus streckersoni. The sequence goes on from JAEAOA010000678.1 coordinate 542,457, forward strand.
TATGGTTTGGTCTTGTTACTTGAGAAAGTGTTGACATTATCATGATATCGTCATTTACGTTATGTCAAAAGATTATGAATTTGTATACAACAAAATTGTATTTACAACATACTTTCTAATACACATTTTACTTTTCTTTACCTTAAATATGTGAATTGACATTGTATGTTTTCTTTATTAATTTAATATACTTAAATCAAAATTTGCAATACCTTCTAGTACCAAGAAAGTTGGAGCAGCTTGCTTTCATGCACTGGTTGAATATTCATTTCCATGACAATGATAGCTGAAGCTGTCAGAATGACACATTCTTCCAGCTACTGTGTTGCCATTGAAGAAACATTAAACCCTGTTAATCCGTTCACTTTTCTTCAGTATTCAGTAAGATATAGTATCAGACAAGTAAAATTGATGCAGGACAAGTAAACGTTTCAGGTCAACTGCCTTTGAGGACAAGTAACTGACTTAGAAATTGAGAGTTATGTCCAGGCTTAACTGGTTGTGTATTATTTGTTTTAAGTTGCTTTGTTCATGCTATAATTATCAAACTAGATGAATGTATGCATCTGTCTTAATACTCCACCATTTTTAGAAAAAGATGGTCACTATGACCTAAATTTCATGTTTATATATAGTGTCTGCATTTATTTAATATATCCATGCTGTTATACCTAGAATCATCAACTTCTAGATGCAGTCTGACAAGTACTCCAACAGAGTTGGTCACTGTGACACATTTCATGCTTCACAGACATGGACTCAGTTTTGTAAATTTATACTCATGCTGTAATCATCAGTCTTGATGATAGTATGCTTCTGTAATAGTACGAAATGCTGACAACAAAAAAAGGTCACCAGATTCTACATTTCACAATTTACTGGGTTTAGCTTGCAATTAGCTCATGACCACCTGTTTTTTTTGTTTTTTTTTTGGTTTTTTTGTCATGCATACATATATTTGTACATTTGTACCTGGAATCATTAAGCAATTTTTAAGTTATATTTTTGATAAGTAGTACACTATCATCAAAAAACTGGTTTACTGTGATGTATATTTTCATGCTTCACTCATGATGATTAGGTTTTGCTTTAGCTGTTCATGTTAGAATCATAAATTAAATGACTCTATACTTCCCTATTATTACCACACCTGTACAAGAGGTGGCCCACAATGCTTTAGGTTAAGGTTTTGTATTTACTTACTGTTTTGTCTAGGATCATAAAAAAATTGGGAATGTGATGAATTATGATGAGCTCTAGTCCTTAATTGCAAAAGTAGGTCATTATGACCTATATTTTACAATTCACTTAACTTTGAGTACATTTTGTGTTTAATGTTTACAAGTCTCTGTTCATTGATGAAGTTTCTCTGTTAGTTCCACTCCCATTCTACAAAAGAAGCTATTTGTGACCTATATTTCATTTTTTCCTGGGTTTAATTAAATTTTACATTTAGTTCATGACCACATACACGTTTTTCATGCTATATCCATACTAGCCTACCTGGAATCATGAAACTTGGTAAGGAGAGTATTACTTATAGCAAAATGAGGTCTATGTGACTTGTATTTCATGCTTAGTGACTTTGTTGAAATTGCATGTGTTGTTTATGTTAGAATCATAGAACTTGGTAATTTGATGCACCTCTGTAGTACACCATACAAACAAATGCATGCACCTCTGTAGTACACCATACAATCAAATGTATGCACCTCTGTAGTACACCATACAATCAAATGCATGCACCTCTGTAGTACACCATATGATCAAATGCATGCACTTCTGTAGTATACCATACAGTCAAATGCATGCACCTCTGTATTACACCATACAAAAAAAAATCAAATGCATGCACCTCTGTAGTACACTATACAATCAAATGGATGCACCTCTGTAGTACACCATACAATCAAATGGATGCACCTCTGTAGTACACCATACAATCAAATGCATGCACCTCTGTAATATACCATACAGTCAAATGCATGCACCTCTGTAGTACACCATACAATCAAATGCATGCACCTCTGTAGTACACCATACAAATGCATGCACCTCTGTAGTACACCATACAATCAAATGGATGCACCTCTGTAATACACCATACAATCAAATGTATGCACCTCTGTAGTACACCATACAAATGCATGCACCTCTGTAGTACACTATACAATCAAATGCATGCACCTCTGTAGTACACCATACAAATGCATGCACCTCTGTAGTACACCATACAAATGCATGCACCTCTGTAGTACACCATACAATCAAATGGATGCACCTCTGTAGTACACCATACAAATGCATGCACCTCTGTAGTACACCATACAAATGCATGCACCTCTGTAGTACACCATACAATCAAATGTATGCACCTCTGTAGTACACCATACAAATGCATGCACCTCTGTAGTACACCATACAATCAAATGTATGCACCTCAGTAGTACACCATACAATCAAATGTATGCACCTCTGTAGTACACCATACAATCAAATGTATGCACCTCTGTAGTACACCATACAAATGCATGCACCTCTGTAGTACACCATACAAATGCATGCACCTCTGTAGTACACCATACAATCATATGCATGCACCTCTGTAGTACACCATACAATCATATGCATGCACCTCTGTAGTACACCATACAATCAAATGCATGCACCTCTGTAATACACCATACAATCAGATGGATGCACCTCTGTAGTACACCATACAATCAGATGGATGCACCTCGGTAGTACACCATACAAATGCATGCACCTCTGTAGTACACCATACAAATGCATGCACCTCTGTAGTACACCATACAATCAAAGAAGATCACTGTGACCTACTATCTATGCTCTTTATAACATTAAGTCATGACATAAATCAATCCATGCTATATTCATCAGTTTAATATATCTATGTAAAGTGCATGGTTCATGACCACATAAATCAATCCATGCTATATTCATCTGTTTAAGTCCAGTACAGTTGGAAATAGGAATTAATTACATAGTGAATGCATTAGGCTGCCTTCAACATGTTAACTGTGTATTGTGCATGTAAATGAGTATATGAATTATGTCAGTGAACTGTATATTTCATGTAAGACCTCCAGCTGTACATGCTAATCATGGCAATTAGTCATGCATGAACTATGCTATTAACAGAGTTCATTATGCCTCTCACTACTTCAGATTTACTCAATAAAGTCCCTTCTGTCATGGATAAATGAAACTAGCTTCTGAATCAGATTTAAGAACAATGATTTTAAAACATTCTAAATATGAATTTGTCTCAACTCATTATTGTATATATACTCTGATAGCATAGATAATAGTTTTTTGTCATTTATGCCCTGTCACAGGGGCTTACATTTTGTTATCACGATTAGTCTGAATTTATTTTCTGCATGATTATTTATGTTTGCAATGGCTGTCATTAAAATCTTGATTGAGGTGAGTTACATAATTGTTGATTACATAGAATAATGAGATTAACTGTGTAGTCAATATAGGATTTTAGGTTGAATTTTCAAAATTATATTGTTGAAGGAAGAATTCATGTAAGGATTGAAAAATACTTATTGAGCATTCATGAATGGATGAAATTTCATGTGCCAATTCCATAAACCACATTAGCATTTCTTGGTAAATTTTGCAAGCCAGCTTACTGCCTTTACCACATTATTAATGCTAAAAAAATAATGATAAAAGTTATATTTTCCAAGTTTCCTTATATAACTGTATTAAAATGAAAATATTTTTGTACATCATGTTGAGTCCGATCATTATTTAGAGCTGTTACAGTCATTTCTCAACTCTGATTCCCACAAATGATGACAGAATGGTTCAGGGTGTTTTGCTTGGGTATGGTCTGGTTTTCAACCTTCTTATTTTTAAACTGGATTGAAATACACACAAAAATTTAGTTAAAATAGGGAATCAGACTTGTATTGGAATGGAGTTATATTATGTGTTCAGAGAGCTATTATGTGCATTCATGTGGGTATGAACTACAATTTTGATCCTCAAGATATACACATGTAAGGAAAACTGATAGTACATGTATTTGTTTAAGAATGAATAAATATTTTAAATTTATTTTGTTTTTCTTCAGGTGGGGAAGAACAATTTCCGTCCACCTCCAAAAGTTGAATCAAGTGTTGTTAGGATAGAGCCTCGTAATCCACCTCCACCCATTAATTTTCAAGTAGGTTATACAAATTTTATTGGAATTTTTTTTCTTGTATGGAAAATTGATAACACAGCAATCACCATGAATCTAAATAGGGACACAAAGTATCAGAGTTTGCTAATTATAGAATTATATGTGTACATTATCTCTTGTATGGTCTGAATCCAGGATATTTTGAACTAACCTCCACTTTTTGATTTCAGAAAATATTTATCAAACCCAATTAAGATTTGCCTTAAACTAATTGATTCCCTTCAAACCAGACAAATTTCAAACCATTCCTTCTGCTGCATAAAATTTTGCAATTTAGAAAAAGTTGACATGAATGCTGAATGCAGTGTTAAATCCAGGTCGGAAGATGGAGCAGCCCAACATACATGAAGAAGTGCAGTAGCTTAAAATATATTTAAGCTACAATTCAAATTAATATGAACTGACATAGACAAAATTATACAAATCTTACAAAGATTCTGCATAAAACCACAGTGGCAAAATTCCCAGAATCTTACAAATTTACTGCACAAAACCACAGTGGCAAAATTCTTAGAATCTTACAAATTTACTGCATAAAACCACAGTGGCAAAATTCTCAGAATCTTACAAATATACTGTTTAAAACCACAGTGGCAAAATTCTCAGAATCTTACAAATATACTGTATGTTACATCCGTGAGAAAATTCTCAGAATCTTACAAAAATATACTGTATGAAACGAGAAAATTCTCAACATCTTATCAAATGTATGGTATAAAACCATGGTGGCAAAATTCTAAGAATCTTACATATATACTTTGTAAAACCACAGTAAGAAAATTAAGTAGCAAAATTCTCAGAATCTTACAAATATACTGTATAAAACAACAGTGAGAAAATTCTCAGAATCTTAACAAATATGCAGTATAAAACCACAGTGACGAAATTCTCTAAATGATACAAATATACTGTATAAAACAGTATCTAGATATTTTATCCTTTTTTTACACAAGTCAATTTTCAAGAATAATGCAGTTGTAATAAAAGTGGCTTTGCCTTAGATTCATATTTTTTTAATCAGATTTCGAGTGATATATTAGATGTTAGTAATTTGACAAACATATAGAAAATGAGCCAATTTATGGGTTATTATTGTTATTATTATAGAAGAAAGAGAATAATCTATATATGTGGAATCAATTGAAATATTCAAATGTGTACATGTATGTATAAACATAAAGTCATTATTAAAATTATTTTGTACTAGACAGTATTACAAATTATTTCTAGCTAACTAAAAGGTTGAATCAGAAAAAAAGAATCTTTTATTTTAAAAAATGAATTAAACCCTTTTGTTTTTATTTCTTCATATTTATGTCTCCTTTTCAACAGAAGGCCATGGGCAAAGCACGTCTGTTTTCTATTTACACAGTTCATAGTTTGGGAAATCACAATTACCAATGCTTATTTAAAGGTGTTTTATTTTATTACCTGTAACTTTTCAGGAGTGGGATGGATTGGTGAGAATATGTTTTTCAAGAAAGAATAAAACAATAGGAGCCTCGTTTAGGTAATTAGTTCTTATTTTATGCTTTTTGTACAGAATGATGTTGTTTTTCACCACTTTGTTTCTCCAAAACATGAATATAAATGATACACCTCTCCCTTGATAACTCATACACAACAGGATCCAAAAACATAGACTGTGCTATAAGCAAGGACATGAGTTATCTAGGGACCTCCATAACAATATGAAATGATGCCAACTCTCAATGGACGAGAACACCACATGGAGGAGGGAGTGAACGGATCTTTCTAATGGCTGAGTACATGTTTTAAAATCGCATTGGGAATAATTGTCAATAAAGAGCTTTTTCTAACAAAATTATTTGTTTTATGTAAAATTGACCTTTTTCTTTCAAGATGTCCAGATTGTTATCATTGTTCAAACTGTTTCAACAACCTTCACATGTACACAAAAACATTGTGTGTGTATTACTCACTGCTTTTTGTTGTTGTTGAGTAGTCTGGTTTGCTGACCTTTACTTTCCCTGCATTACTCTCTACTCTTGTTAAATGCAGCTCAAGGAGCATTCCAAGCAGTGAACCTGACTAGTTATTGATTCAAATTCAGAATCAAACAAGATTCCTTTTATTTAAAAAATGGAATGTTTAGTTTGTGAAAGAGCCATCATTGTCAAAAGTCGATTTTGTGTGTTCTATAATAAAATATTGATGCCATGATTTCATTGTAAGTAATAGTGAAATTTATTCCAATCTGTGAGAAAATCTCTGAGTGCCAGTTCAGGAATTAAAAATTAACTTCAAATTCCACTAGATTCATATTAAAAAAACATATATGAAACAGAATTTCATATCATCAAGTATTCATTTCATTGGGCTGTCTTGCTATTATTTATCACATTTGTATATGAGTATGCTAATTTAAGGTAGTTTAATTATGTTACATTCTTCACAAAAAGTGTAACAGTGTTCAATTGCTCACTTACAGTGGATTGAGCTGACATTAGACCTAGGCTGCTAGTTATTATGCATGGTTGAATTTGCATGCCTTTAAAAACGTGGAAATACAAGGTCACCTTTTAAATCAGTGAACAATACAACAAATACTTACACAAGTTAGGTATCAAAACACTGTTGGTACTTAATTAGATTCTCAAAGAAATGGTTGTGGACATAGATGTTAAGCTAGATTTACATATTTCATGTTTGAATACAGCAAGGCACATTGTATATATGATCATTACACTTGAAATGAACTAATAGATAAAACAAAATGCATTTCACTTCATAAAGTTGTATTTCATTGGTATTTATTTATTAAAATACTGCCTCAAGTCGGCATTAGGGACTATTTCATTGATCAAAATTTTGTTGCATTCTGTTTTTTATTGTGTACCTAAAATATTGTTTTGGAAAGAATTTTTAAGAAAATATATTATTTCTTATTAAAAATTGATAATTTCATAATGTTGATTAAGATTTCAAGGTCTTATAAAACAAGTAATTTGTCAAGGTTTTAGTTACCAATTTTGATTGCAATTTTCTTTATGTTTAACAAATAGGCGCTTTCTAGTAAATAAGAAATAGGATCCATGACTGATTCCACATTATAAGTGGATTCGTGAGTTATCAGTATGTGAGTTATTGAGGGAATGGTGTATAATATTTCAACATTTTATTTCACACTAATTGCTTTTTTTCAAATAAATGCAAGGCTAATGACTGTCAGCACTGAGCTACATTATGAAATGAATTTCATAATAAACTCAGAGTCAACAACAGCCCATATTATGAAAGGAATTTACTATTAATCTCAGTGTCAACATTAGCCCTTATTACAAGAAGAATTTACTAATAATCTAAGTGTTTTAAAAAATATTTTTTTGCATACATAATTGTATTTTTTGTTTTGTTTATTTTATTTTCAGATACAGCAAAGTTCTGGATTTATTAGAGAAGAATTACAAAGTCCATTGTTCTGTGAAAAGTATAGTAAGTATGCTTTTAGAAAATATAGAAGGCAATTATTTCTGACACCAAAAGGAGTTAATATAGGGTTTTATTTTATGAGTCAAAATGCTTAGGGGTTTTTTTATGAGTCAAAATGCAATTGCATTAGTGGATAATATTTTGATCCTGTCTATATATTCATTCCTGTCAGTTTTACGATAAATACACAAAAATCCTTTGTGTTGACGAATAAAAAATAGCATGCATGTTTACATTCTTGTGTAAGCAGTTTTTGTTTTTATGTTAGGTCTTTCTATTGCATTTTTGGGCTTCAGATATGTAGTGAAAAGCTTTATCTTTTGAGTATGTGTGAACAGCTTCAGTTAAACCAGTGAAATATGATAAACATATCAATGTCCATATGTAGATGATTTAGTTACATTTTTAGGCCATTAAGCAAATTTTGTATTTTTTAAAATTATAAATGTACTGGATTTGCACCTTTTGAGTGAGAACATTTTCATCAAATTAATGCAAAAATTATTTAATCTTGGCAGATGAAAAATTATGTAGACATTGTTAACATTCATAAAATTTCTGGGTCAATGCCGTGTTTGTTTTATATCTAGTGAAATCTTTGCTAACCAGTTATTTAGATATTGAGCAGTGATGGCACTTTGGGATGTCCATTTTATGTGAACATGTAGATAGACAAGTTAAATTAGGCTGGCTGTTTTATTAGGAAATGTAGATGAACAAGTTAACTATGGCTGTTCTTTATCTATTCCATATATGTAAACGAAAAAAAGTTAAAATTTGGGTGTTATTTATTTATACCATATATATAGATAGATGAATAAGTTAAATTTTTGTGCTGTTTACATGAATTTTCAGAAGATATTTAACTTCAGCTGTGCATATCTAGTTAAAATTTTGGAAATAAATTCAAAATCTGCACTTGAAAATAAGTTAAGAAATTGACAAATATTGAAATTTAACCAAAAAATTGATTTATTATGCTGAAAAAACAAACAGTTGTTAGCAAATTTTAAGGAAAGACCAATAATATAATTAGAATTGTTCTAATGGATACAATCACACCAACTATTAGCATTGTACTAATAGACATAATCCCACTAATAATTAGCATTGTACTAATCGACATGATCACATCAGTAATTAGCACTGTGTTGATGGACATAACCAATAATAAGCATTGTACTTATGGACATATGACACCAATAATTAGCATTGTACTAATGGATATGTAACACCAATAATAAGCAATATACTAATGGACATATCACACCAATAATTAGCATTGTACTAATGGACATAATCAACCAATAAAAAGCATTGTACTAATGGACATATAACACCAATAATTAGCATTGTACTAATAGACATAATTCCACCAATAATTACCATTGTACTGATGGACATAATCAACCAATAATTAGCAATATACTAATGGACATATCACACCAATAATTAGCATTGTACTGATAGACATTATCACATTTGTAATTAGCATTGTACTAATGGGCATATCACAGCAATAAATAGCATTACACTAATGGACATAATCACATCATTAATTAGCAATGTACTTATTGACATAATCACATCATAATTGTACTTATTGACATAATCACATCACATCACATCAGTAATTAGAATTGAACTTATGGACATAATCACATCAGTGATTAGCATTGCACAAATGGGTTTATCACACCAATAACTAGCAATATTTTAATGCACATAATCACACCAATAATTAGCATTATACTATGGTGGTACTCTACAGTTTCATATTTTGCATAGGGTTAGATTTTTGAAGATAAAGAATTTCCCCATTTTTCCTCACTTCTCACTGGTTATACTGACAATTTTAAAAAATACCTTCATGTCCTAGGTATTGTTAAAAGAATTTTTAATTCCCTTTATTTTGGTGTGTGATTGATAGGTGTAAATGCAGTAATAGAGTATACAGCTTAGCCTTGCTTAAGTTGTGCATCTATCACAAAACTGCTAGCTTGTTCAGTTTCACTTTCTGGACTTTCAGAGGTAAATGTAAACAAAAAAGTAGATAATTTTTCTTCATTTTATATACTTGGTAATTCATTCATTGCACTTTCTAAAGTTGGTAATATCTAGTCTGGCAAAAGTTGTTTTCCCTATTTCAATAACTGCTAAAGACAGAGTACTTTAGACTAATTCAGGCTGGTTTTCAGACCACATAAGAGCAGTCATTTTGGTTAGCTGTTTATTCAGATAATGTACAGTTTCCAAAAGTATGATATCCAATAAAATTTCAACCACAATATAAAAGTAATGGATGTATGATATCATTCTATCCATTGTGCATGTAAACTCACTCCTGCCACACTCTCACACTTACATTGTGTTATTACTTGTCACTTTTATTGTATTATTACTTGTCACTTATATTGTATTATTACCGTATTTTCCCGCATATATCCCACAGGTTATACCAAATTTTACAAACCTTGCAAGGGGGTGCAGGTTATATAAGGATGTGGGCTATATCATAAATTTTTTACACGTAATAATATTTCAATATATTGTTAGAAAAACATAACTACATAACTTATATATTGTTCTAGTTTTGTTTTGTTAGGGTTAGGGTTGGATATTATAGCTACTACAGTCTTCATAAATTTATATACCCAATGCACTCCTTTAAAATCATCAATGTGCTTCTCTGTCACCATGAGTTTGGCCTTCAGTTTGATGGCAACTGTCGAGATTAGTTGTTTTCCTGCTGGGCCACGATTCACTGCTTCAGGTCAGCTTCAAGGTGAGGCCATTTTGCTTTAGGTCCGAAACAAGCATGTTTTTGTGGATTCATCTTCTCCATTGCTCCATTTTTCTTTTCTCCAACCTTAGATTACACTCTCATCAATATCACATTTACTGCCTGTGGCTCCATTGCCATGCACTTCAGCAAATGCAATGGCAATTAGCTTGAAGTCGTCTGTGTAAGAATTTTTTTCTGCATTTGTTAAATTTAACAGAAAGAAATTATTTAAACTCAAATCTACACTTTACAAGGATACAAGATTATTTAGAAATATCTGTGTTTATCTAGCCTGTAGTTGAGGCACAGCTCTTATAAACAGTCTACATGCACAAGCCTGTGTACTGAGCTTGAATAGTTACCAGTAATTGACATCATGTGAGCTACTGGTACATTCGAAATTGAAAATTGTGGCATTCAGCATCAGGACCTCACACAATTGCATATCCATCTCACAAGTACCTGGCTTAAAATTTCAAATCTGCTGGCTACCAGCCAGAATAAAATGGAGGCAGGGTGGCTAACTTGAACTGATGCAGAGCGATGAATATCAACCGGGGTCGACTGATTGGATAACGTAAATACAAATTTGCATGTTGGGCAGGTGAGTGAAAATGTAGTAGTTGTAGTATCGTTTGTCATCCACATGTAAGCATTTACGAATTCAGTCCTTCTAAAAACAGTAATGGTAGATGTGAACATACACATAAAAATTGTATTAATCTATGGTTGCAGGCTATACAAAGGTGTGTGTTATGCCAACAATTTTTAAACACAAAACCCCAAAACCCATGGGCTATATGAGGGTGCGGATTGTCTGCATCTGCAGGATATATGCGGGAAAATATGGTACTTGTCACTTATATTGTATTATTACTTGTCACTTTAATATGTTGTATTTTTACTTGTCACTTATATTGTATACTTGTCACATTGTATTATTACTTGTCACTTATATTATTACTTGTCACTTATATTGTATTATAACTTGTCACTTACATTGTATTATTATTTAACCAATTTTTGTCCATTCAGAACTCCTGCCACTTTATCCATCAACAAATCCTGCCAATTGTTAACATCAAAAAGTCCAACTTGTTTTTTTTTAATTTGTCATGTAAATTTTCAGTTTTCTAACCATCCATTTTCTATTATTTCAGCCGATTCCACCCAATTTTGATGTGAAAGAAAAGATTAATGAACTCTTGGAGAGAAATAAATATGGAAATAAAAGAGCAAGAATGATGGATATTGATGATTTTCTTGGGTGAGTTTTCCAGTAGTTCTGGGAGCTGTGATATACATGTATAAAAATAATTGAACATAGCCGAGTCCATTAATTAGATACAAACATAGTCGAGTCCATTAATTAGATACAAACATAGTCGAGTCCATTAATTAGATACAAACTTCTCTGGGTAGCTGGTTGTAGCACTGAAATTACTCATTTGTAAGATCCATATATGAAAAAATAACAATTGTAATCACTGGAAATAATAAAACCTTGTTTAATACAAATTAAATTTTTTAGTGTTTGATCTTTTTCTTAATTTGCTTGTAAGATGCTAGCTAATGTCAGACTGATCTTTATCAGCAACATCAGGGGAATGATAAATGTGGATTCTAAAGACATGTTTAGTTAATGTACATTTTTTCATAAATTTGGTTGGCAATAGCTTTGAAAAAAATGGTTCATACAGGTGATTGCTCTAATCCAAGGCAGGTTGGATGCAATTTTATCAATAATATAAAAAAAGATATATGACTCATTATGTTAAGGATATGAACAAACAATCTTGTATTTATTTTAAAAATTGACATTGATAATACTGCATGTTCAGAATGACATACGTCTTCATCATATGATTCCTGTGCAAGGATTGATAATGGATCTCATTACTTCCAACAGTTAATGTACATTTGACTTCCTTGCTGTCTGCATCCAACAGAAAGCAAAGTAAATTTAAATTTTAAACTCTTGCTGTTTGATTTTTCTAAAAAAACATTACTTGTAGAATTTACTCAGAGTTGATAAAATCAGATTGATAGTTCTGATGTACATTTAAATCTTTTTGTAAAGAACCTCTAAGGATCAATGAAATTCATTTATTGGGGTGAATACAGAGTCAGACTCACAACTTTATGTAAATTGATTTTTTATTAGTTCAAAACCTACATATAGATCAGTAAATTACAGTTAACTGTTGGAAATGTATAACTTTTTGTGAAATTGTCAGTGTCATGTTAGAATGAGTATAACAGGTTTGTATTTTAAGAGTTTGCGATATTTAATGGTGATTTTATTATCACAAATGAGCACTTATGTATCATTGTAATTATTATTGCATTTGATCTTTTTACATTCTCCAATCATGTATCACAGGTTTTACTATTAAAAATCAGCTTTTTACCAGGTTCACTGATGCATCACAGATTTTATTGTCGTAAATCAGCCTTTTATCAGCTCCAATGAAACATCAATATTTTTACTCTTTCAAATGATCATTTTACCAATTCCAATGATGAATCAATATTTTTACTATCTCATATGACCATTTTACCGAATCCACAGATGCAATAGTAGTTGACTATTGCGAATGAGTCTCTTACCAGCTGTACATATGCATCACTGGTTAACTGTTGCAAATATCCAAAAGGTCTACACTTATGCAACACTGGTAAAATTCATTTTTAAAAGTGAGACCACAGTGGTATCCTCAGAATGTTATATTTATGTTAAAACTTTTTATCAGTGATTTATTACGTTCATATAATTGTTACACAGAGTTTACTATAATTGCAACATTTTTGTAAATTGAGGTTGTTTGCGTATTTTAGCAGCATATACTGTTTGATCAGTGGCCTCCTACAAATAATCCTTTTATATATCAGTTATTTGTTGGTACAAATTCACACTTTCAAAATACTCCCAGAGATAATTCATATTGCAGTCTTGAGATTTCAAACTCTGAAAACCTGGTTGCATCTTATTATGTGCATGATTCAGAGTAGATATCCAGTTAAAAAACATAATGACTAGACTCTGATTGATGTAGGTTGCAGATTTTTTTGTTGTATCAAAAAAACTTTTTGATTAGTTCATTGTTTCTACTAAAAATCCTGAGTCTGAGGTTTGTGCAAGTGCATTTAAAGATTTTGGATTTTTCCATTTTAATGCAAATAGTGCAACTTGTAGTGAAATTCAGTACTTTGTGAATGATTTACATGTGATGCTTTCTTTGAGATTTCTGGCCTTTTTTGAAAGGACATTTTATACTCATTGAGTGAATAAAGGTCAGGCTGATTAGCTAGTCTAAGGTTACACAAAATATCTTGTTCCATGGGGGCTCAATATCAGGGCAGTTTTTAAACAGGATGACATGCTTAGTAAACCTCAAGCTTAAAGCCTCAAGTACTTCCTAAATCTCAACAACTCTCATTATTTTGCCTAGGACTGCACTGTTGGATGTGGTCTCTTTTATAACTTGACACGCTTGGCTAAGATTTTCAATGTCTTTAAAACAATGGGAAAAAGGGGTTAGGAAGTACTTGATGCATTAAGTTTGAGGTTCACTAAGCACATCATCCAGTTCTTGGTGATATACTAATTATTGTTTTAAGCAGAAGAGCTAGATTGAAATGCTGATGCACTCTATATGCTCCATGGATGTTTTTCAGTCTATTTGACTGGTATCCTGCTAGAGTTGTCTTCACTTATTAAGTTGCAAGCAGAAGAAGGTACTGCCTGAAGGAATATGGAGTCTTTCTGGGGTGGTGTAGTCACCCCTGTCACTGTCTGGTTTTGTTGTCCTTCTAACTCATCAGAGGGACATGATCTGGTTGATACATTTGTACAAGTGATAACTGTGTCTCATTGGGGCAATGTTTATATACCCTCTAGCAAGTCAAATAAAGTGTATGATGAGAAGCCATGTTTGCAAATATATATGGTTTGGATAAAACAATTATTAACTATTAATATTTATTTTTTCTACTTTCAGTCTTTTGAACTGTTTTAATGCCGAGGGATTTCATTTTTCCTAAAACAGACCTTTTCTAGGAAAAGGCAGATTTTGGTGTGCCAGGAATAGTTGGAACTTTGGTTTTTCATAGCATTATTGTACGGTCACTTTAGTAAAATCTTTATCATGATGATTTTCAATGAAATTTTGTCAGCCTCAAATTTATGTTTGTGCTTGCACAGTGATTTAGATGAGAGATTTTAGTATATGTGAGAGAGATTGTAGTTAACTTATTATGAGTGCTGTTATGTAAATGAGTTTTTCACTGTGTAGATACATGTACATCTATGGTACATATATGGTAATGCAGATATTATATGCATGCACATTGAAAAGAGGTGAAAGTTACATAATTACTGATTTCATACATGTACATATGTTTCATCTCTAGTACTCATTATTTCAATATTTGTAATTCAATGGATAATGTTATATGTATAATATAAATAAAAAAATAAACTTTTTTGACAAATGTGAATACTTTTCCTCTCTACCTTAAGTATTTTAACACAAGAATTATGTTTACTTGTTTCTATGGGCTGGAGTATATGAAAGGATTTATTTGTTGTCCCCTATCATTTATGAAAAGTTGGAACATAGTATTCCCATTTCTTTGCATCTCTCTGTTCATCTCACTTGTTTCTGCTTTATAACTTGAAAGCCTTTTTGCAATTCAGGAATAAAACTCTTGCCTAAAATTGTTAAAGCTATATTAAAAATAAAAAAAAACCAAAACACACATTTAAAATTCATTATTGTTGCATGCAATTCTGTTCTCACCTGATGACATACTTAGAATCCATTTAAAAGTTTGCATTTCTTATTATATGTCATACAGGTGTTTACATGCTCAGGATCTATTTAAAAGTCTGCATGTCCGTTATGTCGTAGAGTTGTAACTTGGATCCAGTTAAAAGCCAAGACCAGATTAAATAACAGTGTAGAAGAGGTAGAATTTGTTCAAAGTTCCCCACTCAGTAGAGAGCCACTGCTCACAGTAAAATGGTAATTGCTTCAGATAATTGCTTCCTACAACCTTGATTCAGCCTTGTATTAGCCATATGGTTTTCAACCGTACACAATCTTAATGATCCATTAAAAGTCAGCTTTATTTGTTACATGCTGTACAGTTTTCACCTGTATAGAGACTCTGGATCTTATAAAACCCCAAGATGAGAATTGGCTCTGTCACATGAAAGGGATTGCATTTTATTGTGATGATCAGCATGCAAACCCAATTGAATATAACCAACAATACTGGTAATGTTGGTAATGAAGGGCAGTCACATACCCTCACTGTTATTTTGCATATGTCCCAGTGCCAATCTCTACCATGACCACATCAACCCACAAATGCAGAAGATTGTTGCAGGTAAATTTATACTTATTAATAATGCTGCATTAAATTCAAAGATTCATTCAGTCATGCTGGTGGGGAACAAATTTAGTGGAAAACTTAGCATTCAAATATTACCCAAGACAGCGATTATAGATTTTCCAGGAATTTGACTTCTAATGAGTTCATTATGGCATTCAGTCATTACAAAGCAATTATGTACGATGCTTTTCCTTACATAACACAAAAATTGAATGCATATCAAAAAGAGATGATACAAATGCTTTCATTCACAAAAGTCCTGCATTCCACGGGTATTAAAGAATTTGCAAGCAAAGCAGTCATTTATTGCAAAACCATGAATATTAAGGCAGATTGGAGTAGAATTGACTCCAAGCTACAAACTTGTGCCTTATATGCTTTTACGATAGCTCCATACCAGCATTGCCAGTCTTGTAACCTTGTTCAGCAGATAGTAAATAATTGGCCAAGACAAAGCACATCCATTTATAGACGGATGTAGAATGGATAGACAACAATTGAGACAGCTATTGCATTTATGAAAAGAAATGTGCAAACTTCAATGAAGCAAATGTTTGTTGTATAGCATTATCATAGCTTACAGGTGTGATTTTTATGCCAAAAGAAAATCAGTTACAAAGCAACCTAGCTGCTAAAGCAGGTACTACTGCCTACAAAACCACTGACAAAATCAGAAAATATTGCCAATAACATTCCAAGCAACCACACCTATAAACATTGCCACTGGTTTCACACTGGGCTTTCTCATCAGCCTCCTACTGTGTCATGTTAAAGTTTGGTAACTGCCATGTTATATTACAACCTGACATGGTTGATACATTGCTTCAGCCTTAGCTCTCTTATGACTGCTTTGAAAGTACACCATATATACTCGAATAGCCCCCAAAGGATAGTGTAGAGTAAATATTCTGACGAGTACAAACCCGTTAATCTGTAGCTTCATAATCCCTCAAGCATGAAAGTATTAATGCATTAATTAATAAAGAATTTTCCGACTCATACAATAAAATATACGATGCAATCAAGCTAACTCCCATACTCCTTGGAGCATAGCCTCCTTTTGTTGTCAAGAGGAATAAATATTTCTACACTTAAATTTGATAAACTATAAATATTTCAGTTCACATTTTCAACATATAGCATATTATTGTACCTATGAAAGTAATAGCTTGCTAGCATCAGTCCTGAATTAAGGCCACTTCATGTTTCATCTTGTGTCATTATTTTATATACATTCAGTTCACCAACTAGTTCTCATTATTATTATCATGAATTTCCAAGACATTTTCAAACTGAAGAAAACTTTTTCAGATCGATACGTGGATAAATTTGTTATATACAGCTACTATAAACAGAACACATGGAAAGTACCTGTATGATATGCATACTCATTCAAACATGCAAGTGCTACATAGAATTTTCTCACACAGAAATATTTTAGGATAATATTGGTTTACAAAAGGACAAACAGCTTTTGAGTGATATTTCATTTTATTTCAGACCTATGTATCTTAAAGCATAATCCATACAAAGGAGAGTGCAAAATGTAATTGAGTGTATACAATTATAATGGTTATGATTATGCCAAAATATAATAATTTGCAGGTAGGCATTTGGTATTTTATAATGCCAGACATATGCAACATTCAGATGTCAATCAGATCTTGTGTAATCAACTTCTGGTCAGTAAAATACTTAACCATTGCATTTGTGCATATAAATTGAATGGAATGTAGTTGCATATATCCTGCAATGCAAGTTAGAATGTCTCTTTCTGAATGATGATTGATTTTTACTTTCTTGCCATGACTAGGCAGACCAGAATGCTCTAACTGTAATCTATATTTTAGAGTTCAATTCCAGCCTGGATTGGCTGCCTCCAAGTGTCCCTGGAGAAGGTATCTGGCTCCAATTTCCTCTTCATGACATAGCTAATATGTTAAAGGTGTCTTAAAGTCAATAAAAGCAAAGAAGGATTCTTGTCTTTCTGTTTTCTTTCTCTTGTTTATGATCTTTCTTTTCTTACAAATTTGATGGATTATCAAAAGCAAAATTACACTAGTCCCAAACAATTTTACATACATGAATGGAAAGGGTGTAATGATTAGTGTTTTCATATGCTACCTGTCATCTAAATTTCTCCCTTAGATAATGCTGTGGTAGCATCTGCCTCTGATAAGTGGAAAAGCGATCATGAACAATGTTTTGATGCACAATCATATATACTCAGTTATAAGTTGTAATGTCCAAATAATGCTATTACTTCTAAAATAAATGTGCTGGACATGTTTTAGTGGTATGTATGATTGATTTGATACACAGTCTTACAAATGAAATCACATGGAATCTGATATTGGTATGATCGATTGATTTTATACACTCTGACACATGGAATCTTACATTGGTATGCATGATTAATCTGATATGCCTTCTCACACACACAATCTTATTGACGTTTACGTCATACTGATATGTGCTTTGACACAGATCTCACATTGGTACTAATTTCATCTTGATATGCCCTCTGACACACACAATCTTACATTGGTGCTTATCTCATACTGATATAAACTCTGACACAATCTTACATTGGTGCTTATTTCATACTGATATGACCTCTGACACACACAATCTTACATTGGTGCTTATTTCATACTGATATGACCCCTGACACACACAATCTTACATTGGTGCTTATTTCATACTGATATGACCTCAGCCACACACAATCTTACATTGGTGCTTATTTCATACTGATATGACCTCTGACACACACAATCTTACATTGGTGCTTATCTCATACTGATATAAACTCTGACACAATCTTACATTGGTGCTTATTTCATACTGATATGACCTCTGACACACACAATCTTACATTGGTGCTTATTTCATACTGATATGACCTCAGGCACACACAATTTTACATTGGTGCTTATTTCATACTGATATGACCCCTGACACACAATCTTACATTGGTGATTATTTCATATTGATATGACCCCTGACACACAATCTTACATTGGTGCTTATTTCATACTGATATGACCTCTGACACACACAATCTTACATTGGTGCTTATTTCATACTGATATGACCCCTGACGCACAATTTTACATTGGTGATTATTTCATACTGATATGACCTCTGACACACACAATCTTACATTGGTGCTTATTTCATACTGATATGACCTCAGCCACACACAATCTTACATTGGTGCTTATTTCATACTGATATGACCTCTGACACACACAATCTTACATTGGTGATTATTTCATACTGATATGACCTCTGACACACACAATCTTACATTGGTGATTATTTCATATTGATATGACCCCTGACACACAATCTTACATTGGTGCTTATTTCATACTGATATGACCTCTGACACACACAATCTTACATTGGTGCTTATTTCATACTGATATGACCCCTGACACACAATCTTACATTGGTGATTATTTCATACTGATATGACCTCTGACACACACAATCTTACATTGGTGCTTATTTCATACTGATATGACCTCTGACACACACAATCTTACATTGGTGCTTATCTCATACTGATATGACCCCTGACACACACAATCTTACATTGGTGATTATTTCATATTGATATGACCTCTGACACACAATCTTACATTGGTGATTATTTCATATTGATATGACCTCTGACACACAATCTTACATTGGTGCTTTTTTATACTGATATGACCTCTGACACACACAATCTTACATTGGTGCTTATTTCATACTGATATGACCTCTGACACACAATCTTACATTGGTGCTTTTTTATACTGATATGACCTCTGACACACAATCTTACACCAGTGCTTATTTCATACTGATATGCCCTCCAACACAGAATCTTATACTGGTGTTTATTTCATATCAATAATTTGCAGAATCTGACATTGGTGCATATTTCATACTAATAACTAAAGACATGAAATCTGACATTGGTGCATATTTCATACTGATAACCAAAGACATGAAATCTGACATCTGTGCATATTTCATACAGATATGCCCTTCGACACACAAAAAAAAATCTTTAATTGGTGCTTATTTCATATTATAATACACCATTTGACACAAAGAATCTTACATGGATACTTGTATGATACATGAATCTTCCTGTGAGAGAATGTTTGTTATCTTTGTCTCCTCAATGTCCCCAAAACAACATTGTTTGTTTCATAAATTTCATCTTAAATGGGTTCTGGTACAGTATCCTCCATTTATGATATGTGGGGAAACAGTTCAAATTGATAATTGAAATTTTTACTCCATGCATCTATGAGATATAAAAACTGGTCAACAAAAGATCCTCAGTTTATCATATTAGGAGAAACAAATTCATCCATTTATGATATTCGAGGAAACTAGTTCCTCCATTTATGATAATTAGTGGAAACAAGATCCTCTGTGTATGATATATGGGGAAACAAGACCCACAAATTACTATATATATGGAAACAAGATACTCCGTGTATGACATGGGGAAACAAGATGCATCATTCATGAAACCTGGAGAAACAAATTCAAGCTGGTCAATGAAACTTGTATTCGTGTATCTAGAGGACTGAAAACAACTACAAAACAAGTGCATAACGGATGATATGTGAACAATTACTCTCTAAGGTTGATACATCATGGAGGTATCAAACTTTTATACCTATGAACATTTTTAAGATGGGCTGTAAGATGAACTAAATCTTAAAGCCGAGAATGACAAGGCCAACTTCATAATCCCTCTTTGGCTGTATCTCTGATATGAGAAAATCTAGTGAACAATTGTAAAATAGGATGAGAACAACTCCTCTCCAGGGTGAATATCTCTCGAAGATACCAGGACAACAACTCTTGTTAACCTGAAAAGATAAAAAACAAAAATAATTGGAATCATTTAATAAAAAAAATCATTCTCTAAAATGAGGATAAAGTTTCAGTACAAGTATATAAACTCCATTCTAGTACAGTTCCAACTGCCCATCAGCTATAAAATATTCAACACTCCTTGAGATTGCTGACCAGTACACCAGACAACCAGGTGTGAATGTTAACCAACTTGTATTTTTACTTGAGTGATATGGTTGGACAGAAGCCCAGGGTGATATCTTTATTCATGTAATAATAATAATAATAATAATAATAATAATAATAATAATAATAATAATAATAATAATAATATAGTAATAATAATAATATCTATAACTTGCTGTATCAAATCTTTACCATTTCAATATTTCTCATCAAATTTCATGAATTTATACCACATCTTGATTATTTTTATGAGTAATGAATTATTAAAAACAATTATGTATTTATGTATGTATAAAATTTAACAGCAAATAAGCACAATTTTGGCAATAAAACATTAAACATTGGCCAATTCAGACATTAATTTGCAAAAAAAATAATGTAATCATAAACAAGAGACTCAAGTTGGCCTGATATCATTAATCTGACATATATTGATCAAAATGGCAATAATATGGAGACAAGACAGATGGATTGCGTTGAAAGATGTCCATGTTAAGATATTTCAAGCTTTTTTTTCCAGATTTAGTTGCATTTTAAATATTTACCTGAACCAGATGATGCACTTGCATGTTTTATATGAATGATTATATAGACACCATTATGCTGAGATGCCATAAAATGCTAGTACATACAAGAATAAAAAGAGAAAAATATGTATGTTAGGACTCCACTTATCACACCTGGTCTGATGTGATACAGAAGTTTTGGACAGAAAGTAGTTCTATTAAATGAAGAATGTTTTAATATAAATGTAACATCTAGCCACATAATAGGGATGAACATCATTTGAAGGTTTTCCACTGGGTTGCTAGGGAAACCAAACTTAACACAACTTACATAGAGTATGAACTGAGAATGATTCTTGCTATGTTTGAGCAAGATTGGCTAGACCACTCTGAGGAAGAAGCTGAAAATCAGGGCTGGAAATTAATTTGCATAGTTACATAGAAAATGCAAATTAATTGTTGATAATACAAGACTTAGATTTGGTGAGAATTTCAAGCTCTTGCAAGTGCTAAATTTCCAGACCAGTGATATACAGCACATCTTTAGTAAGCCCTTTCATGTATATGTCTCAAATACATCATAAAAAAAACCCACACACAGTAAAACACTGATTATCTGGATGCTAATTATCCAACTCAAAAAGATGGCAACTGGTATGGTTGATAGGTGTTTACTCTGGGATCAAGGAATCAATTACATTTTTCCAGGATAATTATGTTAGATTTTTTTAAAAATAATGATAACTTTTCCATAAATATGTGTCAAACATCTTGGTAGTATTAGTTTTGTGAATTTTAATTAAATGAAGTATATTTAAGTGCACATATGCATGGATTACTGTGGCAGCATGTGTGAACATTCAATGCTTTAGTGTACTTTTTTTTAAATTTCATATATCCCTGACAAGAAGGACTCTAAAAGGTGGTGAAGCTATAGAAAACCTACATCAATACTTGCAATTTCCGAGCATTCACACAGAATGTGTCCCTATAACCCAAGCTGTATTCTAACCCTTAATCTGACCAAAAAATTGGGTAAAAAGGAGACAGCAAAGATTATGACAAAAACAAAGCAAATGAGAGCAAAACAAAACATGCAAAAAGAGAGAAAATACAGATATATCTGTGCTGAAATTTGCAATGGATATTGGAGTAAAACTGACAATAGATGATATTAACAGAGTCACCATGGAGGGCCATCCAGTCAAAGAAATAGACTAATTTTAGTTAAGTTTATGAAATATCATAAGCACATGGAAATATTTAACCATGACCTAAATTAAAACCCTCAAGTCATCCATTAAACTGTACTTAAATAAAAACTTTACACTAACATGAGCTACAAATGCCAAGCAAACAAAAAGTCTGAAAATGGATGGGAAAACCCAAAGATATGTGGGTGTGGGATGGAAAAATTTTAATCAAAAAGAAATATGAACTGATTACTCATGATACAACTTGGACAGCAATGCTGACAATGATGGACAAATTAAGCCTTAAACCTACAGCAACACTCTTACTGACACAACCACACGATTCTCAAAAATCCCCTGCTGCTTTATCTGAAAAATCTTCAGTGCTGTTCAAAGTAGTATATTTATTTACTACATATGTGTTGGATACACATCCATATAAGATCAATACACTTGTAATATAATTCACTGACTTTTATGATTGACCATTTTGGTTATTGACTTGATTTGCAATATCAGTTATAACAATTTGCATACTATGAAGAAATATTTCCCAATTGGGCTTCACCAATTTGGTGTTTTAATTCTCATCTTCTAGTCTCTGTCTTAAATGTTTATCAATGGCAATATTACACTATGTTTATCAAGGACTCCATTACACTATGCTCATCAATGACACTGTTACTCCTTGTTAATCAATGACAATTACACTGTATTAAAGACACTATTGCAATATGCTTATCAGGGACACTATTGCACTATGCTTATCAGGGACACTATTAATCTAAGTTTATCAGAGACACTATTACACTATGCTTATCAGGGACATTATTACACTATGCTTATCAGATACACTATTACATTATGCTTATCAAGGACACTATTACATTAAGTTTATCAGGGACACTATTACACTAAGTTTATTAGGGAAACTATTACACTATGCTTATCAAGGACACTAATACATTAAGTTTATCAGACATTATTACACTATTCTTATCAGGAACACTATTACACTAAGTTTATCAGGGAAACTATTACACTAAGTTTATCAGGGACACTAATACACACTAAGTTTATTAGGGACATACCATGTTTATTAGGGAAACTATTACACTAAATTTATTAAGGACACTATTACACTAAATTTATCAGTGACATTATTATACTAAGTTTTTCAGGGACACTATTACAATAAATTTACTTGGGACACTATTACACTAAGTTAATCAGGGATACTGTTACACTAAGTTTATCAGGGACACTATTACACTAAGTTTATCAGGAATGCTATTGCACTAAGTTTTTCAGAGACACTTATACTAAGTTTATCAGCAATATTATTACACTAAGTTTTACAGGGACACTATTACAATAAGTTTATTAGGGATACTATTACACTAAGTTTATCAGGGACAATATTACACTAACTTTATTAGAAATACTATTACACTAAGTATATTAGGGACACTATTACACTAAGTTTATCAGGGACATTATTACACTAAATTTATCAGGGATACTCTTACACTAAATTTATCAGGGACACTATTACACTAAGTTTATTAGGGACACTATTACACTACATTTATCTGGGACACTATTACACTAAGTTTTTCAGGGATACTATTACACTAAGTTTATCAGAGACACTATTACACAAGTTTATTAGGGACACTATTATACTAAATTTATTAAGGACACTATTATTATTACACCAAGTTTTTCAGGGACACTATTACAATAAGTTTACTTGTGACACTATTACACTAAGTTTATCAGGGATATGGTTACACTAAGTTTATTAGGGACACTATTACACTAAGTTTATCAGGAATACTATTACACTAAGTTTATCAGGGACACTATTATACTAAGTTTATCAGGGGTACTATTAAACTAAATTTATCAGGGACACTACTACACTGGTAAAATTCACCAAATACATAAACTAGTAGGGGGCCCAAGTGGTCTAAATCCCCAGGTGGCATAGTGGTCTAAAGTGCTTGCCTTTACTAATAATCACTGCCATCTCACCTCTGTCCACACGGATTCAAGTCTCCAGCTTGGCCAATGTGGGTGTGTAAGAAAGCTGTGGGTAGCTTCCCATAGGTCAGAGGTTGTTAACAGGGTCTTCCCTGTTTCTTTATTCACCAATTATACTGGTTTCCATGTAAAACCTATCTTGTAATGACAAATGGCATTCAGCCCAAGCAACAAAATTAATAAGTCTAAATTTAAAAGATAATTTGTAATTTAATTGATTAAATATAGTTTGAATAATACACAGTGCATCCTTCTCTAGCCCCTTTTTGGACCCCTCTTTGTATACTAGGATTTCTCTACCGGAAGTGATGTCATTGTAGTCAATATTATGTTAATAAGCTAGTAACTAAATTTAGATATGTTGTCATGTTGAACCAATCAGATGATTGAGTTTAGAGCATGTGATCAAGCATTGTCAGTTGATTGAGGCATTCATACCGCAGCTGGGATGCATATAGAGGTGAGCTTTTCATTGTGAATTGTGGAAGCCACATCTAACTTTAAAAATTTATCAGCATAAAGAACCACCTGCCTCCCCACCTTCCACCATGTCATTTTTTGGGGGCAAATCCTGTCACTGCACACTGCACCAGCCCAGCTCTGAATTGTTCTAAAGGATACCTCAGGACAAGAGACATGTGGAAGTTTGTAGTGTTGTGAAGAGTGTCCGACACCTGTATGTAGAGCAGAAGTATATAGGAACAATGATAATAAAAACTCCACAAGTCCAATCCTGTGGATGCTATGATAACATCAGCCGATACTCCATACATGCACTGTAGAAAGCAGGTATGAAGTATATGGGTGTAATAGTCGAGTACATTTAAGTACTGACACCAATTGGGGTTCAAAAGCAAAGTTTTTGAATGAATGAAAACTTGGCAATGGCCTGCTCTGAATTGTTCTAGAGGATACCTCAGGACGAGACGTGGGAGTTTGTAAGGTTGTGAAGAGTGTCCGACCCCTGTATGTGGAGCCGCAAGGGGCTGATATGAGGTATATAGAGACAATGATAACCGAAACTCGACAAGTCTGATCCTGAGGATGCTATGAAAACAAACATCAGCCGATACTCTATACATGCACGGTAGGAAGCAGGTATATAAAGTATATGGGCATAATAATCAAGTACATTTAAGAACCAACACAAATTAAGCTTTCTACATACACACCCCCAGACTTTGACATAAATGTGTCCTACTGTGAGTAATCTATGAACTGAGTACTGATCAACATTGTGCTTCATTTCATTCTAAGAACTGTCTACTAAGTAAGTAAGCAGGATCTATTTTGTGCTTCATTTCATTCTATGAAATGACTACTCAATAAGCAAGCAGGATCTATATTGTGCTTCATTTCTTTCTATGACTTGACTATTTAAAAAGCATGTGGGACTTACATTGTGCTTTATTTTTTTCTTTAAACTGACTACTCAATAAGCAAGCAGAACTTGTATTTCACTTCTTTCTATGACTTGACTACTTAATAAACAAGCAGGACTTGTATTGTACTTCATTTTTTTCTATGATCTGACTACTTAATAAGCAAGCAGGACTTATATTGTGCTTTACTTTTTTTGATGAACAGACTACTCTTTAAGCAAGCAGGATCTATATTGTGCTTAATTTCTTTTTGTCTACTTTGTTATATATACTGTGAAATAACTTTAATTTGGTGACTACCAGCTTTTGTAGATTTTGTGGTTGTTACACTGTTGATCAATGACCTAAAGTTAACATAAATATACTTTGGTCTTTACATTTTCTGCAAATCTAATGGCAATTTTTTGGGTAAAAAAATATATATTTAATACTCAGTTATCCTCCTCTGTAGGACATGTTTGCATGATGTCTGAAGGTTAAAACTGCTTTTATAATTAAATATTAAATACAGTTTATATTCTGTTCTGTAAATGAATAGCAGCATCTGCTGGGGAGATTAATACATACAGGACTAAAATCTAAAATAAAATGTTTAGTTTTTTTACTCTGTTGCTTCAATCCATATAACAAAATTAAGTACACAAGTTTGGTCTTATTTCTGAATGGGGCTATAGGAATATTATCTCAATGTTTTAGGTTAATGCATTGATTGATATTGAAGACTTGCAACTTTAACAACATAAAAATGTGACTATTTAACAACATAAATACTAATACTGATGAAACTTTTACCTGGAATTAAATACCTATGTATAACCATTAAGAGTTAAGATAGTAAACCCAAGCTGTATGAGCCACTGTTTTAGAGCACTTTAACCTTCTGTTTGGACAGATTTTGATATAATGCTTGTACAATTACCTCTCGAGTGATGTTTTAAGATAGGTGTCTTCTAAACCAGAACTGTAATGGTTGTTGGGAATATACTGTCTAAGATGGAAAGGAAATTCTTCAGGAACATCATACTCTTGGTACACTACGTTGGCTGCAAACTCTGTTAAGAAAAACACAAAAGCTACTTCTTGTCACACACTGACAAATATTTCATGAACATCTGTGCCAACTGATATACCTGCAACTCTTCTCTCATGAAATAATTTGAATTCTCTTTTGTCCAATTCAAATATTAAACAGTCAACTTAGTACAGTACCTAATCTTTTGAAGTACTAGGCACTTTAAAAATATTAGTTGTGATGTGATTATGATTTTTAATGTAGCTATAAAAAATTTTCAGTTATATCGCTTCGATGTCTGCAGTGTGGCAGTTTATAGTGATGTCTAGCACTGGGACATCATGCTGCAGACATGTAGCATGATGTCCCACCAAGTCACATTATCCTGACACCATGCCGACCAGTCCTAACACTAACCTCTTAATGCTGAGTGTCAAGTGAGACAGCTGTTAGTACCATTTTTGTAAGTATTTGGTATGACTCAAATGGGGATCGAACCCACAACCTCCTGCATCCTCTAACCACTAGGCTACTGGAGTGGTTCACAAATATTAGACAACACATAAAACACATAGAATGACATGATTTCAAAAACAAACACCATGAAATTACAAAACAAAATGAAGATGTTTGGCTTGCTTGGATGTCATGCATTAGTTGGGTTCTATTTATCATATGGACGTTTCTCTTAGTACCAAATATAGATGGAGGTTTTGCAGCTGATATGGTGAGATAGTATATAATGCAAGTTCATGGGACATCATTTCTATGAAGAATCCAGTCTAAAATGTGACCATGTTTATTGGCAGGCTGATTCAGTAGCTGTTTGTGGTTGAAAAATTGAATGGAATCCAGGAGTTTTGATGTGTATTGATTTCCAGTCAAAGTCAAAGCTGAAATGTCTAAGAACAATCACTTATCAAATTTCCATATGCCAGGAGGTTAGGAAACTGCTCCAAAAACAAGAAATTCTTTCAGTTTGCTTTTCAATAAGGTGGATGACTGTAGAGGCAGAAAACAATGGACTGACCTTTGCACTACTGTGAGTGAGGTTATGACCAGTTCAAAAGATGTGTGTTTGAAATTGAACGTTGTAGTGTAGTTAAGATGGTGAATTATAGAGTTGTTTACAATGACAGCAATTCTGCCTGTGCAATAGTGGTATGGAAGTCACTTGATGGAGTAACTACAAGGTGTTAGATCCACATTCTTTGACTCATTGTCTGATATTTCTTTTTTCACTGCTGTTTACACTCAAGCAAAGATGAACATAGTCCCAAATTCTTAAGTTTAGTACACAATATAGTATCAAGCACCAAGGAGTTGTTATTTAATGGAATTAATGAGGGTTCATCATGCATAAATTCAGATGGAGTGTGTAACGTGATGACATCATGTTCAAAACTAAGGATAGTAGAAGTACATGTGGGGCAAAATGACTGAGACAAAGTTAAACAGCTCTCCTCCAAAAAAACCCAAGCAAATGAAGAAACATATTCCAACAGAACATCAAATGTATGATGAAATCACTAATGTAGATGAACACAGTCAACAAACACATATGACATGAGGCATGGGACAAAATCCATAGCAGCTGCCTCAAGCCTGTTAAGCAATGGCAGCCATTTTGGATCATCATCATCAGAGTATGTACATGATGCTCTTCCCTGAAATATAGATACTACTAAGGGTAATCTTAATAATTATGTACATGATGCTCTCCCCTGAAATATAGATACTACTAAGGGTAATCTTAATAATTATGTACATGATGCTCTCCCCTGAAATATAGATACTACTAAGGGTAATCTTAATAATTATGTACATGATGCTCTCCCCTGAAATATAGATACTACTAAGGAGGCAGGGTACAGTTTTGTATTTTGGCGCCTGGCAAATTTCTTAACTTAAGGCTATGGTGTGACTTTTTCAGCAATTATTGTCTACTAATTAAAGATATGGATATATTTGTGAACTAGGTGTTTCGGGCTTGTGTTGTTCTTGAAACTGATGTCAGGCATGTACACCTTCCATAGTTACTCTGCAATATGTTGATAATGAAATACCAATGGTTGTCTAGGAAGAAGAGCTAGCTTTTCATAACAGTAAACATGTGGGTTTGGGACAAGGAGCATATCTCAAAAACGGCTTGGATGACAACTATTTTCAACTACATCAGCCTGTTTAGTACACACTGTTTTGCAGAATTGTCATCTAGGAAAAGGGCTTGTGTTTGCACTGTGAGTATCACATGGTGTCAAAAATGACCTTCGGACATGAAAATTGCAGGTATAAATTTGGGGTTGGAGTGCATAAACTTCTTCTGCTATGAACTGCCACTGACTTCTCTGGTCAAGTGGATAATATTTTTATGTTTGGTTTTAATATAGGTATCTCAAAATATGGACATTCTTGACCTCACTTGTGTATTTGATTTTTTATGTTTTTTTGTACTAGGTCACTGATTGCGGCATTAAATTTGTACATAACAACTGGCCCCTGCCCCCTAAGGGTAATCTTAATAATTATGTACATGATGCTCTCCCCTGAAATATAGATACTACTAAGGGTAATCTTAATAATTATGTACATGATGCTCTCCCCTGAAAAAGATACTACTAAGGGTAATCTTAATAATTATGTACATGATGCTCTCCCCTGAAATATAGATACTACTAAGGGTAATCTTATTAATTATGAATAGAAATTATGATAATTCACCATGCCACAGAATTTGCTTTATCCTGTAGTCAGTAGTGCAATATACAGTTAAACCTGTTCGGAGACACTAACCCCTTTTGTTAACATAAAACTGTTTCTCAATGAGGTGACAACTATATATATTAAATGAATCTGTACATTATAAATCTGGTCTCTAGAGACATGTAATCTCCCATAACTATGGTCTTTCAATTAAACTTTACTGTATTATATAGAATTTAGCTTTATAATATCATAGTAACTTATTAGATGACTGACATGCATTACTCCCTCATTATTATGTATACTGATGTGTACCATGGTACATTCATTCTTTTGACCACCATATAATGTATGATACATGTGATGTTACTACCAATGAATAAAATTGGCTACATGACACTATCCACCTTACAACAGGAAATGCTCCTTTAATAAATGCTGTAATACTTAACCAATTTATGTCTTTTAGAATGACAAGTTTGTGATGAAAGTTGACAAAAGAAATCTTAATGATAGTTCTTTTGACATAATATTAACATGTCATGTTGAAACAAAACTAAATGCCGTTCATTACAGCAACTTGTGGTGTTATATAACACTATATTGTGTCACTGATTTTGGATCCAATAAAAAATCATTGGAAATGCTGCATTTCTGCATTTTAGTATTTACTTTAACAGCTGATGATCTCTGAATATAAATATGAAATATATTCCATAAAATACATCTGAATACTTTTTGATTGGTTGTTTACATACTGTCCCACAGCTAGGGGGTTGACTGGATAGGGGGTCAGCCAGCTGATGTCACATGTCATGTAGGGGCCCATTCTATCCCTTTGCGCACATGATCTGTAACAGAAAGTCAGGTTAATAATTTTAAAAAATATAAAACATATCATATCACCAGACTAAGAAAATGCAATTCCTTAGACCAGGTAACCAGGTCAAGTAAAAATCATTTTTGGACAAGTGAAATTGTATATAGTTAACCCAATATTTTTGCTGGGAAAATAAAAAAAATCAATTTGGAGACCATACTCCATACATAATCCTTACCATTCATGTTGATCAAAATTAGAACTGCTGTCCCTGAAAAATGTGAACAATTTTAATGTTACAGTAATATGGGTTCCTGTCTTACAACTTCATATAAGATCTAACCTCAACGAGAAGTACAACAGTATGTCTGTTTTAACATAACACCTATATTCAACTGGCTATCCTCAATAAGAAGTACAATGCCAGTACAGATGTACTGGGGGTGTATCTAGTGGGCAGCAGAACCAAAATTTCACAATTTCTTGAGTGCAAGTCAATGTGATCTTGTATCTGGACTTACACTATCTTGAGTGGGGCTTTTTAATTTGGGGTACCACTGAAGTGGAAAGTAATTAGTATCAATATAAGATCTTCCTCTACTAGTTATACTGGCCACCATGTACAGCTCATAATGTGCTAAAAAATGGCATTAAACCCACAACATAATAACATAATACATTTTAAAAATGTTTTTGTCACGCATGATAACTATACTGATATTTTATTTATCCTATGAACATGGATTTATCAAAGGTATGAAAGGTATTTTTAAATTTGTTTTTCAGTGAATGGATTTTGCATATCCTTAAATAAGATCACATGCATATAAAAACAAAGTTCTACAATAGGATGTCTTACTTGTAGACAAATCGAGAGAGCTTTCTATCATTTCCATCAATAAGAAGTCCATCAATGCATCGGAATATGAACTGATTTCCCAGACTCTGGAAGAGGGTAGGTTCATATGGCTGGTAAATTGTCCCTATATGAAAAAAGAATCACTCCCATTAAATTACATCTTATTCAGTCAAACCTACCTAAAAGATCACATATATTTAGCAATCATTTGCTTAACAACTTTTTCAAGACACTATTGAAAATTTGAAGACAAGCCTGTGGTTTTTATTAACTCTTTCAAGCAGTAGCTCCCAAACAGATTTGAGAGAATATAGAAACCGACTTATTTTTTTTTTTTAAGACAGAGTACAGTGAAACCTTTACAATTCAGAAGGCTTAAAAACTTCTAACAGAGAAAAATTTTTAAATAACTTTTTTTCTCCCAAAAATTAAAACTTTAATATTTCTCTCAATCAGAATTATTAAAAAGCAAATTTTTTAGTAAATTATGTTCTCCAAGGATATCTTTACATATTCATTAACATTAGTAATATTAACCTGCTATCTCTAGAATCCAGCCCTACATGAAAATGTCTTCTTTTTTTTTTTTTCTTTTTTTTTCTGTCATAGACAAAGGGTAATAACTCAAGTCCATTACCTCCCCTTGCCAGGTGTTGCCAGGTTTGAAGCTAAACAAATTACCAAGGTGAATTCTCCTATACTGGGATGATTGGGAGGGTCTTCAAGTGATCCGGTAAGCATTATCAGATGAACATAATTTACTATAAATTTGCTTTTTCCTTTAAATACTTTCCACATTCACAATATGCAAAAAGAGGAGGGAATGCTGAGCATACTAACTTTACCTTGGGAAGAAAAACTGGATTCACTATGTAAACCATAACCCATTATCTTGCTTAAAGCAGCACAGTCTGTGGTATAAATAATCTGTGACCAATCCATCAGGTTGATTACAGAAATCTTATTAATGTCTAAATTCAAAGGCAAATCCAGTGAGGCTAAAAGACTCTGCTGGTTAACTTTGGTCTGGTAGTCATCTGGCTCACAAATAGAGGACCCATCAGATTCAGGTTTTCTCTCTGCGAAGCTAAATCCCTGAGATGAAAACTCCAAATGGTTCACTCAGCATGCCAGCTTACAGTTTACATGATGTCAGAAATCAAAATGTTGCATTCAAACATGAGGCTCACAGAGATTGCTCTGATTTCATAAGTTGGAATCCTCACTAGGGGACTTTGATTACTTGAGACATCAGAGTATACTGAAGACAGTTCTTGAGAATTGACATATTGCTTTCCTACCTTCAAGAGAAAAGTTATTTGCATTTGCCATAACTTGTCTCTGTACAAATCAAGCAGTGCTTGAAGGCGTGAACAGAATCTTGCATGGCCACTGCTTTCCTCAACTTAGCTATAGAAGAGATTAAGTGTTGCGCAGTGATGGTAACCAGTTCTTGGCCATGAAGTCGGGTTGTGTCATGAGGATCACTTAACCACCCGATCTGAGCAAAAAAAAGCTCGGGACAACTGAAAGAACATGCAGCCTGCAATCTGAAGCTAAAGCTGTTAGGAAACAGGTTTTGAATGATAATATCTTCAATAAAGCCTGGGCTAATGGGTTGAAAATTTCTCTGAGTTGAGCTATGTTAGGAGCCTAGATCTTCAAATCGAAATTGACTCAAAGGTTTGATAGATTGGGTGAGATCATGGGTGAATGCAACAGAAAAATCTAGCTATTTTGCTAACCAAAACAGAAACCCTTGTTGTCTTCTGCTATACCCGATGTAGTTGTTCAAATTAAACTGCAGCAACAGCAACAACAACAACAAATATACAACAAAACAACATAGTAAGTCAAGGTCTCTCAACTTTTGAAAACACACCATACAAAACATTTCGAGACAGATACACACACATGCACATGATGTGAAGCTTTTTGGAATTATGCTATAGTTCACTGCATGGTCATTTTAATCCCATCTATAGGCCAAAGTACATTTTAAGGTCAGCATCATTAAATGTGTGTAAAGCTACTTAACTAGTTTAAATAAGTGTGAAACAAATTATTAGCCATATTAATGATGTTGACCTGAAAATTGACTGCTAGATATAGAATAAAATTCTCAATGATATGTGAAATTAACTATTATAGAAAACGCTGACATATAGCCTATAGACCTATACACTTCATAGTCTTCCGATACTCTTAACAACTACAGTAAACTTAGTAACAGCCAGGAATGTGTTATGTCAAACATGCTCTATTCTATTTTCGTTAAGCATCTCCATTGCACCCAAATTGAATAAAAAATATACCTATATATTAAATGACAAATAATGCACTTACCAACCAAAGGGAATCTTTTATCCATGATCATATTAATCCAAAAGCAAATTTCATTGTAATACTTGCCATATTTCTAAGACAGAAAAATACATTTTCAAAGAATCTGTGAACTTCGAAGTTTAGCACATGGTTATTCACTGGGGTCCATAATATTTGGAAGGTCTTTTACACAGTGAGGTACTTTTACAAACAATAATAATTACAACACAAGTATATCAAAAACAGTTTCATCTCCTCTAAAGAAAAGGAGAATTAGTAACAACAGTAACAAGGATCGATCTCTAAATTACCAGTGAATAACCCAAGCAAGGACGCTCTTGCAACATGTATACACTACAACAGAGCTGTAAACCCAGTATTGTCTCATTATGTTCAATATAATTTTCTGAATTGGAACTGATACGAATGAAACATTTTCTAGTGATAAATATTAACTATTTATTGTTCATTTCATATAACATCTATATAGTAAACATAATAATACCTGATAACTATGTAATGTTTTACGTTATTTTCAGTGTCCTAGTGGTTAGAGCTTCTGCATTGGATACAGCAGGTCGTGGGTTTGATCCCCAGCCGAGTCATAACAATGACTTACAAGAATGATACTAACAGCTGCCCCGCTTGACGCTCAGCATTAAGAGGTTAGTGTTGGGACTGGTCGGTTTGGTGACAGGATAAGGTGACTGGGTGGGACATCATGATACATGTCTGCAGCATGATGCCCCAGTGCTAGATATCACTATAAACTGCAACACTGCAGACATCGCAACGATATGATTGAAAAATTGTTAAAGCAATGTTAAAAATCTAAATCACACACTAAATCACACTTAAAAACTGTACTTCAGATGACATGTCACACCACAGTCCTCATTAATGTATTTGTATTAATGCACATGTAAACATTAGACTATATTGCACAAGGGAGGAGTTCTTTCTTACTTTAAAGGATAATATTGGGTGAGAAAACGATTCTACTTTAGGGTTTGGACTGAGACAAAGAAATTCCAGTCCAAAGAAATCCCAGTCGCAGGGTTACATCATATGCCTTCCCACAAGGCTTGCCTGAGTGCAGAGGCATATAATGTAACCCCTTGTCTGGGATTTCCTTGTCTCGGTCCAAACCCCAACATATCTTCTATATATCATGGCCAATTATCATAGTCTAAATATCATGACCAATTATATGGTGCCTGAAGGTATCAGATATCATGAAGCAGTAAACTTTGAAAGCAATTTTTCTTCTCAAATAACCACTGAAAAAGTTGGCCAGTTGAAGGATCAAGGCACTGAAAGGGATGATTGTTCACTCTATAAAACACACCTTTTCTCATAACTTTCACAGTGGAGTGCCTTCTTGTTCTTAAGATTTTCTCCAAAATCAAAGGTCTTAATTCTTTCTTTCATAAGGCAGTCTGAGAAGAGCCTAGCATGAAAGAAAAGATGGTCCAGGCTAGAGTGAAATAACATCTACCTTGGTTATTTGAGTTAGGTCTATTGCTAGTTTTCTTAAATCATTGACCAAAGACTTGTTCCTGTGTGTGGCACCCACTGGTAGGCTGTGTACAGGTAGTGGGGTGGGTGGGTGTTTAGTCAACATCAGGAAGAAGGAGGCTTGGGGGTGGAGAAACTTTTTTTCTTACCTTCCCTTTTACACTGATTAGGCTGCTTTAGCTGGCATAAGGATGTGCTCTGAACAACCTCGGGGTGTAAAAGATCCCTTCTTCTTGGCTTACCCATCATCTCTACATTGTGGCAGGGAGAGGGTTCCAAATGACAATATAACTGGAGTGGCCAGTTGGAATTCCTGAGCAGTAAACTGCAGTGATGAGCCAAATGGAGCCATTTTTAAGGCCTTGGTATGATGAGGTTTTAGCAATGTGGCATGTACACACATATCATGATGTATTAAATCAAGATTGGGAGAAGCAAATGACGCATTATCCATTATATCAGGCCATCAACTTCCAGGCATATTGGTTGGCCAATTTTAGCATCATTTAAAAACATCACAAATGAGGCCATATTCAGTATCAAAACATGTCGTTGGCAAGAAAAACATTCTTACCCACCTTATAAAATGGTGGGGAAGACCTGTCTAACATGGTTACATTCTTCTTCAATACCTAGAGTTCAGTATTGTAAGTGGTGGAAGTGTCAAAGATAAGTCTGGAAAGCCATTTTTCAAGTGTCACATACCAGTTGGTTGCTCACACCAAAGCATTGATATAATAAAAATGATCTATATACTGTACAATGATTTGGGTTGTATATGATGTGTGGTCATTTTAATCAGGTTATACCTTATTTAATTTGTGTGAGTGTCTGTATATGTGTGTTTAAGAAATAGAGAGAGAACATGTCAGAGATAGAATGCTTGAAATTTCTTCTAATTTTTCATAAGGCAACTACACAGAGATTTCATGTTTTTGTACATTTAAAAAAAATAAAACCTGCATTTAAAGAAACCACTAAGGAAAGTGGAAGCAAATACATCTTACATACACACCATTTTCATGGTATTTTGCTGTATTTAATTCTAGCTCTAGACCAAAATATTTAAAAAATGAGGAATGTTCTGCCAGAGTACATGCACTGTAAAGTCAAATGGTGATGCTATGTTGCACTAAATCATGACCATAACATCTCAGTGTTGGACTTGCTGTCCATAGGCACAGAGTCAATGGGTTTATGGGTAATGTAACAAGATTATGGATGCCATCATGGCTGGCTGCCTGATCTAAGGGCTGATCCCAATTTTTGGCTGAGTCAGACCCTGCATCTTTTGATGCTAACCTTTTATGATGATACAATATTCTTCAAGTAAGAGTGGCACACATGTTATTCAAATATATAACAGGGACCAAATTTAATACTAAATAGGAGATATCTGTGGAAATTGCAAGCTGAAATTTTCACTTTTTGTTTTTGTGCCATTGCTTGATTTTCCAATGATGTGTGGTTAAGGATGATCACTTGTTAAAAGAGTTTTTCTTTTCCTGCAGTCAAACTATGAAATTCCAATCCACCCTAAACAAGGGCAGGTAACTTTCCAGGACCATATTAGTCAACATCTGTAGAAACAATCATATAAATGATTTTGAACTATTTAGCATTACTCAACTTTCAAAAAATGTTCTTTCATGTTCTCATATGTAATGCTTTGTACAGATTTTATGGTAGCAGTAGATTAATTATCTAGTTTTTAATACCTTTGTTGTTTAAAGACTCCACAACCTGTACAAACAGTACATTATATACATATAATTTTAGAAAGCTGCATGAATGATTGGTCAGCTGAACAAATGAGCTTCTTCTCTAAATAAAGTCATTATTCAGGTTTCTCTTCACAGCGTATTAATTTTTCGCCTTTTACTAAAGATATGTTAACGTGGAGAAGACTTTAGTCAAATATGAGGTCTCTTTTAGTACATTGAGACGAAGTGCTACTACATAGTGGAGTTGAATGCCTTGAGGATTGCCTCTGCTCTGTAAAAGAATGTTGTGTGGATGGAAAAGGAGGGATAAACAGAATTAAGAAATCTAAAGGAATTTATGTACAAAATAATGGAAAAGGACTATGATACAGATTCTGAACGGTAATTATAACATGATATGGTAACGACACAAAACGGAAATGGACTAGAGCCAATCAGTTTTACTAAAAGTACAGAAAGTCTTGCAAGCAGAACATAAACAATTTTAAGAATGTATGATAGACAATTGGTTTAAAGTGAAGAAAATATAGATTAAAACTTGTTGCAGAAATGAGAGATACTTATACTAAGAGGATAGTTATAATTATGACTGTAGACCTACAGACAGATACTAGATATTCTTGACTGCTCACTTTTCTTGGACTATCTTTGCTATGGCTGTTAAATTTATAATAAATAAATTCTAAGATCATACAAATTTAAGCTTTTGGGAAATATTAGTGCTATGAATTTTCATAACATAAAATGCAGAATTAAATAGGGTAGTATCAATTTGTTGTAAATATAACTTTCGGTCATTAACTATTTTTGCTATAGCCATTAACATTATGATGAAATTACTAATGAGAGATTTAATCTTTAAATAATTTATATGTAGATATTTGCTATAACTTGCATTAATAACTATTTTTATTTTTGCTCTAGCTATTAACTTTATAATAAAGTGCATAGATTTAGAATTACTAAAATTTTAAATTCCAAGTAAAATGTTCCTAGAAAATACCACTGCAATAATTTAAGTTTAATATAATTTTTCATAATGTAAAATAAAGAATTAAACTTTAAATAATTTAGATGTATCTATTTGCTATAACAAGAACTTGTGTCAATAATTAGGATTTTCTAAATTGTATATGTGAACTTATTTGAAGTAGGGGAAACATTCAGCATGTGCACATTGTGCTCACTATTGAGAGTACAGGTTGTGCACGTGTGGCATAAGTAACTATGTATCTGAATTTTTGTGATTAGCAGATCATGCTATTATATCTAGATTAGTTTAAAAACTAAAATTTCTACTTCTCTTTTTTAAAACATATTACAGAAAGAAAACTACAAAAATTAAAAAGATAAAAAAACAAATTTGAATGGCATACATACCCTATCTCAAAATTAATAAAATCAAAATTCAATTTTTTTTAAAAAAGTAACACAACTACACACACATTTTGAAGAAACATGAATACATAAAAATTCTTCAAATTTTCAATCTAGGGGGTCCCTCAGATGATGTAATTCTGAGAGGGACCACACCAATAAAAATAAAGTCATTATTATTACTGTTATTATTATTATTATTATTATTATTATTATTATTATTATTATTATTATTATTATTATTATTATTAACTTGCACAAGCATAACTTGAATTACAGTCTCTCTCTCTGAAGCAGGAGTATAAAAGTTGAAAGTTTCTGAAAAACAGCATACCTGGACACAAAGGCAATATCAATATATCATACCTAAATACATGTATAAAATGTAAAAATAATAACCTAGATACATAGGTACAATGTAAATATATCATACCTGGATACATGTATAAAATGTAAAAATAATAACATAGATACAAAGGTACAATGTAAATAAAGCATACCTGGATACATAGACACAATGCTTCCATTTGGAACAATCCCTTTTGTTACTATTACACCAACCCCTCCATCTGGCAGCACACTGGGTTGTCTCTCAGTCTGAAACCCAAGTACATTGTCCATTACATTCAAATTTCTTTTATACAGGTCAGGTCCAATGGGATATAATATGGATTTGCTCCCTTGATAGAGTCCCTCAAATAAGTTCAGGAGACAAGTGTATACATCTTGATCTGATATGATCTTGTCTTGACTTTTATCTTGAACTGCTCGAACAGACCTGAAAATGCAATCAATGTTGAAAAATAAACTATTAGCCTATTAAATATAAGGTACAATTATAAAATTAATGCATCGAGTCTGAACTGTGATTCTAGATTTTGGATGATATTACAAAGTTACTAGTATTTCTGTGCATACTAGGAGCATAACAATATAGTAGAGTGATATATCATGATATTTTGCTGCATTAATTTAACTCTTACCCTTACCCAATCCTTTATACCATTTACTGCTCAATACAAACATTTCTTGCCAAACTGTACTGTGAGCCATCAGCAGACCCATGTGCCACTAGGTGAATGTACACCAATACTGCTGAATGGAAAACCTGTACAATGATATATACATATTAAAAACTTATCAAGATTTAGAGCTTATTGCTTCTTTCTAAAGTTTAAAAGATGAATGCAGTGTTCTTGATTACATGTATATCAAGTGACAAGTCCCCGGCTAGTGTGCTACAGATAGATTGCACTCAATCTGTCATCCATACCATTACTATGTTGGCTATTTGGGTTGTTCTCTTTGTTTATAAAACTGTTCATCATGATGACTGACAATTTCTTTAGCTAAATTTATTCTTCAAAAATCAATCTGACAGTCTGGATTACATGATTCTACCTACAAAGATAGTGGCATCCATTTGCTGTCAATAAGAAGGGGATTAATTTTCATCACTGGTGTAGATAAAAAGATTTTACTTTAGCCCTTACATTTTCCAGGAAATGTGTTGCTTCCAATGATACTTCTTCACAGCATGAGAGAGTTAAAATATCTTTCATACATCAAAAGGATGGATTGTACAAGTGCCATAGAAGGGTTTGGTAATCTCAAGTGCAAAGTTTAATTTAAAAGAAAAATAAAATTAGAGTGCATATTCAGACATGTAATTTTCAAATGATTCAAAAGGTGTCCCACAACTTATGGCTTGAAAAAAATAGTATGTGTCAAAGAACATACTTGTCACAGAATAGTATAAATCTATTCAATAAATACATGTACTCTGGTTTCTTTTCTTGGGTACAGTGATGCCCTTGGGTGATTGATGTATATTCTACATAATTTTAAAACAAATGAGTTTATTTCATACTGTGCCACACGTGTGAAGTGCTTTTGATGGAAAAACCTGATTACATGAATTGCACAGACACTGTAGAGCTACATTATCTGTGTATAAATACATCACACTAAAATCAAATTGTCACATTACAGACCGTTTTGTCAAAGAGTCTACTTTGAGAACTGTATATCTCCAGCTGTTGAGGTATGTAATTTATTTTGTATGTATTGTAAGTTATAGCTATTGTACTGTCATGTTTATTTTTGTATTTCTGTAGCTTTGACTTGCATAGCATAAAGCTAATATTTTTAAATCTTATCTGTGACTCTGCAAGAACTTTACAAAGTTGCATTATAAATCTTATAATTCACCAGTTCACTTCTGAACCTGTTTATTATTTTGTAATGCAAGACTGGTAATGTATCATTTTTAACATACCATATATAACATCATTAGGTGTTACCATATGTACCAGTGTCATGCATAGTACACTGTATTAGATGTATTTTTCAGCCGTGTGTGTGTTTTCGAGTGTTTCAAATGTTTTGACAATGTTTGGAGTAATCCATGCTGATCGTTGCTAGTCAGGTTGCATAAGATCGTGTGTTGCAGATCCCAGTGGTGGGTGCTAATTGCTTGTCTGACCCAGGAATCAGTGGTGGTCGGTGACTACAGATAATCATTGCTTATTCAGCCAGTGGAACTGGTAGCAAAGAGTGAATTGAATGGAGTATATACGTTGCTCCATACATGTAATATTTTGGCCGTGGTCTATTTTAGGGGTTTTGTTATACCCAGTGTTTAGAGGTGAAGAGATATATTGTGATATCTGCTTTATTAACATTCATTCACTATTTTGAAAATGTCAGTCCACTATTTTGAGTGAGTAAACTATCAATTCACTATTTTGAGTGAAAACATTATTTGTTTTGCCATTGTGAAAAACTCACACTTTCATTTTTGCGATATACCATGCATCGTTTTTTATTATTTTGTCCTGATACCGTATATAACAATGTGTTTGTCTATGTATTTGTTTCATTAGTAGAATCATGTGAATTATGTTAATTCGTTCAAAATTTGGACCCATACATGCACATATCAATCACACTTTGTTTCTTTTCTTCATACATCATTAAAGATTGTATTTGCATTACCATCAAGTGTTTTGTTGTTAATCTGGAAATCCCAAACTCGGTTATCTTGTTACAAAACTGCACAAAACAATTACTTTAAAAATTAATTTATGGTGTTCCAACAAATATAGTGTCCCAATATATATTGTAAATAGTGTATCACTTCAGAGCTTGTACTGAGTCCTGTAGATGAAATGAAGTATCCAGAGTAGACTGGGATTTCACTACTTTAATCTGATTCCCCATGAATGGGAGCCGTTTTTCACAATGAAAGCAGGGGCTGTCATGAGTTATAATGTCCCATCTTATCATGATCACAGTGGTGCTTCAGACTGACTGACAGGGCAAGTCTCTTGCTAACTCTACCTGTGATCACAATTAATGCATGCAGTTGGTCTAAGTGCAAAATAATTACTGAGGTAAACTTTTTTGATCTTGATCTTGCTCAGTGGTAGGTGACTGACTGTCCAGTCCACACTGTATTACTTCAAGGTTGGTGACTGCGATGCCCATCCGTTCATAAAATGCAATTCTGACACGTATGTGTAGATTGGAAACCATATTATGCTACATATTAAGTAGAGTGATTGTAAGACCCATGTTTCCAAAGCTTATGCTTGGTTTTGCCAATGGTCCAACACAAATTACAGCAGATGGGTGTAATGCAGCATGTCTAACTTTATGAATTATGAGAATGTACATGCAGAGCTATGCACTATGACACAGCAATATCATAAGAGTTTTTTTATACCACACACCAAATCTGCACATACTTAAATAAATCTAAGCAATGTGTGGGGATGCCATAGAAATCCATGCTAGTACATATCAATGGCACCAAAGTATGTGAGGATGGCAAAGTGAAGATACTGAAAAACCAGAAATAGTGATGTACAAGAAAGAAAGTTGGAAAGTTTAATGGAGTATACTTTCCTTCAAAAGGAACACTCCTCTAACTCATATTAAGGTTGAAAACTGAAAATACCTGTATGTGGATTGTGAGGCCCTTCTATCTTTAGACAGAATGCTATTCTTCATGAGCAATGGCACATAAAATATTCATGGGTTTTGTTGCCAGTTCCTGAATCAAGGAGAGATCACTCCAGCTGCTACTTATGTGGGCAGATAACTTTTGGCTTTTTCGCTATAACCATTTTAGCTTAGTAGGGCTGGATCTGCGAGGTAGTAGTAGTTCTCCTAAGGTATTATGATCAGGTAACATACTTAAAGAAATCTGATTTCAGTATTTGCCCAACCAATTTCATTCTGTGAAAGTTTTAGAGCTTAATATTTTATATTTTAATTGGTTTATGCTTACCTTACTTTAGTTTTAAATTACATGTGTTCTGGAGGAATTTAAAGTAAATTCTGTCACTTAAATATGTTTCCTGATGTAATACATGTACATATAAATTGCCAAATTGACCTTTGACTTATTCTTAGAATAATATGCAATTTTTGACATGCAGAACTATGTGCACTGTGTACTTTTGCATTATACTGCTAAACACTGGTCTGTCAAGTAGTCATCAGTACCCCAGATAAGTATTTAATGTGTATTTTGCACATAAAATTAAAATTGAGTGAAATTAGATTATTTTTTAAATAATTGGGTATATTTTTTAGTTTTAAATGATGATGAAAGTAAACACTAAAGCAACTAATTCAACTTACTCCTTTCTGTGTTATGTTTAATTGTCTTGTGTTTGACACGTCTCAATTTCAGTTAGTTCTAAACTCAAAAGTGACTATCTCCACAAGTTATATGTTTTGGATAAAATATATTTTCATCATGTTTTTGGAGGATTCAATAGTGGCTTATTCAAAAGATTTATTAATTATGTCTGAGAGAAAACATATTACTATGTATGTTAATGAGGAACTGTCAAAAGGCTGCAGAACAAAAAGCTAAACATTCATTTTTGTAAAAAAAAATTTGAGCATTGCAGATTATCTCCATCACATCGCTGACAGTTTGAGCATTTGTTTGATGTTACCCGAATGTCTGATTGTGTGTAATAAATGAGCAAACAAGCACCGTTGCCAATTACAGCAAAGTTAGACTGGTTTATTATACTTCTTTACATCATAAAATTGAAGCTACCTAAAGTTTGTTTCATCAATAACTTAAGTGGCACCAGACAGTAAAGTTAGACTCAAAGTTTTAATCAGTTGTTTATTAACACAAACATGTGCACAGATATATTGATGTTTTAAGTGAATGAAAGAATGCTTGCATATCTGGTATGCATATTTCAAGAAAAAAATGGGTATTTCTTAACAAAGTAAAATATACCAGTATGCTGTTCATCTAAGGCATTGAATCAAGTATAGATATACAATTCACTGTACTAAGTATTCTGTTATGTGTATTAGTTTTCATGATTATAGATTGCAATGGTCATTTAGTAAATATATTAAATACAAATTTTCTTTATAGTTGTGGTTTGTATTCTAAGATGAGGTCATAATAGTAAACATTATACAGCCTCAAGGTAATGGGTTTGCACTTTAGGACGAGGTCACTTCATTTTAAAAAGTATTATTGTGTTTTCTTAACTTTTTAAACTGTAAAAGAAATATTGATAACAAACTGCATGGGATTTCCCACTGAAATGATTATTTAAACCTTGTTCTGATTTATTTTACCTGAAAATTAGTTATTTCTAGCATAAACATCAGTCTTAGAGGAGTCAAATGGTTTTGTTGCATTCGGTTGAGGGATTTATTGAATTATTCATGTAAATTACAAAATGCTCAGACTTTAGAATTTAGTAGCTGTTTTGGAATTATTTGTGAATTCATTTAAAGACATTATGGACTATATCATATCGGCAAAATGGACTAACTTCATTTTCGAATACCACTGGAACTCATTTGGAATTTCAATCACCATAATGTAACTTGATTTTAAAAAAAAAATATTTCACGTCATATTTTAGGAAAATAAATATTTTGAATCTTATCAAACTTGATGATTTTTGCTTTTCGCAGTTTAAGACCTAAGAGACAACAGACAATATAAGACAACAGAGAGAGTCATAGCAACATTAGATGAATAGTAATCATTATTAAAGTAAATGAAGGTAAAGCATAGCATTGGGGTTTAGCTGACCATTATTGATAGAAAATGAAAAGTAAAATTTTAGTAAAGAGAATCATGTCAAAGCTTATCCTGTTTGTAACAGATATTTTACTGATGCAATTTCAGTCCAATTATAGAACTGATTTTGGAAACTCATTATTGATATTAGCAATAAATTCTTTAGGTGCAGAACTAAAAACAAATTTCAAAAACATTTAGAGTCAGATAAAGCCATGGCTTATAGACGTTCGTCCTGATCGAACAGTACGAAGCTGAAACGCCCGTAACCTGATAA
Organism: Potamilus streckersoni; assembly: GCA_016746295.1. Classification (NCBI taxonomy): domain Eukaryota; kingdom Metazoa; phylum Mollusca; class Bivalvia; order Unionida; family Unionidae; genus Potamilus; species Potamilus streckersoni. The sequence continues at coordinate 587,196 of JAEAOA010000678.1, forward strand.
AGCCCCCACCCCACCTGCTTTTGCATCTTCTACTGCATTGGTTTTGAATTTTAAGGTAGGCAGGTCTTTTTGTTTTGCCTTTTTTCCCCTTTTTTGTTTTTACTGATGGGAAGGAGGAAGGTTACAGTCGGCCAATCGGAAAACATATTTTCGGTGTGGGGTGAGGTTCTCTACTAATAACACGAGACTCGAAAACTGGTGATAGAAAAAGATCGTAAATATTATTTTGCGATTCTAGACGAAACGAAAAGCTAATCTCGGTCACCTATCCTTCAGCGTCATCGCAATCCAAGGAACAAAGCGGTAGCGGTACTGCTTCCATTTGTGCAAAATGTGTGAAAGCATAACACAATAAATAGCGTCCTAATTTATACAGCAGCAGTCGACATTAATCGAGGAAATGCTTGCCACAACTTGGAATTACAAATTCTGATACTCCTTCTCAAGAACTTGCAATGTGTAAGTTTTAACAGATTCTTACAAGATCTGAAGACTATACTTTGAGATATTTTAGTTAGACGTTAGGCCTAAATAGAATAATGCAGACGTTTATTGCCACTTATGCAATTAAGACGCCACCCCCCCCTTTCAGGCATTATATTAAAGGGGAGAAATTTTTCAATAGGCCTAGTCGATAGCCATTTGTACAAAAAAATATATATTCATTCAATAGAAATAAATTGCAAGAACACAATAAAAAAAACAAAGCTTGCACACTTGATCATAAGTGATTTAAGAAGATTTTAAATAGAAAAATTAAAAGAAAAGCTAATAAACTAACACATGAATGAAATTAAGCAAATTTTATTTATATTCATTTATCAAGCACGTTCATTTTTAAAACTTTCCATGCTAGAAAAGTAGCGACATTGCAGATACCATTCCTAAAGCAATTAGAAACGGAAGTAAATTGAGATCACACTAGTGCCTGATTTAGACAAATGAGGCCATGTGTTAGTCAAGTTATGAGGCCCCTTACTTGGGCCCTGAAGGCCTATGCAGGTAGTCAGGCATATATACTCAGGAAATTTAGGTGTAGTTAGAATAGCCACAGACTTTTGAATAAATCATCCTAAATTGTTGGGGTTTTTATGCCAAGAAGATGGGCCCTATGGCCAACAGGGGCCACGTGATTAAGCACACCTAAACCACAGGAGTCTGCAGTTTTATCTATAAAGCACGACGAAATTTCAGACTATATGAAATCACCTTAACGGTATTATACAATAATATTACTGTATAATACCGTTAAATTATTATATAATACTTTTAAGGTGATTTCATATAGTCAGAAATTTCGTCGTGCTTAATTGATAAAACTGCTGACTCCAGTGCCTAAACACAATGGTAAATCCGTGAAGATCTGACAGCGATCGCTTAGGGGTCATGTTCTGGTGACCTATGTTATTACCGTAATCGCTAAGCAATCAGATGAAGTCCTCAGCCTTCCCACTTGGGAGACTGAGCAGATTGGCTGCACCAATGTGCCGAACGATTTTATTCACTTTCTTATTCTTGAAAGCTGCATTCAGGTCCGTAGAGAGCGATCACGGGCCCTGGGATACGAAACACCCAAGCCTCTCCTAGTTCTTATTCAAGCAAAATGTTTAAAATAAAATTTAAAAACTTCTCTTATGGGCCCGGTCCCAGGGGATATATCCTTGGTTGTTCCCCACCCCACCCCCTACTCCCTCTTGTCAGCCCTGGCTGCATTTCCATTGGCTAATTCAAAGGTGACCAGAACACGACCCCTAAGCGGTCTTTGTCAGATTATCACGAAGGACAGCGGAGATCTGATTTTAATGAGATTTGTCTCTCGTTCATTCAGTCGAATTTAGGCAGTAAGACGTCGACCTATAAACGGAAATAGTATTGTCGACGTCTAACATTGTAGATCTACTAATGATTACCTAAATATCAGAGCAATTCCGCATGGTTCATCTGGAACCTTTCTGTCGAACTGCGAAATCGTTGATACACAATCTAAATGAACAGTGTTTCAATAAAGAGTGACGAACAACAACGGAAAAATATAATATCCTGAAAATACATGTTTGTGTTTACTTATTTGCCAATCGCTTATTTTAAAGCCCCAATACAAATGCCGCTGTGCATGCAAAAATTCGTACATGCCTGTACTGAACTCTGTCTTCTATTGAATTTACAATTTAATGCAATGCATCGTTTCTAGATGAAAAATGTAATATATATATATATATATATATATATATATATATATATATATATATATATATATATATATATATAGATGCAATAAACTGACGACGAACAGTACGAAACTAGTAACTAACTAGCCTAAGCGCTTTCGACTCTTAATGAGTCTTTTTCAAAGGCAAATACAAAACATAGTTACGACAAACGAATAAACACAAAAACGTTGCGTTTGTAAACCTCTACATTTCTATCTTCACATGTGCTAAAACTATAAATACAACCAGCTTGTATAGACTAGTTGCGGAAACTGAAAACGTTGTATAATTCCCTAAAAGTCTACAAGCCAAAGCGACATCTATTTTTACTTTGTGTACATATGTAACGCAGATTATATCCCGGATATTTGGTTCTATACCGGTTATTCTTATAGTAAAAATTGAAGGATAAGAAGTAGAATTTAACTAGTAGAATTTAACCTTTTCTAAATCTTCTTATCCTTCAATTTTTACTATAAGAATAACCGGTATAGAACCAAATATCCGGGATATAATCTGCGTTACATATGTACACAAAGTAAAAATAGATGTCGCTTTGGCTTGTAGACTTTTAGGGAATTATACAACGTTTTCAGTTTCCGCAACTAGTCTATACAAGCTGGTTGTATTTATAGTTTTAGCACATGTGAAGATAGAAATGTAGAGGTTTACAAACGCAACGTTTTTGTGTTTATTTGTTTGTCGTAACTATGTTTTGTATTTGCCTTTGAAAAAGACTCATTAAGAGTCGAAAGCGCTTAGGCTAGTTAGTTACTAGTTTCGTACTGTTCGTCGTCAGTTTATTGCATCTATTTTAATTAATCCCTGACAAACGTGATCCCTTGGTGGATCCAGTACGCTTGAGAGGGTTGTTATTCGCCATATGATTTGTATTCTTTATATATATATATATATATATATATATATATATATATATATATATATATATATAACATCGAAGGTATGACTTATGTACCAGAGGTAAGCCATTACAGGTGAATTTGAGTGAAAGGTATTCGTGCAAACACGGACCGCCCTGAACAATTGCATATTTCTCAACCTTTCCCAGTTGCGTGCTCCCCTTATTTCTAACATGTATTAACAGTGTTCAAATCTAAACTCAGTTTTGATTTGATGCGCTTGCCGCCGCATCTAATGAAATTCACAGACCCAAAGCACCGAAATATGTGCTGGATACGTTAAGGTGTAAATATTACTTCAGAACCTTGGCTAGTGAAGATGAATATTATGGGTAAATTACAGAATGAAGTTATTATTCCTGCGGTGACGTGTGTATTGGTTGTGGCGATTTCATCTGTGACGATTTATAATCGCGATTAAACAGCAAAGGCGAGAGATCATGAATCATTAGACAATTTGGGGAAACATACAAATTGTTCCCTCGGGAATTGATATACAAGTATATTACTTCAGTAGCATTAGGTCTCTGCTTCTCTGTATCTCTTCACCTTTGTTAGAAGGCGAACTTGCGTCGCGCCTTCACCTTACGATATTCACCAATTTCACCGCCTGAAGGTTAACACTTCACCTTCATCTAATTAAACTTCAACAATTCATGCCTTATATTTTCATAACTTTAATTCTAAATGGTATACGTGATTTCAAATATATTCTTAAATCCAATCAGAAAGAAGTGGAAAAATTACCTTTATCTTTTGAAGTTCCATTGTACCTTCACACATAGGAGATTATCACGGTTGTATCCTGTGATTATCTGATTTACATAAGTTTGGTGTTAAATCTAAAATGTTATGTGATATTCAGTAATTGCATGTTCATCTGTTTTTGTACTTAATGCAATTTGCAAATATATACTTTTGACATTTATTTTATACGGTTTTGTATTATTTTTTCTAATAAGAAACTAGACAGGAATACGCCAAAAATGTTGTATCCGGATTCCGCGTTACATGCCAAATGATCTGAATAATACTTAATATTGAAAGATATTTTTATAAACATCGTTAGGTTCCATTAAAACCAAATAACATCGATGTTTCATCACATTATGAATCGTGTAATTTCTCCCTCGCACTGAAACACCCAATCATTTTTTTTCCAGATGTGTACGAAATAATACGATGTTGATAGGCAACATCAGTGGGTAAACCGATTTATGTCGAAAGATGAAACACAGGATCTGATGACAATAACCGTTGCAAACATAAGAAGTCACCACCACGCTATGTCGGATTTTCTCTAGCCTTTCTTGATTCTTTCTCGAATCATTTGTGCGTCACGTGCGAATATTATATTAGTTACTAACGGAATGTATCCAAATACGAGCGACTTCGTTGGCTGAATAAAGTGGTGGCATCTCTTAATTCCAAACTGAATATCTTAATTATTTCAAAGAACGGTTTGTGTCAGGTGGCCTTTTAACAAATCATTTCCATCCTGAAAAAATAAAAATGAAAACAAAAACATAAAGCAACAAAAAATCCAAACACAATAAACTTTAGTTACATTGCATGATAAACTGCGGCACTGGCAGAGCCGCTTTGATAAGTTTGGGGTCCTAGGCACAAACTGTAAAGTTAAAAGTAACCAGAATTGCACGTCAATCTCTCAGTCTCAGATATAGAGTATTACATTACATTTCCATGTGCACGTGTGTTATTTTGTTAAATTTAATAATATAGTACTAAACTGCTAACACAACCTACAGCAAAATATTGTTTTTAGGCCGCCGCGGGGCACACTGCAGCACGGGGGCCCTAGGCATGTGTCTCGCTTGCCTTTGCCTTAAAACGGCACTGGGCATTGGGGTTTTAAGACCCGCGATACCATACATTCTGTTCATTATCTTCATCTTCCAGTTTAGTGCTTGGCTCATATGCACGCAAAGTCATACTGTGGAGAACTTCAGTTTATTTCATGTTGGGTTTGGTTTGTTCCTATTCCTTTTAGTTCATTACAGTTATTGGTACTACCCAAACTACTCAGTTTGAGAAAGTTTAGGATAATGTACTGAAAATGGGGTGGATCTATCATTCACTACCTTGTCGCATCACGGTACCAGTTGTTTTTTCATAGACCTCAATGCTAATGTTTTGTGAAATAAATATACTTTCTATTCTACCTCAGTATCAACGTCACACACTGTTACATAGAACAATGTCAGATTGTCAATTTGACAAAGACAGAACCACGTACTCCAGTGCATTTAAGAGAGAGAGAGAGAGAGAGAGAGAGAGAGAGAGAGAGAGAGAGAGAGAGAGAGAGAGAGAGAGAGAGAGAGAGAGAGAGAGAGAGAGAGAGAGAGAGAGAGAGAGAGAGAGCTCTGCTGGAACTAGACAGAGGTACGAATTATCTAGTTACACCAGACATATTTTCAGTAATGTGTACCACATTTTAAAAAAAATCTTAAAAAATGCAAAATGTGATTTAGATATAAACTAACACAATCTCACATGTTGCCAAGAGACTCAACATTTTTTAAGCCTAACAGAAAGTACAACTCTTACATAATGCACCAATCACAGCTAGTTTTGTTGTTTATATCTGAATACAATGTTCATACACCTTAAGCCCAGCCCACCCGGGGTTGTACAATTGGTACCGTTATACCTAGTGCAGGTGATATAACCCCAGGAGTGAAGAAGATATGGTCAGGACAAAGCAGATGTGAAAGAATGGGAAATTTACCATAACGAATGGGAATACGAGGACAATAAACTACAAACAAAAACTTTACTGTCATAAAAAGACAAATAATTTACAAAAAGTGAATTGCATGATTGTGTCACTGAGACTATAAAACTTTTTAGATAAGAAGAATTTACAATACAGAAGATTCTTTTCTAGAATGCATGTATGAGGAAGGAACGCAATTTGTGGATATGACAAACGTACCTAGCAATAATATAACTGGAACATAACACTTAAGGTTTTAGACCTAGAATGTGTGAAAAGGACGTACTCCATAAACCGAGATGGATACAAGGGACACATTTTGAGATCAATGGACAAAAAAAAAAACCCAAACAATTTTACCATATGGTGAAATGACGATAAAAGGGTAATCGGTCATTGTTAAAAAGCCAGCGCCAGTTCTAAAGAAAATCAAGAAACAAACTAGAGAATTACACCAAACAGATATCCCTCCTGAGATACCTCTGCAGGCTACAAAAGAGAAATTCGAAGAAAAATTTAACATCAAAGTAATATCTTCCAGATTAGACACGATTCCTTTAACGTCTGTCTACAGTGGAATCCAAATCTTTAAAATTGAAAAGAAAAAATTGAGGGAAGAAAAAAGAGCCTTTTACTTATTTGGATTCTTAACTAAAACCTATCAGCAGCAACGATGCAAAATAAGGAACAACAACAACAAGTAACAACAAAGGCAACATTACTCCCAAACACATAAGAACAAAAGATAGATCCCGAACAACTAATACTAAAGCCACAAGAGGCAATATCCAGAAGAATACAACAAAAAAAGAAACAAACTCAAATACAACACCAACATCAGAAACAACAGAGAATAAGAAGTCCCAAAAACAAGTAGAACAAGAGCAACAACCAAAACAACAAGGATATAACTTATCAGAAAGCAAACAAATAAAGTCCTAGATCTGTCAGCAAGAGGTACCAAACAAACAGAAACATCAGAGAGAAATTTGACCGACGCATTTTACTTTGATAGGGAAAGGAAAATTAGGATACAAAAAAGAAGTGAAGAGATGAAAGAAAAACTGAAGAAGAAACAGTTACCAGTTTCTTTCCTACTGCAATAAGACGAAACTCTTGACGAAGTATGATTTTATATATATACACACACACACACACACACACACACACACACACACACAAATGAAATTCTAAAATATAACACTTTCGAGAAACTTTTAGCAAAATCTTTACATGTAAATTTGACAATATACTTTAGACAAACTTTACCATAATAGCGAAATCTATACATGTAGAGCAGGATGGACTTCCTATATGGTCTGGAAAGATCAACCAGGGAGAGCACCCTCCAAAATTAAAATAAAATAAAATAAAATTTAAAAAAGATATATAAAAAAATATTAGTGCAGGCAAGATTTCTAAACCAGCCAGTTTGGAAATTACTTCACTGACTAACCATTGCAATTAGAATATTTTCAGTATTTTCCATAAAGTCGAGAAAGAAACCTCAAATAATGTTGGTCGTCAATGAGAACTATATTCTTTAAGGAAAAGGAATTGAACAGGTTTTCCTCACGGGTTATACTGGTTATTTTGAAAAGACAATGCATATTTTAAGCGTTGTTAAAAGAGATTGGCCTTACTTCAGTTGGGCATCTATAAAAATTTGCTAGCTCTGTACTTCTTGAATTTCATTAGTTAATTGGAGAAAAAAAATCTGTTAGGTGTTAGACAAAATTCATTGTTCAACGGAGTGAATGTTGGCATACATATATGTTACGTTCATGTAACGTGGCATTCATTATATATTCTATTGTGGAAATGATCTAAGGACACAGCTAACCGAAACGGCTACTCCTACGTGCTCCCAAAAAAAAAAAAAAAAAAATCATTAAAATAGGGAATCTAATTTAGCCAGATTTAAGTAACACCAACTTCCAAAAATGCAATGAATTGCATAGTAAATAAAAAAGTTTTGCTTTAAAAAAAATTGTAGGTTTTTTTGTACAATATTTATTTTTATTTTTATTTTTCTAGTCCTGGAAGTGACAAAGACCCAGCGGAGCTAGCAGTTTTTATGTTTCTTAATATACACATCTGACGTAAGGCCTTCACTAGGATTCAAATTACGCATAATCATTAGTTATACTCCAAATAAAGTAAGTTAAAGTTTTTTTAAAATTAATAATCCCGAAGATGTACAAATTTTTAGTTGTAATTGGCAAGGAGAAACAGAGCAGAATACTAAGAAAGTTCTATTTGTTTAAAAGTCCAACTCTATGCAAAATACGAAACTGTAAAGCGACACCATTGGCCAAAAGAAAAGACCATTTTGAATTACCTGCCTTAGGTATTCTTTGATGATTCGGGTAAAAAGTGGTGTCCACTTCCGTGTGATGAAATTATGCTTTTGTGGCATATTTTGATCTAATATTAAGAAGACAAATCTGTAATAGAATGGTGCAGATTGTATTTCTTCATCCAGATTTAGGTATAGGTGGTGCCGAAAGAGCCATGATTGATGCGGCACTTGCTTTGAAATCAAAGGGACACTCGGTACACTTTGTTACCGCTCACCACGACCCAAACCACTGCTTTCAAGAAACCAAAGATGGCACGCTCTCGGTTACAGCTGTTGGGGACTGGTTACCAAGGAGTTTGTTTGGTCGATGCTATGCATTGTTTGCATACATAAGGATGATATATGCAGCGATATATTTAGTGTTTTTCAGTTATATTCAATACCAACTGGTTATATGTGACCAGATCTCTGCTTGTATCCCGGTTCTAAAACTCTCCAAGGCTAAGATTATCTTTTATTGCCACTTCCCCGATATGTTGCTTACAAAGAGAGAAAGTTTTATCAAGCACCTCTATAGGACCCCTATTGATTGGTTAGAGGAGAAGACAACAGGATTGGCAAATACCGTTTTGGTTAATAGCCAATTTACAGGTAAACATTGAAACTAAATATAATCGTGAACTATTTTTTCAGTTATTAAGCTAAGAAATGCAAGGAATGCTTTGATTAAAAAAATAATTCTTGTGGTCACTTTTAAATTACATAACATCTTCACACACAATGAAATATACATAGTGCTATTCAAGAAACATCTAGCACAATCTTTGTGTAGTTCTTCTGTTCTAAATATACATGCCCATGTAACACAATTTTTTTTATTGAACTGTATATGTATTTAACTTTATTCCTACTATTTGTACTTAAAATTGACTGAGCATGCACAATTTTTTTCATTTGGCAACAGCTCAAATAGATATACTTATGATTGCTGATTTGGTAATCTAATGAGTTTAATACACCACTCCCTCGATAACTTGTGCAGAACGGAGTCCAAAAACATCGACCGCATTATAAGCGACGGCGCGAGTTATCGAGGGACCTATAACAATAACAAACAACAAAACAAACAGATCGACGTACACAGGCAAAAGGGGTGGGTGGGTTAGTTTGGCATGTTAGTGTTGAATACTCAATAATCGTGCTATGATTAACAATGATTAAATATTTCTTCATAGCGGTGTACTTTGTATACTTTTGTCATCACAGAGTAACATTAATTTCAGGATAACTTACAGGATATTGAGGAGATCATCAAAACAATAATTCACACGTTTTCCATTGGCTTAACACATGTATGATTTTGCACGTTGTGTACTACGTCACAAATGACTGTGTTAAATTGGATAAATTCTTGTTTGATCCAAAGTAGATTTTTTTATACACATGATCGACACCCATTTAAAAAAAAACACAATGTCGATCTAACGACAAGTTGATTTGATTGTGGTAGAAGTAAAATGATTTTTTTTTACAAGGGTTAGCCATTACCGACATCAATTTAATGGGTCCACAAATTAAAAAAAACGTAAACTCGAACACGATAATAATTGCAGTTTGAGACACGTTTGACAAATATCACTTCACATTTTCAAAACATCTCATTTTTTTTAATCTTTGATTTCTCTGCTGCCTCTGTGTATTTGTTCACTGGTGATTTTTCTCTCTGAGCTGGTTTGGATAATTACATGCGGCTTCCTGATTCACTGAGCGTATTTCTCTCGACAATGAATTTTGTTTAATTCTGTCAGCGCTGGGATCTCCAAAAGTGATAAAAATATTTTAAATATATCACATAAAAATGTGAAACCATTTTCAACTGGTCAAATAAAATGAATTTTGAAAACGGTAATAAACTTATGCTCAAGAACTTATGCTGCTATCGGCATGCTGCCTTTGATTTTTTTTAATTGTACTTCCCTTGCTTGATTTGATACAAAAAACATATTCAAAGTGATGAAACAACCCAGGTGTCTTTTAATTGATTTTTGTTTAATGCAACAAACACTTCCCAGAGTTGTTGATCAAAACAAAGCTGGCATTTATTTAGGTTCTCACAGAAGTACTCATGGGTTTCGATGTGACGGTTGATTTTGACTATTTTCATGTTTTCATAGAAGAGAATATGTTGCAATTCTAGTGTTTACACTGAAGTGAAATTAAGGATTAGAACGTGAATTTCACCTAGCAAGACATTTAAGTGGTGTTTATTTTATTATCTGTTGCCACCTCTTAGCATAATATTTCGTTGATCCTGTTCGCCAGACTGATTATTTACAGAGTATTAACAACTTTTTCTCTCAAAAATCCCCAACATAATATGAGACATCTAATTAGAACTTGAAAATTTCATGATATGGATTCTATCTTTATGGCAATAATCACCTTTTTTCGATGATATAATGATCTACCATATTTCATGTAATTTTTCGTACCTTTTAACTTTTTGTACACAATCGAGTTATCAAAATAATAATTATTTTAATGTATCATAATTATTCATATAGATGTCTTTGTATTTGAAACATTGGTTAAGTTATCAGACATAAAATTTCCACTAAGAAGATTTACGTTTGCAAAAAAGATCGAAAATACTGTATTCCCATTTTGTTTTTACAAAAATTAATGATTTATAATTATTGTTTGTGTACGAAAATTTACATAATATACAGTATGTAACAAGGTTCAATATACTAATTTTTATCTCAAATTTTTTCCCGTTTAACACATTTGAAAAAAATCGGGAACCATGTCGGACACCGTGTTATAAGCAGGTATTGCGAGTTATCCGGGCGCGAGTTATCGAGGGAGTGGTGTATTATCAATTGGATGGGTGAAAGTGAAGAAAAAAGCATATATACTTAAATAGTTTTGGTTGTAGCAAACTTGTTTTTTTCTCAGTTGATATAGACACAAATTTGTATGTATATACATTCTGTGACAATGCTGCTAAACTGTTCCATAATTTCAAGCAGTTGTATTATCTGTTTAATTACTACTTGTTACATTTTGACTTGACTATCCTTTTGAAGTAGTTGACATAAATAAAAGTAAAAATTTTGTTGCCAAAGATTAAAAAATGCATAAATAAATAATTCCATTACACAATATTACTCCAGTGTTAAATGCTTGGTGATATACATGCAGGCCTGATGCATGGTGCTTTTCTGGTGTGTGTGATGAATATTTGGCACCTTTCCAAACCTTTGTTTGGTGCTTTTCAGGAGGCTGGCACATATTAAAATAATTATTCAATGGTGGCACCTGTGTACATTTCGGATTTCACACGTAACCAGTACACAGAAAAAAGGGTAGGGCCAGTTAGTAAGTGCTTATGGGAAAATAATTTTTTTCCATGTTGCAGTAGCATTTTTTTCCTTGTTCATTCGTTTTGTTTTACATTCATATAGGCAGAATGTGATCTTATATATGTGTGTGTGTATATAAATATAAATATAAATATATATATATATATATATATATATATATATATATATATATATATATATATATATATATATATATATCAATCAGAGGTTTTGGAAATGTTTAATCACATGTAATTGGAGGAAATTTTTTTTATCTGGGATGCCGAGATCACTTAGGGCACAATAGGTGGAAGTCTTCCATATTCATGTAATAGGCAGGTGGCAAAATTCAAAGACTTGCCAGTCCTGCTTCAGCCACAAGCTTTAGTGGGAAAATGTGTTCACCAATTAATTCACTGTGCAGCATTTACAATGACAGAGTTCACTGGCTGAAAGACCCCTTGACTTACATGTTGCTACTGTACTAATACATCAAAAGAATGTGATGCAAAGGCTTTGACTGATGGCTGGATGGGAAAATGTATTGCTCTTTACAGTGCACGAATTCAGAGGCAGAAAGACCCAGAGATATACATGTAAGAGCATATCAAATAAACAACTTTAGCTTTCATTATTGTGTTTATTTCCTAGTGTAGTGGAATAAGCAGAGCACATGACCTCTGAATTTAGCTGCAAATTTGTGTAAGTATTTTGGGATTAAATGGCAAACTAAAAAGATTGTAATGAAAATTTAGAAGAGTGCTTCAGTTGCTACAACTTGAGTTCGGATGGGATAATAGCCAAGTCTAAGAAAGTGTGATGCCTAGCTTAGTGATTGGAATAAGACCTTCCTTGGATTGACAACATTTAGTCTCACTCTGATGAACAAACAAGAACTATGTCAGTGTTCTAAAGAATGTATAAATTAAACTCATTAGCAACCAACAGTTCTTTTAATTTGCATAGTCTTCTGGGAGGAAACTGTATTTTTTGTTGGTGGGACTCCTGTTTTTGCTAAAATAGGAGCCCTGAACTCCTAGTTTTAAAATCAACAGTCCTTTCAAGTGTACTGGATCCAGCAAGGGATCATATGTGTCAGGGATTGAGTAAGATAAATACAATAAACTGACAAACAGTGCATAACTATTATCTAACTAGCCTGAACACTTTTAAATCTTAATGAGTCTTTTTCAAAGGCAAATACAAAATATAGACAGGACAAACAAATAAAACATAAAAGCTATTGCTTGCAAAACTTTACATGACTTTCTGCAGGAATTATACCTTTAAATTTATTGTATTTCGACTAGCTTATACCAACTTGCAAAACTTTACATGACTTTCTGCAGGAATTATACCTTTAAATTTATTGTATTTCGACTAGCTTATACCAACTTGCAAAATTTTACATGACTTTCTGCAGGAATTATACCTTTAAATTTATTGTATTTCGACTAGCTAATACCAACTTGCAAAACTTTACATGACTTTCTGCAGGAACTATACTTTTAAATTTATTGTATTTCAACTAGCTTATACCAACTTGCAGATGCTAGAAATTCCTATGGTTTTTATTTTTTGTTTGTCTTGTCTATGTTTTGCATTTGCCTTTCAAAAAAGATTCATTAAGAATTAAAAGTACTTAGCCTAGTTAGACTTGTTTTGCACTGTTTGTGGTCAGTGTATTGCATATATATATATATATATATATATATATATATATATATATATATATATATATATATATATATATATACACACACAAACACACACACACACACACACACACATACATACATACATACATACATACATACATACATACATACATACATACATACATACATACATACATACATACATACATACATACATACATACATACATACATACATACATACATACATACATACATACATACATACATACATACATACATACATACATACGTGCATACATACATACATACATACATACATACATACATACATACATACATACATACATACATACATACATACATACATACATACATACATACATACATACATACATACATACATACATACATACATACATACATACATACATACATACATACATACATACATACATACATACATACATACATACATACATACATACATACATACATACATACATACATACATACATACATACATACATACATACATACATACATACATACATACATACATACATACATACATACATACATACATACATACATACATACATACATACATACATACATACATACATACATACATACATACATACATACATACATACATACATACATACATTTCATTGATCAGAATGTTCCAGTTATATTTCCCTAGGCAAATTCCTAATTACTATGAATTCCAAATGCTTTGTTATGTTCCTTTTCTAAAAATGTTTAGTTAGGTTATAGCATTTGTTTTTGTTTTTTTTATAGCATTTGATTTTTGTGATGTTTTATCACCATACACAGCAAAGCCAGATAAAAAATGATTAAGTTGTATCAAGAAAGGCACCAGAAAACAAAAGTATAATAATCATATTTGCTTGTTATTTATAATTGTTAAATACCAGATAACAAAAGTATAATAATCATATTTGCTTGTTATTTATAATTGTTAAATACCAGATAACAAAAGTGTAATCATAATTGCTTGTTATTTATAATTGTTAAATACCAGAAAACAAAAGTATAATAATCATATTTGCTTGTTATTTATAATTGTTAAATACCAGATAACAAAGTGTAATAATCATAATTGCTTGTTATTTATAATTGTTAAATACCAGTTAACAAAAGTGTAATAAGCATAATTGCTTGTTATTTATAATTGTTAAATACCAGTTAACAAAGGATTATTAATCACATTTTTTAACTGTTAGTTTATAAACTCAGGTTGCTGGATGAAATCATGTTTTTGTTTTGTACTCTTGACAAAATGATATATAAATGTGGTTTAGCTCTTGTTCTATACCCATTATGTTGATTAATCGAGTAGAGTTTGAAATAAATCTATAATGTTCATTTTGAATTCAGACTGTTGTGAAAATGGCTGCAAGTTCACTTATCAGAAAATGAACAAATGTCTGCAAAAGTTTGCAGACAATTGATTATGGTGTTCAAGAGAAATTCAGTAGTTTTAGCATAGAGATCTGATTAAATCACCATATATGTACTGTATAGTAAAATCTGTAATATACACTCAAGTAACCTGACAAATTTTTTCCTTTAGAGAGATATTCATTTCAAACATGTCTGTTATAGATAGCCATTCTTTATATAAAGAAGACTGTTAGAAACACTTAAAATTTACCTTGTATTTATTTCATGAAGATAAACAATGAACTTGAACAGGTTCATTAATCAAAAAACATTACATTAAAGAGCTGAATTAAGCTCCAGACTAAACTTGAAGGAACAAGGTGCATAAATAAAGTGATATTGTAAACTCCCATTCATTGGGAGAAGGGAGTGAGTGGTTATCACCAATAGCTTTCCCATTTTGTTTAATGAATAAAACAAATGCTTGTGATTTATATTTACCAGACATGAAAAAACAAAATCTGACAATTTCATGCAGCTAACATTGACTTCAAGGTTGTACTCCAGTGACACAAATAATAATAAATTTAGGAAGTGGGAAACAACATGAGTGTTTTGCAAAGTCTGACAGATAATTCAAGAATATTTAAATTTTTCTTCAACTGTAACAGCAAGCACCTAATGAAAGCAACTATTCTCAAAATAAGTAGTTTATGTGACAATTGTTTGCCAAACTTTCAGGAAGTCAATTACAGGTGGGATGGAAATTAGGGAACATCATTGCACAGTACTGTTGCAAGTAATGTTTGGTGTTCTTGCACATACTTGTGGAATGTATATTGAGGGTTTAATTAAAAATATTGAGAAAATAATTGGAATTTGAAATATTTAATAATTTTGAAAACAATCTGATATTCATATTTTCATCTTATGTTGTGTTAATTTGAATTATAGAATACTATTTTTCTAAGTCTAGATAGTATTTTATATTTGCAGGTAAAGTGTTCAAAGAGACGTTCACATCACTGACACATATAATGCCATCAGTATTGTACCCAATACCTGATTTTTCCAGTTTCAAAAAGCCAGTTGATCCACCCACAGAGGATCTAATTCCTCCAAAACAGGATGTCATATTTCTTTCAATTAATAGATATGAAAGGAAGAAGAACTTGGGATTGGCTATTCAAGCTCTTGGTAAGGAAAGAAGTGATGCTTTAACATGGTTTCATGATAATGAACAAAAAGAAATGAAAATGCATTAAGGTGCCCATTGTTTTATATTTTTATAAAACTGAAATTCTCTTATTTGCAGTTAAGAAACAATATAATTTTTTATGGACTTAAGATGATTACAATTTTATCTGTGTAACTTTGAATAAGCATTTGTGTGTGTGCATATGTGTGTGTGATTTGGATTTTTAATGTAGCTTTAACAATTTTTCAGTCATAATGCTATGATATCTGCAACATGGCAGTTTATAGTGATGTCTAGCATTGGGCATCATGCCAGACATGTAGCAGGATGTCACACCCAGTCACATTATCCAGACACCAAGGTGACCAATCCTAACACTAGACTCTTAATTCTGAGTACCATTTTTATAAGTCTTTGGTATGACTCGTCTTTGGATTGAACCCATGACCTCCTGTATCCGAAGTATTTAATGAATAAGGCTAAAAAAGTCACTGTGTAAATTACGTTTAAAGGTGCTACTTTTTTGATCATTCTCTTACATTACCAACAACAGTAGAAACTTTAAACTTCAAACAACTGCAAAAGACAATTAGTAGCTCTACATATGAGAGCACTGTCCCCTAATGTGATCATATCCTTAGTGTTTGCAGAAAATAAATTTGTGCTTTCTAGTTATATAGCTTATAGATGAATATTCTATTTATCATCTACATCAGATTGTTTGCATGTAGTATAATTTACAAAAAAGACAAATGAATTCACTCTGTACACAATTGTTATGAAAGTTATCTAAACATCATTATCATCATCATCAATCCATTGACTAAAGAGGTCATTGGGGCACCACAGTTTACATTACAACCAATTCTCCATCTTTTCCTGTTCTCTGCTGGATGGCTTGCAATTCTGGTGAGGAAGAATCCTATTGATTTTGGAGTCATGTGGTTGGAGGAAAAGATAATAGTTTCTGTACAATAACAATAGTTCTACATGGCATACCTTAACCAATCTTTGTGAATGGCTTGCACTTGGGGTGTGAAGGAAACTCATAGAGTTGGACTTAAAAGGTCAGGTCACTGTGTTTTAAAGCAGAAAATAGATTCTGCACAGAACCTTTACTTATGAACATGGAGGACTGTTAAACTTTTTGGGGGTGGGGACAGGCATATAATCCATCCTGTAGTATACTTTTGCTTGATTAGAGGAATGGGTGGCCATGGAATCTTATTGTACTTGTAACAGATGCGTGTAAAATTTATTTTTGTGTTCTTCACAGGATGCCTGAAAAGCAGAGAGCCAGATTCCAAAATTCACCTAATTATTGCAGGAGGCTATGATGAAAGGGTTGTAGAAAACAAGGAACACTACACAGAATTGAGGTGTCTCTGTGACAAGCTGAATCTCAATGATTCAGTCACATTTCTCAGATCCTTCAGTGATTCAGAAAAGAAGACATTATTACACTGTTGCACATGTCTACTCTATACACCAGACAGGGAGCACTTTGGCATAGTGCCAATTGAAGCCATGTATATGAAATGTCCAGTGATAGCAGTTAGGAGTGGTGGCCCCTTAGAGACCATAGATGATGGAAGGACGGGATTTTTATGTGAGCCATTGCCTGAAAAATTTGCAGATGCAATGGAAAAATTTGTAAAGAAAAAGATACTTAAAGATGACCTTGGACAAGCTGGGAAAAAGAGAGTGGAAAAAAAATTTTCATTTAAGGCTTTTACCAAGCAATTGGATGATATTGTTATTAAAGTGATGAGTTAACAGCACATATTGTTACACATTTACACAATACTCGTTTTAAAATTCATAGTTTTTCAAAACATTAATTGATCCAATTTCTTCCCCTGAATTAATACAGTAAGAATAAAGCTTTATTTGTCATACATTAAGAATTCAATGTGGTTTTTCTTTGTCATTCAAGAAGAAGTTGAATTCATATTTAATGTACATTACTGGATAGTTGATATGGTATATTGAAGAATAAAACTTTTCATTTATTGTTGGTTTGTTCAATTTCACTTTGCAGTTAATAGTAGGATTGCTTTTTCCATTTTAAACATTTACAGAGTATATCAGTTGTTTTATTTGAAAAACTGTTTTTTGGTGCTGTATTTAAATTTTCCATTTCCAGGACATCAAAATGTATAATGTGGTTTCTACTTTTGAGATATTTAGATGATTATAATTAGCTTGGAGTTTTAATACTGAGTATTCAAGTTTTGGTAAACTGGTCATCGACCACCATTTTTTAAAAAAGGATTGGTCATTTATATTATGACAGTGCAAAAAATTGATTTAATTAAACTGTTTAGAAGAATTTTGTAAATTTATTTTGTTTAGTAACAGCTTCTGTAAGGAAGGGCCCATCAACCCATTTGTATACTTTGAAAAAGCCATAATACAATTGTATTTGGTGATTGTGGTCAGTTTTGAATGTACGTCTTATTTTGTACATTTACATTGTGGTCAGTTTTGAATGTACATCTTATTTTGTACTTTTACATTGTGGTCAGTTTTGAATGTATGTCTTATTTTGTACTTTTACAAAGACAACATATTGGTATTTTGTATCAGAGTCATTCCTTTTTGGTTTGGTTGAAGGGATCAAAAAGTTTTGTGCTTTCAGGCTTGCAAAAGTAAAAGCAAATTCCAGGTGCAAAGTTATAGTATTGGATTATTTGAGGGACAATATGGAATGAATTTTGACCATGTTTTCAGGAATTTATATGCTTTAAAGAATTTGAACACGTTTGTTTTATCTTCTGGAACTTCATGTTTATTTAGAAGGGTTTATCTTCCTAAAGATTTTGTACAATTCATTTTTTTAACTTTGTTGTTAATTGGTACTATATAGCCACTATTTTGCTATGTAACTGAACACTCCCAGGATTCAGTGATTTCAAGGACATTTTTTAAAAAATATATATATATTGTGGTAAAACATCCTTATGATCATTGTGACATTAATTGCTACATATAAAATTGATAGTGCAGTTGACATACTGCCAGAACATTTAACAGAAGATGTGGAGTTGTTTATAAATCTCGTGTTTTTTTTAAAATAAAATGTTACTCCTTAAAGGTTCTATTAAAAAAGATCAATAAAGTAGCTGACATTTTTTTCCAGCAAGATTAGAAAATCAACCCAATGTGTTTAACATGTGGTACAACAAATTCTCATCAACTTTTGTCTGTTTTCTAATGATGACACATCAGATGAAAAAACCATCCATATTTTAAAAAACTACATATGTTAACAGTGCAGCTTTATAGAGATGGCTGGATGAATGGATAATCTGACAAATGAAAGTACTAATTACTTAGTGAAAATAGTATGCAAGTAAAATTATTAATTTAATAAAATTGCTTTGGAAAAAGGGACAACTAATTTCAGAAGGATGCTGCAAAAGTGTTGGATGTTTGAAATACACAACAATAACAAGATTCAACTTGAAGCCAACATTTTGTATGGCATTTAATTACTTTTGTTCAAATGCATGGTATGCAAATGTGAGAATATTTATAATTAACAACAGAAGGAAAAACACAACAATGCCATTTTTACACAAAGAGTGAATGATATACATAGAAGATGCAGACAATCTGACAAGACAATAATAGCAGCTGTAGTAATGGAGTTGTAAAAATGTAATATTGCAAGCAATAATTTAATGATAAATGAGTAATGGGTATATAAATGGTCTTTGCATCTAACACTTAATATTTCTCATAATCAAAAGTCACATTTTCAGACAAGAATAGTTTCTGAAATCATAAATCAATCTTACAGAAAACGATCAAATAAGTGTTCAGACTTCCTGGGAGACACCAATTATGTCTGGATATGCAATTGTTTTAGAACAAATTGAAGACCAGTCTAAAATACATTGCACTAGTTCAGACAAGTACTGTAAATTAGTGAATGTAATGTGTCCAAGAATAATGCACACTCAAGTACTACCAGGATTTTCTGATGTAAAAAAAAAATATGATTACTCATGAACATATATAACCCACTGGTTTTCATAAATAATAAAAGATCAAAATTTGTCTTGCCTTCTCTTTATTCTAAACATAGTATAAAATACTAGGGTATGGTGAATCACATCTTGACTAGCCAAGGTTCCAATGTGTTAATTTTATCTACATACATGCCAACCATTATGCTTTTGGCATAATCATTATGTTTTTTTCCACTAAATTATGCCTTACACGTAAATGTATTTGGATTACTCTTTTTCAGTATATCCCCTTTCCCCCAAAATAATTTGTTTTCTCATTTTTATTAACGTCCCATTAATTGCACAGAAAGTATTCTAAAAAGACTGCTTCTGTGTAACAATGACATAAAAGTACAGACTAAAAGTGACATTCCTAGAGTTGTTATGTTCTATTTATAGCAATAGCCCTATTTCCAAGAACTCTGTTTCTATTTATAGCAGATGTCTTGCTTAGGACAGAACAGACTGGTTCTAATTTTTATTCTTTACTCATATTCTTTTTTAATAATAATGTGAGGTTCAGAACCATTCTTTAGGAATTTGGCTGTAAAATTTTCCTATTTATTCTAGTCTATGCATATGTTACAGCATAAATTTTAACAAATGATTTCACAGATAAATTAGAAAGAAGAAAAAACCTCCCAGAAAAAACGACTCAATGATAAATACATGAATAACACAAAATAGTGCCATTCTAGGTAGCTTCACGCCCAATGCAGGCTGTGTGGCAAGGATTTTGGTTTACAAATTCCAATACTAAAGTAACTTCTTTTTTTGGGGGCAGAACTAAATTGCGGAAACAAATTTTATAAATGCTGGGGCGTACTTTACTGAGCTCTTAATAGTAGAACACTGACTACAACAAGTGGCAGAATACAATTTTGGTCCTTTGTTCAAACGGATGCTTCCTGACGCAAAAATATACACGTGTTGTACATATGCGCATTGAATGTTATTATATACATGTGGATTACACTTTTTCTGCTCAAATTACTCCTTTTGTCCACTTGGATTACGCTTTTTCCTCACCAGAGGTTGGCATGTATGTATCTACACCTTGGCTAATCATTTAGATATTTTGGTGCTTTGGTTCTGTGAATTTCATTCAATGTAGCCACCACATCCAATTAAAATCAAGTTCAAATTTAACACTGTTCTGACAAGATTGAGACATGGGGAGCACACAAAATCCATAAAAAGCAATTTTCCTCTGCTAGTCTGTACATATACATTCTTTTCTTCATATCTGTAATGGCTTCTCTCTGGTACATACTTTTGATGTCAAGCTTACAAAGTATCCTTTTGAAGTAGATTACCTCTACCATTTTTAGCCAATGTATAATGCACTGCTCTTTACACTCTATTAGCTGGCATTACACACTAAGGGATACAACTTATGAAATCTAATAGATGTCGCTAGGAAAAAGCTTTGAAATATCTGAATGATCTGCCAAAATGTAGACTGGATTTACACATCAGAACCTTGGCAAACGAAGATGGGTGAATCGTCCTTTCTTTTTATCACTTAACCTCAGGAGAGCTTGCTTCAACAGAACTGGGTCAATTCATTACGTTTCCTCACCTTGAACCATCTCAAAACATTCCTTGATGATCTACATGCTCTTTTTGTTCAATGCAGGACCTATCTGTTACCTTTAATTCAAAATCTATAAAATAATCACTAGATGGTATGAATTAAACACCCGATTTTACAATAAACAATACTAGCTACTATTCACTATTGACTCTGGAAATGTTAAATTCTTCTGGAAGTTGACTCGTCTACAGTTGCCCTGAATCTGACAACAGCAACTCAGACCCATCTCTGACAGTTTAAGATATAAACACAACAACACTGCCACTTTTCATAAATTTGTTATTAAAACTGAAGATGCTGATTTTATTAGATTTTTCTTGTTTTCTTGCTTTTTTATTGACTGAACTTAGAAAAATGTTGCTGAAATGTGAGTGTCTGTGTGTGTGTGCGATTTAGATTTTTAACGTAGCTTTTAACAATGTTTCAGTCATATCCCTACGATATCTGCAGTGCGGCAATTTATAGTGATGTCTAGCACTGAGGCATCATGCTGCAGACATGTAGCATGATGTCCCACCCAGTCACATTATCCTGACACCAGGTCGACCAGTCCTAACACTAACCTCTTAATGCTGAGCGCCAAACAAGGCAGCTATTAGTACCATTTTTGTAAGTCTTTGGTATGACTTAAGTGAAGGCTCAAACCCACAACTTCCCTAATCTGAAGCAGATGCTCTAACCACTAGGCCACTGGAGCGGTGCTGAAATGTGAAACATGGCTATATAATAAACAATAGACTTGTTTACTATTTTGAACTTTGTGTGCTGTGTGAAAAACAAATCTTTAATACAACATGGTAATGGGAGTAAAAATCAAACGAGGACATATATACCCAAAAAGGTGGTGGGGAAAACTTTGATAACTAACGTGTTATAATAGCAATTTACAGTAAAAAAAAAATCCATTTGATTGGTAAACATACAACTAATACCTTACTGTATCAAATGAGAAATTGTAAAGGAAAACTTTCACTCTTCACTGTTACATGTTTTGTTACTTCTTAAACAGAACAAAGCAGTAACACTATTGAGTGAAACAAGTCATTTTGCTTAATGATTAACCAACACCCTCACAAATATTGGGAGGGTGGTGTTAGGGGTCTTTTCCCAATTATATATGAAAGATCTGTCTCATAATAAGAATGAACCCTAGGTTTTTTAAAAGATTTGTCATGCTAGATTAACTGAGCATACTTAGTATAAAAGGTTGTGTTTTTTTTTCAGTTTGATTGTAAATTGTATAGTTTTTGGTTGTTTTTATTCTTTTTCAGCACAAGTTTGGCTATACATGGCAGCCAGTATAAATAGTGAAGGAAGAACCTGGAATGAACCACCAAACATGAGAGGTTAATGGCAAAGTTTCTCACATACCCATATTAGCCAAACCTGTGATTTGTTGAACCCACGCAGAATGATGTGAGATGGCAGTGATCTGTAATAGTGAGTGCTTTAGACTACTCGGCCATTCTGGGGGCCCCCCTACATTTTTTGTAACAAAAAAGGCATTTCTCAAGCATAAAACATTTATTAAATAAATACCATATGACCAAATGTAGAGATAATGGAAAGAAGTATAGCATAAAATGCCAAAACACAATAGTTTGGGACAAAGAGATTAGTTACTTAACCATTATTTGTTTAAAATATGGAATCTATGTGCATACAGGCATAAGAACTCGTATTTGTATACCTTATTGACTTCTCAAATACGTTAGCTTCAAGAAAAAATGATAGTTCTTGTACTATCTTATCCATTATGCTCATCATAATACTAACTTTATTACCAAACAAAGTCTATACAAAATGAAAAAAAAAATGAGGTCAAAGTGGACCCAAGATTGCTCACCTATATTTAATCTGCAAGAGTGGTTGGCCAATAACGTTTGATCAGGAGGATGCTGTCTGTTGAAATTTCTCCTATGCTGTTGATAGCATTTGCCATGAAGACAGCTGTTTTAAGGTTTCTATAGATTCTAAATCTTATCCATATTTGATTGAAAATTGGCATCATTTGACTGAAAGGGTAAATACTCTTATGTTAGGACACTCCGTCAAAGTTGGTCAAATCCTGTTATGAGGTTTATGTCAAAGTCGTGTAAATATTTTTCTATTTTATGGCATAACATTATCATTCATATAAATCTGAAAGACATTTGGTTAAATTCTGTTAAGTAGTTATGTATGAGTTATGGAAGTTTTCTAGTTTTAGTAACCACAGCCAAGATTAATCATTTATAAAATCATTTATAAAAAATTTAAAGCCCTTTATGCCAGAACTCTGTCAAATGACAAGTTATGATGAGTGTTTTTTTGAGAAGATGTTTAAACAATTTCAAATTTATATATTGGCATCCATTTGACAATCAATGGACATAGCCTGTATAAATTGTCATGTTAAAAGTGCTGTAAAATTTATTAAAATTCTGATGAGCTAATGTGTTTAAGTTTCTTTTTCTTATTTTTTAATAATGGTGTGTACATTGTTGCCTTCTGTCAGGCTTGCTCAAATTTTATGTAGCAGTTTGGAAAAGTCATCTAATGGTTTTCTATTTTTAGTAATGGTGGCCATATTTTATAGTAGGCTGGTATTATTTGTCCACACCTTTATGGTATGATGCTCTGTGCCAAAATGGTTGATATTAGTCTTGATGTGAAATTAATGGATCATGGACATGTTACAATTGGTCTGGATGCTTGTGAGAAGTTGATGATGATGGGCAGCTTGAAATTGGTCTTGATGATTTGGAGACATATTCGTTTATGATAATGGCCACCACATTTGATGGATCTGCATCATATATACAAAATTGAAAAGTTTTCTTGCAAAGGTTGATGTCAAATCTGAATTCTGTTCAGTGGTTTTGGAGAATTTCTTTCCAATGTTGGTAATGGCAGTCATGTTTGAATCAGCATGAGCATAAAAATTTGAACAAAATTTGTACTTGGCAAGACAAGAATTTTATGAAAAGAACAAGCTAAAAAAAATACTATTTTGGTCCCCAAATTTCTCATTAATCCAATTTCCTATCTATGTCTACTATTATTACAAATTAAACAATACCACATAAATTAAAAAACACATGGTATAAAAGACATTGTTCTTCTATTTTATGGAACACTGACAAAAAGTCCAAGAAAATGCC
The DNA here is from genome assembly GCA_016746295.1 of Potamilus streckersoni. Taxonomy (NCBI): domain Eukaryota; kingdom Metazoa; phylum Mollusca; class Bivalvia; order Unionida; family Unionidae; genus Potamilus; species Potamilus streckersoni. The sequence goes on from JAEAOA010000678.1 coordinate 611,751, forward strand.
AATGTCTGTAACTGACATATTACTAGAAGATAGAATTTATTACAACAGCATTGTACACTGGAAGGTCGGGTCTTGATTGTGATAGACACAAATTTAATTTTGGCTAGTATTTTTTCAATAGCCAGCTTTGCTGAATCATAGCGAAGATAAAATACTAAAATGTATGAAATTTCTTTTAATAAAAAAAATCTACTCAAAGTATTCTTGAGATGTATGGCATTAATATGAATTAAAAAAAAACAAAACTAAAAATATCCCACTCTTGTTCAATAAAATCACTCTGGACCAAGATAATTACCTTTTCTACCTCCTCTGTCTGAAAACCTTTTGCTTTGAACAGAGTGATTATGAAATGATTAATATTTGATATAAAAAGCACCATACAGTTGTGGCAGTGTCAGAAATGTGATACAATAGGTAATCTACAGAAAAGAGATGAAAACATTCACCAAATTTAGAACAAATTGTATGCATGGTAACATGTTTATAAAACAGGTATAATATTACAACCATTATTAAGACTCTTTGGACAGAGACATTACAGAAAATAATGATAAACAATATATCAATTAGAGATGGGTTCACAATTGATTACTACATACATGTATGTTATCCCAAGAGTACGCTGGGTTGTTTTTGGTAAAGTTCTACAATGTGTACATGTTTTAATATTAAAGCACTTCTGAAGTAACAGCAAAAATATAAAGATTACAAAGAAACTACATTTAGTGGCAAAGTAAAAATGTCAAGAATTAAAGTATTTACAATAAAATTTTGAAAAAGTATATGCTACAGTTTGGCACATCTAACAACCATCAAGTAACCACAACAAACTCTTGCTGAAGAAACCTAACATTAATTTTAGAAATAAAAAAGCAGTTCACATTTTAAAGAATTTATACATGCTGTAATAGTCTGTAAAACCTATTCTGTGTTTATGAGCATTGGAAACATATTTTTTTTAATAAGACTTTTTTCTCAAGGTTTGAAGTGAGCTGACAGTGCTCAATTAAATTTCTGCCATTTATATAAAAGTTGACACATGCAATTACATTTTGATATTGTTCTTGATGTTTTACAAGTAAAAGTATTATTAACAAATTTATCCTGGTAATCATACTTGTAGCCAGTCATCCTACCTAGTAGTTCTTTTAATTTTTGCTGTTCACTAATTACATAAATTTCAATCTAATGTAAAAAAGGTATATCTAATTTACACCAATACATACAAGTGGTACCAGGTTTTTTAAGTGGATTTTTGGCTTTTAAAGGATGACAGTAGATAATGTTTGCCACTATCATAAGTAGTGTAGCATTGGATGCTTTGGTGATATTTCAGAGTTTTGTTCAGAAAAAAAATATTGTCAAAAGTTCCTGTGAGGGTTTCACTTTTGAAATAGTACCAATAAAAAGCTGTTAGCTTGATTGGCTTTAAGCATGAAACTTACCAAACAAACCCACCTTTTTGTTCCAATAAAATTTTTAAAATTTTTTTTCTTCCCCCAAATAACTAAGCAATCTGATGATTGTTTACATAATAATCATCCATATACATGGTTTGTATATTTGACAGAAAACAGAAAGAAAGTACAACTTCTTTTCCATGGTTTCAAAAAATGTTTAAACTTAACTTGTGTCGTAACTCAGAAACGGGTTATTGATCATAGCCATGATTTTAGTTACTTGCATGAATCTAATTTTAACCATTGTATTTACTATTTCCAACCTGATAATAATGAATATGAACATTTTTCACTGGATAAGTGGTTGCTTTACAAACAAAATTCATACCCACTACAACTGATCATGTCCAGTCTTATATAGCCTATATCACTATTAATATACATACAAAGTAATGGCATGATAAACAAATATGCCCATTTCTTAGCCTCGTCTCTTGTTGCTGTAGGTTTTAATGCCATTTTTCAGCACAAGATAGGCTATACATGGTGGTCAGTATAACTGATGGAGGTAGAACTACCAACCCATCAGAAGCTACTGGCAAGCTTTCTCATGTACCCATGTTAGCTAAGTCTGAGACTCAAATCCACGAAGACAGGTGAGATGGCAGTGATCTGGAACAGTGAGTGCTTCAGACTGCTTATATATATATGAAAATGGTTAACTACTTCTGAGGGGAACATATGTTCAATTTCAAAGGTTGATTAACTGATTAGTATTTAATTGCAAAAGTAATGGGAGTTGAGTGCTTTTCTCAAAGATGCACCTTACCAGCTGAGCAAAGAAGACTGGTCCGTTTTTTTATAGCTGGCACTAACAAACCTACTCTGACAGTCATTTTTATTTATGTAGTTGTGGATCAAGAATATTGGTACAGATGCTTGGTTAATTTATTAGATAGGCTTTTAGACTTATTTACTTGAAAATGTTTACTAAATACATATTTTCTAAAAACAAATATTTAGAAATCTATTAAGGCCTCCGTTTTAAAATTTGAAAAATTTAAATAATGTACAATTTCAGTACGAGCATTTAAATGAAATACCATCACAGCATTTACCTGAAGGAATGGATGATCAGAAGAGCAGAACACCTGTTCATGAAGGACATAATTTGTGTTATTGTTGTTATTCTTTTTCTATTATTTTCAAACATAAACACATTACAACTTTCAGTCAATTCCAACTAGATGCATAACATCAGTATTCCTGTGCAAAAGCAAATACTCATAGCTGGAGTATGAGATACATGGCACAGAAATAAACAAAAATATTGTTTTAAATGCATTAGGTATTCTTTTATTTATTAACATTACAAAAAGATAACAGTTTAGCCACAACTACATGACAGTATAGACATAAGTAAATGAGCATTCATTTTTCCTAGCATAACTAACATGAGGTCCAGAGAACCTGAAATGATCCACTATAAATAAATGTAACAGTCAAAAGCAAGGTTAATGTGATGCTTCTTTTTTCATGTCAATAGTTTTAACAAAATGTTGTTTTAAGTTTGTAGTCACAGCAAAATTTTGTAACATTTTTTAAAAAGTTTTTGTGAAGTAGCTTTAGGTTATTTTCATTATATTGATAGCCATATTTACATTATTTTTAATACCTGAAAGCTATTGGCACTATCATTCAAACTGGGTTCAATTTGTGTCAACAGTTTTTAAGAAGATATTTGTTTATACATATATCAACTCTTTGTATCACCATCTATATTGATGGCAGATCACCCCTGTTGCTATAAACTTCAAAGTTCTTTATGTTTGGACTTTTGATAGCCATAGTTGGTGGGTGGGGACTCTATATGTAATGACTGCAATGGTCTACATATCAGATCACTGCATATTCTGTCTGAAATAGGTTAGTTGGTTTTTCAGAAGCAAATAATAGCAAGTAAAAACATTAAAAAGGTAAGCTGAAAACAGCAATTGTAGGGATATATTGTATGCTCACTAAAAATTCAGGCCAGTCAGTCAATAATTTTACAATTACTCTGCTGCTAAAGTTTCTTATTTACATTTGTGAACCCGGAAATCTGGCGTTTTGCATCAGTATAAAAAGCATTAAACCAAATGTCCACTTACAAAGCACTTTACATAAGCAGTGTTTTAAAGAACAATAATTTTCACAACCCATTGTTTACATTTAAGTTTCCTGTAACACTTAAACATTAAGAATAGAAGAAATAAACTTACTGTCTTTTCTTTATCGCTTATTTAAATAAGTGGTGCATGCTAAAAACATTTGGAAACTGCATGTTATATGCTTGGTAGTAATTAATGGCACAATCTAAAATCAATATTTCCCTGTTGATTCATCACAAACACTTTACACATGCAACCTGTTATAAATCATTGATAGTTAGATTCCTTCATTTTGCCTGAACTAGTAATACATATCATTTTTCATCAGCGATTTTATTTCACCATACTTGCTCAAGTGGTGAATACAAATCTGTTCCAAAATCACAAAACCTCTTAAGCACAATATCCAAGCTAAAAAGTGAATATTCAAGAATTTTGTTAATAACTTTACGATAGACAGATATTACCCAATTTCAAGGATTAGCTTCAATTAATTGCCAATTTCCCAGTTGTTCAAAGACTTGTAAGCTTGTCTTGTGCTCAAATCTTGAGTATCCTTATGTTCAGTTGGCTTTGCAAATGCATAACCTACTGTGTTCTTATTTTTGCTGCAGATGAAAGTATGTATTAAATATTGGTAGGTAATGGTATGATGTCATAGTCATGTGCTATCAACTTCAATAAAAAAAATATTAATCATCAAAATCAGTCTAATTTTCCATATGTATACTACAGTTCCAGGAATAAAGAAATCAAATCAAAATGCATGCTTAAAATTTATGAAATTCTTCATGAAATATATGCATGAAAAAAGTATGACAGATGGCAAGGAAAATTGTAGTAAATTACTAAATTAAAAATCATTTGTATTCGATTACCAAAAGTATCAGTGTTTGAAACAATCATAGTATGTGGTGATGTTTTGCTTTGCTCAATATATGAATAGTAATAAAGTGAACACTTTAAACCCTGTAAAATAAAGAAACTTTCAATTGTAATTTAATTTCACCTCAAGATGTCATGATTTTATACAATGGTTACAGTGAAATTTCAAAACCTAGGTGAATTAAGATTAATCACTAAAACCATCTGATATAATTTATTATCCATTGCTATAAAACTGCAGAGACCATTATTAAACTTGTATAAATTTCACCATGAACTTAATCTGTAACCATGTGATGCTAACGCAGTGCAAAAGCACAAGACTACACACACATGCCCCCCTCCCCACATGTATTTATTATGACATATTACAAACACAAGGGCAATATATGTCAGCTAGTCTACAAATTTGATTAACTTTTGTTTCTCACAACGTATTATTAAGAATCTTTCTTCTTTCAAGACAAGATTGCACATGAAAATTACAAAGAAAAATATTGGTTCACTGTGATTTGTGTCAGCCATACAATCTGACAGTAAAATCAAAAGTTAAACCATATATATTAACTTGAGAGACACTAATGAAGTACTAGGTACCAACAGAAAACAGAAATCTTTATGTCAAGATAAAGCAATCATTTGAATGCTGCCGAATATTCAACTGAACTGTGTTTGGCTTGCTTTAATGTATACTGTTACCAGCAGATATTTTAATTGTTAAAAATTATACTAAGCCAAAACAACTTTGTGGCTTTATACCTTAGTGTCACAGAAAATCTTTCCTTTGGCTAACATTGAGTTAATTAACAGTTTTACTGTGATGCACAAAGTCCAGCTGCTTTGATCTGAAAATCACCTGAAGAAAAAAAAAATCCCAAGTGAAAGTTTCTTGATTTGGTAGGTAATATCACAGATAAATGCAATGATTGTTTTAGCTCTTAAAACAAATAGGCAATACATTACAACATACCAATATATACAAGAGATCATGTGCTGGTGATTGAATTAAATGTACAATGAATAATATGTACAAAGCCAAACAGCTCAAATATATATTAATTACCTCTATACCATACAAATATATTTAGGGACAAATGGACAGATTACAGCATCAGTATATTAAAATAATGAACATTTTTAGAATAAATTGAGCAAAGAAGAAAAAGCAGACTTGGCAACATTCATTTTTCATTATTCCATAGCAAAGCTTCAAACTCAATACCATCAATTATTCAGCAGTTTCTGGTTGAAATCTAGTGATAAAGCATTGACTAAGGAAAGAATCTCTACTTTTCATTATTACACTTTACTGCAAAGTCACACTCTTACACACCTATTCTGCCTCTATTTAAAACATAGAAAGTTATATACATTTGAATTCTAGTATTCTGAATCTAAAATTGAATTGTTTATCCTAAACATACTCTGTGTATGTTTTCCACAATGCATCAGAACTGATCCTACAGCAAATTTGTAAAGATACAATAATGAATCAGTACTGATCCTACACTAAATCTGTGCTGATACAATAATGAATCAGTACTGATCCTACACTACATCTGTGCTGATCCTATAATGACTACACTTCATCAAAATGCAAAATGGCTAAGGTGGATCCAAAGATGAACTCTTTCTTTCCTGAAGAGAACTTTTTCTCTGCAGCTTCTCAGCTGCATTAGGATGAAGTCGATCTGGAGACAAAGCCCTCCTGAGGAGTGGCGAGGATCCCTGATCCCCAACTTTCGGTCTGGTGAAAGATGGTCTCTTCGTAAGGCCTCCACTTGTGCCTGAGGAATTCAAATGGGCAGGAATTGTCTGTTGTGGCATATTGGAACTCCCTGCTTGGTGCCCTTGTGAGAAGGCAAGAGGGCTGGGGCTCCTTGTTGGGGAAGCAGGCATAGGAGATGGAGATGGAGTCCTGGCAAGAGGGGACAAAGGAATATTGTGAACAGACTTTCGTCTGTGTGGTGATTTCAAACTTTGTGTGCGCTTGTGTTTCAATCCAGATAAAGAACTTGGCCTTACATAGTGAGAGGAAGATGCTGGTGAATTTGGTGTACTGGAACTAGGTGAACTGCTAGATGAATTACTAGAGTCTGGAGACCATGTCAAAGATAAGGGTGAAGTTTGGATCCCTTTCAGAGAACTGTCACCTAGTGACCAAGACTTGCTGAAGGGGCTACTTCCCCTGAAAGCACCACTTGGTGTTAATGGTGTGCTCTGTAAAGCATGGTGACTTTGCTGTTCTGCTCTCTTGGTACTTAATCGTCTGAACAGAGATCGTGTCTTTTTACTTTTATCCTTCTGCTGTTTTTTGCGGCAACGTCTCGCCATTTTCCCAACAGGTGCACCCTTCTCTCTGATCTTTGTAGAAATGGAGGTGCTTTCAAGGGGCACAGATCGTATCCGTAACTCCTTACCTTCCTGCATTATCAAACTGACCACATTTGTATGTAGCAAGCCATGGATTGCCTCATCATTAATGTGGGTGAGAAGCTGTCCTGGTCGTAATCCTGCTTCAAATGCTGGACTACTGGGCTCCACATTCTGTACAAACAAGAAATATTTTTAAGATTTACAGTAATGAAAAATCATAAGATTATTCCTGAATAATGTATAATCAATTGCAAAAATCAAGCACATTAGTACACTGGTAGATCACAGTTTATGCCATCTGTTCTACAATTGTTATACAGCATGGACTCTGATGATCTGCCAGTACTCAGGCTCTATGCTTCTTTCAGCTAGGTAAAAAATTTATACTGATAAATATAATATGCAAATTTTTGTTTGCTAGAAATTCATTAAAATGGCAAAATTTTATGATGATTATAAACTGAGATTCATAGAGTAGCAGGAGAAACTAAAGCTCTTACTGGCCCAAAAAATTGTGTGGAATTCAAGATAAAATCATCTTTGATATTTTTCATAGATAATATATTCAAGATGGTCATTATGGCACATTTACTGGATGAAGGATTAGAACCAATTTCATTTCTCACCAACCCGACATTGTAAGAAATCTTTTGATGAAAACTCCAAACTGATATGAATATCCATTCAATAAGAGTAGCAATAACAATATTTCAAAAATGCTTGTATTTGTGGCCCTACTGAACACAACATCATCACCAATATCATTAGGATCAGCTGGATATCACTGCCATATTGGATGTCAGATCTCAATCATTTTCATTTAGGAACAGCAAAAGGCTAAAAACAAAAATCATGTCAACATGTCAACAAGACTTTCCATTCTGGAGGAATAGTGAGCTGACTGCCATGGTGGCCACCTTGGATGTCAAATCAACAAAACCAATATAGGATGTCAAATCAACAAAACCAATATAGGATGTCAAATCAACAAAACCAATATTGGCTGTCAAATCAACAAAACTAACATAGGATGTCAAATCAACAAAACCAATATAGGATGTCAAATCAACAAAACCAATATAGGATGTCAAATCAACAAAACCAATATAGGATGTCAAATCAACAAAACCAATATGGGAAGTCAAATCAACAAAACCAATATGGGATGTCAAATCAACAAAACCAGTTAAACATCATTACCAGTATGACAGCCTTTTGTATTTTCAAATCACCAATGTGAAGTATTTCTAATTTTTGTAATAAAAAAATATTTGAAGAGATTAGATATATAAACTAAAATCACATCAATTTCATACAAAATAGTAAACAAAATTTAACAAATTCAAATTAATATTATTTAGTGTTTAAAATTGGTATTGCTTATAAAAGAATTGGGCTAATATAACTGTAAATAGAATACCTACCACAACCATGTGTTGCAAAGTGTAGGTATTGGAGTCCCCAAGGTACACTCTGATAGCCCGTAGAGTAAAGCCATATCCTCTAGGACCCCTCTTGATCACAATGGGGGGCTTAAGGCTCTTTGCAAGTGGAGAAATCTCTCTTGAAGGGGAACCATCCCTAGAACTTGTACTGGACCCTCCTGGGCTGTCTAGGGCCTTGGAGCTGGTGTCATCTATCATGGAAACATATTTTTATAATCAATTAAGGTTAGATATTTAATTAGACATTATAAATTCCATTTTGTAAGTGAAATACTGAAGTTTTGTGAATTTTGCAAGCACTATCCTAGATACGAACTGAAGAATCTAAAATATTCCATAATACATTAAAATTTAAGCAACTTTTTTTTTTAGCTGAACCATTTTATTCTTTGAATTCACATGGCAGCATATGGTGATGTAGCTAAAGTACGAAAATATCTCACTCAGCACAAAACTAACAATTATTAATCTAACATTATAGTGAAAACACTGTCCATATGGATATAATGTTCTGTTGTTGTCAGTGCTTTTGTCATAGTAGCCATTGTTGTAAAAGTAAGATGAAATGAGAAGCCATATTCTGAATACATTTTAGACTCTCTGTATTACTGTTCTGAAAACTTATGAAGCCAGTCCTCAAAACAAATTATCTGAGACCATGAAACCATGTTATTAAACAAATAAATTTAACTTGTTAACCCTGGTGCCATGTTTGTGCATCAGGAGGTAGGTACTACTTGCAAGCTGTTACATCATGATCATTAAAGATTCACTAAATTGGGTGGTATTACACAAAAGAAGACAGATGTAGCTTTACAAGGCTACCAAATAATCTGAACTTTATACTCACATTACAAAATAATGAATGAAAAATATATTTTCTAAGACCAGATCTTTTTACATAAAATTAGCCCTTTGACGGAATCAGATTTTGTGTCTAAATTTTAGACATTTTGGCCTCAGATCTAAGACAGACTGGTCTGAACTGAACACAGACAGGCAAACCTTTGTAAAAAGTAGGATAAGATGAGGATTTCAAGTGGACAGGACACAAAAATGATGTGTCCGATATGGAACAAAAAAGAACTCCAAACTTTTACTCTTTTGCATATGCATGTGTGAATAGCCAATTAAAAATGACATTTCTAATACAACTAGGCATCAGGCTAAATGGAAATCTCTTGGAAGCAGATTTATTGGATGTATTCAAAAGATGCCTCCAAAATGTATTTTCTACTTGCATTTCAGGAGAAAATGGCAAAAATCTCCAGTGGTTAATGAGTTAATAATTGCATACTGCAAACCTCATGTTTTCCTCCCCACCCCCATATCCAGATATATTGTTAAGTGGCCCCATCAAGGTCAACAAAGGCATAATCGGGGCAAATCCTATCACAGCACTCTGCACCAGCCCAGTTCTGAATTGTTTTAAAGGATACCTCAGGACAGGAAGCATGCGGGAGTTTGTAGGGTCGTGATAAAAAAATATTTTCCAAACAATTATGTTTCCCTGAAAATACTTACCCTATCACATTACCAATATGATATAAGCTTACCACCTCCCAAATCAACAAGATGAAAAACATCTTTTTTTGTCCGTATTATGTGGGCAATAATACTTGTCCATTATCCCTTCATGAAGTGTCACTAGTTTTAAGCCGAGTGATGGAAAATGACTATGCTTGCATGACAGGAAGGGTGTTTAAGTAATGTTATTGGACAAGTATTTTTTGAGAAACATTTGATTTTTATTTCAATTACATTTCTCGATCACATTAACAATAGAAGAATATGTGAGAGTGGGAGGGAATGCAGAGCATCCATACCCTAGGCAACCTTGAGCAAAGAAGGCTGGATTGACCATATAAAAGATAACCCATTCTCTCAACTTGGATGCAGCACAGCCAAGTCATATAGCCTGTGGTGATCATAACTGGTTAAGAAAAGAGTTATTGGAAATCTCCTTACCATCAAAGTGAGAAAATCTAGCAAAAACAATAGGTATGATCATAATGAAGCCTGCGCTAATGTTATATAGAGCTGGTGGAGAAGCAGCTACTGGACCCACCGGATTCAATTCTTGTTTCAGGCAAATTGGGTCCCTGAGATTGAAACTCGAGAAGGTTAAATACGCATGTCAGCCAATAGCTACTATCATTACTAGAAAGAGAAACTCAGAGTCTGCTCTAATTTCATTAGCTGAAATCTTCATGCGGTGACTCATTTTTGGGACTTAAGAGTGTATGGCATTAGAGCTTGAGGTGTAAAATCTTTTTTGAACCTGACCAGGAGGATGGAATGTGAGTATGATTTTTAATTTCAGTCATATCGCTACGATATCTGCAGTGCGACAGTTTATTGTGATGTTTATCACTGGGGCAACATGCTGCAGACATGTAGCATTATGTCCCACTCAATCACATTATCCTGACATTGGGCCAACCAGTCCTAAACCTAATCTCTTATTGCTGAACGCCAAGCGAGGCAGCTGTTAGTACCATTTTTGTAAGTCTTTGGTATGACTCGACTGAGGATCAAACCCACGACCTCCTGCATTTGAGGTGGATGTTCTAACCACTAGGCCACTGGAGTGGTTCCGACCAGGAGGAAGTCATTTTCTTGTTCCCTAAGTATCTCTTTTCTCTTCATGTAATATCTGAGAACATGGATGGGATCTTGCAAGGAAAACAAGTTTTTATATGATTGTAGCTTCATCAGGAATTCCCTATAGGCTTCAATTTGAACTGAGCCATGTCAGGACCAACCAATGAGAGATTCATTTTAGAAAACAAACATTGATAAACTTTGATCTTTTTCTTCAAGTCAAATTTGGTTACAAGATATGACAAATCTTTATTGTGACTGGTATCTCACCTGCGAAGATGCACAAATGTGCTGGATATCATGGAATGGTAGCCTTCAATGGCAATTGGGGACAAATTTTTCTCCTCGTAACAACAGATGAAAAAAAAAATCACCCTATTGTGGGGTTGTGACACTCGAAGAGATGACATCGTCTTTGCACCAGTCTAGAATATATGCCACTTGAACTCAAAGTGGAAGGCCTTCTTGCTTGCGATATTCTTGCCATAATCAAATGTCAGAATTCTTTCCTACACAGGGCACTTCTGTCCAAGTCAGGCATGAAGGAGTTGGTCCGGACAGGGATGAAATACATGTGACTTGGAAAAGATTCAGCTACACCAGAACAGACAGTCAACCTCCTGGGTAGATCTATAATCAAATGTAATAGATTTTTGACCTTAGAACTTGAACCACCTGGGAGGAGAAATCAGAATCAGTTTGTAATACTGACCTCTTAATTTGTCTATTTTTGGTACAAGATTGTTGGTGGGTAAGAAAAGCCCACACACCCTTGCAACTGACTGAAAGTACATCCACTGCCCCAGCTGTGGGGCACATGACTGGAGACAAAGGTGGGCAATTTTAGGTTACACCTTGTAACAAAAAGGTCCAATGTAATAAAAGATAGATTGGCAAATCAACTATTCAGCATGACCAGGCAGTTCTTTTCTTGACCGTATCAGCCATGGCACTGAGTCTGTCAGGAATATGTCTGATTTGAACAGTTATGTTGAGATGAGAACACCAATGCTGGTATTGCTAAACCAACATGCACAAATTAGGCAATTTGGTTACACCTTGCTCGAGGAGATAGGTGACCATCACCAAGTTTTCTGACACAATTAAGACAACTTTCCCAAATAACTGGTATTTCCAGATATCAAAGGCATCAAATATAGCCTTCATTTCTAGAAGGATACAGGGAGACATATCCTATGATCCCCATATGATGCTGTCAGTCTTGAAGCTTTCCAACCATACATACTATAATTTCTGAATCAGTAATGATGTTATCTCACACTTGATTCAGATCTTTTAATTGTATGGTCTCGCAAAACTGGTAGCACTGATCCAGCAAAACATACATCCCAATTCCCCAAGATTTATAAGCATAATTATTGCTATATTAAGTGGGAAAAAAGCATAATATATTTTCTTTAAAAGTACAGACTCATCTGCCAACAAACTAGCTTATCAATATAATGAATCTGTAAGGCAATATTTAAATTTGAAGAAAAAACCCCCGTTTCCTTGGAAATGGGTCATGTACATTTGCTATAAATAAGAAATAAGGAAAGCACTCTTATGCTACACCTATGCATATTATCAAATGTATTTAAAAAAGTATAATCCATGGCCATGCACACATAAAATGTAATTTGGTGAAAAAAAGTGTAATGATAATGCCCAAAGCATAATGGTTGGCATGCTTGGGCAAGTCATTTGTGAAGGGTGCATGACAAGATGCCTCAGTTGTATCAGGTCCACAATGAATAATCTTGCAAAAACTCTTGCAGTTGGAAGTGCACTGTGAGTTTGATGAAACACATCTCTTGAACAATAGGTAGTCATACAAGACTGAGATTAGTTTTAAATTGCATTCTGAAGTTGATAAAATGCTGGGATGGGCAGAAGTCAAAGTTTACCCAGTTGACTAGAAAATCAGGATACTGTTAATGGGTTTGGAGATTATTCCTGCCCTTTACTAGGATAAAACTTGCCATGCATTTCTGAAGGACATTGTCCAGATATACTGCCAGTGCTGTGGGTAAAGTTAACTAGAACAGGGTTAAGTAAAAGTACAAAATCTTGGTGAAAACTCATGGACTTCAGTGTAGGCTGAATGGGAGAGCTCAAATCAGATTAATCATCTCCATCTTGAACTTCGTTGATGAAATATACTGATTGAAACTTTGTACAAGGATGAGTGTTGAATCAAACCCAAGTGATTGCTATTTGCAAACAACCTCTAATGCCAGTTTACTGATTAGCCTGTATGATTTTGTCCTTCTCTGTCTAATTAAGTTAACCCTATGTGTTTTATTGGTTAGAGTAATAAACAGCACTGAATTCATTGAGGATGATATGTGTTTCATTGGATATAATTAAACAGCACTGAATTCATTGGGTCTGATATAGATTTCATTGGGTAGAGTAATTAAACAGCACTAATTTCATTGGGACTAATATGGGTTTCATTGGGCTGAGTAATTAAACAGCAATGAATTCATTGGATCCTAAATGCTTGTTGAATTAAATGTGCTTTACAATGAACCAATCCTAGTCCCTTAGCACTGCATACAGCACATGACCCTACCCATAACAAATTGGCCATCAGCATGGGAGCGGTCAATCTGTACATTTTATTGAAGTTAAAATGCCATTTATTGCTTTGAGCATTTTCTGACTTGACCATCTAATACTGGCACCATTTACTGACTCTGACCTCCTAATACTGGTGCCCTGTGATGTCTTTGACTACCTAATAATGGTGCTATCTGTTAATTTGGACCACCTAATAATGGTGCAATCCATTGACTGACTACCTATTACTTGTGCCATTTACCAACTCTGACCACCTAATACTGGTACCATGACTTTGACTACCTAATAATGGGCCATCTGCTGACTCTGACCACCTAATACTGGTATCATTTTCAATCTTTGACCACATAATACTGATACATTGTGCCAACTCTGACCGCCTAATACTGGTACCATTTGCTGACTTTGGCCACCTAATATTGATACCTTGTGCTGACTCTGACCATCTAATACTGGTACTATGTGCTGACTTTGACCACTTAATAATGCATCCTGTGCTGACTTTGACCACATAATGCTAGTACCATTTGCTGGCCTTGACCACTTAGTACTGGTACCATTTGCCAAATCTGACCACCTACTATTGGTACTGTGCGCTGACTTTGAACACCTAACAATGGTGCCATCTGCTGACTTTGACCACCTAATACTGGCACCATTTGCTGGTTCTGACCACCTAATATTGGTATCATTATCTGACTTTGACCACTTAATACTGATACCCTATGTTGACTATGACCAACTAATACTGGTACCATTTGCTGACTTTGACCACCTAATGCTAATACACTGTACATCTAATAATGGTGACAACTGCTGAATTGAACACCTAATACTGGTACCATTTGCTGACTTTGACCACCTAATGCTAATACACTGTACATCTAATAATGGTAACAACTGCTGAATTGAACACCTAATACTGGTGCCATTTGCTGACTTTGACCACCTAATGCTAGTACACTGTACATCTAATAATGGTGACAACTGCTGAATTGAACACCTAATACTGGTACCATTTGCTGACTTTGACCACCTAATGCTAATACACTGTACATCTAATAATGGTGACAACTGCTGAATTGAACACCTAATACTGGTGCCATTTGCTGACTTTGACCACCTAATGCTAATACACTGTACATCTAATAATGGTGACAACTGCTGAATTGAACACCTAATAATGGTGCCATTTGCTTGATTAAGAGTTTATCACTGTGTTATTTTCAGTGAAATCATTCAGCAGAACCACTAACTAGCAAATAAGTAATGTGAAACCCAGTATGTATTGTGTAATCGCTTTCATGGACACTGATGTATTAAGCTACTGAAAGGTTTGAACAGCTGTTCCTATACAGCATATCAGTAGTGTACATGCAAGTGGTCTGTTTAATGAAAAACTCTACAGAGGGAAAGTTGTTATATACCTGAAATAATTCCTTTTGTCAACCTTCCATATACTGTATTGCACAAGATTGTAAATTTTCAAAGAAACCGCAATGTTCTTACAAAATCTGGAGCGTTATGTACTGATGGACTGTTCAATTTCAGCACAGAACCAGTGAAGTATCAATAAAGCATAAATATATTATAATTCTCCCTTGATAATCCCACACAAACTTTTACAACATAAAAACACCCATCAGTTTAAAATCATGAAGAGACATGGCAATAGCATGGTTTCCTCAAAAAAAGAAATATGGTTCTGGACATATACATAAAGCAAGACCTGTTCACAGAACTCTGGCTTGAATGTTTGTCATAATTTATGGAGATCTAATCATGACTGCACATCTTCAATTGCATCCATCATACAATTAGGATGTACCATAACCAATGGCATGCCTTTTTTAAAAAAAGACTGGCCATGTTTATTTCTCAATTTCTATAAAAAATGACATAAAACTGTCACAGAATAATGTCACAGACTAAGGACAGCAATTGACATGGTTGTTGTTATAGAGTTTAATACCATTTTTCAGCACAAGATAGGTTATACATGGTGGCCAGTATTAATGGTGGAGGAAGAACCTGGGAAAACCCAAGAACCACTGAGCCATGAGAAGCTACTGGCAAACTTTCTCACATACCCACAGTGGATAGCAATTAATCATATGATGCCAGATAAATTCTTATACAAGAATGTAAATATTAGGAAAAATTGGTCAAACCTGACATATTAATTAGAAGTGTGAGGGCACCAGCTGACACAGATTTCTGCATGTGTTTTGGGCTGGCAGTTTTGGATTTGCTGGTCCTCTGCTCCTTAGCTTCATCCACTGGTGATAGACCTTAAATAAAGTGCATTAGAGTATAATAAATTAAAAATGGTTCCTACAAATAGCATAAGTTATTCCCAACTTATAACCTTTTCCATACTAATGACCTTAACTGCCAAATTAGAAACATAAGTGCAAAAGTGACAGTTTGGGTAGGGACTCAGACTACTGGCTCAACTTATCCTTTGCTGTGACCTTTATTTTTCGGGCATGAGGTATGACAGAGAATAAGGCATTGCAAGTCAAATATAATACTCTAAAGTCTTATCAAAGTATTTTTATTTGTTTACAATGGATACATATATATGAATATATATCACTGATTTTATATTTGACCTTAACCTTGATGCAGGGGAAATGGCTTCTATATGTTATACCTGTCTAGTCATGAAATACACCTACTAGGTAAACTTAATTAAAATATCACAAGTGGTTCAGAAAAATATTCTTTAGATAAGGATACAAGTGAAAATTAATTTTCCCTTGGCTGTGCCCTTGATACTGGAGTATGATGCAAACATGATCAATAACTGTCTTAAGTTTCATTATAATATATTCAGTGGTTCAAAGGTCATACATCAGATAAGTAGTCAAATCACAGAATTCAATTTTAATTTGCTCTGAACTTCACCTTTCAGGATGTGGCCACAGTACATGGTACATATTTGGGCAAATTGGCATTAAAATATCTTAAAGAGTTTTAATTTAAAATTTATACTCCATACAAGGATACAAGTCACAGAATTACATTTTCTCTAGTTGTGACCTACGAGGCAAGAGAAGTGCACAAAACGTTATGAATTTTAAAAAATGACACTTTATTCAGCTTTAAATGTTTTTAATTTTGTCAGATAAATTGAAAATGTTTTCTTTGGGAAATTTCTTTCTTTTCACAGTTCAGGGTGTGTCAAATTGTAAAAACCACGAGTGACTTTACCTTATACATAATGGGCATGGTTATGATATACAACACACCATCTATACATCACACATAATTAATACAAGTTTCATTAAAATATCTTCAATGGTTGAAAAGTTTAATCTAACAAAGAAACAAGTCATATAATTCAATTTTCAATTGTTTTGACCCTGACCTTGAGGTGGCCACATAGCTATAATATGAATAACTGTCTAATCATGATATGTAAGATGTCTAATCATGTAAGACTGTCCAATCATATAAGACTGTCCAATCATTTGCAAGACTGTCTAATCATATGTAAGACTGTCTATTCATGATATGTAAGACTGTCTAATCATGCAAAACTGTCCAATCATATGCAAGACTGTCTAATCATGATATGTATGACTGTCTAATCATGCAAGACTGTCCAATCTTATGCAAGACTGTCTAATAATGATATGTAAAACTGTAATCATGCAAGACTGTTCAATCATATGCAAGACTGTCTAATCATGATATGCAAACTTGTCTAATCATGTAAGACTGTCCAATAATATGCAAGACTGTCTAATCATGATATATAAGACTGACTAATCATGCAAGACTGTCCAATCTTATGCAAGACTGTCTAATCATGATATGTAAGACTGTCTAATCATGAAAGACTGTCCAATCATATGCAAGACTGTCTAATCATGCAAGACTGTACAATCTTATGCAAGACTGTCTAATCATGATATATAAGACTGTCTAATCATGATATATAACACTATCTAATCATGACATATATCATGGAAATCTCTCCAACCATTACTAAAGTTATAGGCTTGACAAACAAATGTTAAGAGGTGGACACACAGAAAACATCATATAATATACACCACCTAAAATGGGTTTATTAAATTAACAATTTTACTCAATTTCTGGACACACATTTTCACACTTCATATTCATTCAAGACTGAAATAATAACCCATTATAATTCTTATCAGCTCAATTCAGTAAAAACCCATATATTATAGTCCAACAAAACTAAAATATGTGCATGTGTTTGAATTTTTAATATAGCTCTAGCAATTATAAATAATGTAAATAAATTAAGGAGTCCATTTTAAATTTAAACAGACATAATTGTGTTCCTTAAGGTGTACATAACAATTACATTTGCAATGACAAGTCATAAACTATCCAAAGTCCTCAACTGTGGTTAGTTTTGGGTTTCATTTAAAGAACATCAAATTATCTATGTCAAATTATAGTTCTATCTAAAAAATAATTTTTCTATGTGACTTTTAATTTCAACACATCCTTATGGTGAGATAAAGTATTTTTAACTTACTTTAGCAGCAGCTAGCTATACCTATATACATTATTTGACATACCTGATATACACACTTATAAGTCAAGTCAAACTGCAAACAAGAAAGATCAATTAATGCTGTAGCATACTGTGTTTACAGATCAGGGTCTATACTGTTGGCTGAATTGATTAATCCTAACAACTGCACAGACCCAGATCTACTAGTGCATTATGGGATGGCAGATATAAATCTGCACATTTGGCAGTTGGAATCATCTTATAAGCAAGTATATACAGTCTCTTACTGTTGTTTATTATGTTGGAGAGTAAAAGACCAGGATATACTTACCACTAGTGGAGGGCTTGTCGTCATCTGAGGACACGGCAAGTCGTGGGATGATGCTCAAGGAGGACTTCGTTGAACGTTTTGTCACAACTGGAGAGGAATCACTCTCATTTTGTGAACCAGAGGAGTCTGATGAAATGGTCCTTCTGACCAACTGCTGTTTGGAGTAACTGAAACAATAAAGAAAAAATATTTTAAAGTCAATATATACTGTATTGTTACCATTCTAAGATAAAAAAATTAAAAGTTTCAAATATGTTTCAACAAAAGATACCATATAAATGTTTACTGGATGTGAAGTTTGTGAGAAGAGCTGAAAATAGTAGAGAGAAAATGTAATTGGAATATTTAATATATGCTACAGGATGGATATGTCTAGAAATAATGTAATGGGAATATTTACTCTATCACAAAATGTGTGAATGAATAATGCAATGGAAGTATTTTCTCTGTCACAGAATCTGTGTTGGAATAATGTAATGGGAATATTTATTTTGTCAAGATGTGTAGGAATAATGTAATGGGAATATGTAATATATGTTATAGGATGTGTTTAGGAATAATGTAATGGAGTATTTAATATATGCCATAGATGTTTGTAGGAATAATGAATTGGGAATATTTACTGTGTCATAGAATGATGTATAGAAATAATGTAAGGGAAATATTTACTCTATCATGAAGTATGTGTAGGAATAATTTAATGGGAATATTTAGTCTATCATGAAGTATGTGTAGGAATAATTTAATGGGAATATTTAGTCTATGCCACAGGATATGTGTAGGAATAATGTAATGTGAAATTTAATCTATGTCAAGTGGTGAGTGTAGAAATAATGTAATGTAAATATTTAATCTTTGTTATGGGTTGTGTGTAGGAATAATGTAATGGGAATATTTAATATATGTTATAGGATGTGTGCAGGAATAATGTAATGGGAATATTTAATATAGGTTATAGGATGAGTGTAGGAATAATGTAATGGGAATATTTAATATAGGTTATAGGATGAGTGTAGGAATAATGTAATGTGAATATTTAATCTTTGTCAAGGGGTGTGTGTAGAAATAATGTAATGTGAATATTTAATCTTTGTCATGGGGTGTGTGTAGGAATAATGTAATGGGAATATTTAATATACACATAGGATATGTGTAGGAAGTGGCACACTGTATTATTCAACAAGCACATAAACTTTATGTACAATAAACAGATTTGAGATGAAAAACAAAACACAAATGGTTGTTATTCATATGTAATGAAGTGATGCTACCAGGTATTGTATCACACTGTTTCATATAGTACCTGACATGTGACAACATGGCAATAATAAATTGGAATATTTCATTTAATACTTTTGAAGTGACAGCACTATTACATGGAATATGATAAATATTTCTAATTAAAAGCTATATACCAATGTTTATTTACTATTGATACAACCTGATAAAATATAGCATCTTCATCAACTTTGTATCAAGACTATTACTTCCATTAGGATATGGTTACAAGAAATTTATACTACTGCAAAATGAAGTAATAATATCCTAGATGCCAAATAAATTCTTCCTGCTGTTAAAAGTCAAGTATCTTTAAACCAATTCAGAAAGTTATAACCATCAAGTCAAGCCCACTGACAAATGAAAACTTGAAACAAAACTATAATGTAACTTATGAAGTAGCCACTACCAGAATAAATGTGAGTAGCTTTTGCACTGCCAACACAAGTTTGAAAATATAAAAGATTATGAGAGAAGTACCTGTCAGAGCCATCAAAGACATTATCTTCAAGCCGCATGGTGCTGGCTTCAGTCTTTGAGGAATCAGTGTCTGAGCTGGCCCGTATTCGCTGCTGTGACAGCACAGATTGTAGTTCAAGTGAAGAATCTGAATGATCTGACTGATTCGAGTCCTTGCGTTCTAAAGCCTTTTTTTCTAATAGCCGTGTCCTCATTTCATCAGCACTTGAGTGTCGACGCCTATCTTGTGTTCTCCATTCCCCGGTGTCCTAATGCAACAAGAGAGATTACATTCAGTCATGCACATAACACTGTTTAGACAGTAATGACACTTTAGCAATAAAAAAAATCTGTCCTTGATAGGTTTCTTTATACAAATGCTCCGTGAGAGAAGTTCCCCTTTACTGACAATTATGTATTGCCAGTCTATGCTTGTCTGACAAGGAACTCAGAAATGAAATTGAAAATGACTGCAGAACAATTTTGCACTGGTATTCATTGTGAAAACCTCTAGTTACAAGAATGCTGAAATTTCACATACTTAGAATTTTATGATAAAAAAATTAGAATTGTGATAGAAAAAACAACACAAACGCCGATAATTCCGTGCAACTAGTTTCGGATTTAATAATGCTTCTTCAGGCACAAAATGTTTTGAAAGAAATGGATGATGTCTTTATATTCTAAAATAACAATTACGTCATTATGTAACATCAAATCCTGTGCATCATCATAATTATATGTATGACAGTATCTAAAAGATACACGAGTCTCTTATGAAACCTGAATCAGCAAAATAGTAAAATAAAATAGAGACAGTCATTCATACAATTATATTGTTATAAAATTTAAAAGAAAATAATACAATTTTATATATTGCTTAGGTATTAAATCCTTAATACCAATGCAATATAAAAAATTCTATAATTTAGTTTTTGACTTAAATTGTTAATCCTTTATAACAATATAATTGTATGTATGAATGTTTGTCTCTTATTTTATTATTTTACTGATAAAAATATATATTTTAAACACATCTTTATTCTGTTCATTTTATTAGTTTGACAGAAAAGAACTACTTTACCTCCTGAAGCTCTTCAATTTTGGAGTACACTTTGCTATATCTTGGTGAACAGGAAGAGAAGCTATGAAAAAGTGCATCATCAGCATCATCAGCATCTGTGTCTTCTGTGTCAAGGTCATGGTTGTATCGTTCACTTCGCACTAAATACAAAATTTCCAGCATCTTTTTAAGTTGTTATCCACAAAATCTCTAGGTGGCAATGAAAACTTATCACATAATATGTAAATAATGTAATGATAAATAATGTCTATCATCAAGTAATCTATACTGGCTTTTACATCAAGTCAAATTGAAAACTGCAAAATTGAAGATATAGTCATATTATAAACCACCAAGCAAATCTGGACTTATGCAGTTTGTTAGGAGTAAATTGGAAACTTAAACAATACTTACTAAGTTGAAGTTTAATGATAATTTCATTGAACCTGTAGTATTCTTAGAAATTAAAGATTTGGATTTTTTAAAAATGTAGCTTTAATGATTTTTCAGTCATATGGCTACATTGTCTGCAGTGTGACAGTTTATAGTGGTGTCTAGCACTAGGGCATCATTCCACAGACAAGTAGCGTGATGTCCTACCGAGTCACATTATCCTGACACCAGGCCAACCAGTCATAGCACTAACCTCTTAATGCTGAATGCCAAGCAAGGCAGCTCATTAGCTATGCCATTCACATGGAAATTAATATGGAAAAGAAACTAACCCAAATAACGAATAATATATTTACAGTTGATCTAAATCATTATTCTGCTTTAATAACAGTACTACCTATCATAAAAACTCTCTCCCCACCCCTGTGATCGGATTGACTTTAAAATAAAAATAACTCTCTCTTTCTCATCCTGTGGTCAGTTTGTCTTAACTTCTACCATCATTCATGTCCAGAGACAACTTGGGATGACAGAAGAAAAAAATCCTCTATGCTCTTCTTTTCATAGAGTTTTGCCCGTATCTTGCTATGATGAGAGAGAGAGAGAGAGAGAGAGAGAGAGAGAGAGAGAGAGAGAGAGAGAGAGAGAGAGAGAGAGAGAGAGAGAGAGAGAGAGAGAGAGAGAGAGAGAGAGAGAGAGAGAGAGAGAGAGAGAGAGAGAGAGAGAGAGAGAGAGAGAGAGAGAGAGAGAGAGAGAGAGAGAGAGAGAGAGAGAGAGAGAGAGAGAGAGAGAGAGAGAGAGAGAGAGAGAGAGAGAGAGAGAGAGAGAGAGAGAGAGAGAGAGAGAGAGAGAGAGAGAGAGAGAGAGAGAGAGAGAGAGAGAGAGAGAGAGAGAGAGAGAGAGAGAGAGAGAGAGAGAGAGAGAGAGAGAGAGAGAGAGAGAGAGAGAGAAGCATGTTTTGGACATTTTCATATTTAATTAATACTTTTTTAGATGATTATAAGTTTAAGAAACAACAAAACTAATACTTCACAACAAGTGTACCAGATAACTGAGAAATTTACAGTAACCGAAAAATTTACAGAATAATGTTGACAGGGTTTGCAACTTTTTATCATTGATTATATAAATACTGTAGATAAATCCCAAGGAAAGTGCATAGAAACCATAAAGACGAACCATATTCCTGTAGGTTACTTGTGTGTACATGTAATTTCAAGGTTTTCATCCAACCCCAAAACTTTGCCTCTCTCACTCCAGATTTCTGCATAGTTTTTTTTCCCATTATGCATGAGAGGTGAAGGGAGGGACAGAAAGCAGAAAGGATTGTGATGAAATTGTGTACCATTGTGTACACTTTTTATCATTATTTTCATACATCACTAACTAATGATTAATTTGTAGAAATTCATCATTGATCAAGAATCAGTAGCACATGGTTGCAAGAATGTTTATATATGTGTATTACTGCGACATGGGCAGATCACAATTTGATATACCAGTAGTATTGGTATATCAATTTGCTTTATACCAAAACTTTAAATGCCATATTATTTTTAATGTACGTGGTATAAAAATGTTTAATTTGTAAACTAGTGTCTCTAGATGAGAAACCCACCGAAAGCAGGTAGACTGACTGTAATGACATCTCAGTAAATTCTCAGTCATGTATGTCAAGTCTAGCCTAGAAAATACACTACACATCATAGAAATGAAAGACTTTAAAATTTTGTAATGATTTTAGCTTGATCAGCAACATTACCATTATATAATCTGATTCTTTGGTAGAAATGTCTTCAATATTTCATAAAATGACATTTTTGTGTTTTTGAACCCAGCATATGAAATAGGGTTTCATTGTCATTTTTTATTTAGCCACAATCCAAGAAGAGCTATGGTTTCTTGATGACATGGGTGACATTTAGAAAAATACAATTCTAAGGTTTTACAAATATATGCTAACTAATTTTGCCATTATTTGCATAAATTTGACACATGTTTAAAAAGCATGCTTAGATTATTGTGCATGTTTTGTTTCTAAGCATTTGTTTCCACCAAATATGTTGTAAAAAATTGGTGATGCAAATGCTAAATGGACAGCAAACCTATCAAACTATGAATAAATGTGGATAGAATAATGGAGGCATTTTACATATAAAAGCAGAGAAAGATAGTCTTGATCACCAGAACATATTGCCATTGCTAAGAGATCAGCTTGTTGCTTCAAAACTTTCATTGGCAGCACACTGGTTACTTTTCTGGTCCATAATCGACCATGTTGGTGTCACATGACTTGACTTTGCTTGAAACAAAGATGGGAAATTAAATTTTGCTAACTGAAATGATGGCTTTTCAAGCTCTTGATATGAACTCAAATAACAATTTCCAATTTCAGGATTATAAACCATAAACATACCTAACTATGGGGTCATCAAACAAATACATGCCCACTAGACATGGTTAAAAGGAATAGTTCCAATAACATTAGAAAACTTGGGTCATGAATATTATACATACTCAACTTCGGGTCATGATGTAAAAAAGAGCTCCAATAAATTGCCCAACTTTGTGTGCGTTTGTGTGTTTGTGATTTAGATTTTTAACCTAACTTTAACAATTTTTCATTCATATCTCTACGATGTCTGCAGTGTGACAGTTTATCCCAAATTTGGGTCATGAACTATCTCCAATAACATGATTGACACTAGATATAGTTGCAGTGTTTCCTACAAGAATGAAACCCTTAATTCATCTGTAACCCTGGTAGATATGGCAAAAGAAATCTGCTAGAGATCCATGTGCAACAGGAGTTATGCAGGAGTTTTGAATTATGCACAAAGAGCATTATTTAGAGTCCAACTATATTTCACAGGAGTCTTAAAATGTGAGGAGTCACCAGGAACTGATCGAAAAACTACAAAAAAACAGTAGCTTAAACCACAAACTGACAATCGTTTTGGACTTGCATCCTGTCCTGTCACATAACCTTATGCAGCATCTTGTGGGGTCCTTGATGGGATGAAGGGTTCAATGAAATGTAGAAGGAAACACAGAGATCCTCGTCTGCTGATATGTAATGCAAAAGCAGACCAGGGTCTATGATGCTTTCAGTTAACTCTTCTTTATTATTTTGGTGCTTTCTATCTCAATGTACCATAAAATCTAGAAACCTGACATACATAATGTATATTTGCATATAGCTGCACACAACATAGTCATACTACTTATCAGGCCTATCAAACTGCATAGACCCAGTCTTGCCAGTGCATTATATTAAGGCAAATCTGGATTTATGCAGTTTGCAGTAGAATCTGACTCGTTTGTGAAAATATAGAGTAAGTAGACCCCAATACTATTACTATTGTTCCCAAGTGTAACTTGTGAAAAAGTTTAGTCTAGATCTGTGATAAAGAATTAAAAATGTTATTGTGTAGAAACTCTTTTTATTCTATTGGTCAAAGTGACCTATAACTTTCAACTTCTGACCCTGAAATCAACAGGGTTCATTCTTAATCAAGTGCAAGCCATCCATAAAGTTTGGCAACTGTAGATGGTGGGGAATTTGAGTTATGAAGTAGAAGCCAGATGTCACTATTTTTCTTTCTATCCATGACCTCTGACCTTTTAATACCAAGAAGCAATAAAATTTCCTTCCTCCAAGTGGAAACCATCCACAATGTTGGTTACTATACATGGTGCAGAAACCAGTTTTATTATTTTCATCAGTGACATTTACCTGAAAATAATAGGATTCTTCTATACCTCATGTGCAACTTATCTAACCTTTGTAATTATAGATGATGGTCTACTCAAATTATTCAGTGGAAACAACACACAGATGGATGTACAACACTAATATAATGGTGGGCCTGTAAGAAGAAACTAAAATCAGTTCCTTTCAAAATTTCCTTTCACAATTTTTCAAGTGAACATCATGACTTCAATTTACCTTTACAAAGGTCAATTTAGTATATTCCTCCACTGGTGACCACTCTTGAATAGTCATATGCTACTGTCATCTGTTATCATAATTTGCAGCCTATTTGTAATAAATACAGAAAACTTTAAGGAGAAAGAAAACTTCTTACAGGTCCAAATAAAAGGTTTAAGATAACTTACTGAAATTGTACAGGACCAAAACAATGATAAAGCGTGTATAAACCCACCTGGAATAAAATCTGACATCAGGACTGCAGTTTTAATGGTCTAAAGAATTCCTCAACCTTTTAAAGGCGATTTGAATTTATGCTATCTTTGGGCAAGGAGAAAACACAGAATGAAATCATTCTTACCTTTATGAAGGAATTCTTTTTATACATTATTCAGGTCATCTGCATCATTATAATTTTAGAGCTAGTATTAAGTACCATTCATGATAACATGAAATGAATTTGAAAAAGAAAAAGGATGACTATTACATTAATGGTTGATGAAATGGCAACCTGTAACACCCATCTTATGCTCTCATATTCAGTAACAAATGATGGACATGGACTTACTGTCAAAATAGCTTGTATCCTCTTCATCCTCCAAATGTGGAACAAATTCTGCTTTCTGTCTCAGCAGTCCTTCCCAGTCCAAACCCTCAAAGTAAATATGCTCCTTAACCTCATGAGCTCCCCCTATTCCAAGCCGATTAAGTGGATTGTGCTGAAGCAACTGTGTGATGAGATCTTTAGCATCATCTCGTACTTTCCATTCCTCTTCCTCTGGCCACTGGATCTCCTCTGTTTATAAACATTTTACATTCTCAAAGGTCAAAATACAACATACTTTCATAACTCAAACATTACTCAAAGGACTAGCTCCATTCTGTGTTATGTATACTCTGGTCCATGACCAGTGTATCCCCCAGGAGTGTAAAACTGAGGGTCAAAAAAAACCCTTGGTGTCAGAACTGGGGGGTCAAATGTGGGGGTCAAAAATGTACCAAATTTTCATCTAATCCATACTTTTTCAGCTGGAATAGGATATTGCAATTTGCACAAAATCAACCTCCCTCCCTCCCTCTCCCTCTCTCTCTCTCTCATACAAATAAACCAACAGGCACAATTCACACAAATGCATTTTCCATTCAAAGGATATTTTTATTAGTTAATTTTCCTTTTAAAGTCGTATTTTTAACCGTCTCTTAATTTTTTGAGCAATATTATAGACCAACACATTGCATATAAGACAATACAAAACTCCATATATATCTTATTAACAAAACAACAGTTAATTTACTGCCTATCATAAAATGTGTACTATCATCGGTTTCATTGTACATCGTCCTAAAACACATTTATCTAAAAATCAGAGGGCAATGATTCATCTTCTCTTTAACAAGTTTCACTTGAACTTCTAGATCTTTCTTTCATTGCAGCAAAGTTAACAAAATCTGCAACAACCCCCTGAATTTGTAATCCAAATTAGGAATTTGTCTCTGCAAGTTTACTTATTTATTTGTTCTGAAAGAATATCTTAGGTAATAATGTGTTCAAAAGATATCTTGTGGTGATCATTGGCAGATTTTTAAAATTCTCAAACGATGTCACGAAAGGATTATTCACTTGTGTAGTCTTCGCAATCACACCGGTAATCCCAATGCCTTGGATGTGCCGTATTCTAGTCAAGAGAATATTTTATCCGTTTTTCATTAGAGTCAGATAAACATTTACTCTATCGTGTTCTGCTTCTATCAATTTCTTCGCTAATGATTCTTAGTGCACGCTGTTTTCATCTCGAGATCACATATTAGTGCAACAAGAATTGAGGTTAAACATCCGGACATCTTGCTGAACTCGATAGAATCGTGTGAGAGCTCGCGAGATCAGGGGCAGCTACTCTGTCATAATATTGCCTAATGGTAGTCTGGTTCTCTGCTCTGTATGTTCAGTATTACAGTGTGCAACACAGAGAGCATATGAAACAGGAAACCGGAAGAAGTATTCCTGATGCCATCCCTAATGATGTATAATCGAGGTATACACAATGCCATCTCTAATGCAACACGTTGGATATTAAATAAATCGTCATTATATTTTGTAGATCCTTTGCGTCAAAAAAATGCACAGCAAAAATTTCTGTGCATCAATTTTCTCCAGTGTGCGTCCCTGACGCACAACTGTGCGTAAAGGGAAACACTGTCCATGACCCTGAAAAACTCAAACTATCAAAAACTCAAAACAAAACATTTGGTCCTGCAGTTCTTCAAGATCACAAACTTAATCAGTACATGAAAAAACTTTTGGCCTCATGATTTCACTCAGCATTTTCATACTGTAACATTTGCATATTGGTGTTGTCTCCGACATTTATCTAAATTTATCTCTTTATATTTAAAACCTAGTCAGAAATAGTAGATACATTAATCCATCATTTTTAGAAGAAGATAGTATAAATGTGCATAAATGAAAAAAATACTTTTTTAAGACATGAAAACACTGAAAAATTAAATTACCTAGTTGAATATTCATTGAATGTACTTAGATTTGATCAAAATATTTGTTGATGTTAATATTTATTGCCTATTTTGTTATTTACTGACACCCACCCCATCCCACTTTAGAGAACTGTACAGAAATATAGTCAATTCAATTTAGATATGCTGATTGAAGGCCCTTTAATTTGTCCAACTAGTACATGCTGCATGTGTCCAGTGGAATAGACATTTAGACCAATCATAAAATGCCCACATGAAGCCTTAAGAGTTTCTGCTATTAAGAAGCTCATATTTAGACCTAATAAATAAACATTCCAACTGAAAACAAAACATGGGTATTTGCCTCATCTTATACGTAAAAAGCAATCTGATCAAAATCATATCTCTCTCATATCTGAAGATCTGAGAGCGATTGCTTATGGATTATATTCTGGTTACCTATGTTATTACCATAATCACTAATTTTATCAGCAAATTTGATAAAGACATCTTCACACTTGGGATATTGAGCAGTATGGTTGAAGAGCATCAATGTGTGCATAACCAGTTGATTTTTTTCAAATTTCTGAAGTAGTCACTGTAAGATCTTCAAGAAGGCCTGTGAAGATCTGATTTTAATCAGATTGACTTAAAATGTTCACCCCATTAGGTGTTAAAAGCCTTCTGTAAACAATAAATTGCAACCTCTACCAGGTCAAGTAAATAGTTCTATGCCTCAATCAGACTTGAGTGTTGACTAACCCCTACAATTTAAATGGATCAACCCTTACAATTTAAATGGGTCAACCCATACAACTTAAATGGGTCAACATAACTCAAATGGCTTAACACCTTAAATAGCTCAACACCTACAATTAAATGTCTGTTACACCAATGATATGAAGCTGACATTTGCATTACTGACTTTTAAGAAGATAAAGAAAAAAATAGTGTATTATATATATATATATATATATATATATATATATATATATATATATATATATATATATATATATATTGGTAATTTCATACTAATTGTACTGACTGCAAAGACTAAATGTAGAAATATATTCGAGTCAACTGAGGCTTGTACCCCATAGAAATTAGTGCAGCTCTGCTGAGAAATTAAAGTGATATCATTTTAGTAGCCTTCTAATGAGCAAAATATGACACAAGGAAAACACATGAGCTATTTCCAAGGGCTGTAGATAAAATCTTGTTATATTTAGTGAAAAAAGACCTACAAACTGCCATGAGTGTTTAAAATAAACTGCAGTGATCTCAACCTTTTTTTTTTAAAAAACTCACCATTAATGACTTGTGAGAAAAGCTCTTCTGGAGTGTCACCAAAAAAGGGTGGACAACCTACCAGAAATTCATAAAGAATAATGCCCATCGACCACCAGTCCACCGGTTTACCTGCAAAAGTAAAAGACCAATGCAAGGTCTATTAAGCTCAAATATGACAATAAATTTTCAGCAGTATACAATCAGTTCAAGATGTCATACAAACTTTTTGTTATATAAGATCACTATCAACTAAGCTTTAAAAGAACAAAAAACACATCACAGCTTATGTGTTTCAAAACCTCAGTGACAAAATACAGATATGTACCTCAACCTCAATAGCACCCACTCCCTCTCTATTCCAATCTAAACACCATAATACTGTAAAAACATGTCCATGTTGTTTTATTGCATCACCATAATAGTGTAAAAAGATGTCCCTATTATTTTATTTCAACAAAATAATATTGTAAAAACATGACATTATCTTTTATTTCAGCACCATCACATTTACTGCAACACTTATTAAATTATGATCATAATTATGTATATAAACATGTGCCAACAGAACTATCACAAGTGAATATATCAATTCAGAAAAAACACTGCAAGGAAAACAGGCACTTACTGTAACCTTTTCTGAGAATTACTTCAGGTGCAACATACTCAGGAGTTCCCAACACCTGCTTATCTCTGAACTGTTTACAGTCCTTGTCTATGGAGCCCTCATACAGGTTAGTGGTCACTGGGATACAAAGAGAATTAAATGTGAACTTGAACTTGAAGGATCAGAAGAGGTCAATTTTACCTCATAAAGAATAAAGAAAAGTAGCTTCATAAAGTCTAATATAAACCCCATTTCTAGTCCAAACATGATGTATATTTTCTCAATTTATATGGCAAATTCCCAATTTAATAGATAATATTCTCAATTTATATGTCAATAGTTCCAATTTATTTGGGGGTCCTGAGTGGCTGAGTGGTCTAAAGCACTGTCCATTATGGATCACTGCCATCTCACCTGTCTGTGTGGGTTCGAGTCGAGGATTTGGCAAATGTGGATATGTGAGAAAGCTTGCCAGTAGTGGTTCTTTCCAGTTATTTCCCTGTTTCTTCCTCCACCAATAATACTGGCCACCATGTAAAGCCTATTGTGTGGTGAAAAATGGTGTTAAGCCCCACAACAACAACAGCCAATTTATTTGGTTATATTCGCAGTTGAACTGATCAAAAGTGCAACTTACACTAGTATAACATTGAGCTTAAAGTGCTTGTTCAGAAACTGACAAACATGATACATTTAAGTAAAGGTGTTGGAGTCAATCTTTATTTTCCATTATGTGAAAAATTTCAAAGCTTACTTCATTTTAAGTATTTTTGTACTTCTATGGAACTATTATAATGCCAGATAAGCATAATTTTCATTTTTGATGAATCAGACATCATAAATTGTCCTCTGGTGAAAAACACATACTGATATGACTTTCATCAATGATGTGTGTGTATGATTTAGATTTTTAATGTAGCTTTAACAATTTTTCAGTCATAATGCTACGATGTCTGCAGTGTGACAGTTTAAAGTAATGTCTTAGCACTTAAGCATCATGCCATGAACATGTAGCATGATGTCCTACCAAGGCACGTTATTCTGACACCAGGATGACCACTCCTAACACTAACCTCTTAATGCTGAGCACCTAGCAAGGTAGCTGTTAATACCATTTTTAGAAGTCTTTGGTATGACTTGGCTGGGGTTTGAACCCATGACCTCCCACATATACCCATGTCTGTTGATGAAGGTGGTGGGATAATAAGGTATTTATTAAAAGTCAGTCTTGATGGATAAAAATATAACAATTAATAGAAAGAAAAAAATTACTTGTGTCATATAATATACAGACAGGAAATTCTTTAATGCACTTACAGCTCATCAGCCCTATCTTTGACAACCCAAAATCTGTCAGTTTGATGTGTCCAGTTGCTGTGATGAGAAGGCTGAAAAGACATGTAAATTCTTTTATAATACTTATAATAACTTATATTGTAATTTTGTCTCAACTTTTCATCTGATTACTCTTGTGGATAAAAAGATATGACACTTTTACTGCAAATTTTCTTAAAAGTACTATTAAACTCCATAAGCACAAATTCTCAATTTTTTTCTTTTCCTTACAAAGCATTCTTGTCTGCTAAATGACACAAAACGACAAGGTAAATGATAAAAAATCTTACATTTATTTAATAAACAGAATTTCAAATTTATGTTCTTCAGGGAAAATAACCTTTGAAATTTGTTGAATAATAAAGCATGACACTAGAGGGTCTTTGTTAGCCATGTGTTCTTCATCCATTCATTCCACATCAACCCATGGCATATGTATCTAGTTAAAACAGAATTTGTCACTCCACTTTCTGATTTGATGCTGCTGGAAGAAAATGGTCAAATCTGATTGTCCCAATTACCTAAGAAGATACTTGGAAAAAAATCAACCTCAACAGAAAATGTTACATGTCCCTTTGTCCAATTTTAATCTTTCACATGCAAGTTTTTCTTTTCAGCCAATACATGTGGAGAGTATGGATGTCACCATATTGAACACCTAAAACATGTAATGAGCTGTATCAATGGTCATCTTTAGCAGTAACTCTTTATTTGGCAAGAGGAAACTTGTTCAAAACATTATATCTGCAAGTTGCATACACCAAGGGTTAATGTGGAGGAAAGTGAATCAATGAGGAAACATCTGATCACATAAAGTTTTAATGTTCATGACCTACAATCATTGCATACAACAACAGGATTGAACTTGTTTAACATATTAACCAAAGAAGACATATGTAAGATCTTAATTTTTTTAAGTGGGATACTTACTTGTCTGGTTTCAAATCTCGGTGGACAATGCCATAACTGTGAAGATATTCCAGTGCCAAAACTGTCTCAGCAAAATACAACCTAGCAAATAAAAGACATGATAAATTACTGAATACCTCTGCTTAGAAATCAGCGATTAAAACACATATAATCTAACAAGAAGAGAAGAATGAAGTTTAAACATTAACACATTTACTCAAGAAAACTGTTAAGTATTATAGTTTCTTTTCTGATAATGCCATGTCTAGCCCCACCTTATCTATCATCAAATGGATTAATATATATATAGCCATATTTTAAATCAGCATTTCCAAACTGTTTTAAAGGAACATTGATAACTTAGCAGAAAAAAAAAATCAGTCAAGCCTTGTATTCTCTTTGATAATAATCTGCTAATATTCCTTATTTCATCATCTCTGTTACTTGCTTATCATGAAGATGAATCTTTTAAATATGAGAAAGTTACACACTGTGTGACACAAGATTATGATGTATCCACTTGTTTGGTATCCAACATGTGACACAGATCATTATGTGTACATCCATTTATTATCCATGATGTATCCACACATATAGTTTACATGAGTGTATCCATGCATTTAATATTCATGTATCTAAACATAGTATTCATAATTCATTCACATATTTAGTATTGTTGATGTATCCAAACATTTAGTATTCATGATGTATCCACACAATTAGTAATCATGATGTATGCATACATTTAATATTCATGATGTATGCATACACTTAGTATTCATGATGTATGCATACACTTAGTATTCATGATGTATGCATACACTTAGTATTCATGTACCCACACATTTAGTATACATTATGTATGCACACATTTAGTATTCATGATGTACCCACACATTTAGTATTTATGATGTATCCACACACTTAGTATTCATGATGTATGCACACAGTATTATTGATGTATGCACACAATTAGTATTAATGATGTATGCATACATTGAGTATTCATGATGTATGCACACAATTTGTATTCATGCACCCACATATTTAGTATTCATGATGTATCCACACGTGTAGCATTCATTATGTACAAACATCAACTTCATATTCATGATGTACCCATATATTTGGTATTCATGATGTACCCACACAATCAGTAATCATGATGTATGCATACATTTAGTATTCATGATGTATCCACACACTTAGTATTCATGATGTATGCATACACTTAGTATTCATGATGTACCCACACACTTAGTATTCATGATGTATCCACACACTTAGTATTCATGATGTATCCACACACTTAGTATTCATGATGTATGCATACTTAGTATTCATTATGTACCCACACATTATTCATGATGTATGCATACACTTAGTATTCATGATGTATCCACACACTTAGTATTCATGATGTATCCACACACTTAGTATTCATGAAGTATGCATACACTTAGTATTCATGATGTATCCACACACTTAGTATTCATGATGTATGCACACATTTAGTATTCATGCACCCACACATTTAGTAATCATTCACCCACACACTTAGTATTCATGATGTATCCACACACTTAGTATTCATGATGTATGCACACATTTAGCATTCATGATGTATGCACACATTTAGCATTCATGTTGTACCCACACATTTAGTATTCATGCACCCACACATTTAGTATTCATGATGTATCCACACACTTAGTATTCATGATGTATGCACACATTTAGTATTCATGATGTATCCACACAATTAGTATTCATGATGTATCCACACACTTAGTATTCATGATGTATCCACACAATTAGTATTCATGATGTACCCACACATTTAGTATTCATGATGTACCCACACACTTAGTATTCATAAAGTATGCATAAACTTAGTATTCATGATGCACTCACACATTTAGTATTCATGATGTATCCACACACTTAGTATTCATGATGCACTCACACATTTAGTATTCATGATGTATCCACACATTTAGTATTCATGATGTATCCACACACTTAGTATTCATGAAGTATGCACACACTTAGTATTCATGATGTATCCACACACTTAGTATTCATGATGTATGCACACACTTAGTATTCATGATGTATGCACACACTTAGTATTCATGATGTATGCACACATTTAGTATTCATGATGTACCCACACATTTAGTATTCATGATGTATCCACACACTTAGTATTCATGATGTATGCACACATTTAGTATTCATGATGTACCCACACATTTACTATTCATGCACCCACACATTTAGTATTCATGCACCCACACATTTAGTATTCATGCACCCACACACTTAGTATCCATGATGTATCCACACACTTAGTATTCATGATGTATGCACACATTTAGCATTCCTGCACCCACACATTTAGTATTCATGATGTATCCACACACTTATTATTCATGATGTATGCACACAATTAGTATTCATGATGTATCCACACAATTAGTATTCATGATGTATCCACACACTTAGTATTCATGATGTATCCACACAATTAGTATTCATGATGTACCCACACACTTAGTATTCATGAAGTATGCATACACTTAGTATTCATGATGCACTCACACATTTAGTATTCATGATGTATCCACACACTTAGTATTCATGAAGTATGCACACACTTAGTATTCATGATGTATCCACACACTTAGTATTCATGATGTATGCACACATTTAGTATTCATGATGTACCCACATATTTAGTATTCATGATGTATGCACACACTTAGTATTCATGATGTATCCACACAATTAGTATTCATGATGTCCCCACACATTTAGTATTCATGAAGTACGCACACACTTAGTATTCATGATGCACTCACACATTTAGTATTCATGATGTATCCACACACTTAATATTCATGAAGTATGCACACACTTAGTGTTCATGATGTATCCACACACTTAGTATTCATGATGTATGCACACACTTAGTATTCATGATGTATGCACACACTTAGTATTCATGATGTATGCACACATTTAGTATTCATGATGTACCCACACATTTAGTATTCATGAAGTATGCATACACTTAGTATTCATGATGCACTCACACATTTAGTATTCATGATGTATCCACACACTTAGTATTCATGATGCACTCACACATTTAGTATTCATGATGTATCCACACACTTAGTATTCATGAAGTATGCACACACTTAGTATTCATAATGTATCCACACACTTAGTATTCATGATGTATGCACACACTTAGTATTCATGATGTATGCACACTTAGTATTAATGATGTATGCACACACTTAGTATTAATGATGTATGCACACATTTAGTATTCATGATGTACCCACACATTTAGTATTCATGATGTATCCACATATTTAGTATTCATGCACCCACACATTTAGTATTCATGATGTATCCACACACTTAGTATTCATGATGTATGCACACAATTAGTATTCATGATGTACCCACACATTTAGTATTCATGATGTATCCACACACTTAGTATTCATGATGTATGCACACATTTAGTATTCATGATGTATCCACACACTTAGTATTCATGATGTATGCACACATTTAGTATTCATGATGTATCCACACACTTAGTATTCATGATGTATCCACACAATTAGTATTCATGATGTATGCACACAATTAGTATTCATGATGTATCCACACACTTAGTATTCATGATGTACCCACACATTTAGTATTCATGATGTATCCATACACTTAGTATTCATGATGCATCCACACACTTAGTATTCATGATGTATCCACACAATTAGTATTTATGATATATGCATACAATTAGTATTCATGATGTATGCATACATTTAGTATTCATGATGTATGCACACAATTAGTATTCATGCACCCACACATTTAGTATTCATGATGTATACACCTGTAGCATTCATTATGTACAAACACACTTCATATTCATGATGTACCCATATATTTGGTATTCATGATGTACCCACACACTTAGCATTCATGATATATCCACACTTATAATGATGTATCCAGACACTTAGTAATCATGATGTACAAACACATTTAGTATTCATGATGTATCAAATTACTTAGTATTCATGATGTATGCACATACTTAGTATTCATGATGTACTCATACATTTTGAATTCAACAAACAATTATGTCCTTGGAAACATGTTGACAACCGAATCTTTAAATTACACATTTAGAAATGGTATTGATGAACAGTTTAGGTAGAAAAAATATTGTTATATTTAAAAACTTTATCTTTTAGATACTGAAATTTTAGCTATACATATACAAAATGGGCTGGTTACCTGGCTAAATCAAAAGGAAGAGGTCCATTGTTCTTTAGAAGTGTGGCACAGTCTCCTCCTTCAACATATTCCATTACCATACACAAATGACGCTAAATTGAAAGCACATCATCAATTAGTTCAGATTGTGTTTTTTAAACTGAGAATAGGAGAAAGTACTGACCACTGACTATCACAAGAAACGAATTTGACTCTAAAGTAAGAAATTACTGCTACAACATATACAACTGAAGATGATAGGCTATTACAAGATAAACAGCAACCAACTCTTCACTTCTACTTAGGTCTATTCCAGGAAAAAGCCCAAGGGGGATTAGAAGGCAGCGCTCTTGACTTCATAGTGGGGAATATGAGGAATATTTCAATTCTTGTTGTTGTGCATACATTTTAATTACAGTAATTGTGGTTGTGCATACATTTTAATTACAGTAATTGTGGTTAAACATACATTTTAATTACAGTAATTGTGGTTGTGCATACATTTTAATTACAGTAATTGTGGTTGTGCATACATTTTAGTTACAGTAATTGTGGTTGTGCATACATTTTAATTACAGTAATTGTGGTTAAACATACATTTTAATTACAGTAATTGTGGTTGTGCATACATTTTAATTACAGTAATTGTGGTTGTGGGTATCATGTTAAGTATTTTTTATGATACCATGTTATACTTAGCAACCATACTGTTGAGATACAAGAAGAAAAAAATATGCTTAAAGTATGCTGATGTGAAAACTCTGATAATTTCATGAACCTTGACAACACATGTGGAATTTAACGCTACACTGATAAATCAGGCATAATGCATTTTGACCATCTCAGCTAGAGGGGCATAAGAAGCAGTTGCTCCAGCATTCAAGGCAGTTAAATGATAGCTATTATACACTGGTGGGGGTTCTTTTTGAAACCACTCCAGGGCTTCCTACTACCTTAATCCAGTAGTGGATGGTGGCCATGCTTGACAGTTTAGTTAAGTACAAACTAAATGATCTAATGGAAGTAGTGACCAAGCAACCACCCAAGCAGTTGTAGTCACAGTGGGGCCTAGATTCCCCTCAAACAACGTTTTTATCAGGAAGGTGCCCCAGAAATATTTTTTTTTTGTGGGGTGGGTGTTGTGAGGGTAAATGAAAGTGTGCAAAAGTATTTTAGATTAATATTTCAATAAGACTTTTGGAGGTAACATTTTGTGCTGAATAGAAAGTAATTATAATGAAATAACAGCCTAAGTTGTAACCAGACCTTTTGCAGTCAAATCAATAGGACCATGGGACAAACTGGTTATTATACAGCACAGAATATTATGTTGTAAACACAATGTAATATGACTTCTTAATTTGTCATAGTAACAATTTTTCATGTTCCGTTAATAAATTATATGCTGTTAGGTAACACTTGGTCATCTCACATATCGACTATAGTGTGGTACTTAATGAAATGCCCTGATGAATTTAGAGACAGTTTTTAAATTTGTAGGTTTGTAGGTTGAGAAAGTCTATTCTGTCACAGACATATTTGTACTGGTACACTGATAACAACAGCTTGATTTTACTGCACTTGGAAGTGCAGTATAGCCATCTGTAAAAATGAGTTCATATTTTTTCATTTAAATGCAGTAACTTTTTTATTATATGCTCACATTTGTTTCATTACCAAAGACTTAATAATAAAATTCACAACCAAATATATTTAATAATAAAATTTATTATTTTATTACTAAAATAATAAAGTTTACAATCATAGATTCCTTCAATACACAATAACAGTATTAATGTGTGTATAGCTCCGCCTACCGACCTTTTAACTTCATAGTGTACCGTGCACTCATGTGCATCAAGTGCGAGGAGTGCAATATGAAGGTGTTTAATATCGGGGAATATTGAATGATTCTGACAATGTAAAGTTAATGGAGAAAAAAATGAGCAGAAAATTCTGTGGTATGTCATATGTCCAACAGGTTATAAGTATTTTCTTGTGTTTATGGTCTGATGAGAGTAATATATACATACTGTTTGAACCATTCCTCAACTATAAGCCAAATTTCATATATCTTTTTTGCACAACTGGAAGAATTTTTCTTGGTAAAATAGTCCTTTTGTTCACTTTATTTTCATATGTTCTCATTTACTGACAAAAATATATAAAAGGTTATACTCCCTAAAAGAACTTCTTAAAAGCAAAGCTAATCTTGTACTATAATGATCATCTTGTAATATAAATGATAAATGTACTATTAATGTACTTGCCAACAGCATTTTACTATAACAATAATTGCACTACACATATTAATGTGTCTTTGCCAAATAAGTCTATTAAGAAGCTTTTAAAAATTGAGACCTATCTCATATTGTTATGTTATTCTAATGCTATTTTACACATTTCATAGTTTAACAATTAAAACCAATGTTTTATTATTCTGACATTGCGTGTGTGTTTGTGATTTGTATTTTCAACATGGCTTTAACAATTTTTTAGTCTTATCGATACGATGTCCTCAGCATATAAGTTTATAGTGCTGTCTAGTACTAAGGCATTATGCCGCAGACATGTAGCATGATGTCCCACCCATTCACATTATCCTGATAACAAGCCACCTGGTGAGGCAGCTGTTAGTACCATTTTTATAAGTTTTGTTATGACTCTGTCAGGGTTTGAACCCTTGATGTTCTGCATTTGAAGAGGATGCTCTAACCACTAGGCCACTGGAGCAGAATTGTCTGACATTGAAATTGTGATACCAATACTAGTTCACTGATGTTTCTGTTTAAATTGTTTAAAATAAAAGTTATAAATGTAGTTATGATTTGTGGGAGAGTTGTGGACCAAGATACATTGTGTACTTAAGAAGCTAACTCTATAAAATATTGTAAATGTTTCAAACTACTGTTTTAAATTTGAACTATATATATTGCTCTAAAGCCTTGATTTAATTTTCTACACATTTCAAATTTTCACAAGATGGCGAAGAAATGGACAATCCATTGGGTGCACTTCATCATGTGAAAATTAGAGGTCATCATGGTGTGTCCAAGACTTGTCTGTGACACATTCTAAACTTGAAACAAGTTGAAACAAAGGTACATGTATTAGTAAAAATATTAATTAAATACAAAACAGTCTAACCAAGACAATTTTGAAGAAAAAAATAAACAGTAAACAGCAACATTAAAATTATTAAGTGAACAAAATCCAAGTTTAAAAAAAAAATCAAAATTGCACTGTAAACTATTCATGTACGAGGTATGATTTTGTAATGCCTGGACTGCCAGCAGTCACTGATTATCATTTGGGTCTAACTGGTGACTGATGATAAATTTCAAGAAATTCTTAGTACAGTGTATTCCATCTGACAATGGGACATATTATTCTATGCATGAGAACCAAATCTGTATGGCATACTAAAGTTTGCAGGCATACAAGTGCTTATGTAGCTGATGGGCTACATTAATCGTGTTGTATGCCATACACCTCTGTGATGCAAGTCTGTTTCCCACAGGCTCAGCATATCATAATTCTTAAATCACTACCTTCAGACCTGTATGTATAAACTGACTGTTAAAACACAATATGAATAGGATATGAATCAAATATGTTTCAGCAGTAGATATTTAATGAACGCAGTGTATGCATAATGGCCATTAATGATTTTCTTTCCTCTTACTGATCAGCTCATCAGCAGCATGAAAACACGGTTAATGCTGTGCGAGTGAAAACAAAATATGATCTTAAGACTGCATTTCAAAAAGTAACCTTGTTACACTTTGAACATCTGTTTGAACTTGCTCCAATAATTGTCCAATTATTTTGACATAAACTGAAATTTTTAATCTTTTAATTTCCATTATGATGGCAGTGGGTCTGAGGCTCAAGATTGGTTTTGGTAGTGGTACAAAAGTTTGCATTCCTGCCAACCAATCCGCCAGTGCTTTTTCCTGGAATAGCCCTAAATCAATGCATCTGCAACAATCAGTGTATGTACTACATTATAATGTATGATGCAACTGCATTTTAAATGTTTGAAGTTTATATCAAATTATGGTCATATTTTAAAATATTAACTACTTCTTGAAAAATATACTTAATTAGTAAATACTTAAAATATAAAAATCTCTGTATTACTTAGCAAAGTTTTATATTCCAATAATGAATCTGTGAAATGCCATAACAGAACCTTAATAGTTTTCAGAATGATTGATACAAAATGTCTGTATTCAGTGAGTTTAGACAAGTATATATAAAAATTTTTGTAGCCAAATAAACAAAAATGCTACCTTAGTTTCAAAGCTGCAGTACATGCTAACTACAAAGGGATTGTCAGCAAAGGACAACACGTCTCTCTCAGTGAACACTTGCTCTGTTTGATTACGCAAAATTAGGTTCTGTTTACAGATTTTCTTCATGGCAAATCTCTGTCTGGTTTCTTTGTGTCGGACTAGATAAACAGCACTGAAACAAACCAAAATATAAAAAAAAATGGCTAAAAATAAATTCATTACAATATTATTGCTGGGAAATTACATATAAAGAACACTGTAAAAGATAAATCATCAGGCAACCAGTGTTGCTTAAGAATAATTTTTC
Source organism: Potamilus streckersoni (assembly GCA_016746295.1). Classification (NCBI taxonomy): domain Eukaryota; kingdom Metazoa; phylum Mollusca; class Bivalvia; order Unionida; family Unionidae; genus Potamilus; species Potamilus streckersoni. The sequence goes on from JAEAOA010000678.1 coordinate 652,682, forward strand.
AAAACAGAAAAACTACTGCAAAGCCAAGGGATGTCAAAACTGAGCTAACAATGTGTCTATACAACATGAATACCCATCCCAAGAGCCTGAAAATGTACCTAAATGCAAACTCTAATACCCATACAATGTATCTGAAAATGTACATAAAAGCAAACTTTAAACAAGAACTAATGGGTGGAAAAGGAATGTACAAACAAAATGAGTGAAACACCCAGCCATGATTAAGCAAAGGATTGCCAACAGGCAAAAGCTCCATTGAATTTGGTTACTTATAAGATGAAGTAAATTGACTACTAACCATATTTACTATAGTACAGATTATTAGTCTCTGTTTCATTCTAGTAATAAACAAGTCTGCATCAAACATACATCTGTCTTTCAGAAATCAAACACCATCACAATGGTAATGTCAAATGAATGAATTAATGGGAATGATCAGTAACTTATATTCTAAAATAATCTCATACTGGCTGCTGATACATGCGCCTCTGAACAAAATAAAATACAATGGATTAATGAATTTAGCTAGTGTGTCCCTAGCCTATGGATATGGACAGGGTAAGAAAAAGTGTCATATGAGAACAGTATCGTTGATGAAGACAATACATACGCATATGCTCCGTTGCTGATCAGTTTAATATTTTCGAAGTCATCTTCACAGGGAGTTTTCTCTTTCTTTACAGACTTACCCTATAAAAAACACACATCAGCAATATTCAAGGTAATCTTAATGTGCATTTAGCATCTGTAGTTATCCAAAATAAATGATTTTAAAACTCTCATATGCCAACATATTTTTGACAGTATCTGACATGTTGTACTTTTCAGCTATATAGAATCTAACATAAATAAACGGTAAAAACAGACTGATTAATGTAATTCTCTTTTACGTTTTTTTCTTTCAAGCTTTTTGATTGAGAAGGTCATTGTCTGAGATGTTCGTTCAATAGTTGTCCAAATCTGCCTTATTCAAAGATGCTGGCCCTTTTTGATTCAACAGCTAAATCCTTCAAAGCACCATGGAAGTTGCCATACAGTGTAAACTGACTTTTGACATCTAACAATACTTTCACTGACCAAGGTGTTCTTTCGGTTTCCTGAGATTCACTGATCTCTTTTTGAACTTTTGCAGAACCTAACTTTCGCTCAGATCATGCAAATATTTTCAACATAATCTTACAGTTATGGTAAATTTTAATCTTGTATAATTTTAGTTTTCTGCTATTCCTGCAATTTCAATTTTTTTAAGCTATACATGTGTATTTAGTATATCCTTAGCAAGTTTTTATGAAACAAGTTTAAAGTTCATTAAAAGAATTTAAGAAACTAGGCATTTTACTTCCTGGTTTGGTTCTTGTTGCATGTTTTCAACATTCAAAATAGTACTTGAATATCTTTGAGTATTCTCAGTGACTAAAAAGCTTAAGTCAAATGTGAAAGAACATTTGGAACTTAAAATGATAGAATCATTTACACTTATCAAATGTGCCACCATATAACACAGACTGATTATTACAGATGCAATATACTGAAACTTTGGACTAAATCCTAAAAATGATACTGTTTTGCTTAATTTGAACCCATTAATAATGCAAGCTGAATAGCATTCTAATTCAGATTTGACACTGCATACAACCTTGACATTCAATAGAATTCCAGTTGGGATTTGACACTGCATACAACCTTGACATTCAATAGAATTCCAGTTGGGATTTGACACTGCATACAACCTTGACATTCAATAGAATTCCAGTTGGGATTTGACACTGCATACAACATTGACATTCAATAGAATTCCAGTTGGGATTTGACACTGCATTCAATCTTGACATTCAATAGAATTCCAGTTGGGATTTGACACTGCATACAACCTTGACATTCAATAGAATTCCAGTTGGGATTTGACACTGCATACAACCTTGACATTTCAATAGCATTCCAGTTGGGATTTGACACTGCATAAGACCTTGACATTCAATAGCATTCCAGTTGGGATTTGACACTGCATAAGACCTTGACATTCAACAGCATTCCAGTTGGGATATGACACTGCATAAGACCTTGACATTCAATAGCATTCCAGTTGGGATTTGACAGTGCATACTTCCTTGACATTCAACAGCATTCCAGTTGGGATTTGACACTGCATAAGACCTTGACACTCAACATGACCCTGATGCCCATAGCATTCCAATTAGTACATGACACTGCATACAACCTTCATGCTGAATAGCACTCCAATTGGATCTGTCATTGAATAAGACCTTGACACTCAACAGTGTTTCAGCTGAGATTTGACACTGCATATGACCCTGATGCCCATAGCATTCCAATTAGTACATGATACTGCATACAACCTTATTGCTGAATAGCACTCCAATTGGATCTGTCATTGAATAAGACCTTGACACTCAACAGTGTTTCAGCTGAGATTTGACACTGCATATGACCCTGAGATTTGACACTGCATATGACCCTGATGCCCATAGCATTCCAATTAGTACATGATACTGCATACAACCTTATTGCTGAATAGCACTCCAATTGGATCTGTCATTGAATAAGACCTTGACACTCAACAGTGTTTCAGCTGAGATTTGACACTGCATATGACCCTGAGATTTGACACTGCATATGACCCTGATGCCCATAGCATTCCAATTAGTACATGATACTGCATACAACCTTATTGCTGAATAGCACTCCAATTGGATCTGTCATTGAATAAGACCTTGACACTCAACAGTGTTTCAGCTGAGATTGGACACTGCATATGACCCTGAGATTTGACACTGCATATGACCCTGATGCCCATAGCATTCCAATTAGTACATGATACTGCATACAACCTTATTGCTGAATAGCACTCCAATTGGATCTGTCATTGAATAAGACCTTGACACTCAACAGTGTTTCAGCTGAGATTTGACACTGCATATGACCCTGAGATTTGACACTGCATATGACCCTGATGCCCATAGCATTCCAATTAGTACATGATACTGCATACAACCTTATTGCTGAATAGCACTCCAATTGGATCTGTCATTGAATAAGACCTTGACACTCAACAGTGTTTCAGCTGAGATTTGACACTGCATATGACCCTGAGATTTGACACTACATATGACCCTGATGCCCATAGCATTCCAATTAGTACATGATACTGCATACAACCTTATTGCTGAATAGCACTCCAATTGGATCTGTCATTGAATAAGACCTTGACACTCAACAGTGTTTCAGCTGAGATTTGACACTGCATATGACCCTGAGATTTGACACTGCATATGACCCTGATGCCCATAGCATTCCAATTAGTACATGATACTGCATACAACCTTATTGCTGAATAGCACTCCAATTGGATCTGTCATTGAATAAGACCTTGACACTCAACAGTGTTTCAGCTGAGATTGGACACTGCATATGACCCTGAGATTTGACACTGCATATGACCCTGATGCCCATAGCATTCCAATTAGTACATGATACTGCATACAACCTTATTGCTGAATAGCACTCCAATTGGATCTGTCATTGAATAAGACCTTGACACTCAACAGTGTTTCAGCTGAGATTTGACACTGCATATGACCCTGAGATTTGACACTGCATATGACCCTGATGCCCATAGCATTCCAATTAGTACATGATACTGCATACAACCTTATTGCTGAATAGCACTCCAATTGGATCTGTCATTGAATAAGACCTTAACACTCAATAGTGTTCCAGCTGGGATTTGACATTGTATATGACCCTGATGCCAGATAACATTCCAATGACATTGCATATGACCTCAAAATACCTATCTATTACAAATGTAGGAAAAAGGGCTGCAGATAAAGTGCAAGTGTATCTTTCTGCCTGTGCTGACCACTTTCCTGCAAGTAACTCATTTCTGTTTTCTTACCTCCGTTTCATCTATATCAACTGGGTGTTCTGCCTCCTCTTCTTCTGCCTTTTTCTCACAATTTTCCAGATCTGTTAGGTCTAGAAAAAAAGTCAAAAATATTTATATTAAAACTATCAATGTGCATAATAATCTTGTCTATTTATAAAATCATACAACCTTTGTCAATTTAAAATTACATTTATTAAATATTATATATAATAGCCATATCATATCATAATACCTCACACTTCACTGATTTTCAGGCCAAATCACTGAATTAACTTTGTGTCAATCAAGTCTGCTGGCGCACACATGATTGTCAGGGAAATAATTTTAGAATTGTTAAATTAAACAAACTTAATAAATGTCATGGATAATTGGGTTCGATCTTTCATACTTTTTCATGTCAGCCACAATTATCCATTCAGAATAATTAATATATTTAATGCAGTTTTAAGATCTACTAATAATGTCCACTGATCTTCTGCGACATCATTCTTTTTCCCTGACTGTCTCCATGACCTGTTTACCATACCAATTGTGAAAATTATTTTAATTCTTCTTTACAGTCTTTATTTATGTCAAGTCATAAGGCAGGCTCAAACAATAGAAAGATCTGTGAATTTGGTAAGCATCTTGCCCTCTAAATGGCTCTGAACAAATCAAATGCTGACACTGTCTGCCAAATGCATTTGCAGATGGTCATATGTTTGTGTCAGATATGGAATGATGACATCATCCAAACTGATGGGGACTGAAAGTTGAATTTTGTCATTTTTAAGCCATGGTCTTTAAAAAGCGCTAATAGTGCAACTTTATCGACAGCATTTTAAGTAAGATAATGCCTATGTATCATAAGCTTAGTGTTGTGGGCAACATTGGCTTCCTTTAATACTGAGTGCAAGTGACTGATCTTCACAGATGTTTGATTTGTGTTCATACAGATGAAAGTATCGTTCTAACCACCAAAGTGACAGCCATTTGTTATCAGCATAGTTTTGTTCCTTTGCATTCCTTATTTTGGTTTTTTTGCAGAGGTTAATTCACAAAACTAAATGAATGCAATTATGCAAACTTTAACAAGCAAATTCACAAATTTCAGTGGCTAGAATTTAAAAAAAAAAAATAAAACCACAAATGAACACCAATACAAAAATCTTGATAAATATGTTCTTATCACAGGTTAGGGTACAGATCAGATATATGTTGCTGAATACACTACCCACTTATTGTAATACAGTCCATAGAAATCCGAATATACTGCCTAATAAGACCACTTTATAATTAAGTATATTATATATAAAATTTCACAATACAATACAATAAAATGGAATCCATAACTAAACTCGCCTTATAACAAGAATGGTGTTTTAATAACTGGCATTGTAAAAGGGAGTACTGTATTCTGATCCTTAATGAATATGCCTCATAGATGTTTAACTTAAGGTATGGGGACATACAGTGGTATACCCCACTTCCAGGTATAAGCATAATTACTGCTATTGTAAGTGGCAAATAAAGGTAATTTGGTCATAAAAATATAATTGACATCAGCAACCTATTTTACACAGCATGCCACTTTTTCTGGATTACTTACAAAATGAATGGATATGTGAAACCATTGAGAGTAACACTGTTAAAATAAAGATTTTTGTCTGCCTTCTGCATGCCTCACAAAACCCCTTGATGTGCCACGTGCCTCCTTGTGGCATATGTGATATAGGTTGCCATCCCATGATCTATATGTACAAGTCAGATTTATACACATATGAAAAAGATATATTTTTTATGACAAAACTGGTTATGCAGCTGGTCAATATTCTTGTTATAAAGGGCAAAATCCATATAGATTACAACCAGAATGCAAACACAATAAATACTTAAAAATTATTTATAAAAATTATTTACATTAGCACTCATTTCAACTAGATTACATGTGTAACTTTTGCTGAATGATGGTTAGCTGGAATTCTGCAATGATCTTGGCCATATGCTTACATTACTCTCATATTCTTCTTTTAAAGTGTATCAAGCAGTGTTGACTTGTCACTTTTTATGATCCGACATGTTTTTTAAGTTTGAAAAAGAAAAGATCCATCTGTTCTAACATTTTTCATCATATATCATCCACAACTCATACTGTATATAAAGCATTTCACTTAACATCTAGCACCATTTTTTAAAAAAATCTAGACTGGTTCATGAATTGACTAGCTTATCAATACAATGAATCTGTTGGCAAAGTACACTTTTTGAAGAAATCAGTTTTCTTTGAAATGGGTCATGTATAGTTGTTATAAATAACAAGGAAAGTACTCTTATGCTTTTCTTATACAGCAGTCACCTTTTTAAGAATATTCTCAAATTTATATCAGTGGAATTAAAGAGATGAAAATATAACAACAAAAATAACTGTTTATTGCTTTATTTATATTTAATATTTTAACGAAGCAAATTTATATGCAATCATGCGGAAAAACAAACTTGTGAAAAAAGCATAATGATTATGCCAAAAGCATAATGGTTGACATGTATGCAGTGGTCTTTCTTACAAGGCCACTCTCTACTAAAAATGTAACCTTATAAATGGGATGGCCTATTATGACAGGAATAAACTAGTAAACTTGTGGTTTGCATGCCACAAAATCGTCAGCAGCATATCTTTTTCTAAGGTCTGTCATTTCTTCCCCTCAATTTTTTTTTTGGTGTGAAATAAGGGAGAATGTTTAAATTTGTGTAGTTTGTGACATACCTGCAAGTGGGTCTCTGTTGAGTCCCAGTTTGCTGATGATGTAACGTGGAATGTCAGCTTTGATAGTCAGCTTGGCTTTTCCCTCTGCAGCTTCCAGAAGTTGGTAGAATTCTTCAGGATCAAACTCCTACAAGGACACCAAATATACATAATAAAACAATTCTTTAAAGTTTTATATCCATGAACTAAAAGCTTGGTATCATTTGTTGGTGCTTTGACCTGAGGATATATAAAAAAAAAAACAGTCTAGCTCTACCCTCCCATTGTTTCTAAAACATTTGAGCTTTAAAATTTGTGAAGAACTAATTGCAAAACACTTTTTAATTTTGTAACATTAAATTCAATTGGGTGAGATAAGTGTTTTGTGTTTTGTGGGGTTTAATGCCATTTTTCAGCACACAAAAGTCTAAACATGGCAGCCAGTATATATTGTGGAGGAAGAACCCAGGAAGGCCCCCAGAAAAATAACCAATCTTTGGGAAGTACTGACAAGCTTTCTAAAATGCCCACAACAGTCAAGCCATGATTTGAACTCATATGGACAAAAGTTGGATGTATCAGTGAAATGTAAAGACAAGTGCCTTAGAACTACTGTCTACTCAGAACTTGAGAGAATGAGAAAAGATGCTTACTGTCAAAATCATGCTCAAAGTTGTATTGATATCTTGACCTCCTTTAGGTGTGTGCGTGCACGTGTGTGTATGCATGTTTAGCACCGAAGGAAGGCATTCAACTGATATATGGACAAACTGAAAGATAACCACACAGACTCATCGAGGTAGCACATCATATACAATCATTTTCTTTTCTTTTAACAATTAACCTCACTTTCCATACATACTGAAAATTGTACAACAATGTTACAATTCTAAATGAATTTGTATATAATATAAAGTGAAAGTCACTGAGGTGTAAGACTAGAAAGCCAATCCCAGTTTCACTAAATTCTCCAACTTACTCCTCAATTTAGATTTTACATTATCTTCCTTGTGACACTTTAAGACTATATCAATATTTTTGTCAAGGGTAGAGACTGGAGAGAATGCTAAATTATTTTTTTTAGCATTTTCATACATGGAAACCATTTTTTGGCATAAAAAAGGTTGATAAATTCCTAAACTCTGGCTTCTATAGAATGGTTTATGAGAAGACATGATTTCAAGATTTTATTTTTAACCATATTTGACAGTTGATCAGAATCATTTCTAAAAATTTGAATACTTTTTATGCCAGTATGCTTTCTGTCAAATTTGGTAATATTTTGTCAAGCAGTTTAGAAAAGAGATTATTTAAAAATTCTTCCTATATTTTTTAACAGCAGTATATTTGATGGATTATCAAAGTTGGACAGCATCATTTAAACAATGTTTCATGTCAAATTGTTTGTGCACTTTTTGAGAAGTTTTTGTTTATTAGTTTTTCATTACTATTTTAAATAATGGTGACCATACTGAACTATAGAAAATCATCCATTTAACAAATATGAAAAGCCTTAAAATGCTATAATGCTTCCTGTAAAACCAAGTGCAAATTGGCAAAGTGGTTTAGAAGTTCTATGTAACAACTTTGTGTGGATGATGATGGAAGAGGAATTAAGCATGACTGAGAAAGAAATATACCATAACCTCACATAATCTCATGGCCAAATAAGATTAAAATTAAATCAGAATAGATAAATTGCTCACATTTGAAATGCTGTATGACTTTTGCATATTTTATTTTCAGACTGGGGCTTATTTGTAGCCATCATCAAGAAAACTCCAATCATCCAAACTCCCAAAGAAAATCAGCCAACCTTACCAAGCACTCCAGCAACCTTGATGGTCGTGACACAATCAACAGCAGCCTTTTGATCAATGGGTAGATACAGTGATAGGCTTCCTCAGACCTTTCCTGAGCCTAACATGCAAAATAAAAGTTTATTACTTTAGTTAAATATCGTAATTGCTCACATGCAATGTGTACTAAATGGTCTAGGTTACAGTAGATTGTATGTACTTTCATTCATCAATCTGGCTTTGAAAAAATTCTCACAGAGCAACAATTTTGAATAAAACTATATATATATATATATATATGATTTATATTCATATATACACACACAAATATTAAAAATAATTCAATTTAAACATATGATGTACAAAATCCTATAAATAATGACATCAATTGATCAACTTTTTTAAAGGCAATATTTTAAATGGTGCATGTTTTTAAAAAAAGGCTTGGATTCATGTGAGAGAAAATTCAAAGTGAATAAACCTGTTTCTAAGTAAAGGATAATCTTAACAAATATAATTGAAGATATTGTGGCATTTACAACAAACAAATATTAAAATATTGTTGGTACTTCTATAAAATATAAGTATTGTCTAACTGCACAGACCCTGATTGCTATTACATAATGAAACAGCAGATATAGGTTTATGCAGTTTTTTCAACATATCAGCAGAACAAACAATACAGACCCTGATCTGCCATCACATCATGCAATATATACTGTTTGCAACTGGATTTGACTTATAAATGAGTATATATTATATGACTAAACTTTACAAAAATTCTGTTTTCAAGAAGTTGTGTAATTTTTTGCATTTTTTCACCACTTTTAACCATTAAATACATCACAAAAGCATGACTTTTTATTTATCATCAACTTTGACCTCTAGAACAATATCATCAACTCTGACATCATAATGACCTCTAGAACAATATCATCAACTCTGACATCATAATGAACTAGAGAACAATATCATCAACTCTGACATCATAATGAACTAGATAACAATATCATCAACTTTGACATCAATAACCTCTAGAATATCATCAACTCTGACATCATAATGACCTCTAGAACAATATCATCAACTCTGACATCATAATGACCTCTAGAACAATATCATCAACTCTGACATCATGATGACCTCTAGAACAATATCATCAACTCTGACATCATAATGACCTCTAGAACAATATCATCAACTCTGACATCATAATGAACTAGAGAACAATATCATCAACTCTGACATCATAATGACCTCTAGAACAATATCATCAACTCTGACATCATAATGACCTCTAGAATAATATCATCAACTCTGACATCATAATGACCTCTAGAACAATATCATCAACTCTGACATCATAATGACCTCTAGAACAATATCATCAACTCTGACATCATAATGAACTATAGAACAATATCATCAACTTTGACATCAATAACCTCTAGAATATCATCAACTCTGACATCATAATGACCTCTAGAACAATATCATCAACTCTGACATCATAATGACCTCTAGAACAATATCATCAACTCTGACATCATAATGACCTCTAGAACAATATCATCAACTCTGACATCATAATGACCTCTAGAACAATATCATCAACTCTGACATCATAATGACCTCTAGAACAATATCATCAACTCTGACATCATAATGACCTCTAGAACAATATCATCAACTCTGACATCATAATGACCTCTAGAACAATATCATCAACTCTGACATCATAATGACCTCTAGAACAATATCATCAACTCTGACATCATAATGAGCTCTAGAACAATATCATCAATATCATCAACTCTGACAACATAATGACCTGAAGCAGAATATTATCAACCTTGATATCATAAAGAACTCAAGAACAATAATCAACTTTGATAAATTAATTAACTCAAGAAGAATATCATCAACTTGGATATCAAAATGACCTCTAAATATCATCAAGCTCTTTGCAAATGGCAAAAAATATTCCTTTGAGATCCTAATTGGAGTTAGAACTGTTAAATGCAAAATTAATTCAGCAGGAATTAATGTAATGTCACAATACATGATGTATTATTCATAATGTTAGTGCAAATACTGCACACCATAATGTGATACAACACTTGGCAATAATACAAAACAGCATCATTAATTATTTTGACAAAACATACCAAACTTGTGTTCCATAGACAAAATGTATGAAGCTTGTTGAATAAGGTAATATATAATTCACTGCAAGCAGTTCATGGCATGCATTATTCAACTTGTATCATAAATTATCAAATAAACACCCATACATGATTCTCTGTCTAAGTTGTTAATGTTGACTGTTGCTTAAGAAACTTACATCCATGAGAAGTTTCTCCAGATTATCTGAGAGCTCATAAAAGTAACCACTAGTGATAAGCTTCTCTTGGGATTTCTGCAAACAGTCCCGTGCTAGCTCCACAACCTGGTGGTGAAGGAAGCGTGTAACAGCATCAGAGTCCATCCCTAACTGTAGTGACCTATTCTGCTCTATAAAATGCTGCAGCTTCTCCTCCATTTGGGCTGTGGCCTAACAAAAAGCATCAAAGTGGACAAGTTACAAAAAATATGGTCATATATGAAAAAGTAGTCATAAAATGCTTGCCATTATAGTCTAGTCAATTTCATTGGACCCTTTTTTCACCAAGAGTTCTTATAATTTAAGTTAATGCATTTTAATAGTTTGACTTAAATTTCATCTAATTAAATAGCTGGATTCTACTTATGATATAGGCCCAGATTTTTGTTTGTGAAATCCAGTCCTCCTTGTTTATCTATCACTTTTTTTTTTTTACGACAGATGAGCATTAAATTATAGTTAATCCTATCAACCTGGCAATCCAGATTATCTGATATTGTCACTACTAGAACAGGACTGAGATTCCAGGAACTGAAGATTAACAAGGCATTTGATGGATTACACACCTTGTACACCCTGTTCTAAATATTTATCTTAACAAAACATGGACTAGCATAATCTAGGAGGTTAACAAATAGGTGCAGTGTCAATACTTCTCATACCTCACTCAAACCTATATAAAAAGGTCAGTAATAAATGGCTGAATACTAACAACAATTTACATAACTTTTGAGTTCAAGACTTGGTTCTGATTTTCTCATTTATTGTATTCTCTAATTTCCCTACCTTTATCTTTTTATTTCTGTGAACAATAATCAATGTACATATTTAACAACTGTACAAACATTGTGGGCTTTTTCTCCCTATGCGTGTTGTATTTTCTGCATACATTTCTCTTTGAGATTTGAAATTAATTTAAATTTAGTCATGGACTCAGTATTGTTATTAAACAAATGCATCTTTGAAACTAATGTCTCTTTGTGACACCTCTCTCCTGATCTGATCAAATTTCCAGTTACACATACCATATGCATTTGCAAATTTTGACTGAAGGTTACACTAAGGTTATGCCCTCATTTACATTACAAATCTATGTGCTAAATTGCATCTTAACTAGCCAAAGTTCTGATATGTCACTGCTGTTTTATACACCTTGGCATGTTTCAGTGCTTTGTCCTAGCAACAGCTATTGGATTTCAAGAGTATTTTCCCTTAGCATGTAACCATGCCAACTAACCAGCTGCATGTACCTGCAGTGTATTATATGTTGGCTGAAAATGGTGTAGGCAAATGACTTCAAAATAAGTTTACCATCGAAAGTATGACGGCATACCAGAGAGAAGCCATTACAGGTGTATTTGAGTAAAAGGATGTATTTATACAAACATGGACCAGCAGCATAAAATTGCTTATTTACAAGTCTATCCTAGATGTGTGCTCCATTTTGATCATGTAGAAGTGTTCAAATTTGAACAACCTACCCAAAGCACAGAAATATCTGACTGAAATGGATTAACACATCTTGGCTAATCTGTAGTTATAAAACATGTAAATAAGTTTTTGTAAACACGTCAGGAATGTTTTATTTTATATTCACCTCTTTGAAATATGTAACCTCTTTGAAATAAGTAAAATTTCTTGAATATGTTATAAATTACAGTACTGCCTCTCTTAACCAGACAGAAACATGGAAGGTGGCTGTAAAAGGCAGTCAAACAAATTGAAAAATTTCATGACAGGTAAAACTAGAGACTGATTGGAAATGACAGGTATTTGTTTAAATGATGTTGCTGGAAGCTGAACGGCATCATTTACCTTTGGAAACCTTTCCTTGTAGACACTGTTCATCATGATGATCTCTGTGTCGCCTCCCCCAGGGGATCGCCCTGGGCTACTGCAATGACAGAAATTGGAAAATAACTGCATCAGATAAACAGAATTTTGCTTCAGATATTTGTTATTATGAAGTGACCAAATGTAAAAGTGAAAATTTCAAAATAATGACATCTCCTTACCAGTAAGTCAGGTTTGCAAAAATGACTGTTGTCTCATTAAGTCTTTTCATGTCAACAGGAATTTGCACATACAGTACAAAACTTCAGGAAAAATGGATGATAGAAAAAGTAAACTTAATTTTTTTTAAAAGTATATATTATACACTGACAAACTATCTATATGTCTAACTATTCTATCTTAATGTCAGAGAATCCTTATTCCTGAACTGCAATTGTGTTCTGGTTCTCACACAGCCTGTGATATGAATGGTTGCCATCTACTAGCACATGAAATATGCAATGCTTAACCTAACATCAAGTAGCAGAAATGTGAAAATTGACAACTCTCATGTTACAAATGAGACAATACAAATAATCATAATTACAATAGAATAAAATAATTAAGTTCTCCTTCAGTGTTATACTCATGAAAATTAAACTATTAACAAAAATGCATCTAATACAATGAAGAAAGAGGAACAGATTTGTATGATCCAGAGTCCTATTAATACATGATGAACAGAATGTCTACAGACAACGAAAAGTCAGATATTTATCACTTTTTTCTAACTCCAATTATCTAATACCAGTAAAAATTATTATAGCAAGATGAACAACCTAAACTGCATTAATTCCATATAAATATATTAATGTGATTGCTCTAAATCTATGCCATTGCAGGTATGACTTCCAGTTCCACAAAAGTTGGTGACTCTGGGTTGCACATGTCCTGCACCTCGAAACTCTATAAAAAGCTGTCATGAGTGTGTTCTATTAGTTAGAACTTGCAGCTAAAAAACTACATAAGGTTTGAACTTTTCTTTTTAAAAAACAATCACATTCATGGAGAATAAGCAACCATAAAAATTATTAGTAGTTTAATGAGCATGATGAACTTCATCGTGGTGAACTTTCAGAAAGTTTTCAGGGATGTCATTATCTAATCAACAATCTGGAAACTTTTGCATACATTTCAAACACAATTTAAGCTGTGCAACTTGTGTTTGTCTATAAACACAACAATGGTTTTGTTCAAATATTGTGAGAAGCCTTCAGGTTTTAAAGTACCAACAAAAAACTTGCATGCAAGGGAAATATATGATTAATATAAAGAAAGTCATGCTTATCAAAGAATCAACTCAAGGAAATATGATTATACTTAAAAAATACATCATCAAACACGCATGTGTGTGTGTATATATATATAAACATATATATACATATATATATACATACATACACATGCTCCCCTTTTGATTCCCCCTCCCCCAGAGCCACCAAATTCTTACAGCCAGAGTTCCAAGGCAAAAGAACCCCCCTCAAGAATGGCTACCCATCCAACACAACCAGTGGCCAATACATTTGTATAAAAATGTAAAATGTTACCCTCACAAGAGGCCACTTTTTATTTAAAATGTGTCCAAAACCAATAATTAATTCATGTCATAAAGTAAGTAATCAGATTATCTCTACCTTCAATACCTGTCTCCCAATGTCAGGTTTTTGTTACTGAAATAAGTGTTGGCTAAAGTAAAACTAAGATTAATATGACATTACTATCTATAAAAGCCGACATTTACAGGAAATGGGTGTCAAAAATTTCATGACAGAGTTTTGGGCTTCACTGATGACATTAAATGCTTAGAAGTATGTAGCTTTCTTACTACATACATTACATATACTTTTCACAACAAATTTAGTCCCAATCTGGAAAGGCCACCCATCTTAAAAGGCCACTTTCTTGGTGCAGAAGGCATGGCCATATAAGAGGACAAGGACCACTGTGTGTGTGTGTGTGTATATATATATATATATATATGTGTGTGTGTGTGTGTGTGTGTGTGTGTGTGTGTGTGTGTGTGTGTGTGTGTGTGTTTGTGTTTTTGTTTGTGTGAGTTCTTGAGTGCATGTGTGTTCTTTGATCCCTATATTTGCTGGACATGTCAGGAAGATTAAAGTTTTGATTGGCACATGCTCAAAGCAGCTGGACATAGGGGTAAGAAATTTTAAAAACAATTGCTGCAGGATCTGTCTGTACTTTATACATTATGTGAAGTGTGGCATCAACACCGCTAATCTTTGGGGCAGCATAAATTTTAAATGACCTACCATGTAATATAATAAAGGCATCAACACCACCAATCTCTTGAGTGGCATAAATTTTAAATGAACTACCATTGTGCCCATGCATTACCCACGAGTTGGAAACTGCCTACAAAATAAGCGATACCGTAAATCCATTCCCTACTCTTCCAATTGTATCTGATAATCAGATTATGAAGCAATAAGTCTGTCTCATCAAGGAATCTTATTTATCATACTCAGCAAGGAATTGAACTCAGTACCTATTGAGAATACATCAGATTCTGCTAGCTCTACCCTGACCAGATTTAGAAAACTAACACCATTTCGTTAATCCTGTGTATGACCTTACGATTCCACTTGTGTTGTATGAACAATACAATGTACAAGTTGATGTTTAAGCTATAAGCTATAAGCTTTTATAATATTATTGCAATATGAATGCTTTATAACATGCCAAATGCACACTGGCAGTATAACAAACAGGACCTTCATTGTCTAGGCATATGGATATATATAATACACCAAATGCACTGGTTATATAACCCTTCACATCATGCAAGTGCCTTTGGACACTCCATTCGCATGTAAGGGCCTTTGGACGCCGATACCCGATTTGCATGGAATGCCTTTTGATGCCTTTATAACATTCTCATACAAGGGTCTTTTAACGCCTGCTATAAACGGAAGCCATTTTCAGCAGGTTTTTGTAGCGCCACCTCCGGGAAAACCCCCTATTAGAGACTACATTCACTGTTGTAATCACATGGTCACTGTTTATGCTCTGGCCAAATTCTACTATTTAAAGTTGGCCAAATTCTACTATTAAAGTAAGTGGGTCAGATTCTCCACTCTCCAAAATGGTTACAGATTTAGTACAGTACTTACTAGAGGTTTTACAATTAGAATCACAACTATGAAAGCTTCAAAAACTTAGGTAAAGGCTCTGATACTGATGTAGGAAGCCATTAATTTTTAGAAATTATCAAATTCAGCTGAATTAGTGATGTAGGCACAGACAAAGAACTTGTAAATTTTGAGTATGAGAAATGGCAGCTATGGTTAGTCACACAGCATTAATAATGTGATAGTGAAAGATTTTAAAGCACATAAAAAATTCTTCTGTAAAAAATAATTATACATTATAACGATAAGATTTTACTCTTAAATCTTCCATACATGATAAAAGTGTACCAAAAACATAAAATAGTTAAAATTGCTGTTAAACATAACATACACTTCACTCTTAACAGACCTATGTGTGTGTATAGAGTAAAATAGGTAACAGGTGTTCTGTTTATAGCACACTGCAATGGGTAACTTTGCTAAAAAGTAATACTCTATGAGGCAGAGAAATAACAAACAGGACCTTCATTTTCTCACCCATGCAACAGAGAAATCTAGCTGTTTTTCTTGTCATCTCAGTCTAGGTGTCCATGTGCTAAGAACTACTTTTAAAAAGTTAACTTTGTAGTCTTCTGCTGTGCCTGACATAGTTGTTCTAATATTAAACATTAACAACAAATATATAACCAAAGCATAGTAACTTAAATTAAATCCATCTCTGAGAACACACCATACAAAACCATTTCAAGAGAGACAATGGCTCATATGCACACTAGTTCATTCCACACAGCATGAACAATTTTATCCTATATGCACTCCTAGCTCAGTACATTTTCAGGTGTCAGTGTCATTAAATGTAGCTGAAGCTACATAACTAGTTTTAAATATTTTGTGTGAAACAAATTATATACTGTTAGCTACATTTAATGAGGATGACCAGAAAATTTACTGTGCTAGAGATAGGATAAAATTCTCAATGCTGTGTGAAATGAACTGTGACAGAAAACAGTGATCTATCCACATAGACTACAGACCTATACATGGTCTCCCAACCCTCTTAACTGAAGAAAATTTTGAAACAGCCAGAAATGTCAAACATGTTTTATTCTAATTTTGTTAAGCACCTCCAAGTGCCCCAGGTTGAATAAAAAATATACCTACAATATTTAATGACAACTAATGCACTTACCAGCCACTTACCAGCCAGAAGGAATCATTTATCCATCAACACATTAATCCATAAACTAATTTCACTGTAGCACTTGCCATACTTCCATGACAGAAAAATAAATTTTCAAAGAATCCATGAACTTGAAAGTTTAGCACATGGTTATCTGCAAGGGTTCATATTTGGAGGGTCTTTTTATATACGGGGCTAATTTTACATTCAGTATTAAGGACAACACAAGTATGTCAGAAGTGAAGTATATCACAGTTTTACCTCCAGCTAAGAATAAGAGAGTTTTATAAGATAGTGACACAGATCTTCAATTACCATGAATACTCTTTGTTACAATTTGTACTAAGTATAACTACAGTAAGAGCGGAGTTTCATTATTTACAATATAACTTTTCAAAATTGGAACTAATGAAAATGAAAGTTTCTTGAAATAAATATTCATCATTTATGGTTAATTTATACAACATCCATATGTTAAATGTTTTAATACATAAAAAACTATATGTTTTATGGGTTTTTTTTGGCTCACGCATACAAACTGTATACTTCGGATGACATGTCATGCAACAGTCCTCAATGACATATTTGTATTAATGCACATGTAAACATTTGCATGTGAACTATACTGCACCAGTAATATTTTTTCTTACTTTAAATGATAATATTTGGTGATAAAAAGAATCTGTTGGGATTTGGACTGAAACTAGGATAATACCAGTCGTGGGTTACATTATATGTTTCCCCACTCAGGCAAATAAAATGTAACCTATTGACTGGGATTTCCTTGTCTTGTTCCACATCCCAACATTGATTCTATGTCTAGGCATATAGATATACATACGCCAAATGCACACCTACACTTTAACAAACAGGACCCTCATTGTCAGGGCAAATAGATATATATACGCCAAATGCACACTACTAATATCACAAACAGTTCCTTCAATGTCTGGGCATATAGATAAACATACACCAAATGCACACTGGCAGCTGAACAAACAGGCAGAAACAAAGAGATTTTTCTTAAACAAATAAGCACAGAAAATAATTTGTAAACAAAATTTCATCATTTGAATTAGATGAAATAAAATAAATTTATTGAAAGGGCATGGAAAGAGACATTATTTATGGAAACGGGCATAGAAAGAGACATTATTTATGGAATGAGCATGAAAAGTTATAATGTATGGAAAGGACATGGAAAGAGACATTATTTATGGAAAAGTCATGGAAAGAGACATTATTTATGGAAAAGGGCATGGAAAGAGACATCATTTTATGACATAATTTTATCTAATATGTACTGAATAATTTTGGTATGTATCTTGTTAACTTACTGTCACCAAGATACTGCAAGAATATGTCTATATTTATATCATAATCTTTTGAATATTATTCCATATGCATATATATATATATATATATATATATATATATATATATATATATATATATATATACATACATACATACAAAAAAATGTTTAGAAGCTAAAAACAAAAGACAAAAAAAACGAATTGGTGAAACATATATGCACTTCTTACTTCCATGTTAGCCAGGATAGACTGCAAACAAATAAAATAAATGGACAGATTGAACCAAAGACATTATGTAAGAATTATTTTTAAAATGGACCCCCCCCCGCAAAAAATGGTAAGAAAATGTCTTCAGATGCTTGTATGCCCATATTTTCTGCCCCCATTACCTAATTGATGCTTGCCCAATTTAAAACCCACAAATGTCTGCCCTAATTTTCCAATTGGTGCCTGTTTGCTCCCTCTCTTTCCTAACCCATGCCTGTTTGATGCAATTCTAATCCATGCCTGTCTGCCCAAATTTCCTAACCCTGCCTGTTTGCCCACATTTACTAATCTATGCCTGTCTGCCCAAATTTCCTAACCCTGCCTGTTTGCCCACATTTACTAATCCATGCCTGTCTGCCCAAATTTCCTAACCCTGCCTGTTTGCCCACATTTACTAATCCATGCCTGTCTGCCCAAATTTCCTAACCCTGCCTGTTTGCCCACATTTACTAATCCATGCCTTTTTTTGACCTAATTGTAATCCATGCCTATTGACCCACATTTCCCAACCCTGCCTGTCTGACCACATTTCCCAACCCTGCCTGTCTGCCCACATTTCCCAACCCTGCCTGTCTGCCAACATTTCATAAATAATGCATCATTTAAATAATATTGAGTTATAGACTTTTTTTTCTTTAAGAGAGGCAATTCAATATTTTCTTGCTGACATGTACATTTTAACACTTATTATTTTTAGAAGTATAAAATTCAAATAGTTGCTAATCAGCAAACTTGACATTTCTAATAATATTTTCCTTGCATATGAGGCCAAATAAAGATGTGTGCTTCCTATTATAATGGTTTTAAAATCATTGATGGTTCTGGATTTTTTTTCACCCTGGGAAATGTGCTAGACTTGGCAACAAAAAAAACCACCAAGAAACCCCCAAGGTACAGTTGGCCAACCTGAAGCACACATTTTTCTTTTGGCCATGCCAAATTTCAATTGATTTCATGCAACAGTTTTTTTTCTTCTGCAGGCCAACACTTACACACAGATAATGACATTTCAGATCCCCACCCCCCCATCTAATATGAGGCAGTGATATAACAGATACCTTACTACTGCCACTTGGAGCAAGGCAGTGACATAACAGATATCACACCACTGCCATATTGAGTGAATCAGTGACATAATAGATGAACTTAGATTCCACTCAATTATTTATTAAAATTAATTCCATGACTTTGTCACTTGTTTCTAGAAATATGCTGCACAAAATGTGCATATGCAAATTTACAAGAAAATGAGAACAGTTTTACAGTAAAATAACCTTGAAACTGAATCGGCATTACTTTGTGAATTTTGGAGCATACTCTTAAAATAGCTCCCATCCAGCTTTCAGCTCTTTAGAAATATTGTACAAGATTAAATTTCTGTGTAACAATCTGGAAAACAAGGTGCTTGTGAATATGAAAATGATATCAAGGTCATTAAATTGAGTAACAGGAAGTTTAGGGTGATAGCTGTATGTTTATGTATCACAAGTCAACTGGTCTTATAATATCATAATATAACAACAAAATATATACTTTAAAAATCTGGCCCTAAATGACAGGTTGATGTCTAATCTTGGTTGACAGCAGAACAACCCCATGTACATATGTCCTTCCTTGGTTACAGTCTTACCTTAAGCTCCGTGACCTTGGCCTCATCAGTGGAATTGGTGACCTTCGTCCCTCATCATCTGCAACTGGGGACTCTGTAAAATGTTTTGACAGCATTCCTAATTCCTCTGCAGTCGGCTGATTTGGCAGATGGTGAAGTCGTTCGTGGGATGAGTATTGAGACTGCTCAATAAGAAAACGAAAATGTGATGTTCATGTACTTATAACTTATTTTACTATCCCTGGTGATTGTTTGTCATTGTTTAAATTATGCCAGAATATGCAAAGGTTTAGATGAAGGGTCACATCTTGAACCATGGATGCAGAAGGCTTTTAAAAAAACTTCAAACAAATCATTAACATTGTTAAAGTAACTACTGATATTGTGTCTGACAGCTGATACCTGTGTTTTGCAATCTGTGTCATCAGAGATGGCAAAAACAGAAATCCTATTATAAGCTACTGGAAACAGAACAACTTGGGTAGAAATGATTAAAAAGGATGAAAGAGCATCAAATTGTACAAAAGAGAAAAGGAGGAACTAAGTTCTGGAACTTCACAGGTACAGTACTTCTCATTATATATACTGTCCATGGGAGCCATGTTGCATACTGCCTTATAGCGTGAACAGACCCAATAATGAGAAATTCTGGACATATATGGAAATTTTTCATTGGCAAACTTGTCACTATTTGACAAAATGAAAGGGTAGCTGATAACAACTTACTGAGACGCTGGAGCTTCCAGGAGTGTTGGTTCCATATCCTGATGAAGGAAGTGATGCAAGAGACCATCGGCGCCCATCACATCTAAAACAGAAGGAATAATTTTCAATTTAAATATGAACTTTTATTGAAGGTAATTGGTTTCAGCCACTCTCCAGTTTACAACATTGCTAACCAATACTGTACACACTTGCATAAAGTAGAGTCCAAGTTGCTATGTGCAGAGATTCATCACTGAGCTGATAGTTAGAAGCAGTCAGTATAACAAACAACAACCCCCCCCCAACCTGTCTGTGCATTATCAGTCTAAAGTATATCCAATATCTATGAAGCACAATGTAAATAGAACTGTAATTTCAAAACTGTGTGTGTGATTTCAATGTTAAAGTAGCTTTAAAAGTTTTTCAGTCATATTGCTATGATGTCTGCAGTGTGGCAGTTTATATTGATGTCTAGCGCATGGGCATCCTACTGCAGACATGAAGCATGATGTCCCACTAAGGCACATTATCCTGGCACCAGGATGACCAGTCCTAACACTGACCTCTTAATGATGAGTGCTTAGTGAGGCAGCTCTTAGTACCATTTTCATGTCTTTGGTATGACTCGGCCGGAATTCAAACCTGCAACCCTTCTGCATCAGAGGCAGACAGTCTAACCACAACTTCAAAACTGGGGGAATGTGTTGAAAATTAAAACTTATTCTTAATACAAAAATGCATATTAATACACCATCCATCACAGGAACCTAAGAGTTATCAATAAATTTTGGTGACAACAAAAATGTAAATTCATTTTGTAAAACCATAAATATAAAATGTTGTGTTGAATCTTGAGACTCATCAAATTTTGGAATCATGGACTCGCACAAAAAGTACATTACATTTATTGGCATGCAAAAAAACACATCAACACTAGCATTAACACTGGCAGGCACACAAACACATTAATGCTGGCATGCACACTGTTGAAACATTATTGCTGGCATGCACACAAACACATTAATGCTGGCTTGCACACAAACATTAACACTGGCATGCACATAAACACATTATTGCTGGCTTGCACACAAACATTAACACTGGCAAACACACACAAATCAACACTGGCATACACACAAACACTAACACTGGCATGCACACAAACACATTATTGCTGGCTTACACACAAACATTAACACTGGTATACAAACAAACATTAACTCTGGCATACACACAAACATTAACACTGGCATGCACACAAACACATTAATGCTGGCTTGCATAAAAACTTATTAACACATGGTAAACAAAAAAATTAACACTAGCATGCATAAAAACACATTAACACTGGTATGTGCAAAACATTAACACTGGCATGTACAACACATTAACACTGGCATAAACAATAATGTTAACACTGCACTGACAAATGCATCACTAAGCCATGGATTTTTTTTTTTGAAAAAGGGTGAGACAATAAATAAAATCAAAAAGAGTTTTTTTTAAGTGAAATTTATATAGTTATATCTATTCATTCTTTCTCAAGTCAAGGTATTCAACAAAATAAAACATGGGCAATACATCCAATCGCCAATAAAATACTGGAGCCAGGGTGGGTCAGTAACATATATACTTACTTATAAGACAAGTCTAACTACAAACTGCACTGATTTAGGTATGGCATCACATAATGCAATCGCAGATCTGGGTCTATGCCATTTGGAGTAATCAGTATAACAAACTGCATAGATCCTAATCTGAAGGTGAATTATGCTACAGCAGACTGTGATGTTTGTTGTTTGATTCAACTTATCAGTGAGTATATTCAGTAGGTTAAGGCACTGGACTTGTGACCAGAAGGATACAGGTTTGAATCCCAATATCAGATCAGCCAGGATTGGATGCTATGCTCTGTCCTTGTTCAAGGCATTCTATTCTACTTGCCTCAGCATAATATAATCTTCAGTGATAAATTGACTTTTCCCATCTAAAACACTGCATTCAAATTAATAACTCTAGCAATAAAATAAATAAAACAAATACGAAAATGAAGTGCTACAGAGAATTTAGTGTCTCACCACTTGTTAGTGGACCTACTTTATTTGTCTATATAAACTTTCACACAATACTGTTGACCATAATGCTTACATGACAGGAAAGACAGGATTCCTGCATATCTGGATATACACTTAAGACAGATATTTGTACTATTCTTAATTTTCAGTTGAATACAGCAACTAATGGTGAAGGTATGTAATATTGAAATTTTAATACAAAATAATAGTATAATACAAAACTTTCAATATTGTTGTAACAATGAAAAATACTTTCTGTTTCAGAGAGGCAAGACAGGAACTACTATCAAATCAAGAATAAACAATTAGACTCATTGTCATCATCAAAGTTTTCAGTTGAATGCAGCAAAATATTTAGTGATATTATCAATGAATTTCACAAAATTGCAGCAAAATATTTAGTGATATTATCAATGAATTTCACATGAATGCAGCAAAATATTTAGTGATATTATCAATGAATTTCACATGAATGTAGCAAAATATTTAGTGATATTATCAATGAATTTCACATGAATGTAGCAAAATATTTAGTGATATTATCAATGAATTTCACATGAATGCAGCAAAATATTTAGTGATATTATCAATGAATTTCACATGAATGCAGCAAAATATTTAGTGATATTATCAATGAATTTCACATGAATGAAGCAAAATATTTAGTGATATTATCAATGAATTTCACATGAATGCAGCAAAATATTTAGTGATATTATCAATGAATTTCACATGAATGTAGCAAAATATTTAGTGATATTATCAATGAATTTCACATGAATGCAGCAAAATATTTAGTGATATTATCAATGAATTTCACATGAATGTAGCAAAATATTTAGTGATATTATCAATGAATTTCACATGAATGTAGCAAAATATTTAGTGATATTATCAATGAATTTCACATGAATGTAGCAAAATATTTAGTGATATTATCAATGAATTTCACATGAATGCAGCAAAATATTTAGTGATATTATCAATGAATTTCACATGAATGTAGCAAAATATTTAGTGATATTATCAATGAATTTCACATGAATGCAGCAAAATATTTAGTGATATTATCAATGAATTTCACATGAATGCTAGCAAAATATTTTGTGATATTATCAATGAATTTCACACGAATGTAGCAAAATATTTAGTGATATTATCAATGAATTTCACATGAATATAGCAAAATATTTAGTGATATTATCAATGAATTTCACATGAATGCAGCAAAATATTTAGTGATATTATCAATGAATTTCACATGAATGTAGCAAAATATTTAGTGATATTATCAATGAATTTCACATGAATGCAGCAAAATATTTAGTGATATTATCAATGAATTTCACATGAATACAGCAAAATATTTAGTGATATTATCAATGAATTTCACATGAATGCAGCAAAATATTTAGTGATATTATCAATGAATTTCACATGAATGCAGCAAAATATTTAGTGATATTATCAATGAATTTCACATGAATGCAGCAAAATATTTAGTGATATTATCAATGAATTTCACATGAATGTAGCAAAATATTTAGTGATATTATCAATGAATTTCACATGAATGCAGCAAAATATTTAGTGATATTATCAATGAATTTCACATGAATGTAGCAAAATATTTAGTGATATTATCAATGAATTTCACATGAATGCAGCAAAATATTTAGTGATATTATCAATGAATTTCACATGAATGCAGCAAAATATTTAGTGATATTATCAATGAATTTCACATGAATGCAGCAAAATATTTAGTGATATTATCAATGAATTTCACATGAATGTAGCAAAATATTTAGTGATATTATCAATGAATTTCACATGAATGCAGCAAAATATTTAGTGATATTATCAATGAATTTCACATGAATGCAGCAAAATATTTAGTGATATTATCAATGAATTTCACATGAATGCAGCAAAATATTTAGTGATATTATCAATGAATTTCACATGAATGTAGCAAAATATTTAGTGATATTATCAATGAATTTCACATGAATGCAGCAAAATATTTAGTGATATTATCAATGAATTTCACATGAATGCAGCAAAATATTTAGTGATATTATCAATGAATTTCACATGAATGTAGCAAAATATTTAGTGATATTATCAATGAATTTCACATGAATGTAGCAAAATATTTAGTGATATTATCAATGAATTTCACATGAATGCAGCAAAATATTTAGTGATATTATCAATGAATTTCACATGAATGCAGCAAAATATTTAGTGATATTATCAATGAATTTCACATGAATGTAGCAAAATATTTAGTGATATTATCAATGAATTTCACATGAATGTAGCAAAATATTTAGTGATATTATCAATGAATTTCACATGAATGTAGCAAAATATTTAGTGATATTATCAATGAATTTCACATGAATACAGCAAAATATTTAGTGATATTATCAATGAATTTCACATGAATGCAGCAAAATATTTAGTGATAATATCAATGAATTTCACATGAATGCAGCAAAATATTTAGTGATATTATCAATGAATTTCACATGAATGTAGCAAAATATTTAGTGATAATATCAATGAATTTCACATGAATGCAGCAAAATATTTAGTGATATTATCAATGAATTTCACATGAATGTAGCAAAATATTTAGTGATATTATCAATGAATTTCACATGAATGCAGCAAAATATTTAGTGATATTATCAATGAATTTCACATGAATGCAGCAAAATATTTAGTGATATTATCAATGAATTTCACATGAATGCAGCAAAATATTTAGTGATATTATCAATGAGTTTCACATGAATGTAGCAAAATATTTAGTGATATTATCAATGAATTTCACATGAATGTAGCAAAATATTTAGTGATATTATCAATGAATTTCACATGAATGCAGCAAAATATTTAGTGATATTATCAATGAATTTCACATGAATGTAGCAAAATATTTAGTGATATTATCAATGAATTTCACATGAATGCATCAAAATATTTAGTGATATTATCAATGAATTTCACATGAATGTAGCAAAATATTTAGTGATATTATCAATGAATTTCACATGAATGCAGCAAAATATTTAGTGATATTATCAATGAATTTCACATGAATGTAGCAAAATATTTAGTGATATTATCAATGAATTTCACATGAATGTAGCAAAATATTTAGTGATATTATCAATGAATTTCACATGAATGCAGCAAAATATTTAGTGATATTATCAATGAATTTCACATGAATGTAGCAAAATATTTAGTGATATTATCAATGAATTTCACATGAATGCAGCAAAATATTTAGTGATATTATCAATGAATTTCACATGAATGCAGCAAAATATTTAGTGATATTATCAATGAATTTCACATGAATGTAGCAAAATATTTAGTGATATTATCAATGAATTTCACATGAATGCAGCAAAATATTTAGTGATATTATCAATGAATTTCACATGAATGCAGCAAAATATTTAGTGATATTATCAATGAATTTCACATGAATGTAGCAAAATATTTAGTGATATTATCAATGAATTTCACATGAATGTAGCAAAATATTTAGTGATATTATCAATGAATTTCACATGAATGTAGCAAAATATTTAGTGATATTATCAATGAATTTCACATGAATACAGCAAAATATTTAGTGATATTATCAATGAATTTCACATGAATGTAGCAAAATATTTAGTGATAATATCAATGAATTTCACATGAATGCAGCAAAATATTTAGTGATATTATCAATGAATTTCACATGAATGTAGCAAAATATTTAGTGATAATATCAATGAATTTCACATGAATGCAGCAAAATATTTAGTGATATTATCAATGAATTTCACATGAATGTAGCAAAATATTTAGTGATATTATCAATGAATTTCACATGAATGTAGCAACTGATGTTGAAAATGTGTAATTTTTAACAACTTTGATGGAAACACTTGCTGTCAGTACTGCTGAAACTGAATAAAATATCTCACCATACTAACACTGGTGAAAAAAAAAAAACTTACTGCCAATGCCACTAGAAATTTGACTGGAATGTCTCACCATGCATACACAGTTTGACAAAACTTGCAGCATTGTTGCCACCAATGCCAATGCAACTACAATATCTCACCATACTTAGAAAGACAGACAAACTTCTGGGAGTGGCTGACATGTGAGGGTTGTCAGCATTATGTCTCACAAACATGAAAGACTTTAGTCCACATACTTAGGAGACAACTTTTTTACATTCACATTTAAAATTTTGATGTTTATATGATTTAAGATTTATTTCTGGCAATTTCTCAACTAAAAATGGCTATTACGAGTGCAGATTAATTATTCAAGGAGACAATTTTAAATTGATGAATTTTAAATACCGAGGTAGGCAAAAAATGAGCAATCATTATTATGTTTGTATATCTTATTATGTATATCTACCCATACTAGGTAAATTATACATTTATGATCAAGCACTATAAACATTACAGCTGAATGCTTATTTGATTATTTAATGTGAGTTAAACACCTTTATTCAACACATGATATAAGGCAGTCAGTATGTTTGGTGGATGAAAACCCCAGAAGAACCACCAATCCTTTCTCACACTGTTTAAAGGCTTTTTATCATTCAATTTTTCCTCAATGTTTCCTTATTACTGCAAATACTACTAACATCCACATCTGCCAATACCATTCTTCCTACCTAAAGAGGTCATTATTCTGGAACACAAGATCTTCCCTCTCAGGAGATCAATAACACTCCTCTCTGATTGACAATGGAATCAAAAGCAAAATCTTGCTTCCGACATATACATTCATTGGGGAATTTTCTGCAGTGATTGATGCTTTGCTTTTAACATCACAGTAGCACATCAGACTATATGGGCAATGGTGCAAAGAGACTTTACCCATGAACATGCCACAACAGTTGATTCATAAAGACTTGGGTGGGATTTAAACATGCAACCTTTAGATTATGAGTACTGTGCTCTAACAACTAAGCCATAGCATTTCCAGGGTGACTGGAAATGGAGTCTGAATCAATCATTGAAGGAAAACTCTTATCAAGTTTCAAATTGTATCAATTCAGTTTTGTGAAGATTCAGCAATTGTGATTAATGGATGCAGTGGAACATTGGAATCTTTAGAGTTATACTATAGAACATGTCAGTGGATACACAAACTGTAATAACAGGACATGTCAGTGGATACAC
Source organism: Potamilus streckersoni (assembly GCA_016746295.1). NCBI lineage: Eukaryota > Metazoa > Mollusca > Bivalvia > Unionida > Unionidae > Potamilus > Potamilus streckersoni. The sequence continues at coordinate 680,789 of JAEAOA010000678.1, forward strand.
ATAAACTGTAATAACAGAACATTTCAGTGAATACATATTACATATACTAATATTTGGACAAGCTTTATTCAAGTCATATCAAGCATTATAACTTGAAAACTAAATTGCATAATGTACTTTTACTTCTGTTGGTATCACTTTTCAACAAGGGGCCCCAGTGGAAGTGGTCTAAAGCGGCTGATGTCTGTTACGAATCACTGCCATCTCACCTCTGTCTGCATGGGTTGAGTTGAGTCTAGGATTCTGCTAATGTGGATATGTGAGAAAGCTTGCCAGTATTGCCAGTAGCTTCTCGTGGGTCGGTGGTTCTTTCCTGTGATTTCCCTGTTTCTTTCTCCACCATTCATACTGGCCGCCATGAATAGCCTATCTTGTGCTGAAAAATGGCATTAGGCCCAACAACAACTTCTCAACAAAGGCCATTTTCATGGGTACATAAATGTTGTGGATTTGCCTGTTTCAGCATCAGTTTCTTCTAATGATTATTGTGTGAAGTGTTTTAACATGTAAGCTAAATCCACCATAAAAAAATGTCTGAGACAATGGACCTAATTATCACTGACTAGTGCAACTCTGCAATTTGGGATTATCTCTGTAGCAAAAGGTTGGGTGTAAAACATTATGCTTATTTATTTATCTGAAAACCAGTCTAATATAAGCTAAGAATCATGTATACTCACTTAAAAGTTGTGTCAGACTGCAAACAACAAAGATCCTGATCTACTGCAGCATAATGCACTTGCAAATGAAAGTCTATGTTGCTTATTCTTCTAATTACTCCCAACAAACTGCACAGACCCAGATCTGCCACACATTATTTAATGGTAGATCTGAAGCTGTGCTATTCGCAGTTTGACTCTTATAACAAGTACACCACTCCCTCGATAACTCACGGACATTGGTGTCCAAAAACATCAACCGCGATATAAGCGAGGGTGCGAGTTATCGAGGGACCTATAACAAACAACAAAACTAACAATAGGCTCGACATAGCGGCAAAAGGGTGGGTGGGGGTGGCTTGGCATGTTACAGTGTTGAATACTCAATTAATAGTCGTGCTAATATTAACAGTGAATAAATATCTCTTCATATCGATGTACTTTTAATTTTTTTCCTCACTGAGTAACATTAATTTCAGGATAACTTAACAGCATATTGAAGAGATCATCAAAATATTATTCCACATGGTTTCCATTCGCTTAGCTCATGTACGACTTCACACGTGTAATGCGTCACTAATTTTTGTTGTGAATGGTATAGATTCTAGTTTTATTGTTTGATCCAAAGTAGACATTTTTTTAAAAACAAAAGATCAACACATTTCGAGAAAACAATGTCGATCGAATGATGTGTAGAATTTTAATGCGGTAGAAGTAAAATGGAAGAAAAAAAATAAATTCACATGGGTTAACCATCACCAACATGAATTTGATGGGTCTCAGAATTTAAAACAACATAAATTAGAACACAATAACACCTGCGGTTTGTGACACGTTGCTGTGTGAACCATGCATACACAGCATCATGTAATTCGTTAAAGTTTGCAGTCCATGCTCGTTTTCGTTTTATCCCTTCATCTGAATCAACATCATGTAAGTAATTTCGAAGTTTCGGCTCATCTTAAGCCAACCTCTAAATGTCGACTCATCAATTGTTAGTTCATTGCAAATTTTTTATCTTGCTTCGGCATTATGAACCCTATCTATAATGCATAGCTTTTCAGTCACTGAGTACACCTTTCGCTTAATTCCTTTGCTCTCACATTTACAAATTTTTAGGTTACATTACTGATATTACATACTTTAATGATGTTAATACATAAAAATGTGAAAACATTTTTAATTGGTAAAAAATAAAATGAAATTTGAGAACGGTAATTAATACAAGAACTTATGCTCCTATTGGCATGCCTTTGAACTTTATTTTATTGTACTTACTTTGTTTGATTTGATACAAAAAGACATATTCAAAGAGACAAAACAACACAGGTCTTTTTTAATTGAATATTTTATTGCAACAAACACTTTCCCAAGCTGTTGATGGAAACAAATCCGGCATGTAATTAGGTTCTCAGGGAAGTCCTCACAGGTTTTGGGTTTTGATGTGAGGTCTTTTCATGTTTTCAAATAAGAGAATAGGTATGTTGTGATTATAGTGTTGAGGCGAAATTAAAGGATTATAAAGTGAATTTCACCTCGAAAGACATTTAATTGGTGTTTTTTTCATTCTCTGTTGCCACATGTTAGCATTTACCAGAATTTTTCATTGATCGTTTTTTATTTACAGTTTATTGACAACTATTTCTCTATTTAAAAAAAAAACTAACCTAAAATGTGATATCTTATTAGAAGTTGCAAATTTCACAATATGGATTCTATCTTTACGGGCAATAGTCACCATTTTCGATGATAAAAACGAGCTATGCATCAAAGTTCAATTTACCATTTCTTATCACGACTTTTGTCAAGTTCAACACATGTTAAAATATATTTTCTTTGGAAAAAACAATCGGGAGCCATGCCAGACACTGTGTTATAAGGTTATAAGCATGTTCTCGAGTTATCCGGGCGCGAGTTATCGAGGGAGTGGTGTATATATGATAATAGTTGTATTTTACAGTCTTGTTCATTTTGGATTAAAAATGCATGGTTAAAATGATGTTCTTTCAGGAGAATTTAAATTTTAAAGGTAAAGTTTTGTAAATGTAATCAGAAGTATTATATGATGGCATTTATCTATCCTTTTTCTTATTCCTTAGAATCGTTTTCAACTTTCGGGTTAATATTAAGTCACACAGAATTCTGGAGAATAACGCGCAATATTTTTTTTTTTAATAGTCACTTGCAAGTCCAACTGCAATCTGTGCAGACCAGATCTGCCTTTGCACAATACATTGGCAGATCAAGTTCTGTGCAGTTTGTCAGGAGCAACCAAACAAACAAACACTGACTCTGGTATGCAGTGTTATAGCAGATCAGGATCTTTATTGTTTGCAGTTTGATTTGACTTACAATGAGTACATACAGCATTTTCAACTGCAGTTTCACTTGAATAATTTATATAATTAAAAATTAAATATAATTTATATAATATAATTAAAAATTAAATCCAATTTTCTTGAAAAACTTCATTATCATTCAGTTTTTGATAATACTGGTTCCTAAATACTTCATACACTTTATTTTATCTCTACCCAACTGATCAGTCATATCAATTTAAGAGTGAGTGGAACTGCACTGAAACAAAATAATAGCTTCATATTTTTTTCCCCAAAACAATAAAGATAAAACAAACACATGTCAAAGATATTATATTTCATTAGTGAAGTTTAACGGAACTTTGTTGATCACAAGATCCATATCACATAATACAGGAAGTTAGGGTTCTGCATCACATGTAGCTCCTTTTATCTGGGTGTTATATTTATTTTCAAAACTGGTTAAAATAAAATAAATACATTTAAATGAATTTGACTACAGTAATAAAGATGAACTATCCAATAACAGCTTCGTTGATCAAAAAAAGTAAGAACACAAGAGAGGGTAGGTCTACATTATTTTCATTGTAGATTACTTTCATTGGATCACTTTCATTTGATCTTCAAATTTGTAAATCAAAGAAATCTTGAAATCAGCAAAATTGTATATACCCAAAGTGAAACCACAGTAACTACTACCACAACCAGATTTAAACTGGCTTGTTAGTATAAACAGTCAAATCCCATGCACAATGTAAATTCCATCTGAAAATCAGTTTTTTTAAAATTAATTTTTAGTAAGTATATCAAATCTATGTCTTCTCTTTCATCTTAATCATACTGATTTTACTATTTAAAACAATCTATATCACCTAATTAGCTGATTGTGCTTGTTTATGTTTTAAATGTGGATGTTCATGTAGCCACTGCTTGGAAGAAAGTCTGGCCTCAGTTTACCTATGTTTAATTAAGCAATAGTGGTAGTTACTATTATTGCCCACACATGACACCTGGCAAAATGATTTCTTGAATTTAATGACCGGTGGTGAATCTCCTCTTGAACTATTTTTTTGAAGGATTTTATTTTTAAAGAGAAGTTTTGGTAAGATTGGTAGATCATCAATATTTTACCTAGTTTATGTACTAAAAACTTCTGATATACAGAAGTAGGCTAAACAAATCACTGTTTTATTTTTCAGTTAACATTTTGCAGTTAGATTTCTTGAGCAGTACAGTAGGTATTGGTAGCATTTGTATCCATACAGTATGACCCCTCTATAACGCATTAGTTGGGAGATGTAGAACCCAACTGCTATGAACAGAACCATGTTATAAGCAACCATGTATGTTACCAGCAAATTTGCAGGGTTATAGGGGTGGGTGGGTAATTAAAGAGGGTGCAAAAACGTGTGCTTCACTGGCACATTTACCATTTTAAATCAATGTATATTAAATGAGAAAGACACCTGCAGTGATAACAGATTACATATATATTTCTTTATTCAGAGAACCACACATTGGTGCATACAGGTGTATAGTTTATATATACATATCTAATCTACAGAATGAATAGAGTATCAACACGGTGTATTCACCCATGCATCTGCATCATAAACATTGAATACACAATACAAATATTTCCATCAAAAATATCTGCACACACATGTAAAATATTCACTAACTTTGTCACAGATTGGTATGTTACTAAATACAATGGGGAAAAAAATTAGAAAATAGTATGTAACGAATGATTAAACAGTACGTCAAAGGTTAAATAGCGGTGACTGTATACATTTTTTTTTTGGAGGGTGTTCCTGTTAGATCTTTTGAGACCAGTTAGGGAGGCCCTCCTGCCCTACATGAAGATGATTGTGCTATATTGCATTTTTTTTTTATTATGGTACAATTTTGCTATCATTTTTTTTTCTTTTTTTTTCTTTGTTGTGTTCCTCCTGCTGTTTGTGAACCTAGTGAAACCAAAGTTAAAGTCATTACTATTTTCTTATTAATCTCAGGCTGCAATATAGGATTTTTCTTTTGTGCTGCTGTCTCTGTTAAGGCTGTTTGTGCCTAGGATTTTTCTTTTGTGCTGCTGTCTCTGTTAAGGCTGTTTGTGCCTTTATTTGATTTTGTTTTGGTGGGGAATTCTGAATGTTCTTTGGTTTGTAGAGCTGTGGCTGTTGTTGTTTTGAATGTTGCTTCACTTCATTTGTTGTTGATTCTCGTTGACAATCTTTAATATAGAGAGTTGTTGTTTTAGCTTTTGTTGCAGTTGTTGACTTGGTTGCTTTGTACTCTCTTGTACTTGTACTTGTACTTGTTGATTGTGCTGTCATTGTCGTTGTTGTTTTGTTTGTACTTGTTGTTTAGTCTGTTGTTGTTCTTGACATATTGTTTTTTTCTGAAGCTCTTAAATTTCCTGGACATTTGTGTGGAGTTTAAGACCGCATCTATTACAGTTCATGTGATATATATACAACCCATGTACTACGATTTTGCCAAAAACTCAAACAAACAATTAAAACACTTTCTTCACTTCTTTTAGATTTTGCTTTCTCTATTTCAACAACGATTGTAGATGGATGTTGCTGGGATCTTATCCAATCTAGCAGATATAACTGGAATTTTGGATTTATCCTCAAATCTTTTCTTTGCTATTTCTAAGGGTATCTCAAGTTTCTTAGTTATTTTGTGTGTTCCCATTTTTTTCCTCATGCATATTAGCGCTGTGAGTAGAAATCACCACAATTCACTGAATATGGTATAATTCCTTTGTCAGTATTTGTTGTTATTTGTTAGTCCAATATTATTCTTAGTATTCCATCAGTTCTTTGTTTTTAGTACATCAATTTATCAACAAGCCATTTTTTTAAGATATAAACCTCATATAAGCAGGAGCTCCAAAAAACACATCTGTTCTCTTCGGCAGCCCAAGTCTTATGTGCCTGCTTTTGATCGTCGTCTTTTTGTTTAAATTTCAAACTGCTAAATTTTCTTGTCCATGATTAGTAAAAATTTATTATTGTTTGAAATTTTCAGCTGCTTTTTGACTACAGCAATAAACAAGGAAGGGTTTTATTTGTAGGGAATGGATGACATTATTCACTGGTCAACTGATTGCATAAAACAACATCGACAAGCCACATGCACATGTTGGCAGCTTTCATTTGATGTTTTATAAATCGTTGACCCATAATTTGAACAAGTTTAGCCTGGCAATTGACTTTGATGATGAGCAATGTACTTAAATTGATTTATAATTTCAGGTGAGAATCTATTATCAGCTGCTGCATTGTTTGTTGCTTAGTTGTGAATGCAGTTTATAGAACATGTCAGATATTGTTTGAGAAATGATTGTAATGGGAATGCATTGTAGACAAACACAAAGTAGATTTGATGGCTTCATTGTTAGTGAACTAGTAATAAGAACATTAACTCTTATGAGCTGTCATCTTTCAACAATAAACAAAGATCAAAGTTCTCAAAAGGCCCAGATATGGGTTCAGATACTCATATTTCCGATGTTTATTTTGGCACAAAACTGTAAGAAATTTGTTAAATTAAACAATTTTGGGAGCCACACCACGATCGTCTCATATTTGAATCAATACATGATTTCCTCCCCAAAATGAAAATAAACTTTCTACACATTATTATTTGCACTTTTAAGAGAAATGTTTTTCTGTGTACCAGAATAATACAGAAAACCTACACACAGAAGAAGAGATGTAGTCATCGTGGGGTTATGCCACAGGGTGCACTGCGAAATGGACAGGCCTATGAAAGAGCCTTAAAGCCTCAGAAAAATTTGTGTGTAGCACATGGACATGTGGTACACATATATGGGAAATAGGGAACACAACTGAAATGGGTGACCCAGACTAAGAACTAACCAAAACCTAATATAAAACATTTTTTTTTCTTGTTCCCATTTTTTAAAACTCTAAATTAGAGGTTAATCTAAACTAAACACATTGCTCTTCAATTCCCTGAAGACAGAGTATGGTTGAATAACCAGACCCAAATGCTGAGATCTTTCATTCTGATCTGGTTTGTTGTGTCTATGATAGCAAGATCAGATTTAAAATCAGATTGTAAACCTCCATGCTTCCACTAATTCTTAGTTTCATACGGATCTATAGTATTTTTTATATGCTATACTCTGTTTTAGGAAGAATATAATGTCTGGGCTTTAACTTTCAAAATGTTCTAAAGCACTATAATCAGAATAAGACAAGTGCTCATGCTACATGAATGTCCTTGCAAAGTGACCTAAACAGAGAACTTTATGGAATGGATAGATAGACACACAATGATATTGTTTATTATTCCTTCCATATTTGTGGAGAGGAATACAAAATAATCAGGAAAGAAGACCAGTTCCTTTTTTTTTCATCAGTCTCATCCATTCCTCTTTTATACACTATAATTTTGGTTAATTCCATATACCAAGTACTTACTTGCGTACTGCTTGGAATGGGAAATTTCCATGCTGGCTTGGAGAGACATTACGAGGACTTTCATGTGGACTCTGACCTGCAAAAACATATTATTGACATGTACATTATTTTTATTTAGCTCAAATTTGAAAAAATGTATAAATCTAAACTCAAGGTCAAACATTGCAGCAATATATTTAATAAACAACTTCTACAACAATGATTTAAGCAATGTCTGTAATAATTAAAAATTAGGCAGTTGTTCAAGACTATTTCATATCTAATATTGAAGACCAGTAAGGTTGATGGAAAATTCATGTCATGCATGATGCTGAGGAACATTCTTTAATTAGTCACATCTGAGGTAGCTTTAATATATAGGTGACCCAGTTATTCCAGGTTTGACTGCAGTGTATATACTGAACTTAAAAAGAATATACATTATAAACCTAAACAAACACCCCACTCCATTCCACCCCACCCACAAAGTACTCCCTCATTATAATTTGGTTCCTGAGAGCTGTACACTTCACTGGGTACTGTGCAAAGAACATACACATCACAGGGTGATATATAGACACAGGCTGTACACTTCACTGGGTATTATGCAGACACAGGGCATACACATCACAGGGTGATATGTAGACACAGGCTGTACTCTTCACTGGGTACTGTGCAGACACAAGGCATACACATCACAGGATGATATGTAAACACAGGCTGTACTCTTCACTGGGTACTGTGCAGACACAGGGCATACACATCACAGGGTGATATGTAGACACAGGCTGTACTCTTCACTGGGTACTGTGCAGACACAGGGCATACACATCACAGGATGATAGTAGACACAGGCTGTACACTTCACTGGGTACTGTGCAGACATAGGCTCAGAATTGTCCAAAGTTGAGGTGTACAAGCCCATGTAGTTGTTCCAAATTTGAAAACCCTTATGTTTTATAACTCTGATTATACCAATGATATACATGTAAAACTTGGATATCTTTTAAATTGTTATTCTTCTACAAGCATGCCATATTTCAATTATATACCTTTACTCGATGTATATCTGAATTTGTGATTTTGAGTGTGAGTAAGAATCCTGCTGAAAGAGCTTTGAGAATATTGGGCCAGGTCTGGTAATACTCTAACTGGGAATCTGAGACTTTGTTTCTATTTATTAACCAATCAGAAATAACCTAGAGTCTAAGATTTTGTTTCTATTTCTCAATCAGAAACAAACTTCAAATGTAACTTAATCCATGGTGGGTCTAAGTAAACTTTCAATCACAAACTCCAACTAAAACCCTTTAATAATTTCCAGGCCAGACCTACTGTTAAAGCACTGTCCATCTGGTGTCAAAGCTGTTCCCTTGATATCATCGATGGAATTAACAGCTTCAACTCTTTTGACATGCTTGTACATTAAGCATCAGAAAATCTGGGTTTATTACACATGGGTAAAATCTGAAAATATCATGAACTTAAGAAAACATAAAACTTGGAGCCTGAGGCTGAGATAGGATTTCCAGAATAAAAATCAGAAATAATCTTTCAAACATAATTCATGGTTGGCTGAAACAAATCTCAAGATAGATAGTTTTATGATCTTCATGCCTGGTTCCTGAGAATCTCCAGTTATTAACACTGCAGTATCTCAGTTTTTATTATTTAACAAAAAACACTGTTAATTAATTTTTAAAAATGACACTGATTTTGTCAAAGTATGCTGAAATTCAAACTGCACATTAAAATGTGAAAGAAAAGCATTGTGAGAAGAATGTACTTCAACCCAAACAAAAACCAAAATTATTAGGATAAAAATCTTAGACAACAGTTTCAGTTCATATATTGATTTTCCATTGGCTATAAATAATAATAAATTGAAATTTCTACTTGAATCATTCTGTACTGTTTCAGAAGACAATTCTAGAAGTAACCATGGTAACAAATGCCTAACATTTAAGGTATGCTGTATCTCAGTTAATCATCAAACAGTAATGACAAACTAGTTAATGAATCTACACTGAGACTGTTCATGTTCTGGAACTTTCCAGTGAAAATACATGTTGAAAATAGAGAATGAAGGAATTTCATTATTCAATAATTAAGAATAAGAGATTAAAACTTTACCATAAATATTTTCCGAAGTTACTGTAGCACACCTCCTTATACACTGGAACCTGTCTTGAAAGACCACCCCTTTTGCCAAAAAATAATGGTCTCACAAGACAGTTGGTCGCTCATAACAGGTCACAGCACTATATAATCAATAAATCTGTATACAGAGAAGCTGGGTTTTCAAGACAGGTGGTCTCTCATAGCAGTGGTCTCTCAAAACAGGTTTTATTGTATTCTATTTCCATTTAAATACTGGCTATATCATGGTAATTTAAAGCAAAGTTAAAAAATGTAAAGATGAACAACTTTACAAAACTTCATGAAGACATTTATTTGTTAGACACGCAAGACAAAATTCCTTTAGATTTTTATGACATTATCTTCCAGGAAAACTAGGTCTCAGGGAAGGGGTCAGAATAATGAAGTTGGTTTCTAAGTGGGACTGCTCTTTTGAATGAAGCCTATGAGTCTGTGAATGTAAGCAGGACTTTTCATAATTATCAGAAGTGGTTGCTTAGGTCAGTGGTCCCCCAACCCCCCAGCCGTGGACCAGTACCAGTCTGTGGATCAAATGGTACTGGGCCGCCCAAGGAACATTAAATTATTTCCATTTTATTTAGTGTGGTATATTTATCTCTGGTTTTTGTGACTTTCCATGGATGAGAGCTTAACCGGGAGACGTCACCTAAAGCCGCACCAATACCTTGCATGAGCAAATTATCAGGGCAGATTTAGGTCTGGAGCTGAGCGGCTACAAGCAGAAGTAGCATTGTAGCTTTGGTGGAGATAAGGTGTGTATCTTCTCTCTGTTCACCGGACTTGTTTAACAGTGCTGGGTGTACGTGTATATTGTGCTTGCTCAAATTTAACCTACAAATTAGTAAAAATGGGTATGAAGCAGACGTCATTAGAAAGTTTCCTTGGGGAAAAAGAAAAGACCCAGTGTCTTCAACTTCAAAGAAACATAAAACTTTTAGCAGACAATAGCATATGTCCTACTTGAAATATGGATTTATCGGGACATGCGATTCCCACATACTAACCCCGCTCTGCATAGTTTGAGGCGACCAGATCTCTAATGAAACAATGAAACCTTCAAAACGTCCAGCACCAGGATTGAAAGACAAGCAGTTGGAGTATTTTGAAAGAACAAAAAAAAGGGAAACACGAAGGACAGAAAAAATTTATAAAGGCCACCACATCAATAAAGGAGAATGCACTGAGAGAATCATATTTGATGGCTAACCGTACTGCTAAGGCTAAAAAGCCATTCACTATCAGTAAAGAATTGATCTTGCCCGCCACTAAAGACATTTGCTGTGAACTTCTAGGAGAGGATCCTGTGGAAAAGATAGCATATGTGCCTTTGTCGGCTAGCACTGTGACTAGGCTAGCACTGTGACTAGGGGCACTGAAGAAATAGCGGAAGACATTGAGACACAGTTGTTGGAGAAGATTAATACATAATCGTGGTACACACTCCAGGTTGACTTATCTACAGATATCTATAACAATGCAATACTACTTGTTTATGTGCCATATATATCTCAGAAGGCTGTGCATGAGGATTTGTTATGTACACTGTCTTTGCCAACCAACACCACAGGAGCAGAACTGTTCAAGTAATTGGATAGCTATATATCAGGACAATTAATATGGTCCTTTTGTGATGGGAGCTGCTGCCATGACTGGATGACTGTCTGGTTTGGATTAAGGAAGTTGCACCTGAGAGTGAATCTAGCATTGTATCATTTAGAAGGGAATGCTGGCAAGCCGAAAAATGTAAATGTCACAGGAATTTAACAGCATACTGATTGATGTCCTTAAAGTTATTGACAACATCAAAGCACATGCCCTTAACTCATGCCTAATTCAGCAGCTTTATGAGGAGATGGCAGAGCACAGATGCCTTCTCTTATACACAGAAATAAGATGGTTATCCAGAGGAAAATCGCTAACCAGAATATTTGAATTAAGAGCACCCTTGCAAAGATTTCTCTCAAAAGAAGTCACCACTGGCAGCATATTTCAGTGACAAGGTATGGGTTGCAAAACTGGCTTACCTGTGTGACATATTCAGCCTGCTCAAAGAACTCAACCTGTCCCTTCATGAGAAAACTGTTTTCCAGTTGGCAGACAAAGTATCTTCATTGAAAGCCAAACTGGAGTTGTGGGGACGGCGCCTGAACAGAGGCATTTTGGACATGTCTCAAATATTAGCAAGGATCTTAGGCGAGACTGAGCCTGAGCATTCATTCTCCCAGTTGGTGCACGATCATTGCTTTAAAAAAAAGATTTCCAGGGATACTTCCCAACCACAAAACTGAAGATTGCAAATGACGGAAGCCTTAAAACTATGTTGAGAAAACAACTCTGCGTGTTCTAGATTGAAGTCATGGCGGAATACCCTGAGCTTGCCACCACATCACTTAAATCCCTATTGTCATTTCCGACATCCTATCTATGTGAAGACATCCTATCTATGTGAAGCGGGGTTTTCTGCAGTACAGCGGGGTTTTCTGCAGTACAGCAACCAAAACAAAACAAAGGAATAAACTGGACATAAGCAACACACTTCGGGTGCCATTGTCTCCTATTACCCCCAGATGGAACCGTCTGGTTGCAAATAAACAAAGTCATGGTTGTCATTAATTTTGCATTCTAGTGAGTTAAAATGTCAAATCACTATATATTAATTTTTTAGTGTAACTGTATTTTATTTTGAAGGCATGTTTAAATACAATTAAATTAAAATTATTAAATCAAAACAATTTAAAATATAAACAACCAAGGTCCCCCCCCTTCAGCGGCCATGGCCAAATTATCAAACGTGGGTCCGCGGCAACAAAAAGGTTGGGGACCACTGGCTTAGGTTATGCAGGTGGGCATCCAATCACATTCAAACAGAATTACTTCCTGAAATGTCCTACTACTGATGAAACAACAGACTACATGTGATTTGCAACAGACTGCAAAACAAGTAGCAAACACCTTCCACACACTATTTGGGAAAGCCATTATGCAACCTTCATTTTACCTATACACCTCCCAGACAGTGTTTTGTTTTAGTCTTAAAAAGTGGTTTGAGATCTCAAAGGTGATCAATGCACACAACCCTCTAAAAATAGTTTAAGTTTCTGTCTTCACATCCATTGAATTGTGGAACAGTCACTTTAAGCTGCCCTCTTAATAGTTCAGCTGGGGTGATGCTAAAAAGTAATAAATGTACAAATATTAAGCAACTGATGTAACTGTTGTTTAAACATTCCCAAAAGTATTAAGTTTTTCTCTTCATATAAAATAATCTTTCTACATCTAATCTGCTGAGAGAATGTCAAACATGCATTGGGGCACTAGTTAGAATGTTTAAGGATGATACCACTAGTTACTTTTGGGACTGAGATCTGTACTCATGCTTATCCTGATGTGCTACTCTCTTGATTGATATGGTAGAATGAAAAATGTTACAGTGTCTGTAGGCAGTCTGAATAGTTATAGACACCTTGCTTTACCAAGTTAATTTACTACCAACTGCAAGCTCTAAAATTTAGTTTTGCTGGACTGCCTCACCATTGATGACCCATCCTTCTCTGAATCACAGCTGTTTTATTTTGCATTGTGATGGAATTGCACAAACACATTTCAACAAACAAAATAATACATGAACTAAACTCCAATTTCAAAGAAACTTTGCTTCTGATCATGACCTAGCCAATAATCTTTAATAAAGATGGATTAAGGAATATCATATCTGGGCTAAAAAAGCATACATGTGAACCTCACAAATTGGAGTGTTGCTCCTGAGCTGAGGGACATCTGTCAATCCCATCACTCAGTTAAATTTCCTGCATATACAAAATCATTATTCAAAAATAAATCTTTCATATTTTTATGCTTAGATTCCAGTGTGGCCTATTCATGGTAATATGGTATATAATCACTTGACTGAACTGGCTTAAACTGTGGAAGATAATTCATTTGCTTTTCTCAAGGTACATAAAAGAACACTGTGATTCTGTTTGGCAGGGTCAGTTGGCTTAAGTGTTTTCAATTTGGATCATCATTATTACACCATGTGAGTAGAGATAATTCCAAATGGCTTAAAGATGTTAACTGATTTGATTGGGTAACTAAAGAGTTGTACAAGCAAAAAGCAATTAGCATTACTTTGATTTTTTCTATGCAAGGAATGTTCTATTTGTGCTTACAGGTTGAGATGCACAAGTTGTGATGTACAGGTTGAGATGTACAGGTTGAGATGCACAGGTTGATATGAATTAGAGTTCAAACTATGTATGATCAAAAGTAACATGGACAGGACTGACAATGTTAATTGATTATGGTTGGATTATTCAAGAGCTCAAGAGCCATAAAACAGGGTTAGTGTGACTTAAAGTTTGTCAAGATGCCTTATCTCCCAATGCCTAAACACCAAAATCTAAGCATGCATGCCAAGTTTTCTGAAAACAAATCTGGGAGATGATTTGTGTTCAAAATCAGGGAGACTGGGTACAAATCAGTAGATTAGCATAACTATTTTTCTCATAAGTTTAAGCATAAAAGTGCAGATTGTACCACAACTAAATCAAATAACTATACTCAGTAATGAATAATAGCCATGAAAGTAGTTGTACGAATATGCATCAATTTTTATGTTTGGTGATTTGCCTCCGGTGGAGTGCACTACTTACTGTACAACAGCAAAGGCCAATGATATTCTGATTGTGATGGCTCTCCTTCCACTGCCAAATTACTCCAAATGAGCAAAAGTAATTCAAAATATAATTCTCAGTGGGGACAAATTATATCAGAGATTTATTTCTCAAAATGACGAAAAAAAAGTAGAAAACATTCTGATTGTAATAACTTGATAGTCTGGTTCCCTGACCTTTCTCTACTCTGTTACTCTTTGTCATGCAGCAGAAATAAGGAAACCAGACTAATAACAGATTATAATAGTCTGAACAGTGTGTTGAATATTGCTTTAGCTGGAAATACATATGCTTGACATGTTGTTTTTTTTATTTCCAGAAGACTCCTAGACAATTTGGGAGACTTTGCATGTATGCCTAAATGACAGAACTATTACATGAAATTCCATAATGGATGGAAATGGGAATTCAGGGCTTGGAATTAAATTTCAAGGGACATAATTATGCCTTCTACTCTACCTGCAAAGCTAATTTTAAAATCTGTTACAGTGGCAAGAAGGACATCATGTATAATATTATGCAGAAACCCAATCTCATAAAAGCATTGACAGCAACAACAAAATATGTCACCATTGAAACCATATTTACAAAATCTGCATCAAAATGTGGATACAGTTACCAAAATACAATTTGAAATTTCTAGGGCCTGGCATAAAAAAAAAGTTGGTATCAAAACTAAGTAGCTGTCAGAACAGTTCGAACATGGCAGCAGAAAATGGTTGCAAATTATCTCTCAACTTTAACAAAGTGAATTACATAATAAAAACATCTGCCTGAAGTTGTGATGCACAATGATGCTGAAGTCCTTAAGTTGTTGTATCTGAGGAATAAAAAAATGTAGTCTAAATAGTTTTGTGATGTTTTGGGGGGACAGAAAGAAAATGTATTTATCTTCATTGGTGTTGGTTTTATTGCACTGGTACACAAGTCAGTTAATTAGTGCCTTACCAATATAAATGACTTGCCCAAGGACACACTACGATGCATCTTTCAGTCAGGTCTGTTGAATAACATACATAATCACTTAATAAGTTGAGTCCACCTGGAAACTGCATAGACCCAAATCTGCCACATAATGTGCTGGCAAATCTGGGTTTGCACAGTTTGTTAGAAATAATCAGTAAAACAAACATAGACCCTGATCTGCAGGTACATCATGCTATGCCAGATCAGGATCTTTGTTGTTTTCAGTTTAACTAAACTTATAAGTGAGTATATAAAGTACATTAAAATCTGTGTTAGCATTAGCTGACCCTTAAAATATGCACAAAAGTACATGAAGCTGAACCTACCATATCCCTTTTTCTGCATAGCCCCAGTTGTAAAATTATTAATTAAAAGAAAAAAAAAGAACTCAATAGGCTGATACTACTACACACATAGTTCTCTTCTTTATGCATGAAAACATGTATATTGTGGCTTAAAATAGCACAAAGCATATTGTTTATGCAGTCAATTACCACACAGTTTGGCCAGAATGGCTGAGTGGTCTAAAGGCTCACCACCTCTGTCTGCTGGGTTCCAGTCTCAGATTTGGCCAATGTGGATATGTGAGAAGGCTTGCCAGTAACTTCTCATGGGTCATTGGTTCTTTTCTTTGGGGAAGGGGGGGCCCAGATTCTTCCTCCACTATTAATACTGGCCACAATGTATAGTCTATCTTGTACTGAAAAAATGCGTTACATAACTACCACACAGTACTTGTATCCTTGGTATGCAAAGAAAACAATTTATATAAGAAAAGAATAACATTTCTAAGACATTTCATTAAGAAGTAAATGTGTATGTGAACTATATATTATCCAGTGAAACAGTTAACAATGCATATACAAAGTTCAAGCTTGTACCCAAAAAGGATACTTGTCTATAGCACAAACCCCACAATTTTGTTGTCCTTTGAATGTCAATTATAGTCAGGTTTCACTGTAACCTATTTCAGAAGCATCAAAAAAGGTTGTAATTTTCATTAGGTTTGACATATCTATAGATACATTATTTATCCTATTCAACTTACCAAGCCAGAATACACTTTTTGCTCTAACTCGCTGTTTTGATCTACCTCGAGTTCTAATTATACAATCATCACGACTTATAAGATTCTCCATAGAGCATGTCACTCTCATTGCATTTGACAAATGTGGTCCAAAATACAATAGCATGTCATCAGCCATGACTCCTCCTTTCTTGTCAAAGATTATTTTTCATGTGTTGAAATTGATACAATCATGTCTTTACTATCAAGGTTGGTTTGATGAGTTTGGTAGAAATATTCCTGACAGACAAGCCATTGTTAACATGATGAAAGTGTTTTTAGCTCTCAACAGCTTGCAAATGTTATGAAGTTCTGAATCATTTTACAGCTTCAATTCCCAGAAATAATACTTATGATTATAAATTCAGTAATCACATATTGATTCTTTTCACTGTTTTATCCAGTATTTTGTTATTCTTACCATGTGTTGTTATATTAATATTTGTGAATTCCACTCTGAATCACATCTTATCTTCAACTGAACTTACTTATGACTGCTCATTACATGACACTTTCTGGCTATATGACCTGATACGTGATAGTGATATAATTTCGTCTGCTAGTGCCATCAGAACTGTAATACAGTTTCAACAGAGAATGTGTTAGATCAGGCAAGTTCAGATAACTTCAGTCACTCAGACACTACAATGCCACAATGTAATCCAAATGAATATTTATAAGCAGTCCTTATAAAACTTGTTTTGTCCTCTAGGCATCAGGAAATGCATCACACAATATACAATTTACCCATTATGAACAGACATCCATGTTGCCTGTATATCACACAAAGTTTATAAGTTGGTATTATTAACATATGAAGATGAGGCCAAGTGGTAATTTTTTGAAGATGACATCAGTGTAAAATAATGTTACTATTAAATGTGTTAATATTTGTGGTCATTAGGTACACACTTTTAAATCCATTTCAATGAATACAGCTGAGAATGTTGCATAAAGGTGATAACAGTTAAAGCAACAGTATGAAATTTCAAATACCAGGAAAATGAATTAGCTACATATTCATCCAATGATGAAAGGAACATTTAGCAGAAAATCTTTGAAAAGATTAAAATCTTTAAATATACAATATTATACCTGGGACAACTGTTATCCCAGCATTCTACAACATTTTACTGAGGAATGGATAACAGCATTCTAACTGTTTTATCACTGTCATTTTAATTGGGTGAAATTTTCATACCATCACTGCCAAAAATAACCTAACCAAGCTCAAGTAAAGAAATGTATGGTCCAGTTCACAAATACTCCCTGTCTGCAGTGTCAGAATTATTTTCCTTAACTGTGGAACAAGAACAATATATTTCCTTTTAGTACTTATTAAATTTCTCCTAAATTCATGTGACCACAGCAAGAAATAATTTTTCCTTCCACTAAAACAGACAAAATTAGTCTTATAGAAACCCACATATGCAGCTTAATTGTCCTGGATTACAATGAAACTTCCATGGCTCTAAGCAACACAATTAATTCATCACTAATAAGGTGAATATGTAGGACAGTGGTGTACATATTGACAGGAAGAAGCTAAAAAAAATGAATGATGAGAAGACAGGCAGACACACTCTGGTTGATGACACTATAGTTTCAATACTCAATTCATAAAAAAGTTCAGACATATAAAACAATGTTAGATTTAGACAGGGTTGGGAACTCTATATTCAGCATATACATGTTATAAATGCCAAACTGTTGTTTACAATTCAGCTCTAAAAAACAAGATGCCATATCCATGCCCTCTATAAAGTTTAATTCTGCTGATTCAATGAAAAATACAAGGAAAGATGGCCATTTTAAGCAAAACATTACTCTCTTTGGATATGTAGAAAGACAACTGCTCCTGGAAAGAGATAACCAAATTCTTATTTCTTGTGTAAACTACATTTTATTATTAGTTGGCAGTGATTTGCAAAGGAAGTAGTCTTCTAATCCAATAAAATCTAATAATACTGTTAATACTGTTAAAAATTTTTAAAAAAAAGCTGTCAGACCTTTTCAAAGGCTTTAAATTCTGTCTTCATGCACTACCTACAATGAAGGTAGAAGTCCAAATTGTGAATGCACACTCAGGAAGTTGCCTACATACATTTATTTTAGCTTATTAGTACTTCCAGTCCTTAAGCCAAAAAGTAGTTAAAGTCATACTTTCTGTTATTGTACCAATAAATATTTACTGATACTTAATACCCCATAAAATAACAATAACATTAGAGTGACATGGTTTTACACACAAACATACACACACACACACACACACAGAGCAATAAATTAGTCACTTATACTTAATACCCCATACAATAGCAATAACATTAGACACACACACACACACACACACACACACAGCAATAAATTAGTCACTTAAACTTAATACCACTCCAATAACAATACAATAATAACATTAGAGCAATATGGTTACACACACACACACACACACACACACACACACACACAGAGAAAGAATCTGATTTAAGGAATCTATGTTTTCCCTTGCCACCACATCCCCACAGTTAATGTATAAAAAACACTCATCAATATGAACCAACCACGAGCATGAGCAGCAATATAAAAGCTTAAAATCCATGAGAATTTATTCTCCTGTTAATATATATTCTAAACTGGCATCTGGGTGCAACAAATTATAACCGAAAAACTGTATCACAGTCTCTTTTACCCAATGGCTCCATTCAAAGAATTGATCCAAGAAGCAGGTGAGGTATACTTTGGAATTTGATTACATTTACCACATATGCATTGAATAAGACCCTACTTAAATACTACTACTACTACTATTAATAATTATAATGTCCTACCTTTTGCACCTAGCGCCCCACTCTGGGACATAACTCTGGTACAATATTCATAGTGGAGAAGAATGGAACATTGCATTTTTTCATCTTTTAAGCATGTTAAATGACAGCTTATTTAAACATAATAAAAAAAATTAAGCAAAAGGTGTACTGATTGGCATCAAGGACATAACCCTGGGAAAAAGAAGCATCAACAGTGTTCTACTTGAAGGTATACAAGGCCAAAACTGTTGACTTCTATATGTATCAAATCTCATTATAATAAGTGTGATATATTAAGATATGTATACTATACAAAACCATCAGGTCTATTGGGACTATCAAGTTTTTTAAAATATGTGTTGAGGCAGTACAAAGCAACAAAGAAAAGAGTGAAGCCAACAAGCTTTGTAAAATTTAACAATAATTTATTTCCCTAGAAAAAAAAATCGTAAAAATATGAAAAAGGTCTTATGGTTTGTGAATCTAATCCAAAATTAATTCAAGAATTTAAAATCAAAAATTAATCCAAGAATTTAAAAATATAAGTTCTATCACTAAAAAGTTCCAAATGAATCCAAGTTTGAATCCCGATGAAGATTCCAGATAGAAGGTGATGTTTTCCATATCCTGTTTTGTGCTGTTGTGTCAACACTTCCTTGTTTAATTTTATGAATAAAAAAAAATATTCCAGCTTTAGAATTCCAAATATTTTCCAATAAATGTCTTTGTCCAAGAATTTTGATGAAGACTAGATATTTCCAGGAAAAATAATTTTAAATAAAAATTTCAATTCAACTGGTCACAACAAAAAATACCTCTGAGCTTCAGAGGTATCAATTTACACTGAATTCAATCACTAAAAGCATTAGTTTTAAATGCAGTTTTAGATCATGTGATGGGGTCACATGGTTACTTAATTCAAATGGCACAATAAGACCATAAGTTGACTGACACATACACCATGGATGAATTTGATTCTACCTAATGAATCTTACTCTAAGATTCAATAATAATATTTAAAAAATTTGCTGTTTACAGTAGAGCAGACAGGCAAACCAAATATGACCTTGATTATGACCAATGATTTTCACTGTGTTTACAAATTTTGAATCAAGGTCAGGAACTAGGTCAGCTAAAAATACAATGTAGCAACACTTTTTTACTAGAACTTTACTGAAATTTAAAAAAAAGTCAAATCCAGTGAATAAAGTTATCATTACAATAACATGTAGCAAAATTAAAATAAAAAAGAATTTGAAACTAACTTAAGCAAATAAATTACATACAATTAACATAAATATTGATGAAATTGAGAAAATGAAAATATAAGACTGTTTCACCTGGTTTTATTGTTATACACTGATATGACTTTGGTCACTGGATGCATAGTATTATCATGTTATATCTGGAACTGCACTATAATGAGGGATGTAATAATAGGTGGAAGCTTATTTGTTTTGCACATTCAATAATATCCTGCACAAAATGTACTGCAATATTCTGTAATGCATCAAAACATATATCACATTACAGAAGCATTGATGCAACCCAATTTAAATATGCAGTAATCTATACATCGTAAATTGAACTTTCTCACCATCAGTTTTATTGATCTTTCTGGTCATTCAATCATTTTAAATTGTGCCTCAATTTAGTTAAGGTGAAAACTTGATTTTATTGAAGTGAAAAATATGCTGTAATATACTGCAATAATGAATGAAATAATACAAATAATTTTGAAAACAGAACAAGAGTCCCTCAGAGCGACTGATGCTGTACTGAACTATAAAACTTGAAACTAAGTAAAAATTTAAAAGAAACTTGCAGTATAATTGAGAATAAAATCCCAAATATCATTTAAGTTATATCACTATTACGAATTAAATCCCAAATAATCCTTAAAGTTCCATCACAAGTAACAAGGTACTGTATGTTCCAACTGAATTCCAGTATGGAATGTGCTGGTGTGCCAATAGTCTTGATGTATCACAGTGATATAATCCAGAATGTCCAAAATGTTTCAGTCCAAAGTCAATAAGCACTTTGTAATTACAATGAATAAATGAAATGAATAAATCCTCTAAAACTTTAACTTAATACAACTAAAAGACTGATTCCACCAGACTGATGTTAAATTATGAATGAAATAATTTTGTTTACTTCAAACTTGTATAAAAAACTAATGACATAAAAGAATTACCAAGATGTGGATCATTTTCCCATGAAAATTTCTAAACAAGTTGTCTTCTAGAATATTCGTAGGCTGGACAATGAGCTCAAATATCAGTAAAGACAAGACACGAAGCAGGTATATCTTCAAGATTAGCTTCTAAGGTCAAAAGTCCATGTCAAGTCATTTAAATTACCTTTAAGTACAATCTATAGCCATGGAAGAAGTTAGCTAAGTTACATGCTACTTACAAATAACTCATACAATCTACAATCATGGACAAACAATACAGATAGACATAACTGGCCAAAAAGGACTCCCAGGAATTCAAGACAAGACCATCTTCAAATTAGTGGCAGTCATACTGGATGTAACTTTGGCAGCATTTTCACTTAGGTCAAGCTGGGTACCATTAGAAGATTTATGGTGAAAACCTCAAGCTGATGTGACAATCCAATGAAGATAATTTGTGACAACATTTTCAGGTCAATATGACTTTGCATTTTTTAAGAATAGCATAAGATGGCTGCCATAAGGGCCACCATGGATGCTTCATCAGCACCATTTTCATTCAGTACCAACTAGACATCATAGGAAGTAGTCATCTGGTGAAAACCAAGTAATGACCTGACTTTCCATCCAGGAGTAGCAATAAAATTTTCAGTTGCATATTAGATAACTTATCACTGTGTCTAGTTTGTTTTCTATAAAACTGTGCCAATGAAAAGTTTTCCAGTGAAAATCCCAATCTGATATGACTTTCTGTTCAGTAGGAGTAGCAGAAACAAGTTTTTTTAAGTTGGCTGCTATGGTGGCCCTAATGGATGTCCAAGTGGCATAATTTTCATGCAGGACAAACTAGACTTAATAAGAAATCTTTTAATGAAAAAATCATGCTGATATGACCATTAATTCAGGTGGATTAGCAATAACAATATTTTCAAGATATTGTATATTTGGGAGGCACCATTTTCATTTAAGCCCAACTAGACATCATAAAATATCTTCTGGTGAAAACCCCATGCCACTACAACTTTCCATTTTCTGTAATTTTCCTGATGGCTTCCAAGGTGGACACATTGGATGTCAGATTGACACCATTTCATTTAGAATCAATTAGACATAATATAAATATCATTTAGTGCGAACTCTATGTTTAAATGAACATCCATTCAGGAAGACAGTCACTGTTTTTGTCACAGTAGATGTTAAAGTGAAACCATTTTCATTTAGGACCAGCTAGATATTTTAAGAATGAAGCAATAACAATATTTTCAAGATGGTTGCTATTGCTGAAATATTGGATGTATCATCAGCACCATTTTCATTTTGCAGCAATATGACATCATAAAAAGTCTAGTGAAACACCAGATGGATATGACCACCCACTCAGGAGTAGTAGTGATAACAATTCAAGATGGCTGCAGTGGTGGTCATATTGGATGTCTTAGCTATGTCATTAGAACTAGTCATAACAAACTGATGTTAATGAATGATGGAAAACAGTCCATCCTGCAAGCTCTCTAGGTGCAAGACCACTAGTTATAAAAATGATGGCATGCAAACTCTAATAATAAAAATGAAGCAAAAGGTCATTAGATTCTAATTATCATTGTTTGTACTTGCTTTGGACAAACTTCCAACATAAAAGTAGCATTATATAATCTGCATATATTTACTGCAATAGTCTCATTAATCATCCTAACTGTTTTGCTCTGACTCTGGTAATGCTGACAACAATACATAAATTTTGAAAGGATGTATACACAGGGGCTATATGTTATTGTCTTTGTTAATTTTATAATGACTCATTTAACTAAAATAGTATCCTCAGGGGACTAAGCTGAATGTATTTTTTTCTCACTCAAGGTTAATGGAAGCGCTAAGGAAGCACAAAGGAAACCAATGAAGTTTTCAACCTTCAAATATATTCATTCTAATTAAAATCAAATCTTCACTGTGCTACATGTAAAGTGGAGATTTCATTTTAATCAGTCTACAAATACATGGCTCCTTCAAGAAGGAAATAACAGCATGACAGACAGTAGTTCATTAAATATGCCACATCACAACCAGGGATAAATTAGTAAACTGATTAATAAAAAATAACTTTTTAATCACCTCCTATATGAATTGCTACTCTGTTTATATAAAATAATTAATAATAATAATAATAATAATAATAATAATAATAATAATAATAATAATAATAATAATAATAACAACAACAACAACATTATTTAGAAAAGGTAACTCCATTAGTTTCAATTAGTTGTTTACAGGAACTTATCTACTTTGAGGCCATCTGTACTGTATGATATACCAGTATACAGCATATACAACAAAACCTGATAAATCTGGCTTGCCTCTTAAACTGAGTTATTCTGAAAATCAAAGTTCCAAGCACAGAACATGCACATAAGTAACCACAGCACATACATATATAAAATATCATACTGTACTGAAAACTCCTTTGCAAGCAGACCTTTATGCATGGAGAGATATGATAAGGTCATGAACAAGTTTCTACTGGAGAAAAAAATGAAGTCATACAGGACTCATGGCATTAATTCAGTTCCCATAGTAAACCTATGCAAACACCATAATATTAAAGATTCAATAACTTAAAATTTCTAAGTGCTCATATCAAACCTGTATTTATCAGAATAGATGAATCCTGGATTACAGGGTCTGTGAAGCGAAAAGGATATGAGCAGTGGCATTTTCTGGACCTGCACTGAACCATTCAAGCACAAGTAATGCATTTTGTAAATCATAGAGTGACTTTCAATGGGATGTTGAAACACATTCAGATATATCAACTGATGAAGTGGGAGGGGGAATAGGGTGTAGATTTGACTATGTTTGGTGGAGTATTTTGCACTTTTGTTCATATCTAAACAATACATATATAAAATTTACCATCTTAAGTAATTATAGTAAGCAATATGATATTTCCTAGTTGTGTTTTGAAACATAATGCATCTGATATAATCACTTAGGTCTCTTCCTTTCCTCTACACAGAATCTGACATCTGTGGAGGTTTCATCTATACTAATAAATATTGATTTGATGATGGGCACTCAGAAATATAAAATTATTGAATTTTTAATATCATGGTGTTTGCATAGGTTTACTGAACTGAATTAGTACCATTAAGTACTATACAGACTCTCTTAGCTATGATAATGCACACTACCACAGACTTCCCAATCAATCAAATGGTGTTGTTCCAACTATAGTCCGAATATACATCCCTTAAAATACATCCCGTTGGTTTCTACCCCCCCCTACTGATTTCAATAATGGAAACATTTAATTTGATAAAAGGTGCAAGGAACATAGTCAATTCATTCATTGATTTATATTTTCTAACTGAATATGAGAAGAATTGCCATAACACTGTCATCACCTGCTCGTTTCATGCTTAATGGAAGTTTTCAATGTAATAGACTGACATGCTTGAGAACCATTTCCAGTTTCTGGACCAGTCCATTTTCAGCAACGGGTGGTATGCACGACTAAATATGCACATACATATGTCATCTACTTCTGATATTTACAGTGTCGAATCAAGCAAAGGAAAAGAATGACAAAAAATTTGCCTTTCATGTGGATTTAACAAGCGGTTTCATTAATAGTTTCATTAATATATTCACGTGTGCAAAGGAATATAATTCCAAAGTCAATGTTATTGCAATTCATGGAATTATCTGGCAGTTACTGAATAGGATCAATTATGTCGGATGGAAATAAACTACCCTGTAGTGTATAGAATATGGCGACGAAAGTCCGTTTAGCATGAAAGGTTCAAGGGGATACAAGTACTAGTGCCATTCTGGTGACAGTCAGGTTAGAAATTATAAATCAATGATTAAATTGACTTAGTTCTGTGCACTTTTTATCACATTAAACTTTTTAGTTATTAAAATCGGTGGGGGGATGTATTTTTGGACTAGAGTACAGGGGATATCCAAGCTCATCCTGTGAACATCCAATTTTCTGCTTAAAGTAATTACCACATTTACCCATACATAATACAAACCCAAACAACACAGACCCAGATCAGCACAACAATTTTTTCTACAAGTTATTTCATGCAAAAAATTTTACACCTTGCTTGTGTATTGAATGACTGCAGATATGGCTCAATTAGGTTTGCAATACAGGGTCAATTATTGTACATTTTCCTTATTTTTTTATTGGTGATAAGATAACTAATATAATCTAGCTCAACATTATTATCTTGTTAAAAATTATCTGCCCTTCCTCAATTTCCATTCCTAATTACAAGCAGATATGTGGAATATTGCAGCCTTATCACCTGGTGAAGCTGGCAGGTAGTGAACTTCAGACACTTGGTTGACCAATCTAATGTTCTACCAACAAAGCTATCTCAGCTCCCAATCACTCATTGTATCTGCACAAGTTTTGTAAAAAAATATTGATAATACCTATTAAATTTAACTTCCTTTAATTTGATTTTAAAATTAATTTCCCTAACTTTTTTGCTATTAATCTTGAGAAATACAAGACTCCTCATATCTTTCAGTGTTATTCTAAAGATAATACTTTATAATGACTAATATTACTCCTTGAAATACAAATACAAAATTGATGCACTGCCATATGCACAATAGTTTGGTAATATAAATCTGCACCAATATGTCATAATAAATCATACAAAATATTATGGGTGAAATATATATTATGCTGACCGATATTGGCAGATACTAACACTATCTTGGTATATTGTACAGTAACAAATTCTCTGTATCTAGCTAGCTTTATGGGTTCCATAAGGTTTACATGTTTGCATCATTGCACAACATCATCCTAATAATAATATCTGGCTTGTCACAGGCCAATGAAGCATGTACAGTCTACCATTCCTTTATAATATTTCTTACATTATTCTTTCATTTAAAAAGCATTTTTTGATTACCTTTACTCTTCATATTTTTTCGTCAGTATCTTCCAGGTGTGATGACACTTAATATCATTTTTCATCTCACCAAGAATTAAATTTGTCTGGAATTAACTGCTTCAAAACTATCATTTTGTTTACATAATGTAAAATTGTACCATCAGGTTTTATTCCTTAAATTAAGTTAAATCCTTTAACTCATTTCAATAATAAAAGATGAATTCCAAACATCTTAAATTCAAAATCTCAACAACACTTGAAATGTGCTCAAGGAACACAAAAGCCCTACATAAAGAGCTTAACCTAAATGCAAAACCTATTATAACCAAGATGGATGGAGAGGTGAAATAATGAAAAGATAGATTCTTAAAGTTCATGTGACCATGCTGATTCAAAATTTTTACATAAAGCAACTTCTCTACCAAATCAGAACAGGGTGAAGTTGTTTCAAAACAGGAAGAAGTGCATGCAGAGTTGTAAAATCTTTCAATGTTAAAAATAGTCACATGTTTCTTTGTTTATTGGCTTTAACAGCACTTTAAACATGTTATTGGCTATATCATGCTGAAGTTAATGGAGTTAACCCTTTACCTCATAGTGTATGGCTTTTTAGCCCATCAATACACATGTAGCAAAGTTACCCAGTGCAGTGCCCTCTAAACAGAACACCTGTTACCTAGTCTACTCTATACTCATACTTATAAGCTGGTTAAGCAGTGAAGTATATGTTACCTTTGTTTAATATTGATTTTAACAATTTTACAACAATTTTACATTTTTGGTACACATATTATATACAGAAAGATTAAGAGTAAAATCTGATTGTTACAGCTGTGTAATTATTTTTCACAGAAGAAAGTTTTTATGTTCTTTGAAATCTTGAGAGAACTTGTTCCCTGTCAAGTCAATGAAGATGCGTGACCAACCTTAGCTACCATTTCTCATAGTTGAAATTTACAGTTTTTTTTTTATGTGTCTACATCACTAAATCAGCTGAATTTGATAATTTATGAAAACTAATGGCTTCCTACATCAGTATCAGAGCCTTTACCTAAGTTGTTGAAGCTTTCATAGTTGTGATTCTAATGGTGAAAACTATTAAAGTACTGAACAAAATCCACAACCTGTTTTGGAGAGTGGATAATAGACCCAGTTACTTTAAAAAGCAGATTTGGACCAGAGCATAAACAGTGACCACATGATTGACAAAATGGTCATTCACAGTAATGAATGTAGAATCTAATAGGGCATTTTCCCCTAAGGTGGCACTATGAAAACTCTTACAAAATGGCTGATGTTTACAGCAGGTGTCAAAAGGTGTCTATGCAAATGGAGTAGACTGTCCAAAGGAGCTTGTATGAGGTAAAGGGTTAAATGCCTTGTTCAAGGGTTCAATGAAGCAGCTGGTCTGAGCTGGAATGAGTGGGTATCAAATGTTCAACTTTTGGATTACAAATCCAACACCTTACCAACTGAGCTATCCTAGCCATGTTATTAAACCTTCAACCAAAAAAATATATAAATAAAATGAACTGTGAAATTTACAAAAATATTTTCTAAGATTGCACACAAATTTAACAAGCTTGTTTCTGCAACCTACAATAAACTCAACAAGGTGTCTGATGCATTATTGGCCAAAAATAATTTTCAAGAATCCTAGATATGACCATTTCTTCTTCATAACTGCAAAGTGTAATGCTGAAACTATCTCCATATTCTTGGATTACCAATGTTGACATGAGTATTCATTAAGCCTTTAGCTACTATAGCTGTTGTACAGTTTCACTACAGCCTAGTTTTATGATGTCAGCTACTGAGGCTAGTTGCCAGGCTGAACACTCATAGCTGATTATTCATTAAATAGCAGTAAAAGAATCCTAGATTTATTTTCATTATTTTATTATTGATTGCTTGATTTTAATAAAAAGAGGAACAACTTACCTTGAATAGACTGTTATATATTTCCACCTCACATATCTATACCCGCTTATAAGTTGAGTCAAAATACAAACTGCACCAACCCAAATCTGCTAACAAATAATATGCCAGCAGATCTTAGTCTGGGCAAAATTGTTCAGACTAATTAGTAGAACAATATATACAGACCCCGATCTGCAGCCACATTATACTATGGCAGATCAGGATCTTTGTTGTTTTCAGTTTTACTCAACTCATAAGAGAGTACACATGGCATCATGTACAAGAAATTTTCAAGTAGCATAAATTGCCTTGAATGCCACAACAAAATTCCAATAACTGCATATTTACATATAAAATATGAATGAAATCCACATTAACAAATTACACATTTGAGAGTAGTACCCCTCAAAACATTCACTGTGCACACATTAATGATCCTGGCACTGATTACATCCAATGAAAACTTTGTCTTCCTCCTTTCCTTCAACACACTGCATCTCCCATTATTCTGCAACCACCCTCATCCGTGCCCACCTAGACCCATGTCAACATTAGTGTATGGAATGCCAGAGCTGTCTTAAGATGATAATTTGTATTACATGATATGCAAACCTCTTTATATGATATGCTTTCATACTTATATGATGTGCAAACTTCTTTATATGCAGTGCTTTTTGTCCTTTTATGACAGTAAACTTCTTTATATGATGTACTTTTGTCCTTAAATGATGTAGAATCCTCTTTATATGCAGTACTTTTGTCTTTATATGATGTGCAAACTTCTTTATATGCAGTACTTTTGTCTTTATATGATGTGCAAACTTCTTTATATGCAGCGCTTTCATCTTTATACAATATGCAGACTTCTTTATATGCTGTGCTTTCATCCTTATATGAGGCACAAACTTCTTTATAATGAGAAGCAAAAGTGGAACTTTCCCAGGTGCACAGAGTGGCCTAACAGTCCTTTGATGAAAGTAATTTGGTTGACTTAAAATGAGTAATCAAATTTATGCTCTGTTATCATCACCAGTCAAACAGATTACATATTAATTCTAATCTAAACAGTGACCTCCACCAATTTCTGTAAAAAAATATCTACAATCACAGTGAAGAAGGAAAGTCTATGTGCAATCATTCAATTGATTAATCGATTGATGATCATTGAGAGATTTAGAGATAAAATATATTCTCAATAAAAAAAACATTTAACTGCATAACAATCTTTGGTTAAGAAAGAACCTTATTGCCATTATTAATTATTTAACTTGGGGCAGACATGATTTTATATGAAGACACTAAACATATGACTAAAATATTTAATTTAATGTCCTATGTTCTACTACCTATAATATTGGTGAACATCTAACTCTCTGAGTAAGTGACATTTTTATATCAAGTCTTCCACCTGTGTATATCTTCTTCTGCTTGAATATAATTTGTTTTGTGGCACCAAAACTTCCCAAGCATGATACCTATCATCCTCTACAGGGCTCTGTGAAGCACAACATTTTTCTTCATTCATAGTATAACCAGATCCATCCCCACCAGAAATATTTTTGGAGTGGGTTTGGGCAAACATGTAGGGGTCTGCCATAATGTTTTAGGGATGTAGACGAAAACATGTTAAGAGGTAAAATGGGGACACTCTTCTTGCCCCTATGTGCGCCCATGCTCCCCACAAGAAGATAAAATGTCAGTGTTTATTATTAATTTTCAAATCATTCAAAGTACATGGGGAGCTTACAGACATTGCTAATTAAATTAACTGGTGTCCATCAATGTATGGACAAACTTCAATATATGTAATAAACATAATATTTATATTTAATATATATATATATATATATATATATATATATATATATATATATATATATATATATATATATATATATATATATATATATATATATATCATTAATTCCTTGCTTAATTTTGATTTATGTTCTGCTCTTGTATCAGCTCTTTGGTGTTAAATGTTGATTCTTATATGTGCCACTAGTCAATGTTTTTCATCCATTTGGTGATAAATGTTTATTCTTGTATCTGCAAACCAATCCCACATCATGTTATCACCCATCTTTCATTATGTGGTGATTCTTTTATGTGTAACTAGTGTCACAGTTTATTTTGTCTTCTAGTGTTAAATGTTGATTCTTATATGTACAACTGGACCTATAGCTTTTAATATATTACAATTTTTTTAGAAACTTCTTAAATAATATAAATGCTAATGTACAATATGGAATAAGATTATATATATATATATATATATATATATATATATATATATATATATATATATATATATATATACACACACACAGAGGCACTCAAATACATGCTTCATTGGTACAGTTATCATCATAAATCAATGCATATTAAATGAAAATAACTGTAGTGAAAATAGAGAAGACATAATATTTTACTTTATTCACAGAACCATGCATTGGTACATATATGTGTATACTGCCCCCCCCCACAAACACACATAATAGTAAATGTACTTGTTGCATTTTCTCAGGATATATCAGTTCTGCAAGACATAATATATTACTGAATTTTCCACCCAAGAAAACTCCCTGAAAATTAGCAACTTGACATACATCGAAACTATACAAAATGACTGCTATTAGAATTTTTGATTCAATGTGTCTAGATTTTCTTGAAACAAGAAAATGAAATTATCTTTCTAGGTTACTTTGTGCCACTCCCACCCCAAAGATTATACAATCACATATCTTTGAATTCTGCCCATACATCAATGAACAACAGTTAATTAGTAAATTCTGTTCCTTTGACCTAACAATATTTGACAATGAACATTTAACATTAACATAATTATTTTTGTGACAATTTTTTTCAGGATGACTCTCTCTCTCTCTCTCTCTCTCTCTCTCTCTCTCTCTCTCTCTCTCTCTCTCTCGATTGACATTTAATTGTATGTGGATACAATACTAATGAAGAAAAATATTTAGATTTTCAGAACTGTGTAAACTATTTGACAAGAGGATGATAGTCATCATCACTTGAGACTTTCATTGTGCCACAGAGAAAAAAAAAGTAGATAATATTCAAAATGAATATATATACAGCTGAAAGACTTGGTATAAATCTTCACTGTTTCATAGGGTTATATGTTTATAAACAAAATCATCCACATGGATCTCTATCTCTCTCTGTGTCTATCTGTCTTTCTCTCTCAAAATAAGTTCAGGTTTTAATAAATGCAAACCTTTTTATAAACTACACATTTATGATTTTAATCAGGGTGGCAGTCAAGTTGAGTATAGGTGAAAACCCTGCTCTGAAAAATCTCATCTTGATGGGAAGGTAACATTTAATATCACCATGGTATGTGATGTCACACATTTATATCTGGGATTCTAGTAATTTCCTGAACCAAGCAGCCCAGCACTACATGGTTATTGATTTGGAAGTTGTTTTGGGTTTAACACAATATGTAAGCACATGACAGGCTATACATGGCAGCCAATATGATTGGTGGAGGACAAGCCTGGGAAAACCCAGGTAAGAACCATCAACCCATGAGACACTACATGAAAGCTTCCTCACATACCTCCTCCATTAGTTTAACCTGAGGCTTGAATCCACATGGAGAGAGATGATCGGCAAATTATATTGCTTAAGACCACTAGGTCTACCGGGTCACCCTATTTTAGATGGCCCAGCCCTAACTATTGGAAATATCCAAATTTTTAGTGGTATAATCATTTAATATTTTTAGTACAATGTGATCTTGGTATAATCATAAATGGGATAAGTGAGATGGAATTATTTCAAACAGTGTAATGTACAGTACATTTACATTGATTTGCATTGCAGAATGAATTAATGTTGCAAACAAAATTTACTTCAACAGCATACTTTCTAACTTGGCATGCATATGCATAAGTCATTGTATAATCTGTATGTGCATAATTTTGATGGAATTACTTGTATTGTGGATTCAACATATGTGATGTGATTCACGGGTGAGAACATGGTGTGGATACATTATTAATTGCTATAAATTATACACACAAATCACCCAAACACACACATCGATAAAACTGATTTTTGGCAATATAGTTTCCTTTACAAATTCTTAAATCAGTTACAGAGCACTTATAATAAAATGTACAGTACTGAACATTGTTGCCAACTCGGATCTAACAACAGATGTAATGGATAAAACAAAATGCACATTATTAATGGTGGTGTTATAGCAGACAGACATTGGAAAGACAGAGATATTCTGATCAACAGTTTAGTTATGCAAGACAAAATGAGATGAAATGGCAGTCAACAAAACTATTAAGTGTTTACATGGGAACATAATGATTTCAAAATGTGTGTGTGTGTGTGTGTGTGTGTGTGTGTGTGTGTGTGTGTGTGCATGTGTGTGTATAGACAGCATACACATATGTACCAATGCATGGTTCTCTGAATAAAATAAAATATTATATGTCTTCTCTGTTTTCACTACAGGTGTATTTTTCATTTAATATGCATTGATTTATGATGATAACGGTGCTAATAATGAAGCATGTATTTTTGTGCCTGCATTTATTACCTACCCCCACCATTTCTTTGGGTATATGCACAATTTTCTTCAGCTAACTGACCTGGTTGCTTATAACACGGTTCGATCTATAAAATGGTCAGGTTCCATGGCTCCCAACTACCATGTTATAGCAGGGTCATACTGTATATCCCCATTAGACCTCTTTATGTGGCTGCTAAAGTTCAGTCTTAGCTTATCATCGTGAATATGATTGCATCAAATATAAAGACATTTCCACCGAATAGATTTTTCTGTTTTACAACATGAAACAAGGATAATAGCACCACATATAAAGAAATTTGCACATGGTGACAAAAGTACCGCATATAAGTCTGCACATCATATAAAGATGCAAACACTGCATATAAAGAAATATGTGTCACATAAGGACAAAAAAAGCACCACACAAAGAAATTGCACATCAAACAAATACAATTGTACTGCATATAACAATGCTTGCACATCATTTAAAGAGGTTTGTACATCATCTAATAAAAATCATCATCTTAATACAGCTCTGGTATTCTGTATTAGTGAATTCTTCTTCTAGTCCCCTGGAAGCTGGCAGTCATCTGTTTTTCCAAATTCATTCTCAATTCAAATTGTGTTCAGTTTTTTCGTTATTTTCCAGATTTTGTTTACATCTGATGCTTTGGTGACTCGTACATATCAGGACATCATGATATTGCTGTGTCAATTTGAAACCAACTAAAACAGGTACTGCCACCATTTTTCTTTTCAAAGCTGCATTGTATTTGATTTTGGTTTGTAATATCCCCACCCCCAATCTGTTTTCAAAATAATCATCTTCAACTTTTAAATATTTAAAATTCTGTTGCTTTTTTTTTTTTGGCAACAAAGGCTAGCTTATGTTTATGAATAATTTTCATGTCCCCTGGTTTATTAAATCACTGGGGCTTTCTTTTAAGCTTTTAGCATTTATTTCCTATTTCTTGGAATGTACTGTCTTGGTGAGCCCTGGCATTGAGTCCATCCTGTTGCAAGTAATCAAACAATTGGGGAACTGAAAAGAAACTGTCCATGCGGTTCTTACTTCTTACTTTCCCAGCAAGATCTTTCACCACTCTATAGACCTTTATCAAATTTTTTTTTTATCATTTTGCCTCGCTGTCCTCAGTTTTTCCAAAAACACATGAAATTCATAATGTAGCTGGTTTGGGGATGGGGTCTTTCTCAGACATTTATGCAATTATTATTTGTTTTTGCTGATAGGTATTGTTAAAATCATTGGTTGATCCCAAATGATGCACCACACATAAGGATATTTTAATATTCAGTCAACCAATAATAGGGTAGTATTCCATTTAAGGCAGAGCACTTGCATTTTAAACTGGCATGATTATGCCCATGTCATGTGGTAGCATGGGAAAATGATCCGACATTTTGCAAGAGTATGATAGCATACTTTGAATGCCAGAGCTAAACAATGGAACCATATTTTTATGCTATGTGTGGTGTTGCTTGAAAAATTAGTGTCAATTCTAATAATAGGTTTTACAAGAAGAGAGTAAAGTGTCATTTTTTGTAGAAATTATATATGTATAATCTATAAGGAAATTTTATGCAATAATACAAATACCTGTGAACAGAAGACAGACTAGCATTAAAAATGTATGCCAGGAAGTTAATTCTAGTAACTATTTTATTAATACACATACCCTAAATTCTTCACTATTGCTATACAGCCTTGTACTAGTGTCCAACCCAATGGGACTTTTTAACAAAAATATTGAAATAAACCTAACTATGCTTATTCAAAAAGTTTATCCTCAATGCTGGAATTGCTGTCAGATACACAGATGCTTATGACTGACTGGTACTAGTGTCCAACCCAATGGGACTTTTTAACAAAAATAATGAAATAAACCTAACTATGCTTATTCAAAAAGTTTATCCTCAATGCTGGAATTGCTGTCAGATACACAGATGCTTATGACTGACTGGTCATAGTACAGCCTTGTACTAGTGTCCAACCCAATGGGACTTTTTAACAAAAATATTGAAATAAACCTAACTATGCTTATTCAAAAAGTTTATCCTCAATGCTGGAATTGCTGTCAGATACACAGATGCTTATGACTGACTGGTCATCGATGAAATGTCCATTACTGTTGCAAGGCATAATTCAGTAATCTTTTTGTTTCCTGCATTGCTATCATCTTCATAATCACCAACATTGTCTGACTACTGGCTGGTGAAGGTGTCCATTTTGCTGAAGTTTCCCAGCCTTGATAAATCCATTGTGAATGATTGCTGTTATAATTTTTTTTCTAAACAATCCAACTGCTCACTGCTATTTACAGTGAGATGGGAGAGTTGATTCATGTGAGATTAAGTTTGGGTCTGTACAGGGTATGACCATGGGGTATACTATATGGGGTATACTAAATATTTACATAATTTGTCAATTTCTGCAGGGTACATGAAGGGTGGGTTATACACATGTGCGGCATATATGCACAAACACACAGTAAACAAATAATTTAAGTCAGATAAAAACAAACATGGTTTTATGGCATGTAATAATCTCAGTAATTCAGATGCAAGATCACCTCATGTATCTGCATTGATCTCACTTGTCTCATGTCCAACATCTTATTTCTTACATTTTAATGATATTAGCATATATTCAAAGTCTGATAAATACCTGAGTCAGAAACACAGCCTCTAGAGTGGCAAAACACAAGATAACCTAATTAGGATTTAGCTCTATACGAAACTCTTCCAAGGTCTTAATTATATAAGCATTTATTTCATACTTCAGACTTGATCAAAACTGGGACGAAATATGATTTCCAGTGTGGTAACAAGCATCTGAAGACGGATGGAAGCAAAGACAATGGATGATGGATGACACATGACTAACATTGGACCATACCATAAGCTGTGTCTCCTTATAGCCAAGCGAGCTAAAAACCATAGTTTTGAATAGGAATTATCCAAATGCATATACACACAAAAATAACTAAAAAAATTAAAATCAAACAGACAGGATTAGGTGCATTTCTTCAAATAAAAACCAATCAAAAGACCTTAAAAAATGCCACCTTTATTCAAAAGAATGATGACACAAAAACTGTGTTATCAATCAATAATAGAGACAGATTCCTTGAAACATTGCTTGCATTGCTTCTGGTAAATGAATTATGCATGATATATGAGGCCATATAATTTGACAGTTTAAAAAAAAAGGTTATTAAAGGAGTCATACTAATTTAATGTTAGTGACCAAAAGGGTATAACTTCTGTAACACTGATCTCATCTGGACCCTAATCTAAGTTTCATATTTGCTAATGTCATTGATAAAAATGAGAAAAATTACAAAGACTTCACCTTCAAAGTTAAAAGGATAATGTGGACTTTAAACTTCCA
The DNA here is from genome assembly GCA_016746295.1 of Potamilus streckersoni. Classification (NCBI taxonomy): domain Eukaryota; kingdom Metazoa; phylum Mollusca; class Bivalvia; order Unionida; family Unionidae; genus Potamilus; species Potamilus streckersoni. Next base: position 716,859 of record JAEAOA010000678.1, read on the forward strand.
TGCATGGATACTAAAATTGCAAGTCATGGCTTCAGGTGACTAGTGCATATTGATTTTATCAGGGAAGTACATATTTTTAGAGTGATTCCATGGTTACTGTAAACTATGAAGTTCAATATCCAATGTAAAATGTCTTTTTCATCAATATCATGTCTGCTTCTTAACTTCTTCTGGCAGACATATTCAAACATTTACCTGAACCTTAACAATCAAAGAATTCAGAATCCAAATCTAGCTGATCTGAAAACTACTCACCAGTTTGTGGAGAAGGGCATCTTTGTGACAGGATTGGTGATGTGTTAGGACCAACTATTGACTTTGATTTCCTTGCATGTCGACTGAAAAAGTAAATAAACAATCAATCAATAAATCAAACATAAAACAATTACTCTACATTAAACCTAGATCATAGGACAATGATCCCTTACTGTTAAACCTCTCGGTAAGGTCATGAATCCCATTGAAATTGGTTACATTTTTTTTTCTGTTATTGCTAGCAAATTTAATTTGATGAAAGTTCTTGGTCTCTAAGAACATTTTTTAATGTGCTTTTACATGACACTAAATACCCTTTATACATATGTCCAGGACAAAACACAGGTAGCAGTGTTGTTTCTTACCCTTAATAAAAACAGTATTATACATAGGTAGAAGTGTGCCATCTTATCCCAGATAAAACAGCATTATACTGAGATAATGTGAACTGCCATATTCTCTACAAAACAGCACTGAACAGAGGTACCAGTGTGTTGTCCATGACAAAACAGCATGATACACAGGTAGAGTGTGTTGTTTCTAATCTCTGACAAAGCATTTTATAATACAGAGGTATTGTGTCTTATTCTTGACAAAGCACCATTATACAGAGGTAGCAGTGTGCTATCTTGTCTCTGATAAAACAGCATTATTCAGAGATAGCAGGGTGTTGTATCTTATCCTTGACAAAACACCATTATACAGAGGTAGCAAAATGTTGTCTTAATTTTGACAAAATAACATTAAACAGAGGTAGCAGAATGTAGTCTTATCTTTGACAAAATAACATTATACAGAGGTAGCAGTGTGTTGTGTCTTATCCTTGACAAAGCTAAAAATCAGCAACAAACCGGCAATGTATAGTCTTTCATTACATATTGATTTTCCTTCCTCATCTGCCCCACCCATTTACTCAATGAATTAAATCAAACTCCAAATGCTGTCATGCATGCTTATCAAAAACTGAAAATAATATTAACTAGAAACCTAAGAAACAAGCTTAATCAAGATGAGACAGATATAAAACCCAGTTATATTCCTAGTTGGGCATAAGAAATCCAAGTCAAGTGGTAGATGAATCTTATGGCACTTACAGAATCACAAATGCACACATACAGAAATATAGCCAGCATTATACAGCCCTAACTGTCTCCATGTATTCTTTTCATAATGAATAATACCTCAGTAAAAAGTAAATCTTATGCAGAAAATCTTGTGCTGATCTTTCATTCATTGATATGAAGTCAACCCTTATACAAACATTCTCACATGTATATTAATTTGCATTCAAACAAATTGCATCAACAACTTTCATTACAAAGAAAAAATATTTGTGATCTTTCAATGTAAACCCATGGTAACACTTCTGATTAAATTTTAAAGAAACAGCTGCAAGCACCATCTCCTACATATAGCAATACCATCAGGACCAATCAAATCTCATAGCCTGACATTTTCAAAGTAAAAATAGCAATGCCATCAGGACCAATCAAATCCCATAGCCTGACATTTTCAAAGTAAAAATAGCAATGCCATCAGGACCAATCAAATCCCATAGCCTGACATTTTCAAAGTAAAAATAGCAATGCCATCAGGACCAATCAAATCCCATAGCCTGACATTTTCAAAGTAAAAATAGCAATGCCATCAGGACCAATCAAATCCCATAGCCTGACATTTTCAAAGTAAAAATAGCAATGCCATCAGGACCAATCAAATCCCATAGCCTGACATTTTCAAAGTAAAAATAGCAATGCCATCAGGACCAATCAAATCCCATAGCCTGACATTTTCAAAGTAAAATTTTCCAGGATTTAATTAGCAAGCCTCAGGACAGTTAATGACCTGAAAAAACCTGTGTATGTGTTGACAGAATGGACAAAATCAGGATTTGATTAAGCAAGCCTCAGAACAGTTTTTGACCTAAAAAAAAGCCTGTGCAGTATTGCATGACACCAACCAGCATGTGTAAAAATCAGTGGAAAGGCAATTTTAAAACAAAATGAGAAATGAAAACCAAATAAAAAAGAGCTCTCTTCTTGAACAGTGCTTAAACACTGGCCCAATATGGAAAACCATTTTCTGATATGGCAATACTGCATGCACTCAGAAGGAGAATGGTTTTAAACTTGGTGGTTATTTGAGAACAGACTTGAGCAAGAGACTTTGTTTTATTAATTTATCAAGTCAGGAAAGAAGTCAGCGAAGATCTAAATTCCAGTAAATTCCTTTTGATTCTTGCTTATGGAAGTAATGATGCTATCATATCAGACCAAAAACTGTGTATAAAAGATACTTTGACAATAACAAAAACTGTATATCCTTTATAAAATATTTATGTTGGACATTGTTTCTTTGTTTTCAATTTGTATTAAATAATAATATATTCTCACTGAAACCACTTGTCCTTGTCAGGTGGTTGAATTTTTTTTGTGATCAGGCTTGAATACCATAGCAAAATGTACTCAACAACAGGATCAACCCCCTGTTGTTTGCAAAGGAAATTGCAAATCTGCATCTGCACTCGTCTAAGTTAGGCAGGGTCTATTATAGGACATGGATTCAAGCAGAATTCTTAAAAATAACACTGCAAAAAAAAAGTTGTGTCTTATATCTGCAAGCCTACTGTTTTTTTTTTCATTAAATTCTTCATTACCTGTTAGCATGAAAATCATCTATCCCACCCCACTTCTTTTCAAATGACAGGCAATTTCCCACAAAAAAAATAAAGGGAAAGGTATTATATGGACCGATTTAACCTGTGACCAGACTTCCATAAATAGCAATACTTTCTTTTAAATGTTCATTATGTCTGATCATAACTTGTTCTATAACCTGCCTGAGAATCATTATGTCCCTTATTGACTCTTATTATGTATATTTAAGTTAAATTGTGTTTAGCTTTTGTCTGTTTATTGTACATTGTACTTTAAGACTGTGGTCATTAATGAACAACATGTTTACATAGCTAATTATTGTCCATTATTGAAGGTTTATGTGTGTGTGTGTGTGTGTGTGTGTGTGTGTGTGTGTGTGTGTGTGTGTGCTGTTTATGAGCTTAGAATATTCTAAAAACTGGCTTATTTAAAATTTTTTGGGAATTTTTCCACTACAATTACTTACATCCAGGTCAAGTAAAATTGTGTATAAATAGGAACTTGAAAAACAAATTTATTCCTGTTTTTAAGATCAGTCTGTAGAATCCATTTATCCATTTACATTTTGTTCTGATATCATTGAAGTGGAATTATTTATTTAAATATTCTTTGTAATTAGTAAGTGCTCACTGACTTCAGATTAACATTATTTTGGAATTATTGTAACTCATTCAAAGATACTGGATTGCATCACTGTGGTATATCAAGGGCATTCAATATTTAGACTGAAGTTCATTCAGAACACTTTTATAGTTTAGGATTGGACATTTAGGATTATTTGGGACTTAATTCACAACTTTAATACTGAACTGTCTCTTAAATATTCACTTTGCATCTTCAAGAAATAAAATATTTTTTGATTTTACTTAAATTACTGGTTTCACTTCTTTCTCTTACATAACTTTAAGACCTAGAGTCTTGCCTTGCAACAACTCCCAAAGGGCCAGTATTCTGTTTATTCTGTCCAGTGGGCACCGATTAATCCTGTTTGTGTGGAATTTTATCTCCAGATATATGAAATTGTGATATAGAAATACCTTGAATTTCTCTGTATTTGGAAGGAGTCCCAGCATCCAAGCCAGGTCACTACTGACCAGTAGCTAGATAGATCATAACCAGTCATCAAATTACTAGGACTGGAATACCAAGTGGCTTCAGGTTGGTGGTGACAATTCCCATTACTCTGGAAAAGGCTCTGGGAATGAGGGCTGTGATTGGCCAAGTACCTCCAAAATTTAAAAAAAAAAACGACTTCCTGTGAGAAGGAAAAGTTTGGATGTGAAGGTATACATTCTGAATATTGATGGAAACCACCCAGTCACCAGGCACTATAGCATTCCTGATGGAGATTGTAGTCTCCATCTTGAAAAAAAAAATCCTCCTGAGGAAACTTGTTTAAGATGGAAAGACTGATAATCAGCTAAAACTTTTTTGATACCAGGAAAATCTGGGAGTAAAAGACTGCTTCATTCAATACCCACTCTACTGCACGTTTCTGAAGAAGGGTGTACTCCTCTTCTCTCATCTCCACCAGATTTAATCTGTGGAAGAGCAAAGGGCCAGTGGTGGACAATACGGTTACTTAAAATGCTTGACCTGACCGCTGAAAAAAGGGCTAGTCATGTACCAATGGAACATTTGGAACGGATATGTGATGCTGGAGAGAGAAGAAATCCCAAGATCTTCACACACCCATTATGAAAGGAAGAATTTTACCAGTGATCCTGTCAAGCAACTGACAGGAAGGCTTCAGTAGGAGCTGCCTCTGATTTGATCATTATTCTCTTTCCTGAGGGCTCTAAGGGCAATCATAATCGAGATTCTCTTTCCTGAGGGCTCTAAGGGCAATCATAATCGAGACACTTTCTGGCTAGTTTCAATGGGCCTGTTGCAGACCTCAGGGACCAATATTGCTGTTCCATTAGGTCTTGAGATCAAAACGGATATAAAATAGGGTATCTGCCTCCATAGGTGCAGCAATATGAAGGTAAGCAAGACTTTAGAAATATCCAGGACAACTTCCTTGTGAAGGTGGAGCTGCTCTGTGAAAAGCAACAGGGCATCAATACCACAAGTCCATGAGGTTTTGATAACTACTTTCAACAAGTGCTTTAGATGAGGATGCTATCAAGATAAGAAACAACTGAGCCTCAAGTTTCTGTGCATTCAGTTTCTTAACTGAACAGCAGGCCATGACTATGTGGATTTTCCATTAAACCTCAGTGTCCAAGTGGGAAGACTTAGGAGGGGTTCCTTCTTTTGTGGGGTTTAATGCCATTCAGTACATAATAAGTTATATCTGATGGTCACTATATTTGGTGGACAAAGAACACAGTGGATACCCCTACAACTGACAGGAATAAGATAAATTATACAGAGTGGTGGCACCAGTATGCAAACTTTCTGTCCTAAATGGGATTCATTGGTGGCCTGGCAAGAGAGAAGGTATCTACCCAATCCCTGTTCCTTTACCTATGTGGCTCTAGGGACTTGAATATCAATGCCCACTAAATGTCATTGGCTCAATGACCAGCCAGGTAACTCAGAACAAAGGCAGGCCCTCCTCCAAACCTGTATAACAAAAGCATTATTCTTCTCTTCCTGAGTGGCATGCACTGCTTATCACCATGACCAGGCTACTGGCTTGGAGTGCTGTTCCACCCTCACAGGGAGGGGGGATCAACCTGCTCTCTGTCATCATGGGGCTGCAGCCCAGAATTGCATAACATGCATAATTCAATCACCATCCTAATGTTTCCTCCTTTGAAGGGAACCAGTACCTAACCCTACTAGGCACTGAATGGGTCAGGCTGGCAAAGACCATGTATTCTTGGCATAAAATGATCCCATATCTTCCTGAAATGGATGAGTGATCTTCTCCACCTATTAAGCTAACCTTCTTCTGAGTCCTGGAAGGGATCCAAGATCTTCTTTGGATCCAAGGACTGAGATAAGGAGGGAAAAAAAATCTTTCTTCTTTTGCTTTTACGTTTGTCTACTTTCTCTGGGGTCCCAGAAATTTTATGTAAATTATAAACAACAGTATATGAATGTGTCACCTTAGTGAAACAATCAGCTTTACCTATCTGTATGCTATTATGACAAGCTTGGAGTAAATCCAGCAAAACATAATGTCATGATGATAACAACAATACAACCACTGAAACTCACTACATATTATTACTGTTGTTGTTAGACCTCCCAAGACTGTCAAACATTTAACATGCCAACATTTTTCAATGAGTTCATCAACCAATACACTTTCAAAAAATATGCAAACAAAAATGGTCACAGAAAATTCTGGAGATGAATGTGGCGACTACACCTAAACAATTTTTTTTCAGAAATAATAAATGACTGAATTAATGATAAAATTGGGAACAATTACTGTTTTCCAAAAGGAGGGGGGTAGTGTAGTGGCAATGCTGATAAACTTAAATAACCAATACCTATTAAACAACAAATAAGTATTCAAAAACTAGTACATAATGGGATTAAAAAACCCAGACTGCACTGTAAGCCAGGGCTAAAGTTACCAAAAGACCCATGAAAAATAATGAAGGGGGTGCCATCCCTGTCATAGACTGAGGAGACTATTAGAAGGTGGGAGAGGATAGCAACACCATTTCATGACTAAATACTCATTTCATAACTGAGTTGGGAACAATTGTCAACAAACCAATTTTTCTAATAAAATTGTTCACTTTTCAGAATAAATTACCTTTATTTTCAGGAAAACAAATCTCTGAAAGATTGTGAAAAACATAACTCCAATGTGCCTGGTAGTGCACCTGCAATATATTTTGTACAAGATTCTTCTTGTTCAAAAAGTTAAATATTTGTTTAGTGACAAAAAAATCATCAACACAGAAACTCAATTTTTAAAAAAAATTTTATTACTGAAATTAAAGATGCAATGATTTCATTTCAAGTAATAGTGAAACTTCTGCTCATCTGCAAGCCCCTGAGTGCCATTTCTAGAATTTTAAGTTCACCACAAACTTTGGAACTCACTTGTCCATAATGAACTATAAAAAAAACTTGAACTATGGTCACTCTTCTGGCTTGGTTACCTTTTTATCTTTGATCACATTTGTGAATGACAAGGATAATTTTAGAAGTTTAATTGTTACTTATACAATAATATTTAGGACAGTGTTTGAGTGGTCAATTAAAGAGAGTTGACCTGACATACAACTATGACCACTAGCTTTTAAGCAGGTAGGATTTGCATGCCTTTTAACATTTTTTAAATATCATACCTTTTATTTGATTTGACACAAAAGACATACTTAACATGATAATACAAAACATGTCTGCTTTTAATTGAGTGTAACAATATAACAAATATGATCACAAATCAGAGATCAAAACATAGTTGGCAGTTAATAAGGTTCTGAGATAAACACCATAAACACCTACTGACAAAGCTGTGACAGTAGACTGGCATTTTTCAGATCTGAATAGGAGAGCATATGGCATTTATGATTATTACATTCAAACTGATATAAACATTCTCACAAAAATGATTATAAGTTTATTTCACTGCTATTTATTTCTTAAAATGTGCAGTAACGACATTTTCACTGATCAAAATTATCAAAGATTGTTATTTACAGTGCAATAAGAATTTTTTGTAATGAAAATATAATAAAATATGGGACTTCTTATTATAAGTTGACATTTTCATGATGTTGATTGCAATTTTTGAACACTAACTGCCATTTTCAACAATAAAATAAGGAGTGTATGAGTCAAGTTTACTGATCAAATACTCCTCTTCAGGACAGAATGTTGCAGACATTGTCAGTTTAAAAACATCTGACTACAATATTCTTGACAAGTTTATAATCTTGTCTACAGGTCTATTCTTACATCAGCAGAACAGAATGTTGCAGACATTGTCAGTTTAAAAACATCTTACTTCAATATTCTTGAAAAGTTTCTAATCTTGTTTATATGTCTATTCTTACAGTTACTATCATACTGTGACTGAACATTGTTCCGTTTAAAAATCTGTATACAGTGGTCAATGTTCTTCACAACTGCTGATCTTCCTTTCTTAATAAGGTGAGTACTGTCACTGGAATATACCATTCCTTCTACATCTTTGTCCACAAAACACTGGGTAGAATGGGGATGCAAGGTACACCATAATCTTTGTGTATCTCTTGCTCTGTAAAATATCAGTGGGGGGTCCAGTTATGCTATTTGTGTGTTACTATTGACTGCTAAAATGTCGGTGATTTCAGCTACAATAGCTGTATATTATTATTGATGGCTAAAATGTAGTCAGTGATTATAGCTACACTACTTGTATGTCATTAACTTCTAAAATGTGGTCAGTTTTCTCAGCTACACTATAAGTCATATTTGACTACTAAAATGTAGCCAGTTATTATAGCCTACTCTTGTATGTCATTTATAACAGATAAAATTAAGTCACTGATTTCAGCTACAATATATGTATGTCATTATTAGCTTCTAAAATGTGGTTAGTAATCATAGCTACACTACTTGTATGTCATTCTTGACTTTAAAATGTAGTTGGTGATTATAGCTACACTATTTATATGTGAATATTGACTTCTAAAATGTAGTCAGTGATTATAGCAACACTACTTGTATGTCATTATTAACTTCTTAAACTGGTCAGTATTATAGTTATATTATTTGTATGTCATTTTTTACTTCTAAAATGTGGTCAGGGATGATTGTACACTATTTGCATGTCATTATCAACTGCTAAAATGTAGCCAGTGATTTCAGCTACACTATACGCATGTCATTATTAACTTATAAAATGTGGTCAATGATTATAGCTACACTATTTGTATGTCATTACTGATTTCTAAAATGTGGTCAGTGATTATAGCTACACTGCTTTTATGTCATTGCTGACTGCTAAAATATAATTAGTAATTACAGCCACACTATACATGTATGTATGTATGTATGTATGTATGTATGTATGTATGTATGTATGTATGTATGTATGTATGTATGTATGTATGTATGTATGTTTGTATGTTTGTATGTATGTATGTATGTATGTATGTATGTATGTATGTATGTCCTTATTAACTTTTTTAAACATGGTCAGTGATTATAGCTAAATTATTTGTATGTCATTACTGGCTAACTGTGGTCATTGATGACTGCTACACTACTTGTATGCCATTATTGACTGCTTGAATGTAGCCAGTGATTTTAACTACACTACTGGTATGTCATTGTTAACTTCTAAAATGTGGTCAGTGCTTATAGCTACAGTACTTGTATATCATTCTTGACTGCTAAAATGAGATTTCAGTGACAACTATCTGCATGTCCTTATTAACTTCTAAGATGTGGTCAGTTTTCTCAGCTACACTATATATCATAATAGACTGCTAAAATGTTGTAAGTGATTATAGCTACACTATCTGTATTTCTTTATCAGCTGCTAAAATGTCAGTTGATTCCTGGATGTCATTCAAAATATCCCACATAATAGGACACAGCTAATATTATTTATACCCATATGAATTGTAATGTTGGTATACTGTCTGCAGCACATCCTTCAGTTTTACTCCACTAACAGTCTGGACATTTAATTTTTTTAGACCTTGTGTTTCAATATGCTGGAGAAAACTAAATGAGTCAGAGTTATTTAGTCAGAAGACTAAAGCCCTTCCATACTTGGTTAGTTTGACAACTCCTCTTCTACTGTAGTTCTTGAAACTGTTGATTTAGGTCTGTTGAAATAGCTGGAACATTAGCACCATCTTTGATTTTCTATTCCAGCTGCTGCTGCACTATATATCAAATATATACTTGCATGATTCTACATACTATATGATTGGCTTTTATTATATATTTCTTAATGAGATACTGAAATTTATTGGGAGAAATATTATATAGCCTAAGTGACATCAAGTTTGGAACTACATTTCTTTTTCCATATCTGTTCTTATATGTTTTTCAGACCTGCATTTCCATATTTTAATTTTCTTCTTGTATTCTCTCTCTCTCTCTCTCTCTCTCTCTCTCTCTCTCTCTCTCTCTCTCTCTCTCTCTCTCTCTCTCTCTCTCTCTCTCTCACACACACACAGAATGAAAAGATTATAAAGTATAATTAATTCTACTATAGAATCATGCAAATTTTCTGAACTTACATAATCTTTTGTCATTTGATATTGTCTCAACATATAGTGTTGTTTTGTATACCTGTTACACTCAATGACAAAAGGTGTACATTTTTCAGAAAAGTTCATAATTAAACATAGTAATAAAATTATTTATGTAGCAATTTTAACTGTCATCACCATCATAATAATGCCAGAAAATGATGGAAAGCTTGTGCATTGATTAGTGTTGACTGCAAATCAATCAAAGTTAGGGTGTAGCATCTCTATAGAAATAAACTGCAATCCTGCCAACACACAAAATGAATGAGAACTGAAATAAACTTGTCCCTCAGAAGAACTGACTCTTTATTAGGTAAACAGAATTTCCATGGATTCAAAGCAAGACCATTTCTTTTTTTTTTAACTGTTGAGTGTTGAAACAAACTCTGATATTCTACAACAATATTTTCAAGTTAGCTGCTGTGGAGCACATACTTGATGTCAATTTGGCACCTTTTTCATTTAGGACAAATGTCTCTTTCATGAAAACCCTAACAAACATTCATTCAGTACAAGTAGTCAAAACAAAATTTTTAAAACAGTTTTCATGGCGGCCATATTTGATGTACAAATGGCATCACTTTCAATTAGGACTGCCTAGATATCATAAGAAGTATATCTGTGAAAACTCCATGCTGATATAGCCACCCATTGGATTGAAGTAGAGATAATATTTTCAGGACTTTCCATTAAAGGAGCAAAACAAGATTTACAAAATGGCTGCTGAGTTAGGGCCAACCAAACCATGGGATGAATGTGTGAGTGTCATGTTTCAAGGTAATCCTATAAGCTAATCTATGGACAGATATGCTGGACAATAGATCATCCCATAAGTTCTTCTGATTTATGACCTGTACATCATATAAAATAGGAAAGCCAAATCCTTACAAGTCCCAATCATTCAAATCTGTTGTGTAATTATATTAAAAGCTCCATGTGGTGAAAACCCCATGCCAATATGACCATCCATTCATGAGGGTAGGACTAACTGCAGCAGAGGCTACACTGAATATCAGATTGGCTCCATTTTCATTTATGACCAACTATACATCATAAGTCTTTTTCATTAATACCCCAGGTTGAAATGACTATCATACAGTCTTTCACTGAACAAGCCTATTCATTCTGAGGAATCAAGATGGCAGCTATGGCAGCCATAATGGAATTGCTAGCAGCACCCATTTCATTTATGAACCAATGGACATCATGTTAGGTTTCAAGTGAAAACTTCATGTTGATTTGACCTTCCATTCAAGATGGCAGCTGTGGCAGTAAGTTGGATGTGCAATCACAACACATTTCATTATCACCAACCTGATATCATGAGTAGTCATTTAGTGATATTGATATGACCATCCATTCAGGAAATGTAGTCACAACAAGATTTTCATGACTACTGTGGTGGCCACATAGGACATCAGATAGGCACCATTTTCATTTAGGATCAACCAGACATCATAAAAAGTCTTCTAGTGAAAACCCCATACTGATATGACCATCTATTCAGGAGGAGTAGCAATAACAAAATTCTGAAGATGGACACTATGGTGGCCATTTTGAACGTCACTAGACAAACCAGACTTCTTAACATATCTTTAAGAGAAAACCCAATGTTGATATGTCCATCTATTCAAGTAGTAGCAACAACAAAACATTAAAGATGGCTGCCAATGAGGCCATATTAGATTTCAGATGAGCATAATTTTCATTTTTAGGACCAACAAGACAACATAAGAGATCTTAAAGTGAAAGTTGATATGACCATATATTTGAGGAGTAGTGGTGATATTAAGATTTTCAAGACTGCAACTGTTGCAACAATATTGAATATTTGAGCAGCACCATTTTCATCTAGGACCAACAAGACCATGCAATGAAAGTTTATGTAAAGTTCCAAGGCAATCCTCCCAGTAGTTTAGGAGGAGAAATGATAATGGATAGACTGACAACAGACAACTTACCATCCCATAATCTATTCTGGTGAATGATCCACAGAGCTAAAAATCTCTTCATTTTGCATGAAATTTTAATTTGACAAAATACACTATTTGAAGAATTATATGTACAATGTAATTTTATAAAGGCTATTGTAAAAATTTTGTAAAATGTCATTAACTGCTATTCATTTATGAAGTAATGCAATTGTTAACTGCAATGGCAATAAAACATTTTAACTTCACTCGTGAAATATTTCATTATATCTACTCCAAAATTACAGATGTCCTCAAAGTATACTGCTCTCTTGGAGTGGGGTTGATGACACTTTTGATACTGTCTGTGGACTTGACCATTGATTTCCAATGATCTGCCAATTTACTGACATATAAGTCTGAGTTGAAGTACTTAAAAATTATATTTGAGGACATGTTTTTTATCTTGGGAATCTGGTATTCTGTTCAATATTACTCTTTATTATCATATCCACATTGTAATCGCAATGACAGTTACAGCTCGCACCTCCAACTACCATTACTGAACTCTGGATCTTGTATGTGTAGAAAAAAAGCACAAGTCAAAATGGATTAAAATCAAGGTTAATTTATCAAAATCAGAATTTTTTAACAATCAAACTAAACTTTTTGGAAAGATAAAAAGTAAATATTTTACTATTTGATCTATGTAAGGTGGTCTGTACAAGTATATACACACTTTTTTGCAAAGTTTTTTTGTGTGCAGTGTTTAATGGATTGTCAATACAATAATGACTATATGGTGTCAGAAGAGACCCTGTTTAGGTCAACATTAAACATGAGTGAGTGTGTGTGTGTGTGTGTGTGTGTGTGTGTGTATGTGTTTTATGGTACCAGAAAAAACCGAGAACAGACCCTGTTTAGGTCAACATTAAACAAATAGGATATCATTCTGTTATATGGTGCCAGAAACATTTATGCCTGTTTATGTCAAAATTAAACAAGAGTAAATAGGATATCATTGTTTGCTAATATCTGGGAAAAAAGTAACACTCTTACCTTCCTCTTCGGGTCAAACTCAATTCTTTCTGTAAAAGAAAAAAATACTTAAAATTTGTATTTATTAGGAATATAAAAAATTTCTGCAGTCTATTATGTCTCTATTTTTTTGGTATCATGGACTTGTATGACAATCTTCACAATGGCTTGACTAAAACTTAGTAGCTGATCTACCACAAAAAGCACTGATATATTTCATCTTTTTCTTCCAAAAAGGGGAAACTATTAGATATGCAGCATTTGATATTGTAATGCCACACTTTGCTGTAAAACAACAGGAAGTTTTTCAGCTATCGCAATGCATGAATGTCAGTTACAGTCAACTTTTTGTTTTAAAAACTTAATCATATTTACTATATGACTGTGAAAAGCCACAATGACAGACCTTGTATTCTAACTGATTTAAAACAGTCCCAAGAAAGGACTTGTGGATGTCCTACCAAAACAATGTTTTCATGGGACAGGTTTCCAAGGATTCAAGAACAAAGTTTAGTTATGACAATATTTTCTATGGGACACGTTTCCACATTTTCAAGATGAAACATTATTACAATATTTTGTGCAAGACAGGTTTGCACATTTTTAAAAACAAACTTTACTTGTGATAACATTTGTATGAGACATGTTTCCAAGTATTCAAGAATAGACTTCAGTTTGATAATGATTTTTATAGGACTGGTTTCTGATATGTTTGTGGGACAGATTTCCAACTTTTCAAGAAATGACAGTAGTTATGACTATTTTTGTATGGGACATGTTTCCTTGTTTTCAAAAAAATACTTTAGTTATAACGATTTTTCATGGGTCAGGTTTTTAAGTTGGAAAGAATAGACTTTAGTTTTGACAATATTGTTTATGGGACAGGTTTTTCAAGACAGCCGATTATTTGTAGCTAATGTATCAGCTGGGTGCCATGCTACAACTTTTGAGATACCAATGAAGCTGAAATCAGAGTAGTTCTGCAAAGTTGAAAATAAAAACTGCACATTCCTTCAACTGTATAGTCAATTTTTTTAAATAACTAATTATATGATCCTATGTAAAGCTTATTAATTAATAGGCATTAGTGATAGCATCGACTGGTCACATGTATAGGAAACTAAAATTGTATTTACAGTATTCTTTCATTAGTAAATTGTCAAATTCCTTTTAAAAACTGGAGAACACTTACCATCACTGGATAAATACTGGACTACTGGGTGATTAAGTTTTCACTTTATTCATTTTTACTTCTGATCTAGGAACAACTTTAACAAACATGATAGAGATCTAAAATCTCCAATTCCCCACAAAATATTTTTTTTTCATACTCTTCCAAATTCTTGAGCACACAAATCAAAATTAAGCTCAAATTCAAAACTTGAAATAAGAAAAGGTGAATGGAGTAAAACTGTTAGCATACAAGAAAAACATTTAATTTCTACATGCAAGTAGAAAAAAAGTTAAAAAAATTTATGGCTTAAATATTACTTAGTAAAATGATGGAATACTGAAATATCATATGTTCAGCCTGAGCTAACTAGTGTCTTGCTCTCAGTTTCAAAAATACATGGTCCTTTCTCATGTCCTTGAGAGTCATTTAACACAATACATGGATCTTTCCTCATGTCCTTGGAACTCCATAAGCACAATATATGGACCTTTTATTCTGTCTTTAAAATTCTGAAACACAACATATGGACCTTTTCCTGTGTCGTTGAAATTCTATGAACACAATAAATGGACCTTTATCTCTGTTCTTGAAATTCCAAAAACACAATATATGGAACTTTCTCTGTTTACTTGAAACTGTATGAACATAATACATGGACTTTTTCCTGTATCCTTTAAATTTGATAACAAATAAATATGGTCAGTTTCCCCATGTTCTTGAAACTCCACAAACACAATAGATGGACCTTTTCTCATGTCCTTGATACTCAAAAAAAACCCCACAACCTCTGAGTAAAAAATGTAACCACTCTGTACATTTATCAGGGATCAAGTTGGAATTAGATAAATTAGTGCACCAATGAAAATACAAGTTCCATAATATTAAAATTTATATAAATTTCAATTTCTTAATGGTTATGATCAAAACTATATTTCTCAGTGCAGACCCATTCTTGACTCAAGCTTCAGCATAGTGACAATTGTACGAACTGCATACAAAGCTCCAAAGTCAAGGCTGAAAAAGACTCAAAACCCATACATGAAACAATCTCAATTTTTCAATTACCAATAAGACAAAACTCCAAATATATTATTTCTTTAAATAAAAAAAATTCAATGTTATTATCAACCAATCATTGCCAGACAAACCAATTTATACTTTATTTTAGGTTTCACCCACTTCAAGACTGGCTCCCATTTCCTCCTTCAAGAATGGAGGACTAACATGGTTTTTGACCATGATCTCCCGTTCATGAGCCCTATGAGCCCTATCTTATATATTATATACTGGCACAGCTCCAAAATGATGTGCTTTGGCTGGTAAAATTAAGCAAGCCCATTTCATTTCTTTCTCATCTAGATATTGATTTCCTGAACTAGCTGTATTTTAACCTGATTACAACTATCTCTGCTAACAGAGAATACCAGAATTAATCCCAAACATTTTCTTTACTGATCCTAACTGTCAGCTGATTATGTAATGTTAGATCTGGGTCATGTCTTGTTTGCTTTAAAAAATGAAGAGACCAAAGTTTCAAATAATCAACAGAATTATTGGCATTGACCCTGATCAGCTGGCAGATTATGTGACAGCATATCCATGTCATACAGTGTTTCAAATAACAGAATTATTGGCATTGACCCTGATCTGCAGGCAGATTACATGATAAGATACGGGTCTAGGATGCTTGCAGTTTGATTCAAATCAGATCCAAGTTCTACATGAAGATCTGACAGTGACTGCTTAGTGGTCATGACCTATGCTATTACCATGTTTAATTTTATCAGCCAATCAGATGAAGTCTTATATCTCTGCATTCAGGAGACTGAGCATTATGGCTGAAAAGCATCAATGTGTGCCAAACAATTTGATTCAATTACAGATTTCTAAAAGTTGCATTTTCACTGTCTAATTTAAAAGTCACCAGAACATGACCCTCAAGCTGTCACTTTCAAATTTTCATGTATGATAGTAATGGTTGTTTTTGTTACAGAGTTTAACGCCATTTTTCAGCACAAGATAGACTATACATGGCGGCCAGTATTAATGATGGAGGTAGAACCCTGGAAAATCCTGGGGAAAAACCACTGACCCTTGAGAGCTACTGGCAGGCTTTCTCACTTACCCACCTTAGCCAGTCTATACTTGAACTCACTCACCAGACAGAGGTGAGATGGCAGTGATCAGTAATGGACAGCTCTTTAGACCACTGGGAAAATGATAGTGGAAATCTGATTTTAATCCAATAGGGTGTATAACATGTGTTAGTGCTTTTCTGTTATTCTATAATCCAATGGATTATTATCTTTTAAGTCTGTGTTCATTTAGAAGAAGAATTATGAATGGATACTAAAATTAAACCCTATCATAAAAGTTTTATTTTTAAAAAATGTAAAGAGTATCTCAAATTATACCTCTGCTTATAACAAATTAATAAATATTTATGCATAAAAAACCTTGAAAAGACTAACACTGTCCAAAAAGAATGCCAGGAACTGATGTCAAGACAATATCTTGATTTTTGATGCTGAACACTAAAATCAATCCCTAATAATCTTGAGTGGTAAGATTAGCCATTGTGGCAGCCATATTGACTTTAAGATGTCACAATTTTGATTCTAGTCAAATAAGATACCATTGGAAGATTGTTGGTGAAAACCCCCATGTTATGGTCATGTGACCATCAATTCAGAAGATAGTGACAAGATTTTCAATAGAGAATCCCTAACAACAGCTGGCCAACACTGCAAAGAATCAGTGCATACTACTTCCTGGAATAGGATCAGATGGCTAGGTAGAAAGAATAATACCTTGAGGAGGATTGGGGGAACCAGTACTGAACCGTGGCTCAGAACTAAAATAGGTTCAGAACTAGAACTTCTGAAAGGTTCTGGTAAACATTTAGTTGATCATATGACTCCAATCCAGAAGTCATTCATCTGATGAAGGCTTTGTATGGATTGTTGATTTTGACTTTTTTTAAAGTAGTTTTAAAAATTATTCAGTCATATCTCTATGATATCTGCAGTGTGGCAGATTATAGTGATGTATAGCACTGGAGAATAATGCCTAAATCACTGTGCATGATGTCCCAACCAATCACACTAACCTCTTAATGCTGAGTGCCAAGTGAGGCATATGTTAGTACCATTTTTATAAGTCTTTGGTATGACTCAGCATGGGATCAAACCCACAACCTCCCGCATCCGAGGTGAATGCTCTGACTGCTAGGCCATCAGAGCGGTCTGAAGGCTTTGTGATGAGGTTTAATGCTAAGGAGTTAATTATGCTACAGAAAGGTATCTATTCTAGTTTCACTGACTACAATAGTTGATAACAAAGTACACTGCATTTCTCTGAATTTGTTTACAAGATGTTCAAATTCTAAAATAAATTGATAGGAATCCACTGCATAGAGCCTCCTCAAAAAAACTCTGTTCATGGAGCAATAACAACATATTAGTGATTTTAATACAAGCTCCCTCTCTCACCTCCAAGTCATTTCTACTCTCAGGCTCTGCCAATGTGAGAAAGTGGCCAGTAGCTACCAGTGGGTGTTGATTCTAAATAGGGTGGGGTAGGGGTGGAGGTTCTGGGATTTTTCTTCAACCATTTATACAGATTGCCATATGTAGCCTATCTTGGTAGCCTATCTTGCACTGAAAACTGGCATTAAACCCCAAAATAACAGCAGAAGAAGCTCCTTAATTATAACTCTATGCATATAACCATACTAGCATATTAGTTAATGTTACTACAAGCTCCCAAATTACAATCCTGTTCATGGAGTCTTAACATTGTACATGTATAAGTGATTTTACCACAAGTTCCCACATTAAAATCTGTTCATGCAGTGATTTTACCACATGCTCCTTCATTACAACTGTCCATGGAAACATAACAGCATATTATTTTCTTACAAACTAAAATTGTACTATATCACCACCTTTGTAAAACAGTAACAGAGCAATAAAAAAAACAATGTTTATATTAGAAGTGAGTCATTCAAAGTGCACAAGAGTCCTCTATGACAAGGATTCAGATCATTAAACATTGCTTTTTCTCCACCACATTTGCATGTAGTCTCTTGCTTTTTTTTGATCAAACAAATAGATTAAAAAATACCAATATTTAGGACATGGGTGATTAGGGTGAACATGTAAGCCATGTGTTAGTTTTCTATATCCCACGAACTGGACACAGATTCACATACTAGTCAGGTCATATGTAAAATGCGCATCTCAAAACTATATGATTTTACCTATCCAATTTTTTGCTGATATTATCCAGCGGGATGCAGAAACAATACACTTTGATGGCAACATGAGGTACAAAATAAGCATAAAGGGGACTGTTGTACCCATTTCCAAAAAATGCGACACTTGATAAATTGAAAACATTACAGTTCATTCTCATCAACCAAAAATGTAAAATTAGCATCAGTGATTGAATCAAATCAAGCCATGAAATGTGATTTGTACCCATGCCCATCAGCACATTCTGGCTACATAGTACTAGGCAAAAGCAATGAGGCTGAGTTGGAGCCATTTGAAGGCAGCAAAGCTCACATGCCCATTTTACTTAACTCATTAAATCCTGATGCCATGTTTGTGCATCAGGAGAAAGTACCCTTCTTCTGAGCACTGAAGCATCCAGGTCATTTAAGATACACCAAAATGGGTGATATTACAGAAAAGCAGACAGACATAGCTCAACAATTATGATACCAAACAATATGGAATTGCTACTTGCATTACAAAATACAGAGGGAAAAACAAATTTTACACCTGATTTTTTTAAACCAACAATTTGTTGTTGCTGTAATCAGAATTTTTGTCCTCCTTCGACATTTTGGCCTCAATTCTAAGGCAGACTGGTCTGAACTGCACATAGAAAGGAGAACTAAATTGGGTATTTTAAGTAAAACATGGCCAGGACAAGAATAAAAAAATTAACCTTCTACACATGCATGAGTTAAGAGCCAAAGAAAAGTGATGTTTCTAACAACTGTGATGCAGTGGGTATTAGCAAAGTCTCTCACACTAAGAAACAGGAGCATTGCATACATAGGCAATCCTGCACTACAACACCTATAAAGTATGTTGATCTGGTCACATTTACTCATCTTAAATGAAATAATTTTTGTTGATCTAAAATTCAATTCTAATACAGTTTAGTCTTTTCCATCATGATCATTCAATGCTTTCACCTATATTGTGATATAGTGATAAAGAAAACTTCTAGATGAAAAGTTTTGATCACTATGGACTTTTACAATGGTAGCCAGGTACTAAATTGTAGGAAGAGAAGAGCAATTTTGTTGGGTCTAATTATCACTGCAGTAGAAATCTAATTTTTAACATGCACAGGTATCTTTGTGACAAACACAGTGCATGAAATTCCTTCAAGTTTTTACTGGATCTTTATGTTGACCTCATCCAAAAACATCCATGTAACTAACACTGTTTTGACACAGGGGTTTATTTGGGGCATATAAAAAATGACTTTCCAAATAAGAATGTAGGATTTAAATAAAGTGAATTGCCTATTAAAGATCAAATTCTCAAAAATCATACAAAAAATACACATTTTACTGAAACAGTCAATACTGAATCCATATACTGTATGACCTGTGGGTTATTTTTAGATAGAGCATAACATAAGGTATTGAACATTATGACACTAGGTATATAATATAAACACTCCTGTACTAAGACACTGGTGTATAGCATAAACTTCCTGTACTATCTCCTAATTACTTTTCTTCCTACCGAACTTCCTCCAAGTTCTTTCTCCTCCTCCTCTATTTTCTCCTCCAGACTTTCCAACTCTCCACTCTCTCTCTGTCAATTACACTTTTGTTGACTCTAACTGTTCTGCCAGTCTCACTTCCACCTCCCCTCTTTGAGACTCGGGATTCAATGAACTGGAAGTTCTGCCCTCCCCTCCCTCCATTTCCTTTCGAAGCTTTTCTACCTTTTTCTCCCCTCCCTCAATTTCCTTTTGAAGCTTTTCTACCCTTAGAATCTACTGCCCTAAGTTTTTCAGCCAAATTACGTGTGGCTTCCTGGAGTAACCCTATTTCTTTAGAAAACTTCCCAGGAGAAACTAAGTTTTTGCTTGCATGGGTTGAAGTTATAATTCAGATCTAAGTTGTAATCATATAATCCATCTTAATACTGATTGAATGTTGCTGTGGAATGATTCAATCAAACTTAGCTGACAATGTCCTCTCACTGTCTGTCTACATGGGGACTGATGAGAACACACCCAATTCACCCTGATGACTTCCTTTGATCTTGAACAAATACTTAACACTTAGGTGTAAATACTACCAGCCTTGGTCCAGTTGGCCAAACAATGGCCTGGCTGGCCCTCTTGGTAACCTTGAATAAGGGATTAACACTAAACATTGCCTGTGGCAATGTTTAGACCTCAAATGCTGTAATAATACCCATGTTTACATTTGTTGTAAGGGGCCAAGACTTGCCAACATGAATAGCCTATCGTGTGCTGAAAAATAGCATTAAGCCCAACAACAACAACAACATTTGCTGTAGTTGGGCTGAACAAATGTGACATAAGACTATAGCATAAACTCTTGTGTACTACAACACAAGAGGTACAGCATAAACTCTCCCACACTACGATGGGGGATAGCATAAACTCTCCTGTATAGTCCAACGCTATATTATTGAGGCAAATGGAAATTTCCGATTAATTTTGGACATGCATTGTCTATTGTTTTTTTTACCTATGTGAAGCTTTAACAAGTAAGGACATAATATCTTATAGTGCAATTTCCTCTAAAATATCAACATTTGTATAAGTTTACAATGAAAAAGAATGAACATCACTTTTTTGTAAAGTGTATGCAATTAGGTTGATCACCATAAACAAAACTCCAGTCAAACCTGCATTGGATTTGATTACAGTATTTATTCAGTGTATCCTCCTATGTTTGATGATTATAGGTCATATCCTGATAGTGACATACATGTCATTACAAGGTCAAGGTTGCAATTTGATTTCATGGTAGCCATTATGGACCAAAATTGACATGACACTGCTAATGAGCCTATTTATTCAACATAAATAGGAAAACATTAATAACAATAAATAGGAAAGCAATCATAGTTAAATTACTTTTAAAATTAGTAATAATTCAATAAAAATATCAATAGTATTAATAGTAAAGTGCATGCTACCATACATAATTTAGTTAAATACTGCAATAATATAGAGTTGTTCTCCCATGGCACAGTAATCTGGGTCAGTTGTCATATGCCGTTTTATTTACATTAACACAATTGGATTGATTGATATCTTTTATAGAATTAGATATATTGAAAATCTGAGAAACTTGACAATATGTAACAATGCAGCAATAACAGATTGGTTTTATTGTGTACTGACAACAACATTATATAAGGGATAATAGGCATCCCAGGCTACTATGACTTGGGGGGGATAGCATAAACTCTCCTGTACTATGATGGGGTTATAGTAGAACCACTCATGTACTATGACATGGGGTATAGCATAAAATATAAGATATTCCCACAAAAGATGAAGGTATTTCAGTAAATAAAAATGTACAATTTTCCCACAAAAATAAAGGCATTTCAATGCTATAAAATGTAAATATTCCCACAAAAGCACACACACACAGTTGCAGCCATCATATGTTTATTAATTGTTAACAAAATGCTCTTAAACATACCCATTTAAAATCATGGTATTGTGAATACTGATGGAATGCAGGGTTCATGCACAAAATTTTCAGTAACACTCTTTTAGGATTTACATTTTGTTTGTCCAGATTATGGAACTGAATGCTACAGAGAAAAGTGAGCCCAGCAGGCACTGCACATTCAGGTTTGCTGCAATCAAAATAATTTACATCATATATACTCACTACAAACTGCAGAGACCCAGATCTGTTGTCACCAAGATGAACATGTCATTTCCTGATAAAAAACATGAGCTATCAGCTCTGGATCTGTACTGTCTGTTAGGAGCAATCAGTAAAACAGACTACAATCTGTAGACATATTAAGAGACAACAGATCAGGATCTTTGTTGTTTGCAATTTGGCTAAACTTTCAAGGCAGTACATATGGTACTACAAGAAGTGACACACCCATCAAGACTTATTCAGGAAACCATCTAGTTGGCCATTATTTTGCCCAAGGTGAAGAGGGAGATATGCTTTAACAAGCTAATTGGTGTGCAAGATAACTGTTTCAAAAGAATATGTAGATTTTAAAACTTTCAGAATCTTTTGGATTTCAGTTACATTTTCCAGTAAGCCAATTTCAGTGAGCTTACAGTAATGATTTTAAACTCAGCTCAAGTATCCCTCTCAAGAATTTGTAGAAAACATGGGGCCCAAACTTCTGAAACATGTGACAAGAAATATCTGTAACCAAGAATGTGAACAATTATGAACTAATGAATAAACTGAAATTGAATGAGAAATGGCTATACTAGACTTGTCAGTAGAAATTCTTTTTGACAGAAGGAAATATTTAACCAATCATTTAAACTTAGCTTCATGTTACTGAGATGAACTGTTTTTTCCTTATAAAAACATCACATGCTCAGGTACTAAAAAGAATTGGAAAATCTGCAGCAAAGTATCCTCCCCATGTATTTTTATCCCCGTACTTTTTCAACACTTGCACTTTCAATAGGACCATTCTATATATCCATATTAAAGAGTTACAATTATGAAATCA
Source organism: Potamilus streckersoni (assembly GCA_016746295.1). Classification (NCBI taxonomy): domain Eukaryota; kingdom Metazoa; phylum Mollusca; class Bivalvia; order Unionida; family Unionidae; genus Potamilus; species Potamilus streckersoni. The sequence continues at coordinate 739,803 of JAEAOA010000678.1, forward strand.
TCAATACAAAATCTGTATATACATCAATCAACAGTATACACTGCATTATGAGGGTGTGTGTGTGTGTGTGTGTGTGTGTGTGTGTGTGTGTGTGTGTGTGTGTGTGATTTGGGTTTTTAACATAGCTTTAAAAAAAATTTAGTCCTAATGCTATTATGTCTGCAGTGAGGCAGTTTATAGTGATGTAACAGTCTAGCACTTAGGCATCATTGCCACATACATGTAGCATGATGTCCTACCCAGTCACATTATTCTGACACAAGGCCAACCATTCCTAACAATAACCTCTTAATGCCATCATCAATAAGAAAGTCAGCTAGTAACATTTTTATAAGTCTTTGGTATAATTCAGCCAGGGGAACAAATCTATGACCTCCTGCATCCAAGGAGGACACTCTAACCACTAGGCTACCAGATCAGTTTCACAGCATTATGAAACCTTTGTATACATTTGTTATGAAATCTTTACACAATATCAAACATGTATACACATGTCAATATGAAACTATACACATCTGTCATTACAAAATCTGCATATACATCTGTTATATCAATAAAGATTTTATGCACTGATTATATAGAAACTCATCTCCAAACATTTTAGCCATGATTTTTAAAATAATCACACTTTTTGACAAAATTTTAAATTTTTTGGCATATAATTGGATTCGCCTTATACAGGTGTAGATTATTGATTAGGAGCACTGTTGGACCTAACTTTCACCTGGATCAATATTGATGAGTGTTCTCTCAGACTGGTTAATTGATCCCTTTCTGACAGAATCATTTACCAAGTAAACAGACTGCATTATTTACCATCTATACTTGCTTCTAAGTCAAATTGAACTGCAAATTGCACAGACCCAGATCTGCTATTGCTTAATGTGCTGGCAGATCTGGGTCTGTGCAGTTTGTTAGGAGAACAAACAACACAGACCCTGATCAAACAACACAGACCTTGATCTGCATGTGCATTATGCTATGGCAGATCAGGATCTTTGTTTTTGTTCAGTTTGGCTTGACTTGTAAACTAGTACATAATGGTACCAAACAAAATACAGTATAACTAGTTTTTCAAAACAGATCAACAGAGCTCTAAAAAGCCATATCCCTCTAAAAACTATATCCCTCTAAAAAGCCAATCTTGGGCTAAAGAACCATCTAAACTTGCTTATAAATCAAGTCAAACTGCAAACAACAATGACCCTGATCTGCTGAAGCATGATGCACATCAGGGTTTATGTTGTTTGTTCTACTGATTACTCCTAACAAACTAATGGCAGATCTGGGTCTGTACTGTTTACTGTTTACAGTTGGAATCATCTTATAAGCAAGCACTGATGGTACCCAACACTTTTAGGCCTCCAAAACTGTGTTACTTACTGTACTGGTGGAGATTTAGATGGGTGCTAATGTCAGCAACAACAACAACAACAACAAAAAAACTAAGACACTTGGCTGACAAGAAACACAAGCATTTCTTTTTGTTGCCTTATTGAGACCAAAACTTGGAGTATTCTTCAAACATCTAAATTCCCCCTAATCCCAATGAAACCAAGGCTCCAATTCCAGATTTATTCAAAAGCATATATTTTCATCCCAATGTTAGCAATTTGAAATATTTGTTTACACTGCACTAAGAATTCTCCACATAAATAATTTCAATGTCCTCTCCTGAATGGGCCAACTGGTGCAGTATGTCACTTTGTACCAAATGAAAAGTAGCAAAGTATGTCACTCTGTACCAAATGAAAACTAGCAAAGTATGTCACTCTACCAAAATTATAACTACCGAAGTATGTCACTCTGTACCAAATGAAAACTAGCAAAGTATGTCACTCTACCAAAATTATAACTACGAAGTATGACACTCTGTACCAAATGAAAACTAGCAAAGTATGTCATTCTGTACCAAATGAAAACTAGCAAAGTGTGTCACTCTGTACCAAATGAAACTAGCACAATATCTCTATATCAAGTGAAAACTAGCAAAGTATGTTACTGTACCAAAATGAAAACTAGCAAAGTATGTCACCCTGTACCAAATCAAAACTAGCACAAAATGTCACTCTGTACTAAGTGAAAACTAGCACAGAATTTCACGTACCAAAATGAAAACTCACACAGTCTGTCACTCTGTACTAACATGAAAACTAGCATAGTATGTCATTCTGTACCATGTGACAACTAGCACAGTACCTCCAAGGTGTCATTGCAAAAGATTTTATTAAAATGGCACACAATGTAGTATCACTCAAATATTTCTGGTAAAGCCAAATGATGCTATATTGTGTAAGCTTTATCTGTCATTGTACCAGACCATTTGGTTTATTGCATTTTAGATCAAGAGTAACAGATTTTAAAATATCAAACCCATGCCCACAATGTAAGACAATTTTAAAAAAAAATTCTTAACCACATCTAAATAAGATTGGTAAAATTTGCCATTCACCATATAAAGCTCATCATAGTTTATTTGGTTGCTTGGTAAATTTGCCATTCACCATATAAAGTTCATCATAGTTTATTTGGTTGCTGAGTGAGCTTCTTTTTAACTCAGTTTCAGTTAATGAATTTATGTCTATTCTTTACATGATTCCACATTGTGCCAGTTGCATAACTTAAGCTAGCTGTCAAATTTGAAATGTTTTTTTTTCCTATTATCTCTACCTCTGTGAAATATGTGCAAGTTTCATGTTAACCAATTTTTGATTTTACCAGCATTCCAAACTTCAAATCATTTGTCACCTGGTTTATTTGTTTTAAGAGAGTACTGATTTTCTACACCATACATGATAAACAATAAAAGATTCTGCTTACAAATGTAAATGTGACAGCTCTTTTGCTTATTCCTAATGTAAATGTGACAGCTCTTTTGCCTATTCCTAATGTAAATGTGACAGCTCTTTTGCTTATTGCTAATGTAAATGTGACAGCTCTTTTGCTTATTGCTAATGTAAATGTGACAGCTCTTTTGCCTATTCCTAATGTAAATGTGACAGCTCTTTTGCCTATTCCTAATATAAATGTGACAGCTCTTTTGCTTATTCCTAATGTAAATGTGACAGCTCTTGTGCCTATTCCTAATGTAAATGTGACAGCTCTTTTGCCTATTCCTAATGTAAATGTGACAGCTCTTTTGCCTATTCCTAATGTAAATGTGACAGCTCTTTTGCTTATTGCTAATGTAAATATAAGTTCTTTTGCCTATTCCTAATATAAATGTGACAGCTCTTTTGCCTATTCCTAATGTAAATGTGACAGCTCTTTTGCCTATTCCTAATGTAAATGTGACAGCTCTTTGGCTTATTGCTAATGTAAATATAAGTTCTTTTGCCTATTCCTAATATAAATTTGACAGCTCTTTTGCCTATTCCTAATGTAAATGTGACAGCTCTTTTGCCTATTCCTAATGTAAATGTGACAGCTCTTTTGCTTATTGCTAATGTAAATATAAGTTCTTTTGCCTATTCCTAATGTAAATGTGACAGCTCTTTTGCTTATTGCTAATGTAAATGTGACAGCTCTTATGCCTATTCCTAATGTAAATGTGATAGCTCTTTTGCCTATTCCTAATGTAAATGTGACAGCTCTTTTGCTTATTCCTAATGTAAATGTGACAGCTCTTTTGCTTATTCCTAATATAAATGTGACCGCTCTTTTGCTTATTGCTAATGTAAATGTGACAGCTCTTATGCCTATTCCTATTGTAAATGTGACAGCTCTTTTGCCTATTCCTAATGTAAATGTGACAGCTCTTTTGCCTATTCCTAATGTAAATGTGACAGCTCTTTTGCTGATTCCTAATATAAATGTGACAGCTCTTATTCCTATTCCTAATGTAAATGTGACAGCTCTTTTGCCTATTCCTAATGTAAATGTGACAGCTCTTTTGCCTATTCCTAATGTAAATGTGACAGCTCCTTTGCTTATTCCTAATATAAATGTGACAGCTCTTTTGCTTATTGCTAATGTAAATGTGACAGCTCTTTTGCTTATTCCTAATGTAAATGTGACAGCTCTTTTGCCTATTCCTAGTGTAAATATGACAGCTCTTTTGCTTATTCCTAATATAAATGTGACAGCTCTTTTGCTTATTGCTAATGTAAATGTGACAGCTCTTTTGTCTATTCCTAATGTAAATGTGAGAGCTCTTTTGGCTATTCCTAATGTAAGTGTGACAGCTCTTTTGCTTATTGCTAATGTAAATGTGACAGCTCTTTTGGCTAATTCCTTGAGCAGGTGCTGCATATCCCAACATTTATTTTGGTCTCTTCTTTATCTTCTTGCAGTAAACTACAACTAAAGTAAACAGTACTAGGTACTTTTGCCAAGAACCTGGACTGCATATGGTTTGGATTATGAATCTGGAATAAACATAATCAGTACAGTACCCTACACTTGCATATAAATTGAGTTAAACTGCAGACAACAAAAATCTGTTCTGCCTTAGTATATATAATGCACCTGCAGACCAGACTAATGTTCTACTGATTACTCCTAACAAACTGCACAGACCCAGATCTACAGTGGATTATGTGATGGTGATCTGGGTTTATGCAGTTTGTACTCAATTTATAAGTGAGCTTATATATATGTTAGAATCTAGATCCCCCACAGTGCAATCATGGATTAACAAATTGGAAAGTTTCAATGATCTATTGAATTTAGTACAAGTAAGCAGATTTTAATCAGATGCCTACTACATACATGTGTAATATTTACTTAAACGACAAAACAGACCATATACAAAGTACCAAAACAGTCCAATATTTAAAATAATAAAAACAGACCACACACAAATATCTATAAAATCAATTAGGTTGAAGTAATCTATTCCATAAAATGTATGTCACTCAGACGAATCTTTTAAGTTTTGGAATTGAAGGATTTTCTTGTATATTTCATACCATGGCTATATTAAGTCTTACACTAACAAATTTTATATCAAATAGTGTATAAGTCATAGGATGCTTCTCTTCCCCCAAGCTTTATTTTATGTAAATTATGCAATTCATCTTAGTTACTTTTACCATGTTACTGTCCTCTCAGTATCAAAGATAATGGCATGAGGCAATCTTAGAACTGGTGGTCCTTGTGATAAAGAGGGCTCATTCTAACCCTAAATTTCACAAATTCTCAAAAATGCTGTTTATATTTTGTATATAGACAAAATATACTGGAAACAAATATTAACATAAAAGAAACTTAAAAATTGCATTTGATTTAATATCGTAGGCTTGTGCTTGTGACATCATACACTTGGCTATAAAATAGCCATTTTACACTGAAAATTTTTAAAAATTAAGGTGGTCCACAAGTGGCAACCTTATTTATATTTTTACAGAATATAAAGGTAATGTGAATAACCTAGTACTAGAATATCAGTTTGGTTCCTGTTGTGGACCATTTGAAAAATGATAAAATTTATATATCTCAGTATTTATTGGTAGGTTAAATCTTTACAAAAGTCAATTATTAAATACACCTAAACTTTTGTTTTCCCCATGATGAACACATAAAATAATTTTGATGTAAACTAAAATGACTAGAGCATATTACACTGTAATATGAATTCTTATGATATAGTGAAAAAATGAAATAAACTTAAATTTTTCAGGGGTCCCGAGTGGCCGAGTGGTTTAAAGTGCTGTCCATTACAGATCACTGCCATCTTACCTCTGTCGTGGGTTTGAGTTGGTTTGAGTCTATGATTTGGTGAATGTGGATATGTGAGAAAGCTTGCCAGTAGCTTCTTGTGGGTGGGTGGTTCTGGTGATTTCCCGGTTTGTTCCTCCATCATCAATACTGTATAGCCTATCATGTGCTGAGAAATGGCGTTAAGCCCCACAACAAGTTTTTATATATTTGTCAAAATCCATGGATATTGCCATATTTCTGCATATTCAAAGACCTAACAATCTACCAGTACAATTTTGAACATGTTATTTTTTACAGAACACTTTCTTTTAAAACAATTTAACACATAAAAATTTCAAATGTATTCCTTTTTGCACTTCTTGTAATGGGGCAAATTTTTCTGTCTATCTCTGTAGAACACATTTTGATGGACATGTGTACTCTTAATTAGATTTATGGAGGTCTGTGCATGTTTAAATCACCATAATGCAAAGATTGGTACTATCTCTGTCATGAGTTTAGTTTTTTTATGATTTAGTTTTTTCATGATTTTTAATTAAGGGCTTTGTTTGTTTAAACTGAACAAGCCTGGAGTTAATTTTCGATCTGTAGCAGAGTTGTCAGATTTGAAATATTGCAAGGAACAGTAGTTGATAATCTATGTTGTCAGATGAACTGCACTGTTTGAGCCTAGTTCAGGCAGGAAATATATTTCATTGGGATTGGTCACACTGTAGAGGGGGTTTGGTTCCAAATGAAAACTCTGGGTTTAAATGTGCTAATAGCAAATTTGAAATCAGTCTATGTTCTTTTTCTGCAAGCAAAACAAATGTACAAATACTCAAGAGTCAAATTTACAAAATAAATTCACTTGTAATATTATTCAAGGGAAACAATTGTCTGGAAAACGGCAGATGTGATAGTTTCATGTATTGTGATGAAACACACATTTACAAAACCAAAAAGACATCACGAAGTTGGAAGGACGAATGAGGTATGATGCCTGAGAATTTGGTAAAGAAAGGGAAAAGTGCAGAAAAGCCAGACTTAAAAGGTACAAAAGGGACAGTCACTGTGAATTTGGACTGAATCAAGACCTTCAGAATATATGAATCTGAACAAGGTATTGTTTTTGATCTTTCACGCGATGATGAATTCTATCACATAAAATATCCGCTTTTAGTATAATATATTTGTATTTGAAATTCATTGAATAATATAATCCAAAAAGTGTATCTCTCAAATGTAATGTAGCATCAATGTTTATGAATTTTATTTAGAGTTTTGATTAAATTTTCTCTTTACTTGTAACAGGGGCTAGTGTTATTCTGTTCAATAGATTTTTATCTATTCCACCTATAAGTTTCACAATTTGCTATTTACTCAATCCATGCAAATTACACAGATGGCAATCACCTTTAGTTAGTGATAACCAAAACCAGACAACCCATCCCAACAAAATAAGGGAGGGTTATCTAACACTCCTTATGAAAAACAAATAAGAATAACCATGTTCTTTGCTCACCCCTTATGTTCCTCACCATAGTGGCCATAAAATCCAAGTACAAATTAGCACAAATGCTCTTTGTTCTTCCCTTTTCTTAAAAAAAATTCATTCAAATGTCTGTTGGTTTGTAATACTTTTTTCTTCCTTTTTGGATTGTCTTCTGGAATGAACTGATTACTGAGCTGAGGAAATGTTAAGTACAGAAGAGGTGCATGAAACAAATCAACTCACAACAACAACAACAAAACAGTTTATGGTATTTTTACCAAAAGGGTCTAGAAGATAACTGGAATGATGATGAAAATAATAATATGGTGTGACTTTGATGTATTACTTCAGTACACATCTTCATATTATCCTTTAATGAAGACCATAGAATTCAGCCTAATCTGACCAAAAAAAAAAGGATAGTTATCGATAAAGTATCTACTGAAGACTAGGAATATTGCGGTGGTATAAATGTAGTCTACTTGTAATGAAAAGACATCTAAATTATTTCTTTTTTTAATAAGGCAGATAAAACTTTAACGATCTTACCAAAATAAACCCCACATGACAAGCTCCCTATATATAATAATTTGCCTGTTACAATTTTTAGGTATCCAAGTGATACAGAAGTAAAGTGCATGGCTGCTTCAAGCAAGTCACTAAATTGAAAGACAATAGTTTGAGCCTCTAAGAATGCAAAATTTTTTCCTTTTAGATTTATATGTATAAATAAGTTTTCTTTAATTTTTTCCTTCAGTGAGCAAAGTTTGTACCTTTTTAGGATCAATCATAAGGAATATCTTTGTTCAAATTATTAATAACATAAACTAAACTTTTCCCCCAACAATGTATAATCAAACCCACTTTCACTGCTTACATTTTGAACATTTTTAATTCATCAATATTTGGTTATTATTACTACTAGTCTTGTCCGATTATCAAATATAATCGATCAGTTGGTTGAGCAAACCAATAAGATGATCGACTGTGAAACTCCATAATCGACTGTGTGTAAAGGGAGACTACTTTTTAGTTGCGTGTAAACACAAATGTTAGTAAATTACCTGTTTAAATGATAAGCTAAATAGGGTTTAATATCCACAAAAGATGATCTGAATTATTTATTCCCTTTACAACTTATAAATAATCATACTGTACCATATTCTGAAAGTGCAAACTTTCATAATTAGTAACATGTAGTCATTATTTAAATGATTATGCAGTTAAATCATTCGAGTTAATAAATTTAAACGAATTCTGATGATTTGTTTCAGTTTAAATGTAAATTGCTTCCAGTATTAGTAAAATGACAAAGAAAACCATGCCCTTAAAATATAGACACATCACACATGAATGAAATGGTTTTGGGGGACTGTAGCAGCATTTCATTTACATAAAACTGATCAGCCATAAAATGTTGCTTTCAGTTAACAAAGCTATAGAACAAAAAAAAAACAACTGAAATAAATCTAATACTTTTATCAGGCTAAAGTATACATGCCATTAAAAGATATTACTTCTGTACATTTATTCAGAAGTTGAGCTCTTAGTAACTGATAATACTTGATTATCAGTTGGTTTAAGTGGAGCCAATTATTGATTTTTGTGAGAAAAAAATGATCAAAAAAATAAATACATTGTCATGTCTGGGGTAATTATGGCAAGATTTAACAAAATGGCAGTGTTAAACATATACATGCATGAAGCACTTTAGATAAAAATAGGTGTCACAGGCAATCAACTGAACCTAACTTAAATATATACATCAATTATGCATTGTTTCAAAACAAAAATAAGTTTTATACATCTTATCACTGAATGTTCTGCACACTGCATTTAAATATATATTTTTGGCTGTATGTTTCAATGGATCTTTTTAACCGTAATTCTTTATTCACAATATTGGTTCCAGAACACAGAAGAAAGCTATAGGCAATTTAGTTGTTACTTTCCTTTATTAAAGTGGTCCTGGATAAAAATCAAATACATATTTAAGGAAGAGAGAGGAGCATATTTTGTCTATATACATTTCATCTGAATCTGAGTATGGGCTGAAAATGACTCTTATAGTATCTGCCCTTTTCATTTGCAGCAAATTATTTGCTTTGGGTACACATGTTAATTAAGTCACAGTTGTGACACACACACCCATGCAGTTCTAGGATCTTGTATTGTCATCTGACATAAATAATTGGAAGGAGGGATGTTAGTTTGAATCTCACTTTCCAAGATCTGAACTGAAATGATGATGGATTTTTATTTAAATATTGTTTCAACAAAATAATTACCCAAATGATTCCTTATAATGGATATTCAGGCATGGGTCTATCACTACTAACATACATTCTCAATTTATTTCACCTAACTGATTAATGTTGTGCCAGCTGGAATATTTCTGAGCAGGAGCCATTTCCTGTATTTGAACCTTCTGTTTAGTACTTGATCCTTCACAGTAGTAATATTGTGCCTTAAGCCATTTCCTGTTTTTGTACTTGCTGATCAGAATTTTGAACCTTCATAGAATTTGTTTTGCTAACACAATTTGCTAAATACCTGTTTTTTCTTTATATCCTTTCTTTCCTCAAAATATGAAATCTGTGCTCTATAGGCCAAACCCTGTGATAAATATTTATGAACAGCAAAGACCAAGACCTAGTGCTACATGACATACAGGCCAATCAGGATCTCTACTGTTTTTTAAAAATCATATCTAGAATGTAAACCTAGAGATGTTGGCATATCATAGACAAAAGATCCACTTCTTTTTATAAACTGCATACCCATCACACTGGCAATAGAAAAATAGTAAAAGAAACCAGCTTTATAATTCAGATCTGCAAGTACATACAAATATTTATTTTGTAAATTTTAAACAGATTTCTAGTAATCAGAAGAAATGATTTTCAGTAGTTATAGATTACTGCACTTGTATGGGAAAATATGAATGAGTTTATGTGACAAAGTACTGCACAACTTTTCAGAGTGCAGTATTTTTCTGAAGAAAAAAAAGTTTATATTTTACCCATACAAATGCAGCAATCTTTTTATTATATGCTCATTTTCTTAAACTTCCTAAGGCTTAATAATAAAAGACATTAAAAGAAACAAGTAGTTGAATTTATGCTTCATTCCAAAATAAATTCAGAACCCTAGATTCGTCAATACACAGTATTCATGCACACATAGCTCCAACTAATGACATTTCAACTTAAATGTGTACTCTACATTGATTTCAAAGGAATTAACATTTTAAAATTGAAATTTTGAGTCATATTGTGAATGAATTTGCACATGGATTCTGTTTCTATGTCAATCTCAGTTCTGCTTCTCTGATTATGAGGGACTGGATTATTGGGTCAAATTTAGTGCAGTAAAGATAATGAATATCAGCTCCAGATATGTAGGCTACTCAAAATTCCAGGACAGCTTCCATGTATATCAGATTTTGCAGGACATATCAGTTGGTTTTGAAGAACTAACATAAAAAGTACAATTTGAGGAAATGCAAGATGCAAAAGTTTTAAGTATATTTATTATCAGTCTTATCACCAGCAAAAGAAAACAGATTTATGCCCTGTCATTGGAATCTTGTTGGAGAGACTCCATCTGTGACCTGTATTATACAGTGTCTTCTATCACTAGACTAACATTGCAACAAAATAGTTATAGGAGAAAAATTGAAAAGCAGCTATTGTGCGACACCCCATTTACCCAGTGGAAACAATACCTTTTCATTGTCTTGACTTATTGGCTCTGAAGCTCTTAAGTTTCCTACCAAAACCTTCAGTTGGATTTTTGTCCCAAATTTTGTATTTTGACAGACTTGCTTATATGTTATGTCTGATATAGGTGTGATAGCCCTTGGCCTCAATATGCTTTTCCATGGTATGTGTTTTTAAACCCTAGAGAGCACTTGTCATGGTCTGAATCAGTCTATTTGTGAAAAGACATGAATATTCTCTTGAATAACTGTTTCAAAGATCAGAACAGCATTTTCAATTACTGTGTTTCTCACATTGTGAATATCACATTAATTTGTTTGCTTTGAAAGTTTCTTTTCAGAGTCAGTGAACTTGTCTACACAATTAACTTTATCATCTATGTTTTAAAATCAACCAAACAGCTGTTTTTGTTCATTCACAAATAAATTTAATCAAACAAAACTAAAGTGCCAACTATAGGAGTGTACATGGTTTGTTTACAAAATAGTTCCTAATACACTATACTATCTTTAGACACATGTGTCATGCATGTGCATACAATATGAAGTTGTTCAATATCATAGAATACTGCATGATTCTGACAATGTAAAGTTAAGACAAAAATCAGCATATAATAATGTACAATATACTAACTAAGCAAAAATCTGTGTCACTCATCTTATTTCAGAATAGCATACAGTGAGGTAAGAAGCTTACTACCCTGCCCAAAAATAGAAACCGTTCCCTCAAGTTATGCAAGCACACTACCAGTACCTTTCAAGATGCAAGATTCTGAAGGCACTTTGTTTCAAAAGTGTGATCAACTAAAATATCAAATTTACAGCTAAAGAAGACTTATCATGCATCAGAAGTAATGATTAACACATTAGATTCTAAAAGCAATAACTTCATTTTGAACACATTACTATAGATTAAAAACTAATGCATCAGTTTTATCCTGTAGAAAATCAAAATATGTTAGCATCAAAAAATGTCCAATTCACAAAGACTTAATTCTGAAATGGTTGTAATACAGAATTAAAATCATTCTTACAATGGCCAATTCAAAATGGTATTATTTGTTTAACCATATACTGTATGTGTATAAATCAACATCAACACTTTCTTAATGTTTAAAAATAAACCTGTAGAGATGGCAATTGCTTCTGGATAATCCTCTGCTTTGGAAGTAAAAATCCAACAAAGCCAAATCATATACTGTCTATGAAGTGAATGTCACATTAACAGCACCCTGAGTTTACCAATCAAGCAGAGCTGAATCTTATGTGGGACACAAACTCTTGTTATGATACACAAAGGATATCTAGGTTTTTTGAGGAAATATTTCATAAGTGGTAACATTGTATTCCCATGATTGGTAATGCCAAAGCCAATACAAAATATTTCCCATGTGGCAGAAAAAATACAAAACGTTTTCACTCCAGCAGTAAAATGTTTACTTATATTTACTCTTTTCATTATATTTTATACAGCAAAAACCCTTTGATTTGCATGGATTTGTCTTCACAGTGATGTCAAAGCAATTAAGGACTGCAATACTAAATCAATAAAAAGCTCTAAAATTTGACAGCAAATTTCAGCTCAATGACTTTATACAAATTAAGATTGTGCATATAATGCTTTAAATTATTTTGTCAATTTAGTGATTGTTTTCATAGGAAAATGAAGAGACTTTTTATTAACAAATTCCTTGAATGGAGAGATACAGTAAATATCGCTCTGATAGAGGGTGGGGGATAGTCTAAACAGCAAAATGGTCCAACAGATCTTTACACAACAGATTCTAATGATTGTGAATTTATTTGAAAGTATTTGAGTTCCTGGGGGGTTTTTTTTGCATTCAAATATGAATATTTGTGTATTGACAAGCTTGCAGTAAATTTTTATAAATGGCACTGTATCCAATTTCTGGATTGCAAATAATGTGCATAAATGCCAGATTTTTCCATCATTTTCAGTAATGATCAATATTGTAATGAGGGTAAAAATCATCAATTTAACAATTTTATTACTATGTTTAATCAAGACTTATTCTTAAAAATGTTTACTGTTTATTTGTCATCAAGTGTAACAGGTATACAGTACTAAATGGGTGACACCATATAGTATAGCCAAAGGTCTTGTTGAGTTCAACCACTACAATTTGCATGATACATGTGTAAAACTAGTTATTGGAAAATATACTTGATATTGTTTCTTTTGGCAATGATATTACCAAAAATATTACATTTGAAGTTAAAAAAGTTAAGAAAATAATAAATTGCTTTCCTACAGAATACTGTAACAGTTAACTTCCACATGTGACCAATGTAAGCAAGCCTGTTGTTTTTTTTTCTTCATGTCTTAAATCCTATGATCTTATTGCTTAACCAACCACAGAGAATTGCATATCAAAAAGGTGATGTGGCAGCCCCAAATCAAATCAATTTATTACATGCTGTCTGGATGGATTTTTTTTATTGACTGGGCTAAACTGTACCTGAAAACATATCCACTATCCATGTCCACAGGATGTGCAAGGTTATTTGAGGTTATTTTTTTCACTAATGGACTGATGGAAATCATGACATCATGAAAAATCATGAATTGAGTCAAATAACATAAACTTTGTTCTCACAACTTTTCTGTGGTTTTGCAGATAGGAAGCCACAGAGCTCAGTTGGTAAATCATCTGGCTCGAATCCAGTCAATTTTCCTTACCTGCCCAGGCAAGGCCAGGTTAGTTGCACCAATGTGTCCTTGGGAAATTTACTTAGCTCCTATTTCCTATACAGTCAATAACAAAAACCTGTGACATCATAGATAGCATTACCTGACCTGACCACTGTGGTAACACAATGAACAAACTAAAAGAATGATAAAACAAAAACTGTTTAGTTCACTTGTTTTTTGTTTTATCTGAACACCAATGACCTTATAATAACACATCCACAAAAGCTGTAGCATGTTCAGCTTCCTACAACCAAATCCAAATACATGTAAATGTATTTTTCTATTGTATGGAACATACCCCCCACAGTTACATGTACAAATAAAGAACATTCAAAAACTCAATGAAGAACACCATGCATGATGTTTCATGTGATCATCAGGTTCCAGAGTATATATGCTATTCTAACAATTTTGTGGGACAATTGCTGTAAGTAATACTTCTTATTATATAATTAAATGTATTTTTAAAGGTCATGTATGTCATTAAAATAAAACTTTAAAAAAGGAGCATGTATATTTTTTAATGTAATGCATTATTTCAGTACTGTATATATTGTTGAGGTGTAACAAATTATTTATATGGACTTCATATATTTTCTGTGATGATATACATATACTGCATTGATATCTGACCATCTCCAATAAACAATATCACAAGTGTCAGACAATACATTAATTCCTTAACATCTATTAGGGAAGTTTGATGATATACATCAAAATAAAGAGAAAGAAATATGAAGCAATGTACTATCTTCCCTGAAACTGTTGACATATTTTAGTTTTTTTTCTACATTTAAGTATCCATCTGTTTGACATTATTTGTCAGATTGGTTCCTGTAATCATTATGAGAAATTACCAGTGACAAAACATCAGAATATTTTTCACATTTTTATTTTTACTATCAATTCTAGTACATGTATCAAAAAGGTAACCTGCAGATTTAATAGGATCAAAATAGTGATTTACTAACAGCAACTTTAAATGTAAATCTCTTAATGATATTAAAGGCTCCCATTTGGAAATAAGATGTTACAGGTCAAATAATCATAAAAGAACTGTACAATTTATACTAAAACCATAGGCAAATCTTAAATATGATTATCAGTACTAGTGACCCTGCCAAATGCTTACAGTGCCAACACACGACAGTCATTGCATGCAAAGGTAAACATACAAATATTGAGTCAGTATTGTGGTCTGTATTGCATAAATGTATCCAGTAGTGATATGTACTGAATAAAGGTACCGTCACTCCTATACTGCAATATGTATTGTATCACTAACATCTAGCTCACATAAACATAGCATGTACATCACAGTATGTTTTGTATAAACCATATATCATCAGGGCCAAACAATCAATATACTAATGTGCTCTTAACACTGGGTCATTCATATACAACTCCTATTAGTCGTATGACTTGGGTTCTACCTGTACAAACACAAATAGCTAATTACTTCTTTTCCTTTGCAAATTGATCTACTTATAAAAAGTGTATAATCCTGGTAACATTTGCTTTAAGTCTCACTTTTCCATCTGTGTGTGTTTTGTGTTGAAATATATTTAAAAAATGGATGATTCTAAAGCTACAGGACATGATTTGATTGGACTAAGGCTACTAAAAGGTAGCTGCACCTGCAACTGTAGAGGGTAGAAGCTTTAATAAATTTCTACAAACATGGAAAACTGCTACTGCATAAAGCAGGAACAAAAGATGATGTAAATAACTAAAGATCCATTTCTATCCTTCCTTGTCTCTCCAAATTACTGGAAAAACATGGATATGATTCTTTTCATGATCCTATTCATGACAATCTAGCTTTTGACAAAATCCCTCTGGGAAACTGCACTTGTATCGCTGATAAATGGCTGAAAGTATTAGATCAAGGAAATATGGTAGGCACTTTTATGGTTGATTTTTGTAAAGCTTTTGATCTTGCAGACCATGAAATTTTGCTTTGAAAAAAAAATCTATCAAGGTAGACTTAACTGATGTAAAAAGTATCTTTAAATGGTCAACTTTCTAAAAGTAAAAATATTAATTGTGGAGTACCACAGAGCTCTATCCTTGCACCTTTGTTATTCAAAATTTGATGAAAGAAATAATTACCTTGGGGAAATATTAGGAGTGGATGATTAAGACTGGTCAGTTTAACTTAAGGTGGACACCTTGGAAGTAATCTTGAATTTAAAGTAACAACTTTGGGCAAATTTCCTCAGTCTGAGATTTCCCTTCAAGGGGAGCAGTACTTGACTGACTCCAGGGGAAAATTGAAGAGTAGTTCTTTCCTCCTTAAGACAAGGTGACCAGGTGGCTGTCTTGAAGCAAAGACAGGCCTTTAGTGCTAGGATGCACATTTTCTTGAAAAGAACAGCATTAAGGTACACAATTTTAATTTTCATGCATTTTTCTATTTGTTGTCTTGTTTTATGCAAATGTGTTTGATATACTTAGAATCCATAATATGCCTCATTCATTTGATTTCATGGAAATCTGTTGATATGCTATAGTTGTTTATGCAATTTATTTCTTTAATTGTATAGTTACTAGTTCATTAATAGAATTGACTGATTGCATGCACTCCAAATTTTCAGATGTGTAGGACTTCATGGGGTTATCTGAATTAATTTCTTTTGTTAGGATGATACTGATTATCCTGAGTTAATGATAATTGCCTATTTATATGGGTTTTTTAATGCTTAAAGAATCTTGAAGGTTATGGATCACTGTGAGCTAGAAGTTAGTGAATCTTATGCAAGTAAACATAGCATGTATCTTACTGAGTAGGTTGGATGTCTAAGGAGTCATTCGGTAGCTATGCAGAGAGATAGGAAATGTTTGTTGATAGGCACCACTCACATGTTAATTTATGGTCAGTTGCGGTGAAGCAGGGTGATGACCTATTGAATTAGGTCAGACTTAAATGTGTAGTAGAGTGATCATTTGTAACTAGAGATAAATACAGTCTAAATTTGTAAGGTCCTTTAATTGTAAAGGTGACCTTACCTCAGAATTTATGCTAGTTTATGCTTTCTGTGCAAAGAAAGATTTTTATATACATATAGAAAGTGATACAAAGACAGAGTGGTAATCTTGTCATTCAGGGAAACAGCTCTCTGGAACAGTTCAAAAGAGATCAAGTGTTTGGGATAGAAGGATCCAGGAAGATCAAACATATACATGTGAAGGTGGGAAGATATGAGATACACAGAGACAAAGACAGAAAGCAATGCTAGGTGACCTTACCTCAGAATTTATGCTAGTTTATGCTTTCTGAGCAAAGAAAGTGAGAGATTTTTATATACATATAGAAGGTGGTACAAAGACAGAGTGGTAATCTTGTCATTCAGGGAAACAGCTCTCTGGAACAGTTCAAAATAGATCAAGTGTTTGGGATAGAAGGATCCAGGAAGATCAAACATATACATGTGAAGGTGGGAAGATATGAGATACACAGAGACAAAGACAGAAAGCAATGCTAGGTGATGCAAATCAGACATGAACATTGTGCTCATTTCACCACTCTCATTATCATAAAATGAATTAATAGAACACTGCTATTGAAATTCTTAAAACATACATTTGTTTGAATGAAGCTGACACAATTAATTTATATTATTGACTAAATTATTATTCTCTTGTCTAAAGGGGGCTCATATTGTATTGTTTCTCACGACAGGCAATAAAATCAAGGGAGGTCATCCTCTAGATAACAATAGGTAGGTCTATGGTCTATCATGTGTTTACAATGTTGTGTTTTACAACTAGTTATAGCCCTGAAAAGGACTAGAGGCCTCCCTATGATGGCAGAGCTCTCTATGCCCCAGTGCTTGGGCACAGTTTTTTGCCTTGGCCCATGGGCATTTTTCGACTACTTAACCACCCCTCTCATTATCATGAAATGAATTAATAGAACACTGCTATTGAAATTCTTAAAACATACATTTGTTTGAATTGAAGCAGACACAATTAATTTATATTATTGACTAAATTATTATTCTCTTGTCTAAAGGGGGCTCATATTGTATTGTTTCTCACCACAGGCAATAAAATCAAGGGAGAGTGTGACAGTCCTTCAAAACTTTCATTTAACTGTCAATTTGTTGCAGAACCTCAAGGATTAGGAAATGTAACATGCAAACTGTTACTTATTGTACAGTTTGAAAAACTCACAAATATGGCAAAACAGTAAATATATGATTATATCTGGTTATGGGGTATAAAATGTCAGTAAATATATGATAATATCTGGTTATGGGGTTCAAATGTCTGATTCTGAAGCACAGAATGTCAGTAAATCAATGATTATAATTGATGCTGAAGTACAAAATGTCAATAAATCCATGATTATATCTGATTCTGAGGTACAAAATGTCAGTAAATATCTGGGATTTGTAGCAAGAACAAAATCTATGTGAAATATGTTAAACAGCAACAATGACAAAGAATGGACTCGTTTAATCTGATCCATGACCCTATTCACATTACAATAAAGATAGCAGTTTTCCTAGGTACTTCATATTGAGGTACTTTATATAGAGGGTCCAGTGTATGTGGAGGAAAAATAATTTAACCAAATAAAATGTGCTGTTCTCCATGTATTTCTATTTTTACCGAGTTCAATAATGCAGCCAGCTGTTAGCCAAATAACACTCATGTTTCTATTGATTACAAACAAAACCCCAGGTAATAGTGGATTTCACTGTTAAAAATATATATTTCTAAACATACATCTACCAGTTTCTAATAAAGATATTTATCTTCAACAACAGTAGATGTTTTTTCTTTTTCTTAAAAATAACATGTAAACCCCATTTTTCTGAAACATCCAAACTGTCAAATGACAAATTACTTGTGTGTAAAGAATCATAAATTTTTGTCTTGCTAAAAAGGAACCTTATCTGGTACCTTGGCTTTTTAGTCCTTGCCATAAGGATTACCTAAAGCATATTCCATTTTCAATTGCCAAACCCATCTATAAAGATCAGTCTGGGACTGAAAAAATCTGGCTTCTATGTGAAACTTAATACAGGTACAGATGCACAGTGTTTTATACCAGTAAAGATGAACACTTATGTTTGAGTGGGGCTTGACAAGTTAAATTTTTTATACACACTGTTATATGCAAATGGTACTTATTTTGTACCTGAGAGATGACATTTTCTACAGGTAAAGATGCAATAGTTCAATTGGTACTTATCTTACCAATACTTTATAAACATGTAGCTGTGTAATGCCTGTTAGATAATGGTTTTAAACTGGATTTCCTAAGATTACTCTTATCATTTGTTCATACAAATTAGTTCTCGATTTTTTTTAAATTCAGAAACAGGACCAGGGCAAGGTACTTTAAAAAAATCACATGCCGTGACTTAAATCCACAAGCCATACAATGCCATATTTTTAATTTTCATTATTCTGACATACCAAATTCCAGAGGAAAATTTAATAGTCATGAGACGAAAAACTGTCCAAATATTGGAGTGGTGGTCAAAGCTTGTAATTAAGTTGTGTGATATTACAGTATAAAAAATATTACAATATATATATATATATATATATATATATATATATATATATATATATATATATATATATAAACCACTGTATTAATCAACTCTTTGAACCAAATGGATTTAAATGCAATGTAATTACCTCAGTTTCTTTAGGGTGAAAACTCAAGACTACCAAGTCACAAAACCCCAAGCTCAGCTTAATTTTCAAATAATAGGAAAAATACTGTTTGATAAATTTAACCAGTACCAAGTCAATCAAGGGACATTTAAATAATATTTATCCAGAACTGGTGATTATAGGTAACCAATCAAATATTTAGAATGGAATGACATTGTTCTCCATTCATAATTTGTACACTTTATTTTGTAGATAAGCCAAAATGCATACACGTTTTGTTCAGCATAAAAACCATGTTAAACAAGTTCTTTACACAATTCAGAAGAAAACATGTAGTATTTATTACACATCCCCTCTTTTGCACTTTCTAATCAGAAAAAAAAAACAAGAATGTATTACATATTCCATCTTTTTCACTCTCTAAATGCTTTTAGCTTTACTGTATGAATGCAAATGAATTTGGGAATTACAAAGTTCCATTCAATATTATTGATTTCCTTATCAGATGGGAGCTGGGCAATTTACCTGGCTACTTTTACTTTACACTCGACCACTTATTTAAAAAAACCTTTATCAACATTGGGGTAGGAACCACCTGCCTATTATGGCAACTCACCCTTCAATGTTAATCTACTGGAAGGCCCTGACTGCATATAAAAATATTTATGCACAGACTCAAAAAAGAAACCTAAATAGTTCAAATCTTAGTGTGTCTTAGGGAAATATGTACTGAACAGCTGTACTGAAGGCCAATCAAGCATGTTAGATTCATTTGGTATGTAACAAAGTTGTAGCTTTCAATACAATTACAGGTAAAAAATCTTCATAAGGTGACTGGACCACTACAGCTGTGGCTGATTATTACTAATTTACCCATTGTCTTTAAAGAAGTCAAAAATGTCAAATTTTATGGTCCAACATACAACACACATAGCATACAGGAAAGTCTTTTCTAGATTTAGGTGGGCACAGAAGTTGGGCTATCCAAATTTTTTAGCTCTGCCAATGTCCGTAAAAATTTCCCAACCCCATACCCTTCTTCTAAAGATAAAAAGTTTGGTGCCTAAGAGTATGATAAATGGAAGTTATATTCATTAAACCTGGCTGTGGATTGAACTATTATGAAATATTACAGACCTTTTGCAATCAGTGCCTAGGGTTTTGTGACATTCCTCAGAGAAGAGGCAAGTAAAAAAAAAAATAAAGAGATGCAACAGAAAAACAATTTATCAAGATGAACATTTTTGAAGGAATAGAATGGCCAGTTCTGTATTGGAGAAAAACCAAATGTGAACTTATCATATGTGCATTGTATGGATTTTGTTTAGTTTACTTTGGAGTTTTATAATACAGCAACACAAGTAGTTTATTTATTGCCAAGGAAAAGTGCCTTGAACAAGGGCAACACAGTAGATTACCCTTTTTACTATAAAATTCTGGTATTGAAGTTAATTGCTTTTTTCTTTTGACACCAATCTGACACCATGCTATGAATTCCCTCTTTAAGGACATAATGATCGGTCCATATTTATGTCAAGTTTGGAGATGGGATCAATGAGCTGACCTGTTCCTTCATTGACTTGATTAGAGTTCCTTGTGTAGATTAACCCTTTAGGAAATAACCTGAAACAAGATTGTGTTGTGATTTGGAATTTTAATGTAGCTTTAACAATTTTTCAGTCATATCACTATAATATATATAGTGTGACAGTTTACAGTGATTATGGAAATATGTAGTCAAATGCAGGGGAAACAATCTGTCAAATGTGTACTTAAATATAGTTACCAACAGCATATGAGGTAACCTGGCATAAGGAAATATATTTACCTTCAGCATATGGGGTGACCTGGTATGAGGAAACTCAAATGCACCCACACTTGTGTGCCTCTCAAAGTTGGGGCTCCTTGGTACTTGGTTGTAATCATTCACAGAAAATGACCGTCGAATACAAAGTGGCAATGTTGTGGATGGACTTGATAAATATCCAAATATTAAATCAGAATCACTGGAACAGCTAGTGATGGTCTTTGCTCTCTTTCTTGCTTCTTTGGAGAGAGACTGTTCATCATGGAAGGACAGAGATTTGGGTATGGATGGCACCATAAGGTGGCAGCTAATGCAACTGCTAGCATCATTTGTGCCCCCTTGATCTAGATATACATCACCCTCCATATCTAATGTCCTATTCCTACCATGGTCACAACATTACTTCTATCACTTTACTGATCACTTACTTGTTATGACTATTTCCATATAAAATTTTTACAAAGCTGCTTTTGCTCAACCACCACAAGTCCTCTCCAAGAAACACATGATTATCTTTAAAATCTACATACTCCATTGATAATTATTTCCTAATGTGAATGAACAGTATTTACTTCCACCACAGTCTTAAGAAATGAGAATATGCATTTTTCAATGTTTTCATTT
Source organism: Potamilus streckersoni (assembly GCA_016746295.1). Lineage (NCBI taxonomy): Eukaryota > Metazoa > Mollusca > Bivalvia > Unionida > Unionidae > Potamilus > Potamilus streckersoni. The sequence continues at coordinate 761,440 of JAEAOA010000678.1, forward strand.
TTGTTTCAAGGAACATTAAAATTTAGTTATATGAAAAAACCATATTCATCGCTCACCAATCTGGTACATAGAAACACACTATAAGACTGAGAAATGACCCATTCTGTGATAGACCTGTGGTACAGAGCCAAACACTATGATACTGAGAAATGATCCATTCTGTTATAACCCTGTGGTTACAGGTATGATACAATCCATTTTTCTTTTTTCTGTAACACACTTTAATCAGTGATGAAAGTATCCTGCTGTGATTGTACAAACACAAGTTCAAAATTGCAGCAATATTATCAAAAATATAAAAAAAAATATTACTACTGAAAACACAAAACCATTAAAGTTTTACAAAATTATGCTTTCCACTTAATTTTTTGTAAGTTTGGCAGTGGCATTGATTGTTATAGTAATAATCAGGTATTGCCGTTTGAAACAATCCACTATGTATGGCTGCTGGCTGGCTATGATGTACCTGGCTGTAAACTGCTTCTATGCCTGGCAGAGACATTAATACTGCCTGAATGATCCAATCCAATACAGATCATAGTAAGAAATAATGATTGCCAATAAGAGCAATTCACTATTGCATGGCTGGCTGTCAACAACCATCATCCTTTCTGCTTCAACTTGCTTCCAACTTAGAGAGTTATTAGCACTTCACAAGCAGTATGCTAATGCAATGTTATATGTGAAACAAATACTCCCATAATAAGCTTCAACATTCTTTATGTTGTTTTTGCTTTGATTCTTAATTAGAATATATAGATGTTTCTCATGATACAAATTAAAGATAAGGTGATAATCTGATGATTTAAAACTTCTTGGAATTAGCACCAGTGAGATTAGAAATGATTATATATATATATGTTGATCTATAAATAAATTATATTTTTTTTACAATGACTCTAGAAACCATCCAAATGAATTCAAGAAATTCTTCCCACTTTCTATGGTCACTGAGGATTGTTTATTGACTCATTATACATGCCAATCATTATTCCTTTTAAATTACAATAACAGTTACATTTTTCCAAGGACAACAGAATGCTTTCAAAAAAAGTACAGTATTTCAGTCTGCAAAAGAAGTAGATTCTCTCCATGTAGATTTTATTCATTCAAAATATAAGACATAATGACAATTGCTTTGATGAAATACTTGTAGTATCACAATCCTGGATAACACATTTACCTTCCACTACAGCAACTTCATTCATTATCTTCATATGAAATGGTGCTCTTCAGTTGATCATGTATTGATAAAAGCACACCAAATAATCTTCATAATCAATGTAGATTCCAGCCATTGATTGAAAAATAATTAAATTCTGTGGATAAATAAGTACTTGTAATGTAAAATCAAACAATATTGCCCTCAGCTTTGATCCACTTTCAATTTTGTGCCCATTATGCTTTCTGATAATCCATATTCAAGTGGTACACTAATCTATCATTTTATTTGAACTTTTTTGTTACTTTTACAGATGTCAGCCTTCATACATCTCTGTCCCAAAACTGTCAGTAATTCCTCTCATTTTATATACTGGTGATGAGGGATTATCACTTCATCTCCTGTGTGGAAACTTCCTTTCTGCTCCCAGTGTCATAGGTTACAAGCAACTACTTGTCCTGTTGTTACCATCTTCAAGGATGTCATAAAACTTCTGTTAAATGTGTTTTACATTTCTCTGTAGTTGCCTGTAACACTGGAAGGCAAATATCTCTACTGAAGTGTAGAATTTAACTGCCAGAGGAATTCATTGTGTGTACACTCCATCAAATCCATATTACACAACGTTTTGAAGTTAAAGAATACATCAGTAAAATTTCCACTCAAATTTGCAATGCAATGCTATATTAGTATTTGTATTCTGCTATCCATGTAGTTAAAACAACTGTTTGAGTGGGCCACTGTTTATAATTACCAACTCACTGCTGAATTATCAATATGGGTGTATGATTCAACCTGCCAGTGTTAATTGATAGGCTACCGGTAGGACTATAAACAGTTCACCTTAACTGGCTCTATTTATATTTAAAGCTTGACTGGTTTTTTGCCATATTTAATCTCTCCAAAGAACTAGTCCTGACCTTAGACCATTTCCTATTGCTGTAAAACATGAATGACTTGAGATTTTATCTCTCTACTCTTAGCTAAGTCCTATTGTGATTTTCCAACGACAATCCTATTAGGTCTGGTTCAAATTTACATAAATGTACCTACAATCCAAGGACAGCAAGGACATTAAACTGACCCCCCAAACCTTGGTTATATTACAAGAATGTTACTGAACTGGTTCCATCACTTGGTGATCAGGCTCAGTATAATGGTGGTTACAGGCTTTAGTCTGCTAGTGCATTTTACCATTAGGAGTACCTGCTGATCACTGTAATTACTACAAAAGCATGCAAGAAGAGCAATCTGAGAGAAACACAACTGCTTTATTTGTTGCAAGTCTTTCAAAGCATTAGATTTTTCATTTGAAAATACCTTGAATAAAACAAGAGTCCCAAGTGTGCCGAAGGCTTGTCACCTGCTGATGTCTATCTAAAAGCCAAATTCAAGAGCTGATAGCCAAGACATTTTATCAAGAAGTATTGCTTTAGAAATTTCTATTAAAAAAATGTTGATTGTATTGCTCAAAGTTCCTCTATTTGCTTTATTTATATCTGGAACAATAGCAGAATTTGTTAAATAATGAAAGGTCTTTATGTAAAACTGAGGATGATTTCTATCATCTATTAAAGTTAGTCAAATTCTGTTAGAAATTTGATAAAGTTTCTGAAATGTTCTGATGCTTTTAGTAATGGCACCCATATCTGATGGCACTGTATAAAAATATATAAAAATTCTATATTTAATAAAAGCCATATCTAATGGTGGGTTGGCATCATTTATACAAAATTAAAAGTCATCTATGTTAGGATATTGAGATTTTTGTTAAAATTCTGCTTAGTGGTTTTCTTAGATGAAAAGGATTTTTTAATTTTAGCAATGGTGGCTATATGTGATGATGAACAGATATTATTTGTGCAAACCTGAAAGCTCTTCATATCAGGCAGTCTCTTGTTTAAAGGTTTCTGTCTTTTGAATAACAGCCATCTGTTGGCTGTGGATTGTCATAATTTATATAAATTTGAAAACCCTTCAAGCAAGGATGCTACAAGACAAGAAGGACAATATCTAACACATATGAAGGAAGCAAAGTCATTTAGCTTTTACAACAATCCATGAAAATCTGCAGGACAATATGGACAGAAGAGATTGTGTCATTTGTGTCATACTACAAACAAAGAGGGCATTAACCTAAGAAAACTGCAGGAAGAAAATAATCTGATGATACTACCCTCTTCAGGTTACAGAGGCAGGGGCATTAAAAAATTTCTTACAAAGCTTGACTTACAATAGCTCAACTCATTTTGTGTTAATTTCAGCACGCGTCAGATGTACATGTTGGATTGACCAAAACAGATGGCATCCTAGTCAATCTTCAATTCAGTGGTATTTTGAATATAAATGGTCAAAATACTGACAATATTTAAAATATTGACAATTTAAAAGTAGATAGCAATTTTCATTTTTTATCAATAACTTTAGTCATGCAGATCATACATTATAAAAACTTATTAAAACTGCTTATTACGGTTAAGATATACTGAATAAATAAGGATGAAAAAATGAAATTAATAAATAAAGATATTTACTTTAATACCACTGCCTGCACATAACTTAGTAGACTATGACATTGATGGACTAAAACCCATATACAGTTTTTTGGAACAGATAAGAAGTTTGGCATGCTAGTCAATAAATGACTGATTCAAGAAAGTAAGCCAATTCTAGAGCAAGATAATATGTTGAGCTCCAGAAAATTGTAAGTAACGGCCACAAGGATCAGTTCCATAACATCTTCGAGCTAACTATTTATATGCCTGTTCTAAAGAAGGCACAGAAAAATATACACAAATAAGGAACAAAGTATGCTCAAAAATAATTAACAGATTAATACTTATGTAACTGGAGGAGACATCTTTTAAAAATTTTGATTTCAGTAGAGTTCTTAAAACAGTAGTGCAGGAAGAAAGAGACATATTGAAGTGTTAGGTAAATACTGAACTATGACCATTTCTCCAGAAGATAAAATCCTGGCAGCATTTCTAATTAAATCTTGCATGGGGAAACAAATTTGGAATTTATTTTCTTTTTACAGAGATATTTAACCAGTGAATGAGGGTGCTGATGGAATAAATAAAATTAGCACAGAATCAAAGAGGGGGGAGCAGATTTTAAACTGCTCAAATTGATCACATATAAAAAATTTTTTTTAAAAAACTGAATAAGACTGGGTATTGTCAACAGTTTTTTCCTCTTCACTTATAAATATCACAGCAGTTTTATTTGCATATGCAAGAAGTACAATGTGATAGATTTTGTTGGCATTCATCCTCATTCCCATGCCTGGATTTGTTCTCAGTGAGGTTTTATTTGCACTATGAAATTGCTTTATTTATTCTGTTTTGAAGATAACATTATAATGTCATCCAAGTTTAAGTGAGACATGAAACTGGTAATATGATGTTTTCAAAGCATTCATCCCATGCAAAACAAAGGGCCTGGTGGCTAAAGCAAGTTAAATGCAGCCACCATTAAATGGCTTAAAAATGTTGAATATAATTGAGTGACAACCAAAATGTAGTATGTTTCAAAGTATTTTTGTTTTCTTGTCATCAATGAGAATTGCATATAATTATATAAGTATTATCTCTATCTGTCATCTGCATACTGGAAATACAACTATTTTGTTCACATACATGGAAGATGTTGGGAATTTTAACCCAGCTGTGCATTTTTCTCAGAATCCACTTTTATTTATCAAAACTGTTCATCTAGCATATGTATAAAACCTCATGAAAATTAAATATGTTGAACAATTAGCATACAATTTTAATTCTTTGTCAAAAATATCAAATCTGTCAAAACATGCTCCCTGTAAACTTGGCAGCAGTCTACTTCCTAAGAGAAAGTTTAACCTCATCCTGATGTCTGTACATATAGGTTGTACTTATTCTCTATGCCACATGTACAACATATTTTTGTTCTGTTGGCTATTTAGGGTGGGGAAGCTGTGGCAACTCTGATGGTAAAACACTGTACTAATAATCCAGTGGTCATGGGTTTGATACCTGCCCAGGCTGGCTAATGCATCCTTGATAAAAGAACTTATCTCCCATTTTTTCTGCATGAAGTACTGTTAAAACCCATGAAGACAAAGCAAAACAAAAAACTGTTTTTCACTGTGCTGATTGTTGTGTTTGTAAACTCTGACATTGTGGGCATCATTTATTTGCAATAACCTTTCTCTTCTTTTTATATGCAGAGCATTATTTACTGTTTTGCACCTGGTACTGACCAGCCCTCTACTCATGAACTGGTTATACGGTGCTGACAGTATATAAACTTTGTTCAAGACAAACATTTTAACATAAAGATACAAATAATGATTATTCACTAGCATAATTTTTACTGTTTTCCCATACACTGATGAATACACTAAAGTATAAAAGATGCAATTGGCTATACAAGATAAATTTGCTTTCAGAATTTCAAGTTTTAATCATCCCCAGCTATTTTGGTTATGAAGCCTTCCATCTACACAACTGTAAATGTGAATGTCATGGCACACATTTGAATGAATATTGCAAGGATCATGGTGACACACATTTAGGTTGATGGATGTGATTATGGACCTAAATCTATGACAGGGCATTAAGGATGTGGCATTTTAATTGGTCTAATTGGGGCATGATTGATTTCTATCCAGGTCCTTCTGATAACAATATCAGATCAACAGGGGAAGCTTTAGTTGTTTATCAAATCTGCCAAGGTTGAAATGTTGTGGAAACAATTTTCATAAGTTGAAACTTTGCAGAGGTCAGTTTATGAAGAGAAGCATGAAACATGGAATTTTTCAAAACCTCAATAGGCATGTATTAATTTCTGCAATTAAATAAATATAAAGTCCTGACTGGCTAGTAAACAGTCCTGGGTGTGTTTCATACAAAGCTCAATGCTTATAATATCTCATGCCATAAAACTTTTCAGTCTAGCTAAGATCACGACTCATATGAAGTAGAGACTCGAAGTAGACGTACTGACTCATTTAATAAAGAACCAAGTGATGTGTATTAAAAGTCTTGAGAAACAAATCTGTACAAGTGGGAAAACATAGCGAGGTACTGTATCTTAGTTTCATAAATTTTATTTGATAAGATCTGATGATAATTGTTGAATATATTTATTGAAGAATTTCATACATCATTTATTTTAATGTTATATTACTCATATTTTATGAATTTTGTACATTATTTTCTTGATAAGAATCTTGAGATATTTGTTTAAATTATTAGTTAATATGTCATAACAATCATGTCTGCATGGAATTGATACTGTTTGGCTTTAGGAAGTGATGACTCTGAATTGTTTATTTGCACATATTGTAGTTAACACAAGAAATAAATTTAATTCCTTCATTGGTGTAATTCAGATGCAAGTTGTTTAACAGTAAATCTGCTGTATTAGCATTTGAGTTCCTATAGGCAAACACTTAGTCTAGATAGTGATTCACATGGCAGGGGCCCAGTAACCAGACTTAGGCTATAGATTGATTAGTGACTGTTAGAGAAATGTATCAGTCTTCATGTACTATTTTGTGCTCATGAGATGCTAGGGGGCAACCTGGAAACCATATTAGCAGTTAGTATCTGTTTGAATTATTATATTATGATGATTTCTGATGTATCAAGAGAGAGGATAGTGTTCTATCTAAGAAGTATACCTAACAAATTATTTAAGCTGTGTATTTTCTACTTTAACAATAACTCCACACAACAACACAGCAGAAGCCATAGAAGACAATCCATATTGCAATCAAAAAGGCAAAGAGGGAAAGAGGAAAATCTTTGTAGGCTGCAATGCAAGAGAGCCAGAGGATAAATAGAACCAAACTTAATACCAATGTTAAATCTGGAGTGACCTGTAACCAAGTCATCAGGTTATGAAGTCATGTTGGACAAATGAGTCGGAAACTTCTCATCTGACTTCACAATGAAATTTGTCACACATGTATACAGAACTGCTAAATGCATTTTCTAATTTGGTAATTATTTTCTAGTGTATTCTTCATGTGTCTTGTACAATTTTATTTTGTTCATCTAACTGACTGAATCAATTATGTTCTATTCTCCATCTCTGTTCATATCTCCATTTATTCCACTGTGTGTGTAAATCCTTTACAATGCTGAATTACTGAGGAGAGGTAGCAATAAGAAACTTGTGCTAATGGCCCCAGCAAGGACCAGTAATAGGTCATTGTGCTTCTGTTTACTGAGCTAATATTTACAACATCCAAGGGTAAAGAATACAGTTTACAATGGAGGCCTGAACCTCACACTATAAGCTGTAACTTTTTATCTTCCACCACAGCCATTTGACACTAATAATATTGCATGACTCTCCCATGATGGTTTACCCTCATTCATCAACAATTTCAGTGATATGGAAAGTACAAAATTCAATCAATAAGCAGTTAGCAATTCAAGTTTTGTGTCATTTAAGAAGATTTGCTTCAATGCCACTGTATAAAATGCTGGAGATCTTGTCTACCCTGTATGTGTCAGAACACAAGTTAAACGAAGTTGTTAATTAGCTCACTTTATAATTCATGATTTAACAAAAAAGTGTCTGTGACCAGGACAGCCTGCAATGCCTTTAAAAGGTCCCATCTCAACAGACTGCATTTTATCACTGACAAGAGTACAAATTTGGACACTGACTTTGGACTAGAGGTCTGCACAAAGGTTTACTGAACATATTTTTTGTAGACTGTTTGCAACAAGGTTTACATTTTAACTGGCCTTGTATAGTTAATGACTAGACCAACTGCTTCCAGATTTGCCTTTATGATGCTCCCGGTGATAACCATATATACTTGCTAACAAGTGCAAACCACACAGACCCAGATCTACCATCACATCATGCACTGGCAGATCTGGTTCTTTGCAGTTGGTTAGGTGTAATCAGTAGAACAAATAACATTGACCTGGATTGTGCATTATGATATGACTGATCAGGCTCTTTATTGTTTTCTGTTTGACTTAACTTGAGCATAGATATAAGATGAAGCAGACTTTTATAATGTGGTCCAGATGTGAATAGTGTATTATATAATAGTGCACTATTTAGTGATTTATCCAAGATGTGTGCAGAGGGAAAATGTCCATCTGACAATTTATTATGGATGGGATTTTTCATAGTTTTGGCAACATTATTTATGAAATAGACCCAAAGGGTCAAATATGGTTGTTTATCTTCATCATCAGCATAGTGGCATCCTGTATTGTGTTAATGGTACTAAAAAGTATGTAATAAAAACACAACAGTAGAAATATTACCATTAAATACTGAAAACAGTGTATCCATCACTGTAAGGCATCCAGAAATACAGTTGGCAAAATGCTTTTGACAAGATAATCAATGAAACCAACTCAAAAAAATCCACTTGGTAACAATCTGCTTATGGCCATCAGTGAAGAAGTAATTGGTAAGAATTTGGTTATGATTATCTAGTCAATTAGGAAGTAGTTGATTATAGTTGTTGATCAAAATTTCACTTCATAAGCATTTTATTAGGATTGGTGATCAAGAAGTCTCTTGTGAAGCATTTGATTATGGTCTCTGAACAAAAAGTCACTTAGTAAGCAATTATGATATTTGATAATGAACTTACATGAACTGTGCCTTATAAAATATTAATGAATGATACAGGTATTGTACCCTATCAGCATTAAATGTGCCTTGGAGAAGTGTGTAGTAATATCATAGCTCATTATTACACATGTTTAATGACTATGATATTACATGCAAAGATACTAACAGAAATTTTCTTATGAGGGGGTCCACCCACCCACCTACTTCCAGAAGGGGGTAGGGAATCAGTGGAGGTGGGGGAGGGGGTAAACTGTGCCAAATGTTAGCTGATTGGGTGACAACCTTATATGCCTTGAAAATCTATAAAATTATATATTTAAAATTATCAAAAGTTGTCATGGACGCATTCTCATTTATCAAATCTTTCACAAATCAGATGCCTTTCTGAAATCCTGTTTTGCAATGAACACTTTCTTGCATCTGTTGTAATATAAGGATTAAACCATATTTGTGTTTCTAAAAATGTTTCTGCTGAGGCTATTTTTAATGATCTAGCAAGCTCTAAATATGCTTCAATACATCTAGTCAAAAATAATAAGATCCTTTTTTCACTGAAAAGGATTGAAAATTTGTTTGAAATAAAATTATCAATATCTGATACAGAAAACTGTAACAATGAATCAAATAATATTCTTCTAATCCATTTAATTTCAGTGTATTCACAAACTTAAATATATCAAACATATTTAATCCAACTCATGACTGTCCTACACAGAAATATTTCTTTTGATTTTTTTCTTCTGATTCATGCCACTAAAACTTGCAAAAGACTGTATGTAGTTCACTAAGAGCCTGTTTGGATGGATTTGGTAATGATAATAAAAGATATTTCATTAAACATTCTGTAACCTAAGGAACACCACAAAATGATGCATAAGTGATGTTCACTTTGTGGTTTTAGCTAATAATAAAGTTTCTGTACTTTTTCTATTAATTCAGGGTTCTCCCTCCTGTTTCAAGACTCAGAAAATGATGACACTGGGATGTGCAATTGGGCCACCTCAGCAGCCATCTTGAAATATTGTTATCACTACTTCTCTTGAAGTGATAGTCCAATAAAAGACTTCTTATTGTGTGGTTGGTTCTAAAAGATAATACATGTACTCCTAATATGATGTCCAATATGGCACAGAGTCTGAGTCTGAAATTTTATCAATAAAGCACGACAAAATTTCTGACTACATGAAATCACCTTAATGGTATTATACAATAATATTATTGTATAATACCATTAAGGTGATTTCATGTAGTCAGAAATTTTGTCCTACTTTATTGATAAAACTGCAGACTCCTGTAAATATGGTCACCATAGCATAAATTGTTACACATTCTCCTCCTGAATGGAACATTGTATATAAATGGAGTTTTCACTAAAACTTAAAACTTTTTATGATGTCAAGAAATTTTAAATGGTGCCTCTTGGACAGCCAATATGGCTGCTATGACAGCCATCTTAAAACTCACAGCAATACTCAAAATAATTTGAGAAACAACTTCTGCTAATGGATGGACAAAAGGGCAACAAAAAAACCCATCCCATTAGTTATTCTTGTCAATGACTAGATGTGTTCTAATTAAGTATAGATAATAAGTGTACTATAAATCGGATCACAAATACAGTCTTTATTGACAACAAGCTAGGATAATCAGATGCAAGTTTATCTCAATAAAATGCATGGATCTAAACTATTATTAAGCTTGTGCAAGCTTTTGATCATAGAAGTCTATATTTCAAGTTTAAACTTGTAATAAGCCATTTGAATTAAATGCAATATCACCTCATTAATGAGCTGAAATCTCACTCATTGAATTTCTGTGAAAACTTGATGATATAATAATGCCCAGGATATAATTAGACCAATGATTCAAACCTGATTTAAAAAAATGTCTTTACAAATACCCTCTTCAGAGTGATGTCAACAAGCTCATCCAATCCACAAAGTTCAAAAATATGCATAAAACATTTTAAAAATTGCTGTGAAAACCTGAATATGTAAATAGGTTGACTACATATGAATACAACTATGCTTTGCTTAGTCTTCTCTAAATGTCAGTTTTAATCATCTTGCTAACAAACTTGTGACAAACTGACATACATGAGAAAAAAAATAAAGGTGCTTTCACTACAAGGGGCATACAAATCTCATAAAGGAAGTACATGTTAATACATCTTTTGAAGTTTAGCATTTTCTGTACTTGCAAAATTTGTTCTTTATCTTATTGGGGAGGGGTCAAATATGAAGTTCTGTATTTTCGCCAAAAACAACAGCAACAAAAATTAAAACCTTGAACATTATGACTTTTGAGAAGCCATTTTTCATGCAGGAAAATTTAATAAGCAGTTAATATTTCAATAATGGAGGCAATTTTATATGATTGCTGTTAATACTACCCTAATAAACAGCTCCATAGAGAAAAAAAAAGATATGCCCTTCACAAAAACTAGAAGCCAATCATATTTGTTGTTGCAACTCTCTTGCTTAGAATTTAATAATAGAGTACTCTGTTTCCAATTGAAAGCATGGAATTCATTGAAACTGCATCATAAGGCATCATCATCCCTTGCATAAATAAAACAACAGAGCTAGCCGATTTGATATTGTACTGACTGCATACAGGACATGCATACCTGTTGAATGTATAACTCTTGAATAGTAAACTTCACCACAGTTCAGTTACTTCTAGAATTGTGAAACTCCACAATAGTGCATACCTCCTAAATAGTGAACCTTCACCACTTTGCATAACCTAAAGACTGGTGATTTGAGTGGACTGACCACCTTCTGCCCTATGAGACTGAATGATTTTATGTGGGCTCAATTAGGAAACTATATGATGTACCTGAAGAAAAAATTCTGACTTTGAGGTAACATATTTTAATGACTTTCTTATTTTAACTTTATCTTATTTTATATACATTTACAAAATTTTAATATCTTTATTAATTATCCTGTAAAATATCACGATTACTTATAATTGGAAAGGGTTTATCTTCTTAACATTTTTAAAAATAAATCCCTTAATATTAACAATGGTAGCCTTTAACTCTTAATTGGTACTACATAGCCAATATTTTGTTGACATGCCATTAAACCCTAATATATACAACATGCTGTTCAAATATTCAATTAATAAAATTAACTGCAGAGCTATTAATGCTGAACTATATTAGATATAAATTAAAAAGACAACAAAAAAACTGATACATATTAATCCATTAATCCCTGAAGTAGTTGTCATTTTCGCCTGAAATGTGAGTAAGAAATTGATTTTGGGAGATATTTCTGAATACATCCTAATACATCGACTTCCAAAAAATTTCGGTTAATTTAATGCCTATTTGTATTAGAAACATCAATTTTCATTGGCTCTTTCGCCTGAGCATGAGCAGAAGCATACAAATTGGATTTTTTTTTGCTTAACAACCCATCATTTTCTTTTCTGAGACTACTTTTCATTCTAAATGCCCATCTTATCCTACTTTTTTCAAATGTTCACGTCTGTGTGCAATTCAGACTGGTCTGTCTTAGATCTAGAGGCCAAAACCTCTAAAATCCAGACACAAAAACGAATAACAACCTTGGGCAAATTTCAGCTGGAAAAAACTGGAATATCCATATTATCTGGTATCATCCTAAAAGCTACATCATAAAGCTACATCATCTACCTTTCTATATTACCACCCACTTTATTGTGTTGCACATGACCGTAACACTACAGAGCTGAGAAGTAGGCTACCACCTCCTGCCCCATAGTAAATGATGTGCTAGGGGTTAATGAGTTAATGCTGCATGATAGTTTCATATGCTTCTTTTGCCTCAAAAACAAAAGTATCATATGTTTAGTGGTTGAATTTTTATGACATCACCAGGTCTGAATATTCCTTGCATATTTAATCATTTGAACATCAACAAAGCACATAAATTACAAAATTAGCAATTTCTTGACAATTTGATATAAAGTTCCAAAATCCTTGTTAAGAGTTTTCTGTTTAGAAACTATCAAGGCATGGTTTTCTCTAGACACTCAATCTCAATGACTGATATCTGATTAAGGCATTTGCACTTGAATTAAAATCGCTCTGCAGAACAATTTTCTTTCTTAGTTACCATGGTCTATGACACTGAGACCTCAAAATCTAAAGGTTTCTTTGGGACCCTAAGTGAATACCAGTCAAAATGTTTGGTCAAGGAATTTATTCCATAACAAAAAGTAGGTCTGCAAAACCCATTTATTCCTTGAGTCATAATGCTTTTTGACCATTGTCCTTTTGATACCAACATTATTAGGTCTTATCCATACCTTAAGTGCAATTCCTCCACAAACTTACATTTAGGTTAGTAAGTGACCTTTCAAACCCAAGCCAATTCAGACCCAAAATGTTCTGATCCAAAATTAAAAGGCTTCTTCCATACACTAACTTTAAGCTATTTACAAACTTTGGTCTGTAATACTGAATTAAAGTTATTGTGTTGAAACCATTTTTCTGCTCTAATGTGTTCCTAACCTTTAACTTTTTCATCCCCAAATCAATACTTATTCCTTATTCCAATGTAATTTGTTCAGAAAGTCAGGTCCAGGTATCTGATGCAGGACTAATGCTATTGTGCCTAATGAATTTTTCTTCTTGGGTTGTTGTCACAGAATGGTATAAATCCCTTTATTTATTAAATACATGTACTCAGGTTTTTTGTGTACAAAGATACACAAGGATCATTTATTTATATTGTACAATATTCCAAAATAGTGAGTTCAGTTCATCCCTGTTGCACGTGTGAAGTGATCTCACTGGGAAAAACCTATTTACATCTAGTGCACAGAGGATGATGTAGGCTTGCATCATCTGTATATAAATGCCTCCACAAAATCTTAACATTACAGAATGTCTTGTCAGTAAGCAGTGAACTAAGGAACTTGCACATCTTCATCGTAGAGGTATGTAAGTTATTTGTTAATTTCTTAAGTATATTTTTTCTTATCATATATATGTCATGCATAGTACAATGTTGTTAGATTTTTTTCAGCCATTGTAGTCCAGCAGGTTACCTGCTGTTGTAGAGCTGAACCATAACAGCTGTAGAGCTGAGTGAACCTTGTTGCTTGGTCCAGTAGCAGGGTGATGGGTGTTGCTGACCCCATTGGTGGGGCTGATTGCTTGATTGACCAAGGAATTTGAATGGAGGTAGGTGAGTACCTATAATGCTGATTGCTTGATTGACCAGTGTGACTGGTAGCTAAGTGTGCTAGTGACTGAGTGTGTTTGTGTTACTCCATGCATGTAATCTTTTAGGCCTAGGCTAACTTTGGGGTTTGTTTTATCCAGTGTTTTGGGGAGGGTAAAGATATTGTGTATGATGTCTGTCCCTTTTGTTTTCATCATTTTACTATTGGAGTCAGTACCTCATTTCTCACTGAGTGAATACATTTTGCTACATAAGTAAAATACATCATTTTTACTATTTAAATAAAACATTGTTTTCATTGTGTGAATTTACTGTAAATCATTCACCTTTGTCCTTTTACTGTGTAAGATCATTTATTTGTATTCACATTTATGTTGCATTCTTAGGTTGTGAAGTGTTAATTTATCCAATATTTAGATTTTATAGATGCAGGTATTAATCATAATTCTTTTCTTATTCATGTCATAGTCATTCATCAATAAACATTGTATTTGTATCACCATCAAAAAAGTTGTTATAAATCCTAAATTCAACCCAGATACAGTCATAGTGAATTGTCTTTTGACCATTTCTTCCTTTTGCCAAATTCAAGACATGATAAACTTTTCTTTTCTCAGTGACAGTTACATTGGCCTTTAACTTTTTAACCCCAAATTGATAAGCTTCTTTATTAATCCCCAAAATACAAACATGGCCAAGTTTGTGATGAAAACTAATGTTACTATGCAGGAACAATTTTTCTTTTTGTCAGTTCCACTTATCTTTGGCTTTCACCTTTTTGACCACAAATCAGTACCTTTCTTGCTTGCCCTAACTGTAAAGCTATCCAATGTTTGGTCCAGATATAGGATGTAAAATTAATGTTTTATGTTCTCCTTTGTCACAATGACCTTGCTCTTTTTGACCTTTTGACCCAAGGTTAAGTGGGTTCATCTTAATCCCCTCAACAAATTATCAATACAGTTTGTCCAGATATGTGAGTAGAACTTGTGGAAACCATTTTCTTTTGGTTTAAGGCCACTTGATCCTGTTCAGGTGATGATAAAAATACAACAAAAAATGCTACTTATGTTGTATATACTTTTTATGTGTAAAATGCATACCTAACTGCATTTCACATAAAACCAGATCAGCCCTGGCAAGATACTTCATTGTATCAATCAGAAAAGTTCTCTATTTCCTTGGCATGAGTTTAAGTGTGATAAGTGTCATTAAAAGGCAACCACCCAACCAGATATCCCCTTGTACAATTTAACAGCAAATTAGATCTGTGTTGTCCAACCTATCTCTGATTTCAAGTGAACAACAAAAACCCTGTTCTGTTTACACAAACAGATCTGGGCCTATCCTTTTCATGACCTTTGTTTGACCTGTGCATCCAGCAAATACACCTACAATGGATCTATTCCATGAAAACATCCAAGCATTGGTAACTTAAATGGTGTGGAAATAAAGAAATTTAAAATGGAAAAATCATCTGGGACTGAAGAATCGATGTTAAACTGCATTGATTATATGTTACAAGTCAAATGAAACTGCCTACTGTCCTCATCAACAGGTTTACCCTATATTAATTCCGCATCATGGATTTCAGTGTCAGGCAATATTCAATTTCTTAACTGAAATAAGTAAATGCATGTAAAATGTTTTCACTAAAAATGTACAATTATCTAATTATTGGCAAAGTGAAAGCAATAAATTATTTATGCTTGTACAGGCCCCACTCTAAAATTACATATTTATGCTTGTACAGGCCCCACTCTAAAATTACATATATGCATATTACTATATTTTATCTGTTTCTGTGAGAAATGCAGGGCACTGTACTGCTGATGTTATCAGCATTGTGTTAGCATCAGCTGCTTCAACGAAATGTTTAAGTTTTACTGAAAGGAGATGGGTTGTTAATCAAATTATCCTAACATTCTAAGAATCAAAAAAGTGTCATTTCATAGTTTTATTGACCCAGGTCTGTAACTACTAATATAACTAATAAACTGACAGGTACATCAAGGTCTTTGGGGCACATGACAGTTGACTTTACAACCAATTATCTCCATTTTCCTTTGTTCTCAACAGCCCTTTATGAATCTTGAAGTCCTATGCTTATCCACGACTTAATGTTGTCTTCCCACCTCTATTTCTGTCCACCTCTTATTCTGCACCCTCACACAGTACCTTGCAAGGTTGCTTTTGTCAGTCCAGGTGATTGTGAGACATGATAAAATCCACATAAACACAAAAAAAATTTTTTATATTTCTTTCATTTTTTGCTCCAGAGAACTAAATTTCTCTAATGTGAGAAATAAAACAATTTTTTGTCCCAAATCACAATTAATTTCATGCACATTAAAAACCATGAAACAGCAAATCTCATGTCAAACCTAGAAATGTATTTTAGCTTAGTATTAAAGTCCATCTTGCATTAAGTCAAACACGAACCTGACAAATGCTGTGACAGATTAATTACCACTTATCAAAATATTGAAAGCTTGTAGGAGTCAGTGACTTGGAAATTTCTGGTGAGCACATGCTAAAAGTATAATCTGACACATCCACTGACAGATTAGAGCATCTGCTTTTTTTGTCAAAAAAATAAACCCACCCCCAATTTGGAAACACAAAACTATACTGCTTCATTCATCAATTTATAATGTCCATCCTGTCACCAGGAGGTCCTTAAAACTGGCAACTTATTCTGCAAACAAGAGTGATCCAGATCTGCTATTAGCATATTGCACTTGCAAATCAGGGTTTATGTTGTTTGTTCTACTGATTACTGTAAACAAACCACATAAACCCAGATCTGCATGATGCAATGGTAGATCTAGGTCTATGCAGTTTAGAGTTGGACCTGTATTATTATAAGTGAGTATAAATAGTATTCCCTGCCCACATAATCTTTGTAATAGTTCTAATGAAAATACAAGGACAATTTGTTCAAGTGAATAGAACTAGCATGTTGCAAAATTAACCCTTAACTTAACTGTCATGTCCATGCCATGTATTTTTATAACTACTTTCAAATTTACTTTTAGTCCATCATTTACTTTTGACTTCGTGCCATCTGCTTATTTCTTAACAAGAAATATGGGGCTGACACTTAACTAGCTAAAAAGAATTTCCAAGGATTCAAGACTACTGTATTTACCATGTATACTGGGACACAATAAAATAATGCTTTTCCTGTCCCAGAACTTATGGTGAAACCTTATTTCACCTAGGTCATGTGTCCTAGGACTTAGGAAACAAAATAAATTTGTGTTGAATTTGTGGCCCCCACCCTGTGCCTATCTATGCATATTGCAATAACATAGATAATCAAAATATTTATTTGATAATAAAATGAAAGAGACCTTATATTGTTAGCATATATTTCTCTTTGTTCATCATAAACAATTAACAGAAAAAAATACATCCACATACTTTGTATATGTCACATATGCATCCATATAGCTGCAGAATGTAGCGCTTATGTCACAGAACACATGACACTGTTCATTGACTGAATATGGAAATATAAATCATGTTTGGTTGTATTCCAACAATTTAATATTTTATCAGACTGAAAACTTGATCCAACAAAATCAGAAATGAAAGAGGGCAAGAGGGAAATATTAACTGATTGCTTGATCAGGCACCTGCCATTCCTGCAAGATATGGTGTAAGATGTAAAATAACCCATATAGTATTATATCCTGGTTAACAATATGGCAGTATCATGCAAATAAAAATCATTTTTTGAAAACACATTCACTGTCAGTGCAAATAACAATCTTTTCATTTGCATAAATCACAAAAAGTATTATTAAAGCAAGTTTTTGCAAAGTATATTATTTACTGCTATTTAATACAAAGTTGGCCCACACAGGAAAGCTAATGCTGGATCCTTTTCTGCATTCAATGGAATTTTGAAAAAAACCCAAAACAATGGAACAGATTTTAAAGTAACAGTCAAGAACCTTGTGCAAGGACACTGATGATCCTTTGTTTCCCAGAAAATCTGGAGAAAGTAAAAACAATTCATTTGATGAATTTGTGAAGGTCAGAGATAAGACGATTTCTCTGACAATATGATCATTAGAATGGATGAAACTCTGGTGTACTTTGATCTCATTCTTTGAGGGACTGTCAATAATGAGGAAATTTAAAGTGTGAGAATTTGTATGAATGGCACAGATAAAAACAATTTAACTTTAGTCCTTGCTGTTTCTGCTGCAGGAGATGCATTGTCACTAAAGATAAATTTTCATGGCATGAGGATGCTATAAAATATTCATGTACCAAAAGTATGGCTTATGCATGTGCAAGGGAAGGGTTGAATTGATGAGAAGATGCTGCAGTGGATTAAAGTGTTTTATCTCCAGTACAGAATTTATTTTTTCCAGACAAGATTTTGATCTTCCATAAAAACAGCTGAAAAATTGTAAGGGAGGTTTGAGGGTCAAAAATAACATTTTACACCCTTAAAATCTGATCCTGGCACAACATATGATCATAAAATAAACAAAAAAACTAAAAAAATTACCAAAAATATTCAACTTGACTTAACAATATTTATTGTCACATGAATTTGTTCTCCATTACTATTGATGCTGAAGTTATTTCATGTACATGTCAGTGTTGACATCAAAATTAAGTCACAATAATTTGTTAATTTTTGCAACAAAAGTACATCAAATATATAAAAAAAATCACTAGACACAACTGGTTGATATGCCAGTCAGCTCAATGTGCAATCATTTCTTTTACTTCTCAATGACAGCCTTTTACATTTCAAGCTGGTGCTTGTATTGGTGACACGCAGTATGCATATTCTGATAGAGGGCTACATATGAAATGCACTTATTCCAGATGCCTATTGAGCTCCAATGGTTCTGTATGCAGTTTCTTTAGTAGGTACTGTTCCAGGCTCTTCTAACTGCAGTTGCCCTAATTCAGATCTTTCTGGCAGAATGTCACAAAATGCCAGTCTTCTAGCATTCTTATAAACTGACCAATTAAATTTCCATCAACTTTTTGCTCTAGTCATTACTCTCTGACCCACTATATAGAAAACAGAGGCCATAGTCACTGCTTTCAAACTTAAGAAACAAAATGAACAGCAGGTTATAATTTCCTATGGTTATTTACCTGGCTCTTTATTACCTATAGAAATGGTTTCTGAAGGTAAAATTTGGAATTCTGATAGAGAGGTTAATATTTTAGTTTCTTATTCACATTCAAAATAAAATTGTAATAGGCACTTAAATTGCATCAAAAGAAAAAGTTGAATCCCTTCTCAACATTCTTTTCATCAGGCCTATTGCCTTTCATGTACAAATAGCATGTTATTCCAGATGCACTCACTCATACCACTGCACTTAAATTCCAAAAATAACCAGGTCATTAAACCCCAACTACATAATCCATGCACCTTGTTAAATCAGTCAGTTATTTCTGCAAAACCTACTGCTAGTGACCTGTGCACAGCAGGGCACACTGGAAGCAATGTCATACGTCATCTGTTCTGAATTTTTCTGCTGCCTGCTTGTTCTCTAATTTGGTCAAAGCAGTATTGCCATTTCTCTTTTTGGTTTTATTTTTTTTTTCTTTCCTTTAACGTTGTGACAGTTTTTGAGCTGCAAATGAAGCCCTGGATGTATCTACAAAAAAACTCCCTCTAAGAAAATAGAGATAGAAAAGGACCTTTTACTGTTTTACTGTTGGATTCATTAATGTAGAAGTAACTTTGGAGTGAATTAGCTAGGTTCAAACATGTTCTGACCATCACAAAAAAGTCTGACATGATATTCTTTGGTAGCAGCTGGTCTGTTGCCCTTTCATAAACTTGCTAAAATCCTTTAAGCCCTTAGTTTTACAAACATCTAGTTAAAAAGGTGCATTTCAAACTGCAGTTGCCCTTTTGGGCAGGTTCAGTTCAGTATTTCAGAGAGCTGATGATATATGCTTAGACCATTTCTAAAACTAAATATTCAAATATATGTAATCTCACCACCCCAAATATAACTTTCTTGCTTAGAGATGATGTTTTAAAGGAAATTAAAAATCATGAAACAGGGATGATGCTGGTGTCTTCTATTAGTTCCAAAAGAGCCATCAGAGACAGGGTCTTCTCCTGAGTTAATTGTAGGCAACACTCCAACGTGTATGCACATCACACTACCACATACCAGACCAAATCTGGGTGCTGGCTGTGGGAGAAAAGCAATGATTTCATGGGTAACATCTCTCTAAATCAGTCAGATTAAAGAAAAACCAGGTCTTTAAACCTGCAGTGAATAACAGCCCAAATGTCTTATAGTACTGTGAATATACATAAATCAGTAATTTTTCAGACACTCAAAATCTATATATCCTGGAGTGGTTCTTCCAACATCATCACCCTAGATTTATTAACAATTATAAAGGAAATGCCTTTGAAAGTAGTTGCATTAGTTGCCATAGCAACAGCTTCAGCACTGACTTTGCAGGACAGTTATCTTCATTTGTACTGTAACCGGAACAACTATTCCAGGCCAGGATTTCCTTTGTTATGGAGATAGGTAGACTGATTATGCATCATTGAAGCAGTCTTGCATCATTTATAAAAGGAAATAGGAAAATGTCTTAACTTCCTTGTGTACTTTCAAGCCATTACTGCCAGCACATTAGCTAGGTAACTGAAAAAAGTGCCATGTTTGTCTGATGCATTCAAGACTCATTCTTTCCTTCTGTTGCAAACAGGTTAGGGTGTTCTCTTATGGAAATTATGAGTCATCAGACTTCTGCTAAACATTTTAAACATTATTTCCTATGTTGTTTGAAAACAATCTTCAAGTGGCATACATGTAAACTCCTCACTGTCTGATAATGATTTTTCTTTCTTTTTTTTCTCCCACTAAATAATATTTAAAAGGCTATAACTCAAGTTCTGGTTTATGCTGCTTATGAAGTTATGCCTGAGGTGCTATTGATCCAATGCCAACACTGAGGGATATTACTGGAATTAGGCCAGTGGCTAAAGTATACCCACTCAATTTTGTTCAGTGCTACAGACCATAGAACCCCCTCTTTATCTATCACTGCAGATTGTTCAGCAGCTTTTTTTAGCCAACATAAGCAAGTTAAAGTCATGCCAGTTTGAAAATGTACTGAGGTTTAGGTTACATGATCTGGTTTATTTTTAAAATGTAAATAATGCAGTAGTTCAAATGAATGCATCTGGAATAACTTTCTACTTGTGTATGTCACCACTGCCACATAATTCCAACATCCCTTATCATAGTACAGGCTTTGATGAGGGGTCCATTTTGTTATATTTTGTAACAATCTGTGTATGAAAATATATCTACAACACAAAATTAAATAGTATTATAATTTTGTCCAAATCTGAGTTTGCATTTTTAAAATGAGCCCCTCCCCCCAAACAAAAAATAGAGTGAAAAAGTATTCAAATAAAATCACAACAAAAATCACAACATTCTTCAAGGTCTGAACAAGTTTCATTCCTCAATTACAGGTACAAAAGGAGCAAAATGGTTTACACAAGGTATACCACTGACTGATTAGTGTAATTTTTAATCAGCTAAAAGGATTCACTTTCATCACAATTTTTCAGATTTGTTATAAACCAGAAGATACCTGTAAAATCTTTGTATATAAATAAAAATGCTTTGCAGGTGTTTTTAAGATAATGTATCAAGTGCCTGGAAGCTTGGGTGATCTGTAATGTGATATTGGTGTGGCAGAAAGAAAATGGTATATATCCTAGTAAATCTTGCCCCAGACTGATCTTGGAGTACTATATTTAAGTCAATACTGTATGGTCCTAAATAATACCTTTTTACTTCTCTTCATTATCTGATCAACAAAACATCACAAGTCTGAAAGCTGAATTTGGTCTGAAGGAGGACTATTATATTCAGTTCAACCTTATAGGAAAGCCACAGACTCAGAAATTACTCAAATAAGAGGGGCATTTGAAGAAAGGAGTGTGGAATTTTGTAGGTCATATTAATAAGGCTGACTGGGTTAGAAGTCAAACCAGAAGAACACTCTGGGGGCTGCTTTTAGAATCCAGAAGTGTAAGTGGATACAAACACTGATAACAGAATTGTAAAAGAAACTGCCACAGAAGTAAGAGTGTACTGATAATGGTTTCTGGAAATGCAATGGATGTAAAAAGACTGGATATAATTTACTTCAAGGTTTTCAAGCCAATGTTACTTTTTACTGCTTTTGTAAAACCACCAGTACTGTCATATAATCTACACAATCTTTGTTCTCAATTTAAATGCACTCTTTAATATGGAGTCATAATAAACATAAAATTATAACTAGTAAACCACATTGCCCTGACTTATATAAAAAAAAATCAAAGGAGAATGAGTTTTAAAAAATTTTGAAGAAAAACAAATCTCAGAAAAATGGCCCTAGTAACATGGAAATATAAACAGGCCTTCTAAAATAGGATTAAAAAGATATTGTTGCTGTGCAATTTCTGATACAAAGGATTTGCATAATGGGATCAGGATTTATTCAATAACTAATGTTTAGAATGAGAGATGACATCATGTACACTTTGAGCATAGGCATTGTTATGATGGAGTAGCTTCCCCTAATTGTGTGAGTTCTCACATGATTTCGATCAAGCTCAGCAACAGGTCATCCATACAAAGCAACCTCAATGCCAGATGAAAACAGCGTGCACTCAGAATCAGTAGCCAAGAAAGTTAAAGGTCTACTATAGCATAATATACACTATATATCAGAATGTTTATTTTTCGCTAAATAACTCAGAAATGTGCATTAAATATGCATATTTTAACTCAGAGAAGAAAATTAAAGTGTGCATATCAATGCTTTACAGAAAATGCTATAGAAATATTTGTATACTTCCAGTGATAATAGGATTTCAAGAAGTGATATACTGTCTAAAAGTTCCTCAAGTTTAGCATATGTGGTAATGATGGCTAAATCTATTCATGATTTTAGCGAATTTATGGCAAATTTGTCATGCTCATTTTCGTTGTGTGGGGATGGTTAACTCCTAGAAGATGGCAAACATAATGAATCTTAAGAAGATTCTGGTCACTGAGGTTAGACAGTACCAATTTTTAAGCTTAAATTAGACAAGAACACGTCCGAGGACCTTTAAGAGAATATAGGGCATAAATAAGGCTGAGCAACACTTGGGTAATTACTATTATTATTATGACAATTATTATTATTCTTTCATTCATGTTAATTCAATTTCATAATGAAAGGTGAAGGGCATGAATTTGGGCAAAACTTGGATGTCTTTAGAGCAGATTTTCATGAGGGCTGTTCATCATTGTCTAGTGTTGTTAAAAGTTCAACACTAAAGGAGACCAGAAATCAATGAAATTATTGAATAATAACAAAAGCACTATAGAATAAAAACCTTATTCTGAAGCATCATCTGCGATCCTAATGTAATGCCAATATTTAAATACTGGCACATCTTGAAGGAGCAGAATTTCCATGACCTCATATGTAAAATTTCTGCACCTATTTGGTTACTTTCATGATATAATGTCATAGTAGCCACTCCAGCATCTAGACCAGCAATTGCCAGAGTAAAAGACAATACTCTTTTGTGCACTTAAGGTGTAATAGCACATTAACCCCTGCAGCCCTGATAATTCCTCACATTTGTCCGCCCTCATCTCCCTAGTGGCAGAGTTTACCTAGCTTGTATGGGGGCACTGCGTTTGAGTGGCAGTATTTGCCACAAACCATTGGTTGATTTCAAACTCTTTCTTAATTATGCAGGCAGTTGAACCAATACAATTTTAGCTTACATAGAGTGAACACTGCTGAACAAATGGAAAAAATTTCTTTATGCAAGTGGGCCCCAAAGAGTCCAGTTGAGGAATAAAAATATAAGCACAGTAAATGTTTCCAATCCAGGCTCAAGTTCAGCATACATTTTTTTTTTCTACATGTGTCACCTTGTGCATATAGTATACAAATCTCTTATATACTGTATTTTCTTTAAGTCTTATCTCATTCTGTTTAACATCTCTCTGCAATATCCTTTTTCCCCCTCTTCATCAGACCAAAGCATAATCAGATGAGTGGATCATGACCTTTCATTAGATATAAAGTTGGACAGCAAGTTGTCAATATAGATGGGGGGTTTGGGGTACCTCCCTCCAAAGGGGATACAAGTTGTTTTTTTGTTTTTTTTACAGCAGAGGGGTTTAAAACAGACGTGACTATGTACAACACACAGTTCCCAGCTGAAAAGGATAAACCTAGTGGATGCTGAATGCAAATTTTTCTAACAAAAGCTGTTCTTTCGAAAACAATTAAATTTCTTCCTCATTTTTCATATTTTATCCATCTGGCAAATTAACTTTGTCATTCAAGTGAATAGGATTAAAAAAGAAAGGTCACTCTTTAACCGACTACAAACTAAACCTTTCCCCATGTAAATTTGAAAAGTTTACATACTCAACCTTTCCCTATAACTACCCTGTAGATATACAAACTCAACCTTTCCCCATACCAACCAACCCTGTTGCTTTACACAATTTTAACCTTTTCCCCATATCAACTCTGTAGGTGAACAAACTCAACCTTTCCCCCACATCTGCCCTCTAGGTTTACAAAATTAACCTATCCCCATACCAACCATATAGGATTACAAATTCAACCTTTTCCCACATGTACATTATAGGTTCAACAGTTGACAGCTATACTGTGCATGCCATACTTTATTAAATTTGTAATTGGTTAATTTGTTGTGTGTCATTTACTATGCCAATGTTCAGACTGTAAGAGTCTTTGTTTAAGGTATCCTTTCTTAATGTTACATTATTACAAAATAAAAACAATAAACAATGAAAGAACAAAGTTGTTGAGAACTATACATACCTTGGGTCCACCATCTCCAGCTCACTCTCCATTGATGCTGAGGTGAACGGCAGGATTGCTAAGGCAGCAGCAGTTATGGCAAGACTGAACCAGAGGGTCTGAAACAATCTCAACCTCACTGCAAAGACCAAACTGCATGTCTACCAGGCATGTGTGCTCAGCAAACTCCTCTACAGTAGCGAGGCATGGACCACCTACATGAGCCACGAAAGGAAACTCAATAGCTTCCATCTGAGATGCCTGCAGCGCATTCTGCACATCCAGTGGCAGGACAAAGTACCCAACACAGAGGTTCTTGAATGGGGCCAGCATGAATAGCATATTCACCATCCTCAGTGAGAGGCACCTTCGATGGCTCTGCCACATCAGGAGAATGGATACAGGCCACATTCCCAAGGACCTGTTATACAGCAAGCTAGCAGAAGGCACACGACCGACTGGATGGCCACGTCTGCAATACAAAGATGTCTGCAAGAAGGACATGAAAATGGCCAACATCAGCGTCAACAACTGGGAGAGCTGTGCTAACAACCGCTATGAGTGGCGACTTGCGGTCAGACAAGGCATTCAGAAAGCCGAGGAAGGGATAAAAGCAAACCTCACTACAAAGAGAGCCAAGAGGAAGGCGAAACAACAACAGCCTCAACAAGACTCAACCTTCACCTGCAGCAAGTGCAACAAAGATTGTCACGCAAGGGTCGGACTCTTCAGCCACTCATGATGGTGCAGATAAGGCACCAAAACAGGAAGCTACACCATCGTCTCTCGAAGACGGAAGGATGCCAACCATGTTTTAGGAAAAAGAACCTTTTGAGAGCTTATCCTAGTTGTAAGTGAAAAAAAAAAAGACATTGTTTTATTGATGGAAATCCAGCACTTTAACAGTCTAAAGTTTAGAACACTCAGTACTAAAATTACCACTGGACTCTTTGGTGTGGAATTGAAAGCACATGGTTCAAATACATGCAGGTCCAGAAAATGCTGTGGCTCATATCCTTTTCTCTGCACAGAAGCAGACATCCAGGTTTCATCTATACTAATAAATATAGGTTTGATTATAAGCACTCAGAAATTTAAGTTACTGCAATAAGAATATCATGGTGGGTGTTTGCATCGGTTTACTGAGAACTGAATTAGTACAGTGATTCCTAAAGAAAGACCCACCAATGCACACAAGCTACTGGCAAGCTTTCCCACATACCCTCAATGGCCTTGCAGAGACTGGAACCCTCATGGACAAAGGTGAGATATGAATGATCTGTAAAATCAAGCATCTTAGACCATACAGCCTCCCTCATGTAATAAAAAATGTGGAAATATATAATTTAATTTTAAAGGAAAGTTCTTGCATCAGTGGCAGCCATATGCATGTCTGCATGTTTGCTAATTTTATAGTACTGTCAGTAAACTGAACTTAGCCATTTACATATGAAAACATTGCAGCCTTATGAAACTATTACCTGTTTCACACTAACAGTTTGGACCTTGGACCAGTTTCTTTCTTTTCACACTTGCAAGTTAAGCTGACCTTAGGTGACAAGGCATGACCTAACTGCATGCACCTCTCTGAGGTGGTCAAGTACCACCCCAGGATCCTAGGTCATCTCAGAGCTGGGCCTAACTAAGAGTGTGGAAACTTTATCATGGCTCTGGTCAAGTAAAGGGAAGTGCAAAAAAATCTGAGCAAGTGCTATTTGTCCTGTTTAAAACGTGTCTATGAGAGCTGATATCACATTAGTCACTTGATATAGTGTGAGATGATTAAAAGTTATTTCTCCATCAGAATGCAGGAAATTACAAAGTCCACACACTTTTGAAATAATATTGAGATCTAACCTTTAGAATTCCTAGTCCCCATATATTTTAGTAACCAATCAGATAAAGTGTTGCATTTCATGTTAGAGAGACTTCCTGTTAGAAAACAAGTTCTGAATAAATGTTTTAATTCAATTAACATGAAAGCTATAATTTGATTGGAGCACTGAATGGTGAACAAAATCTAACCTCAAATCATTGTTTCAAACAAAAAGCATGCTGAAAATTACAACATCGCTAGAACAAATGTCTTGAGATAATATCTTAAGAAAAGGCTACAGACTGAAAATTTGTCTATAATTAAAATCTTCCCATATTTCAAAATTCTTCTCTGAAGAATATATCTTCATATATGAAGTATAACAGGGTCAATGATATGATATACAGTATAGTCAAGGATCCTATATGACTTACCATATATACTTGATAGGACACAGATATAGTCAAGGATCTTATATGATGTACCATCTATACTTGCTTACAAGTCATGTCAAAACTGCGAACACAAACCCCGATATCCAGTAGCATAATGTACCTGCTGATCAGGGTTTATGTTGTTTGTTCTACTGATTCCTCCTAACAAACTGCACAGACCAAGATCTGCCAGTGCATTATGTGATGGTAAATCTAAATCTGTGCAGTTTGCAGTTGGACTTTTGACTTATGAGCAAATAAAGACTGTATTACTGCAACTGCTATAGCCATCCAAATGAAAAAGAACAGTTCATGTAATACAGGGCATTATGTCAAAGAGTTGACAAGTAGATTACAGTAAAAGTGTATGGATTCAAATACAATTGGATGTAAAAGGGGAGTATCGTTCCATCTTTCTAATACAAGACCTAAAACAATATAAAATTAACTTACCAAGCCACATAAGGATGGGGCAGATTGACCAAGGATGCTGTTTTTCATTTTCAGCAGATTGGTTGGTTCCAAGAGGGCATTAACATCTGAAAATTGCAAAATAAATACTTTAATATTTCTAAGATTATTTTTATAATTTATTTTTTTTTATGAAAAGACTTATTTTTTATAAATTCAGACATTTATAAATGTTTAATTAGATTTTCATCAATCATTCATTTATATAGTAAAGCAATTAAAGTAAACAAATGCACAAATTTTCCTTTATGTACAGATTATTGTAAGACTTGATGATTATCTCCTCTGCATATTGTTTTTCTTATGATCTTATCAGCAATCCTGTTAACAATCTCTCACAATGGAGATTCACAAAATTATTCAAGGTTTATCCCAAAAGTGACATAACTGATCAAGGCAAGTCTTCTTACACAGTGTATGAAGCTGATGGAAAATGATGAGCTCTTATTTGAAATAAATACTTGACATTTTTAAATTTATGTTTTGCATTGGCAACAATAATCTAATGCATAACAATGTTTCATCATCATCTACAAGACTGGGTTTGAAAAATATGATTTCAATTGACTGAGTACAGATTGATTCGGAAAAACTATTAGGTGTGGGATCTGGATAAGGCAGCAGTTATGTAATTCACTCACTTCACACCTCAATGATCAAGTCCTCAATACCCAGTTTTGATCACTGTAAGAGTAAGTGGTCTCCTATCTAAAATGGATGGTTTCCACAAGGTCATCTGCCACTGTGGCCACAATTTGCTGACCTCAGAGCTAATGAGAACAGGTTACATATGCTTCTGCATTTATCTATAAAGTTTTAAAATATAAACTATCTTATCAAATGCAAAATATGTCTACTAGGTGTTTTTCTTTCATCTCAACAATATTTTGAATAAAGTTAATTGTGGAAGGACTGGTAAAAAATAAAAATATTGAGAGGACAGATTGTAGGATATCAGTAATACTACATTAAGCAGGGTCAATGGGATGGCACAAAAGATTCCATAATATTACATTAAACAGGATCAAAGGAATGGCATAAAGGATTGTGCCATTACTACATTAAGCATGATCAAAGGATGGCATGAAGGATTCCATAATATTACATTAAACATGATCAAAGGAATGGCTTAATGGATTGTGCCATTACTACATTAAGCATGATCAAAGGATGGCATGAATGTTTCCATAATATTACATTAAACAGGATCAAAGGAATGGCATAAAGGATTGTGCCATTACTATATTAAGCATGATCAAAGGATGGCACAAATGATTCCATAATATTACATTAAACAGGATCAAAGGATGGCATGGAGGATTATGGTAATACTACCTTAAGCAGGATTAAAGGGATGGCACAAATGATTCCAGTATTTCAGTCAGTATAAATGATGGAGGAAGAACCAAAGAAAACCCCAGGAAAAAACCACCAACCCAAGGAAAGCTACAGGAAAGCTTTTTTACATACTCATATTGGCTGAGGCAAAACTAGAACCCACAAAGAGAGAGAGGTGTGATGTCTGTGGCCAGTAATGGCAAATGAATTAGACAACTCTGCTGCCCATGGCTACAACATATTAAGACTTAATTAGGACAAAATGAAACATTGTTCCATTCAGGCAACTTTCCTAGTTTCTCATTGTCGACCCAATCACTATTTTTCCACATGGTTAAAAAAAAGTATTTAAGAAAAAAAAGTTCCTGAAATTACTTTGCCTACTTTCAAGCACTTTGTACATTATATATAATATACTAAATTTTAAATCTCAAAATTGATTTGTGTATCTTTAAGTGGTTAGTATATTAGATTACTAATTATTTTATTATACATAATGTTTAAAAACAAACAACCTATTTGCCTACTCTTACTTTTAAACCAGTGCAACAGGAAACACACATTTTGTTTATGGCCTTAGAAATTCTAGTACATGTAATTGTTTTCAATAGTCAAAAGGATCTCCACCATTTTGCTTCACTACTGTGATAAATGACAATCAAACCAGCCACAACCCTTTGCAATACACAGTGGATGGCAGTTTAAGGTCATAATGACAGAAGGTACATATAGAAAGTGCCTTTTCTTTGGAAATGCAAATCATCCTTAATAACTTAGTGTGGAGATCATGCCATTGGCTATGCATTGATGAATCCTTGCAAGCCAAATCAAATTATTGACAATACTGATGACCTGAAGGGTTACAGTAATGAACATGACACAAAAATGATCATTTTACTTTTGATGATCAAAATCAATAACCAATTTCCTTCTAAATTCATATACTCTTAATGCAAAAAGAGATTAATGTCTTTTCATCTCTCTCTCTCTAAAAAAGAACTGAACAAAAAATTTTAAGAAAAGATTTACATAATTACCTATGATGAGCATTTCTTGTTGAAATGACTGTTCATTGCCTCAAGTTCTGCAAACAAGCCAACAAAAAAAAAAAGTATCTAAAAAGTATCTAAGGGAGATAACCACTCAGACTACAAATTCTTTGGCAGATTAGAATTTGAGCAGTTATGTCCCTTTATATATTTTGATGGGCTTTTTGAAAAACCTGTACATAAGAGACGAAAATGTGCCAAGTTGAGTAGTGTTATTACCATTATATTGCAGTATTGTTTATTTTTCAGTGATACATACCATAGTAATATCAAACAGTGCCTGTAGTAAGGAATATATGCAAATTTCTAAGTAATCTTGTTGCAAATTTAATGATAAATATTCTCATATTTCATGACAATTCCAAAAATTATGTATTCTGTTTCACAAAATTAAACTTTTGGAAGAATTTATGATTAAGAAACAAAAAGAAAAACAATCATTCTGCTAGTTTACTAATGCATGTTAATTTATTACATACTGGTGTTGTTTTAAAGGACCATGAATCATCCAAATAATGTCAGCAAAGCAATTGTCTTCTGTTTGAATTTTATTTAATTTATTGGGGTCTTGGGTGGCCAAGTGGTCTGAAATGCTTGCCTTCACTAATCATTGTCATCCAACTTCTGTGCACTTGGATTTGTGACTCAGGCTCAGTCAATATGGGTATAGTATGTGAAACAGTTTGCCAGCAGCTTCCGTGTGTTGTGGTTCTTATCAGGGATTTCCTCCACCACTTATACTAACATATATAGCCTATCATGTCCTAAAACATGGCGTTAAAGCTACAACAACGTCCCATTTAAAGTTTCCCTGATAATTGTATTAATATTGTAATTAGTAAACTGTAGGCTATGGTGTCACCATTTCCTGTTTGTATCAACAAAATCTCTGATGGCAGCACAATGTTTTGTATAAGGTGTCAGCTATAGTGTAGGCCTAATCATCCTATACTAGTTACAGCATTTAGATGACAAAGACCTAATCATCATATGCTAGTTAGTGTTTAGATGTCAAAGACCTAATCATCCTATGCTAGTATGTGTTTAGATGACAAAGACCTAATCATCCCATGCTAGTTACAATGTTTAGATGACAAAGACCTAATCATCCCATGCTAGTTACAATGTTTAGATGGCAAAGGCCTAATCATCCTATGCTAGTTACAGTGTTTAGATGACAAAGGCCTAATCATCCTATGCTAGTTACAGTGTTTAATTGGCAAAGACCTAATCATCATATGCTAGTTAGTGTTTAGATGACAAAGGCCTAATCATCCTATGCTAGTTAGTGTTTAGATGACAAAGACCTAATCATCCTATGCTAGTTACAGTGTTTAGATGGCAAAGACCTAATCATCCTATGCTAGTTAGTGTTTAGATGACAAAGACCTAATCATCCTATGCTAGTTACAGTGTTTAGATGACAAAGGCCTAATCATCCTATGCTAGTTACAGTGTTTAATTGGCAAAGACCTAATCATCCTATGCTAGTTACAGTGTTTAGATGACAAAGACCTATTCATTATATGCTTGTAACAATGTTTAAATGACAAAGGGCTAATCATCCTATGCTAGTTACAGTGTTTAGATGGCAAAGACCTAATCATCCTATGCTAGTTACAGTGTTTAGATGACAAAGACCTAATCATTATATGCTAGTTACAATGTTTAGATGGCAAAGACCTAATCATCCTATGCTAGTTACAGTGTTTAGATGACAAAGACCTATTCATTATATGCTTGTAACAATGTTTAAATGACAAAGGGCTAATCATCCTATGCTAGTTACAGTGTTTAGATGGCAAAGAGCTAATCATCCTATGCTAGTTACAGTGTTTAGATGGCAAAGACCTAATCATCCTATGCTAGTTAGTGTTTAGATGACAAAGGCCTAATCATCCTTTGCTAGTTACAGTGTTTAGATGGCAAAGACCTAATCATCCTATGCTAGTTACAATGTTTACATGACAAAGACCTAATCATCCTATGCTAGTTACAATGTTTAGATGACAAAGACTTAATCATCCTATGCTAGTTACAGTGTTTAGATGACAAAGGCCTAATCCTCCTATGTTAGTTAGTGTTTAGATGACAAAGGCCTAATCATCCTATGCTAGTTACAGTGTTTAGATGACAAAGGCCTAATCATCCTACGTTAGTGTTTAGATGACAAAGGCCTAATCATCATATGCTAGTTACAATGTTTAGATGACAAAGACCTAATCATCCTATGCTAGTTACAATGTTTAGATGACAAAGACTTAATCATCCTATGCTAGTTACAGTGTTTAGATGACAAAGACCTAATCATCCTATGTTAGTTAGTGTTTAGATGACAAAGGCCTAATCATCCTATGTTAGTTAGTGTTTAGATGACAAAGGCCTAATCATCCTATGCTAGTTACAGTGTTTAGTTATTGTAGGGTTTAACACCATTTTCAGCACAAGATAGGCTATACATGGCAGCCAGTATTAATGGTGGAGGAAGAACCCTGGAAAACCCCAGGAAGAACCACTAACCCATGAGAAGCTACTGGCAGGCTTTCTCACTTACCCACGCTAGCGAGTCTGGACTTGAACTTATGCACACAGAGGTGAGATGGCAGTGATCCATAATGGTCAGTGCTTTAGACACCACGTGGTCACTTGGGGTCCCTACAATGTTTAGATAACAAAGACCTAATCATCCTAGTCATAGTGTTGTTATGATAATGTATGCAATAATCAACACAGAGAAAATTCATCTATTATAATGTAACAGGTCAACAAAGATACAAACTTTTTTACTGCATATGTGTATGGATTAATACAACTGTCAATACACTGCATATGTGTATGGATTAATACAACTGTCAATACACTGCATATGTGTATGGATTAATACAACTGTCAATACACTGCATATGTGTATGGATTAATACAACTGTCAATACACTGCATATGTGCATGGATTAATACAACTGTCAATACACTGCATATGTGTATGGATTAATACAACTGTCAATACACTGCATATGTGTATGGATTAATGCAACTGTCAATATACTGTACATGTGTATGGATTAATGCAACTGTCAATATACTGTGCATATGTGTATGGATTAATGCAATTGTCAATACACTGCATATGTGTATGGATTAATACTGCTGTCAATACACTGCATGTGTATGGATTAATACAACTGTCAATACACTGCATATGTGTATGGATTAATGCAACTGTCAATATACTGCATATGTGTATGGATTAATACAACTGTCAATAAATACTGCATATGTGTATGGATTAATGCAGCTGTCAATAAATACTGCATATGTGTATGGATTAATGCAACTGTCAATACACTGCATATGTGTATGGATTAATACAGCTGTCAATAAATACTGCATATGTGTATGGATTAATACAACTGTCAATACACTGCATATGTGTATGGATTAATACAGCTGTCAATAAATACTGCATATGTGTATGGATTAATACAACTGTCAATATACTGCATATGTGTATGGATTATACAGCTGTCAATATACTGCATATGTGTATGGATTAATACAGCTGTCAATAAATACTGCATATGTGTATGGATTAATGCAACTGTCAATAAATACTGCATATGTGTATGGTTTAATACAACTGTCAATATACTGCATATGTGTATGGTTTAATACAACTGTCAATACACTGCATATGTGTATGGATTAATACAGCTGTCAATAAATACTGCATATGTGTATGGATTAATGCAACTGTCAATACACTGCATATGTGTATGGATTAATTAATTAACCCCTGGCACCATGTTTATGAGGCAGGAGGAGGTAGCCTACTTCTGAGCTCTGTAGGGTTAAGGTCATGTGTGACACTACAGAGTGGGTGGAATTATAGAAAGCTAGACAGATGTAGCTTTATGATGATACCAAATAATATGGATGTTCTAGTTGCACTACAAAACACTGAGGAGAAAATGTCACTTTTTGGAGCCAAGATTATCCAGCCAAAATTAGCCCAAGGTTGGAATCCGGTTTTGTGTCCCAATTTTAGCCTTTTTGGCCTCAGATCTAAGATAGACCAGTCTGAATTGCACACAGACAGGTGAACCTTTGCAAAAAGTAGGATAAGATGGGCATTTAGAATGAAGAGTGGTCTTGACACAAAAATAATGGGTTCATTAAGCAAAAAAAACCAAGTCCAACTTTTACCCTTATGCTTATGCTCAGGCAAAAGAACCAATGAAAAACTATGTTTCTAACACAAAAAGGCATTAGGTTAACCAAAAATGTCTTGGAGGTCGATGTATTAGGATGTATTTAGAAAAATCTCCCAAAATGGATTTCCTACTCGCATTTCAGGTGAAAACAACAAAAACCTCCAGGGGTTTATACAACTGTCAATACACTGCAAATGTGTATGGATACCAACAGATGGTATGACTAATCGCAGAAAATGTTTGGGTTTTTTCTGCTTTATTATGAAGATAACTCAAATGTCCCAAACATTATACAACAAAATATATGTGGTGTAAAACTGAACCATGTTATTGGTGCGGTAATCACCTTGTACTAAGATGCATTGTAAAAAACCATCATGAATCCATGACCACAGCAGTCTTACATCAGGGATGATGCTACTATAATGAAGTATTTATGATGAGGGAACAATTCATTAGAGTGCATAGAGTGCATTACCAGTAGCTGTTATAAATATCAAGTTATTGTTGTTGTAGGGCTTAATGCCATTTTCAGCACAAGATAGACTATACTGGCAAGCTTTCTCATGTACCCGGGTTAGACCAGCCTAAGACTCGAACCCCCACAGACAGGTGAGATGACAGTGATCCAAAATGTTAGAGCTTTAGACCACTCAGTCACTCAAGGACCCTAAATGTCACGAAATTGTTATCACATTGATATTGTACAGTGTAACATTCAGTCATTTTTATACTTTCAACCTTCTAAGTGATATGTCATTTATACTTGAGCACTAAATTTACCTATTTTTTTGTGTAAAGCAATTACAAATAAATTAGACTCATTGCATGACCTGCATGCTGAGCAGAATCAGCCCTATGTCCAGCATTAAACAGTTTGGCATGCTGTGCAGCTTCCACATATGTAAATATGGTATATGGTACTACAACAACAACAACAACAACAATAATAATAATAATAATAATAATAATAATAATAATAATAATAATAATAATAATAATTTATTTAGAGAAGGTCACTCAATTAGTTACAGAACTAATCTGCCTTGAGGCCTCTTATCTGTTATGTACAATATATACAGTACAGTAGAACCTGTCTTGAAAGACCACCTTTTCTGCCATACATTTATGGTTTCTCAAGACAGGTGGTCTCTCATAACAGGTCAGAATGCATTGAGAATATAGTCTCTCAAAACAGGTGGTCTCACATAGCATTGGTCTTTGAAGACAGATTTCACTATATATACAACATGCTGTGTAGAATCTGGCTTGACTGTAAATAATTGTGATTTGAAAAGTCAAAGTATCAAGCCAGGAACACATGCACAGGCATCTGTGAATTTATAACATAAACATATATAAAATATAATCTTTCATCAGGGACCTGGCTAAAAGATCTGGAGAATAGGCATTCATGGGCCATACCTCCTCCAAATGATGATATGGAATGGTGGAAATACAATCGATTTAAAATCTTCAAAATATTAAGATGCAATCTAAATCTACAGTACAGGTGTCATAATGCTCAGGTATGCATTCTAAGTCAGCTACAGGTGTCATTTTGGAGAATCTGATTACAATTACCTATAAATGGCATTTATTCCCTTTATTATGCAACAAAATTGTATTGAAGATTATTGTATAAATTCCTTGAAAAATGCTTAAAACTTCAATGATAAAGTACTTCAACATTTTTAGGCACAGTCAAGCAAGTGAGGTGATC
Organism: Potamilus streckersoni; assembly: GCA_016746295.1. NCBI lineage: Eukaryota > Metazoa > Mollusca > Bivalvia > Unionida > Unionidae > Potamilus > Potamilus streckersoni. The sequence goes on from JAEAOA010000678.1 coordinate 797,286, forward strand.
TCATTTAAACTGGTTTCATTGTGCTAAGGGGTAGGGAAAAAGCTGTACAACAGTGGAAACAATGATGTGACAATGTTGTCATTTATACATAAAGCCTGGGAAAGCTCAGGATGGAAACAAATTGGCACACAAGTCCAATAAAAATTGGAGGCAATTATGTAATGTCATATATATCTTTTATAGGGTATGTCATATCCTTTATTTCAATTCATACATATTTATTTTTCACATAAAAATATATGCTTTCATACTAGAAAAAGACTAGAAAACAACTATCAATTCAGATTTTTTTAGTTAAATTTTACATCATGCTAAGTTATCATTTTGAAAAAATGTCATATGAGCATGCTAAGAATAAAACTTAAGTATGTTACTCCTCTATCTCCTTCATAGATGAACTTCAATACAGGAGAGGATTGAAGATGCACCTGACTTCTTGTTCACACAATCATACACTTGATTTCACTGCACTATTAATAGTTCAATCCAATATTAACTTTCTTGACCCAATGTAATGCCAAGCTGCCATTGTAAAAGTCCATAGCAATTGATAATTTTGATCTGGAAATTTTCTATGACAGTTAATGTGTAGATCACTCAAAAATCTTGACTGAATAAACACTGTTATAACTACACCACTCCCTCAATAACTTGAACTCTGATAACTCCTGAACCCCTTATAATTCAGGGTCAGGCGTGGATCCAATTTTTTTAAAAAAATGAAAATACCCCTTCCAAATTGATCCCTATTTCTTAAACTTGAAAAAAATTGCAATCAAAATTGGTAACTGAAACAGTGATATATTGCTTATTTTATGGTCGAAAACGGTAGATACGATATGGAAATTTTAAGCAGCATTTTGAAATGATCAATTTTAAGTAAGTCATATAACTGATTACATTTTCTTTCCAAATGACATTATTAGTACACCATAATTAAAGATATTCAAGGAAATTTTGATCAATAAAAATGTCACTTACACCTAGTGTAGGCAGTACATTAATATTAAATACCAATTAACTGATTTTTATTAAGTGAAATTTGTGTTTTAATTCCATCTTTTATTTCATCTTAAGTGCAATCATCATAATGCAATGTGTATTTAAGTATACTGTAACAGCTAATTAAGTGCCAACTGTGTTTTGATAACTAATTTACAAAGTATTTGTTTTATTGTTGTACGGAATTAAAAGCTGGCCTCCTCTGTATTATCACCTTAATTATGTCTTTTGAATCAAATAAAGGAAGTGGAAATTTAAAAAAAAAGTTAACAGGCACACAAAACATACACACTTAAAATCTAGTGTCAGGTGATAGATGTTATTGTGTATGCAACACAAACTACCTTAAATTAACCAATTAATTCATAATTGTGATCAAATATAGCAATGCAACAAAGCTAAATGAATAATTCTTAAAATGAAGAGCTTGGTTTCACAGGTATGGACCATGGTGGGCAAGTGATTTATAGAGAATTTCTGATCTGGCCCATTGAGTTATCCTCAAGATGAAGAAAGGTTTAATTATTACCTTAATGAAATCATGACATCAATATTGTACAAACATACAATAAATTCAGTTTTGACGCAGGAGATTATCTCACAAAATAAATGACACTAGTTTTTAAAAAAAGGGAAATCTTATTTGGTGGTGAATTAACATACAGTCTAGTTTATGGCTTTGTGAACTCTTGACTTGGTAGTATACTAATAAAACCATACCCGGTTCAGACATGTTTTCACTTACATGTTATGGTTGTTTTTTCAATGATTTGGAATGAGCTTTCACATGTTGGACATTTTGAAAATAAATGTTTTTTATACAGAATAATGAACAACTTTATCAGAAAAAATGTGTTACTAACAAGTATTATAGACATGATTGCTAAATGAGGATTCAGTCATTAAACAGTCCAGTTCCCTACAACACTCACTCCATGCACGATTTTCTCAAAGTCTAATTGGATTTTTCTTTTCAACTTTTTCAAGTCCCTCGGTAACCTGTACTCTCATTTATAGTGCAGTCTATGTTTCAGGACCCCATTGTGCACAAGATATCAAAGGAAATGTGTATATTATGAATAAATTTTAAAAATTAGTTTTTAAAAACTTATATCTGTAAATGCACATGACCCATATGACTTGTACTATAGTTGAAGACTTGTACTATAGTTGAAATCCATCAAGTAATATAAAAGAAACAAATCAATTGAAGTCATTGCAAACCATTGGCTGATTTCAAGCCATTTCCTAATTATGCAGGCTGTTAAACCAATAAAATATTCGCTTACATAGAGTGAACACTGCTGAACACTGGACAAAAATTTGATTCAATAGCAGCATAAATAGTGAAGATATTTAGATCCAAATATAATGCAAATTGACGGGAATCTGCCAGTTGGAGCAGACTTTTACTTTACAAAGTCGGTCATAGAATTTTCAGGATTTTTATCAGATGAGATTGATAGTGACATCGAGATAGCCATTGATGATAACAGCGAACATGATGAGAATGAGTTTAAATTTTATTAAGTGTTTTATTAGGATTAAAATTTTCAGTGAGAATTCTAAGGAAGAAAGGTAATTCAAGAGCAAGGAAAATATTTGCATCTTTGAATGACATTCACAGAAGGTTAAGTTTACAAAAGAGAGGACAAGTGAAATTTCTGTGCATATAAAATATAATTATTTTATGTGTTAATCATTGTGTGTGTATTACTAATGGATTTTATGGATTATTTATGGCAAGAGAAAGAAACTGATAAGTACATCATTTATTTTCACCTTTATGCAAGAGTTTTATTTCTACATGTAGCATGAAATTTATACCATTATGTACATAATTTTATTGAGAACTCTTGTGCCAAATTTCAGCCCAATTAAACAAATATAAATAAAATAATAAATCTATTGCAAGTAAATCCTCTTAAAAAAGGTTTAAAATGCTTTAAGTGCTTTAAAGTCTCAGGGATACAGGCACTGTTAAGACCAACACTGGTCTAGGTGATCTCTGCAAGTATGCTGTAGGGGACTGCCTAGCTATTTGGCTCAGGGGTTAATGAGTTAAAGCAATGCAGTAAAAACTAACTCTGGCATTACAATTAAGGAAATATAACTCCTGTATATGTTAATGTGGAATGATTGACATTAAACTTATTCACTGTTTTATATCTCTGGATGAAAACCAAAAATCTCAGTAAAGTTAAAAGAATGAAATTCAATGGTCCATAACTCCTCGAAATGTTGTTGAATACTTGATTTTAAACTAATTCAAGATCTCATCAATTTAAATTCAAATGCCAAATTTATTTGAAATCCGACCTACAATCCTTGGAAAAGTAATGCTACAGAAACCAAAGTCTGGAGGATGGGCAATCATGGAAGATGGGCAATCAGGGGAGATAAACTAATGTAATGATGAAATTCAAACTCATTTAAGACCTCCTTGGTAAAATAATACTGCAGAAATCAAATTTAGGTGGATGTGCCTGTAACTTTATTACCTGACTGATTTATGTCTTCAGTTTAACAAATTCAATTCTTAATCAATAGTGTATGGTTGATCTTTGAAAAATTTATAAAATAATAGTCTGTTGATTAAACTAATGCAGTAACAACTGATAAATCTATTCCTTCTTTCTAATTTGCTCTGACCTCAGATATGCTTAAAATATTCAAGAAGTTAGTAATAAAAGTATTTTCTTACGCTGAGTTAATATGTACACAAGACACATGTATGATTGGCAGACATCATAAGGCTTTCAGAAAAAAAAAACCATGCCACTTTAACTATCCATTCAGAAGAAATAGCTATGACAAGATTTTCAAGATGGCCAGCAAAGTGGCCATAATGGATGTCAGAAGAGCACCATTTTAATTTACAACCAACTATCATCATAATAAGTCCTTTAGCAAAATACCCCACAATGCAATTGCCAAATCCATAAAGGCATAGAGGTACTAACATTTTCAAGATGGATCACATGCTGCTATATTTGATGTCAACTCATCATCATTTTTTATTTAGAACAATGTAACATCATAGGAAGTATTTTATTGAAAATCCCATATTCTGAGTGTCGAATGAAGTGACACTCTGGCAGCCAAAAATAATTTCCAGAAATCCAAAGCAACATCCTATCCTCTCTTTAATCGCCAAGTGCTGAAGCAATCTGCTATGGTTGACTGATATGATGGCCTTATAGGATATCAGATTGGCACATATTATTATAAATCTTTTAGTGAAAATCCAATGTCAATATACCATCCATTCACAAGTAGTGATTTTAAAAAATACTGTAGTGGCAGCCTCAATTGCCATGAAGTCTTTGGTAAAAACCAAAAGTCAATATGATCACCTAATAAGAACAAAACAGATAAGATTTTCGAGATGGTCACCTCTAAATATATCTGGTGAAAACATGTTGATTTGCCTTTGTATTTAGGAGCAGAAATAATAGAATGTACAAGATGGATGCCATGGTGGCCATACTGGATACCAGACAGGCAACATTTCACTTAAAACCAACTAGACATAAAAGGTCTTCTGGTGAAAAACCCATACAAAAATCTAGCTATGAGAGAATGTGATAAGAATTTCAAGCTGTCCACCACAGCAGCTATATTTGAGATCACATAGCCACTGTTTTCATTTATAACAACTAAATATGATAAGAAGTCTTCTGGTTAAAAAAAATATAGAAAAGTAACCATACCAAGATTTTCAAGAATAATGCTATTGGATACAAGATCAGTAGCATTTTCTTTTATGACCAAATAAGCCTTCTGGTGAGAACCCAATGTTAATGTGGTCTTCAATTCAGGAGGGGTAGCGATAATGCACTTTTTATGATCATGTGGTGGTGGCAAATTGATGTTAGACTGACACCATTTTTATTCAAGCAAAACTGGAAATCATAAGAAGACTTAGTGTTTATATCACCAGCAGTGACAACAAGACTGACTATTAGATGTCTTAGTGAAACCATTTTTATTTATAACCAACTATAACTAGGAGATGAAAATGTCAAGTTTATGACAATCCATTGAGAAGTTTAGGTGGAGTTATAATAGCAAACTTTTGCTAACAGATGGACATCAGATGCCATCTAATAATCTCTAATGGCTATGGCCAATAAACCTAAAAACTGAAAATAGCAATTCTTTTTTTCTTGTCAATTTCTTGAGTAAGCAAGGCACAGAAAATATTTCTTCAGCGATTTAAAAATCAAGTTCAACTGAAAGTATAATTAGGAGCTTTCCATTACCTCTCATTCAAGTGTGTGAGTGTATGTGATTTAGATTTTTAATGTAGCTTTAATAATTGATCAGTCATATCACTATGATGTCTGTGTGTGTGTTTATAGTGATATCTAGCACTGGGGCATCATGCTGCAGACATGTATCATAATATCCCACCCAGTCACATTATCCTGAAACCAGGCTGACCCATCCTAACACCAACCTCTTTATCCTGAGTGCCTAACAAAGCAACTGTTAGTATCCTTTTATATTAAGTCTTAGGTATGATTTGGCTGTGGTTCAAATACATAACCTCTTATATCCAAGGCAAACACTCTAACCACTAGGCCACTGGAGCGGCGATCATGTAATCACTAATATTTTTAAACTATGAAAAAGGATTTAATTGTAGATTTCAGCAACACCTCAGTGTCATTTTAACTTAGAAATGAAATCAGGGAAAATGGAGAATGAGAAATAAGAAGGAACATTTTTGGACTACAGGATTTAAAATTCAGATCACTTAGTTTGCTTTTAAAAACTTTCTTTGAGTTAATCAAACTAACAGGACTTAAAACCAGTAATTAGGATGAAAACATTTGTGAATATTATGAGATAAAAGCAAACATTTAAAATGGGGTTTCAATAATTTACCATCACAGTGTATTCTAAGTTACCGTCAACAAGTTTGACCAAAATAAGATATTTGATATCATAATTTTCTCTCTATGGCTTACATGACCTAAATGATTAGAAAATAAATGTAGGTTTGCATCACTAATAAATTAAAATAGTGATTATGCAATGGAACACAGCGATTCTTTCCAATAATTTCATCATTTCAGCTTTTTCTGAGCTATTATAACTATGCCAACCATTAAGTGTACCATTAATCTTTTAGTTCTTACCTTTGAACATGATAAATTTTCATTCCTTAGCTATCCTAGTCACTTATGCTATAATCTATCCTCAAGTAAATTATGTTCCCAATACATTACTTTCACACAATGCTAATGTCAACTTTGCAATATAATTTTATAAGAATGAATTTGGGATTTTCAGATATGTCAACTTTGCAATATAATTTTATAAGAATGAATTTGGGATTTTCAGATATGTCAACTCTGCAATATAATTTTATAAGAATGAATTTGGGATTTTCAGATATGTCAACTCTGCAATATAATTTTATAAGAATGAATTTGGGATTTTCAGATATTAAGGATTCAAATATTTGAAAAAGTAAAAGATAAACTTCTAAACATGACCTTCAATCCAGTGGCTCTCATTGACAATGCAAACAGGCTTTTATCCAGACTGTGCAAATATTCACGAGTCAAGATCTCCATAAATATTGAATTTGAATGACATCAATACAAGTGTATTATCTAATTTCGGGGCTGCAAGCCTAAGTTCTGGTTTTGTGTTTAAAAGTGACAAAATCAAGGGGCCCAATATAGCAATTTTAAAAAGCAATAAGAAATAAGATCATACTGTGTCCCAAAGGGCTGGTACTGAGAGCTGGCGGAACTCCAGCAGTAGGTGTGGTTGGCATGCTGTCCCGCCTCCTTTTACAGTCCTCAGACAAGGTGCGCTGCAGACGTCGTATTCCACCATGGATACAGCTTGGCAGGTCATCGTGGCTTGACCTGCTAAGCAAGGATGGAGAAAGTGGTGTTGGGGAAGCAGTTGAACCAGACTGAAAATAAAAAGAAAAATGATTAAGTTTTCCATGGCAACTTGTTTTAAATGTGTATATACCCTATGCATGAGACATAAATGAACATCTTTTAATATTTCAATGCAAAATTTATCAACTATCATGACTTTCATCAACATCAAAAATTAACATTGGTTTAGCCATTGCCTCAGAATTAATTCTCTCAATTTTTTTGTGCATATTGCTTTCCATGGCAACTGGCATAATGTAACCACAGATCAGTTGGTCTCAATGAGTATACATTGTACTGTATTACTGAATATAAAACAAATTCTTTAAAAAAATATATCTATGTCATGTACATAACTAAAGCTTGTAAAAAAAAGTGAGGCCCATTACATAAAATACCTGGATTACAACATGATTTCATGCAGAAAATTGTTTCTAAAAATCAAATTTTAATTTGAATACATCTGTCAAGCAATGATTTCTTTTCACATTGTTAATTCACATAATTTCTTGTGCAGAAGAATTGCCAGTTTATTATTAAACAGGTGTCACTTAAAGGGACTGACACTACTGGGTAAAGGAACTTCCTGGAATTCTATTTCCTTTAGCACATAGTGCTGAAACCATCAGATATTTTTCAGTGATAAGATTTTCAAATGAACTTTTATGGTACCCATTTCATGTCAAATGGGACCATTTTCTTTTTGGATAAAGTAGACATCATTAGTAGCCTTTGGTTAAAAACTTGTTATTATGATAATCCAATCAGGAGAATTAGTAACAAGACAGTCATCATGGCATCCATACTGGATGCATGACTGGTACCATTATCATTTTGAACCAACTAAGTATCACACAAAGCCCACACATAACAATCCAGTCTATGCAGACATCCATATGGAAAGGAGTAGAGAAAACAATTATTAAGAAATAGCAAAAATAAGATTTTCAATATGGCTGCTAAGATCTGCAAAATTTTGATTCAAGACCAATTGGACATCACAATAAGTATTCTGGCAAAAACCCCATATGGCTTTCTGTTCAAGTATAGTTTAATAACAAAAATTTTAAGATGCCTGCCTTGGACTTCAAACCAATGCCATCTTCATTTAAGACTAATTAGACATAATAAAAAGTATTTCACTGAAAATTCCATGTTCATATGCCCATCCAATCAGGAGGAATAGACATAACAATCTTTTCAATATGGCAGTCATGGTGGCCATATTAGATGTCAGATCAACACCATTTTAATTTTCATCTAAAACCAACTAGACATCATAAGAAGTCTTTTAGTGAAACCCTCATGTTGATATTATCATTCATTTAGGACTAGATCAGTGGTTCTTAACCTGGGTTCTATTGAACCCCAGGGGTTCGGTGAGTCAGTCTTAGGGGTTCATCGGAAGATAAGACACACCCTATTCATATGATTCGTGATGACATGCTCCCCCTTAGCCATCATTGGCTGCAGATGATTACACAACATCGCTTGGCCTATCTGTGCTGCAGGAAATTTGGTGTGCTCAGTAGTCAACTTGCGACTGTCATGATGCTATGTGCTGTGATTTCTTTCTTAATATTTTAATCCCTTCATACTAACTATGCCTAGCAAAAAAAGAAAGTGGTTGGACGAATATGTACAATATGGATTCACATGTATAACGAAATATGATGGGGTACCTCTAATAACTTCCATCTTGTAATGTAGATGGTATATTTGGATGGTCTCGTGAGTTTAGCTTGTATACAACTAGAAATATCGAACAAAGTAGGAACGTTTAACGTGTTTTCTGAATGCTGAAATCTGTGTCCAAAATGGCAGCGTTCAAAGAAATTTCAGAGAGTTATCAGTGGATTATTCACTAGTACATCTAGGGTCAATTGAACATGTTTTGAGAACTTTCTAAGTTTTCTAAGAGGTAATAAAATAATTACTTGTATTTTACCTGTTGTCTTACCTGTTTGTACCTGCATTTTTTAACAGTTGTAATAGATATGCATGTTATTGAATTAGTCATAAAATATTATTTTTAACCTTGATTTTGACATCTAATCCAGCCAGATATCTTTAACATTGGCAAAGTTATGTTGTTTCAAAGTCCACAAGTCATTTTGCTTTACAACTCCAAAGTTACTTAGTGTTAAGGACTCTATGCCTACAAAGTTACTTAGTGATGAAAGGGTTAAGCTGCATGGAGATGGAAAATACAAGAACACAACACTAGGATAATTCAAGGTGAAGAGAGCGAGGTTCAATGAAAAGGCTACTTTGCCTGTTCTAGGCTTTGTTCCCATCAACAAACCGATCCTCACAGCATCATACGAAGTTGCTTACCTGATTGCAAAGCAGGGCAAACCACACACCAATGGTGAAACACTCATAAAACCAACTGTGTTGAAGACGGCAAATATCATGCTGGGAAAAGCGGCTGAAGTTACACCATCAGCGACAGAATAGAGGACATGAGCAAAGACATCATGGCTCCAGTAGTTGCAGATCTGATTTCAAGTCCGGCAAAATTCAGCCTTCAACTTGACAAGACCACAGACATTTCCAATCTAAGCCAGCTTGCTGTATTCATGTGCAATGTGAAAGACGACTTGATAAAGGAAGATTTTTTATTTTGTAAGCCTCTTACAACAACAAAAAAAGCAGCCAATGTGAAGATACTTGTGGACGACTTCTTCAAAGACAATAATCTTTCGTGGAATATGGTTTCTGCAGTTTGTTCAGACGAAACTCCAGTCATTCTTACACATTGTATTCTGCACAAGCAGGCATTGGCAACAAAAACCTTATCTCCAACACTGGCAGAAGTATTAAAAATTTTAGTGGAATGCATGAACTATGTGCGAAATTGTGCTCTGAGGCAGCATCTTCAGTGAACTGTGTAAAGAAATATGCTCTGAATTCAAGGTACTTTTGTACCATTCTAACGTTTGGTGGTTATCCCAGGGATAGGTGCTGATTCATGTTTTTGCCCTGTGTGTGGAATTAGATCTGTTTTTGCAAGAGCACCAATATTTTCATGGAGATTGCTTCAAAACTTCTGAGTTCATTCTCATTTTAGCGTACATGGCTGATATCTTTGCAGCTCTCAATCATCTCAATCAACAGATGCAGGGCAGTGGAGTCAACATCATTGAAGTGGAAGAAAACCTGAAGTATTTTCAAAAGAAAGCTACCGTTATGGAAACGACGAATAGAAAATGATAACTTCGCAATCTTTCTCATGCTAGACGACTGTGTATGTAAGATCGAAGATGTATGTGGAATCTGAGAAATTTATTTACCCACGAAACTGAAGCAAGCAATTGCCACGCACTTAGATGAGCTTGCAAAGTCTCTCAACGGATAATTCCCTACAAGAGTCTTATCCAGCATGGATGAGACAGCCGTTCACGTTTAGTATTGAGACAACAGATGTCAATGATGAATACCTCGATGAAATCATTGAAATTCAGCAGAGCCAGGTCCAACAGCAACTCTTCAGAACAACGCTCTCAACATTTTGGTGTCAACAAATGGTAACGTACCCTGTTATTGTTAAGAAAGCTCTGGAGATTTTCATAACATTTGTTACAACATATCTTTGCAAGCAATCATTTTTGAGGATGTTGGACATAAAAACAAAGAAAAGGAACAAACTTTGTTGCGAAAATGACATGAGAGTGGCACTTGCCAAGGTGAAGCAGCGCATTTCTGAACTGGTCTCTGAAAGGCAACAGCAGAAGTCACACTGATTTGCAGTAAATATTCATTATTATGTTTGTTTTTGTGTGAAAATCATGTTTTAATGGTTTTGTTCTTTGAACACAGTGATGTTGATGCACGGTTCATTTTGTGCACCAGTAAAATATATACTTATGTTTTGAATTTGAAAAAAATCATATTTTATTTTTCCAATTAAGAAGGGTTCTGTGAATGCGCATATGAAACTGGTGGGGTTCAGTACATTCAACAAGGTTAAGAACCACTGGACTAGATATAACAAAATGTTCAAGATGTCTTCATCGAGGCCATCATGATGTTGGAGCTGCACCATTTTCATTTAGGGCCAACTACACTAGGGGATGAATGTGTGTAAAATTTCAAGGTAATCCTCCAAATAGTTTAGGAGGAGTGCTAATAAATGGAGGACAATGGACAACAGACCACCCAATAGGTTTTTCTGATCTATGACGGGTAGAGATAAAAACTATGCAAATATGGTATGCACATACAGCAACAAAAGATGCTTGCTTTGACCTGCATGATGAGCCTGTCCTTTGAACTGTATTAAAATCCCAAAAATGATATGACAAATTGGTATTGAAAGGAAAATAACAATCATTAACATTATAATGACTCAAGATGAAGATGGACAAATGGAGATGCATTAATTAGACTGACAGAGGGAATGACAGTCATTGTTTTGGGTGCCATTTTTCAGTACATGGTAGGTTATACATGGTGGCCAGTATCAATGGTTGAAAAAGAACCTGGGAAAACCCCAGTGAGAACCATTGACCCACCTCTGACCCACAGGAAGCTACTGACAAACTTTCTCACATACCCACACTGGCAAAGCCTGAGACTAGAACCCATGTAGACAGAGATGAGACTAGAACCCATGTGGACAGAGATGAGATGGAAGTGATCTGTTAAGGTGGCATTTTATAAATCTGGGTCAACTGGGGCCCCCATGAGACAGACAGACGGACACATTTACAGATTGAAAAGTGCTTGCAATGTCAATTTTCTGATTAGGCAGTTTCAACACAAATGAGATTAAACTGCAATAAAACATTTGCTAATTGTGTCCATCTGATTAAATTCAGATCTGTCTTACATGAAGAACTGACAGTACTTAGGACCTTTGAATTAACCAATGGAAATGCAGCTTTCAGAAATTTGAAAGTGAGCCAAATCATTTGGCACACATTGATGCTCTCAACTATACTGCTCAGCCTCCCAAATGGGAAGATATAAGGCTTCATCTGATTTATAAAGTTAGTGATTATGGTAATAAAACACCTCACCAGAACATGACCTCAGTCAGTCAGATTTGTATTTAGGACAGTGGACATAAGATTGCTAACTGTGTATACTACACCACTGTGAATAGTCTACCATGCATAATGCAGCTGATGAAGGAATACAGTGTTCTGCCTGCATATAATATCAAGCCAACACTGTAAATCCAGATAATCTCCAGGCATGGCTACATTTTGTCAATACTACACATACTACACATACTAAAAAGTGTGTATTGAAATTTTTATAATTTTTATAATTTTTGAAATTGTAATCCTTCATATTTTGAGGAACAATTAAACAACTTCAAATCAACTTTAGGAAAAGCGTTTATGACTAATCAAATAAAGATCAACTGTATTTATACACCACTCCCCCGATAACTTGCACCCGATAACTCCGGATAACTCGCGAACCTGCTTATAACGCAGTGTTCAGCATGGCTCCCGATTTTTTCCCAAGGAAATATATTTTAAAATGTGTTAAACGTGAAAAAAAATTTGTGATAAGAATTAGAATATTGAACCTTGTTACATACTGTATATTATGTAAATTTTCGTACACAAAATTATAAATCATTAATTTTGTTTAAAAAAATGGGAATACAGTATTTTCGATCTTTTTGCAAAGGTAAATCTTCTTAGTGGAAATTTTATGTCCGTTAACTTAACCATTTTTTCAAATACAAAGAGATCTATATGAATAATTATGATACATTTAAATAATTATTTTGATAACTGGATTGTGTACAAAAAATTAAAAGGTACAAAAAAAATACATGAAATACGGTAGCTCATTATATCATCAGAAATGGTGATTATTGCCGTAAAGATAGACTCCATATCATGAAATTTTCAAGTTCTAATTACTAGATGTCTCATATTATGTTTGGGGATATTTGAGGGAAAAAGTTGTTAGTACTCTGTAAATAATCAGTCTGGTGAAACAGGATCAACAAAATATTATGCTAAGAGGTGGCAACAGATAATAAAATAAACACCACCTCAATGTCTTGCTATGTTAAATTCACGTTCTAATCCTTTAATTTTGCTTTAGTGTAAACACTCTAATTGCAACATATTCTCTTCTATGAAAACATGAAAATAGTCAATGGTCCATCACATCACACATCAAAACCTAAATCAACAACTCCAGGAAGTGTTTGTTGCATTAAACAAAAATCAATTAAATACACCTGTGTTGTTTTATCACTTTGAATATGTCTTTTTTATCAAATCAAGCAAAGGAAGTACAATAAAAAAAATCAAAGGCAGGCAGCATGAGGTCATTACATTTCTCAAAATTCATTTTATTTGACTAGTCGAACATGGTTTCTCATTTTTATGTGATATATTTAAATTTTTTTATCACTTTTGGAGATTCCAGAGCCGACATAGAATTAAACAAAATTCATTGTCTGAGAAATACACTAAACTAATCAGGAAGCCGCATGTAATTATCCAAACCAGCTCAGTGAAAAAAATCACCATGAACAATACATAGAGGTAGCAGAGCAATCAAAGAGAAAAAAAAAATGAGCAGATGTTTGGAAAATGTCAAGTGACATTATTTTAAATTTGTAGACCCATTAAATTGATGTTGGTAATGGCTAACACTTGTAAAAAATAATCATTTTACTTCTACAGCTGTTTGATGGACATTGTTTTTTTAAATGGGTTTCCATCTTGTGTATATAAAAATCTACTCTGGATCAAACAAGAATTTTTTCCAATTCAGCACAATCATTTGTGACGTAGTACACAATGTGTGAAATCATACATGTGTTAAGCCAATGGACAAGTGTGGATTATTGTTTTGATGAGCTCCTTAATATCCTGTAAGTGATCCTGAAATTAATGTTACTCTGTGATGACAAAAGTAAACAAAGTACACCACTATGAAGAAATAATTAATCATAGTTAATCATAGTACAATTATTGAGTATTCAACACTAACACACCAAACCAACCCACCCACCCCTTTTGCCTGTGGAAGTCAATCGTTTATTTTGTTGTTTGTTATAGGTCCCTCGATAACTCATGCCCTGCTTATAACGCTGTTGATGTTTTTAGACCCCCTTGTGCACAAGTTATCGAGGGAGTGGTGTATGTGTAAAAATAATGAAAATAATTTCAGATGAAATGCAATAACATTTTCAAAGTAAATGCTCATGACCCTAGCAAGTATAATATTCATACAAACAGATTTCCAGTAAATATAAATGACCCAAATATGCTCCAGTGTCAATTAAAAAAACTGAACCTGATCAATTGTTGAAGATAACTGCAAACATATCTTTTCCTGCTTATAATTCTAAATCAATCTCATGTGAATAAATCAATAATGTAAAGTTCTTTTCTTGAATGGGTTCAAAAGACAGTTTTGTTATCTTTACAATGGCTTAGTATCTCTAATGCACTAAAACATGGTTCTTATTCATGCAAGATTACCATTTCACATCTGAATATAGCTACAATTCAGAATAAAATTTAAAAATTTGTTACACAATCCTTACATCATTAGGAAAAGAGACTTAAAACAAAGCTGATACCAAGCCATTGAAAAGATAACAAAATTGTCTTTTGAACCTATTCAAGAAAACTTTATCATCGTGGGATTTTCCATTTCCATGATTGATAGGTTTTTCTCACATACCCATGTGCAATTAATTATGTGGGATTTAAGTAAAAGGGCATGTAATTGGTTTAGTTACTGCATCAAGTTTTGCAATTACAAGATAGACATTATAGAGCTGCCTATGCTTAAAAATCCACTATGATGATAACTGAGATTTGGGTGCAGTAACCACTTCTCGTCTTTCATAGTGACCTTGATTTTTAACCTCTTGACCCCAAAATCAATAGGTTTCTTCTATGCCCTACATGCAAACAATTCATAAAGTTAGGTCCAGGTATGTGATGTCAGTGTTCCGAAACCATTTTTTATTCAATTAGTCAACAGTAAATTTGACTGCAGACCTTTTGATCACAAAATCCCAAGTTTATTGGTAAAATATGTGCAAGCATTCCTAAATGGACACCACAGATGATGGAAAATTCTAGTTACTGTACAGAAATCATATTTTAGTTCAAGTGACTTAATAATTTAGTCACTGAACACCATTAACATAAAATGTTCTAACTTAGAGGAGCATATTTAAACTGGAAATCTTTACAAGGAGCATATAAGATTTGGTTAACATAAACTTGGAATAGTAGTTCGCATATAGATAGATTACTTAAATTCTGAAAGAAACTCAACTGACAAAAAAATAAGAGATAGCATACCATCATGCAGGTGAAGATGCTATAAAAACAAGAGGCTTAAGTGTGACTGATATCCCTTACCTGATTACACAATATTCAACCAAGTCACTAAGCAAGATTATGTTGCTGTGTAAGAACATAGCCTATTGTAAAGTATATCTTTAAGTTTTAAGATGATTTGACCTACTTTACTACATCATGATGATAACTGATTCTAAAGATAAAGGTATGATTAACCATTTCCCTCATAGAGTGTATGGCTTTTTAGCCCTTTGATACACATGTAGCAAAGTTACCCAGCGCAGGTCCCTTAGGCCTGTTAAGCAGTGAAGTGTATGTTACCTTTAACAGCAATTTGAACGATTTTACATTTTTGGTACACATATATTATGTATGGAAAGATTTAAGAGTAAAATAAGGTTGTTATAGCTGTATAATTATTTTTAACAAAAGAATTTTGTATGTATTTAAAAATCTTGAGAGAACTTGTTTACTATCAAATCAGTAAAGCCACGTGATTAAAGTCAGCGGTAAATTTCCATACTCAAAATTCACAAGTATTTTGTCTGCACAAAATCAGTGTAATTTGTTATATTATAAAAACTAAGGGCTTTCTACCTCAGTCTCAGAGCCTTTCCCCAAGTTACTGAAGCTTTCATAATTGTGATTTTACTGGTTCAAGTACTGAATGATATCAGAGACCGCCATTTTGTCGAATATATAAGTTACGACCTACTTATATATTTTTTACTTTATATAGCAGATTGCAACCTAGGCATCAACAGTCACCATGGGATCTGACGTAATGGTCATTCTCACAAATGAATGTAGGATCTACCAAAACCTACTCAAACTTGCTGTTGCTTAAAGGGTTGCCAAAAGGTGCTTAGCATGACATTCGGTAAAGTGCCAAAAGGCACTTATATTAGGTAAAGGGTTAATATTCACAGCTCATACTCAAAGTCTTCCTGGTCTGGATGATAATACACCAACAGATAAAAAAGTATGACTTTAAGAGTGGTAATAAGGTCAGACAATCACATACAAGATCACCTCATTAATATGCATGGGTTCCCTTTTACTTTCAAAATTGCCAAAAATCCTAATTTAGCCCATATTTGACTTTTTTACACAATTCTGTCCTTCATTGTGGAAGAAAGGCTCATCCAATCACATGCAAGATCACTTGATAAATAGAGATGAATCTTCCTCACTAACAGCAAGCACAGCCAATGAGACGCAATATGCAATATCACACATTATTATGTGTGCATCTTGCTCATTCAAGAACTTGTACAAGATTCTGATGATATCAGCATGTTTCAGGTTTAATAAAATTAGATCACAACTATGAGTTCCAGAGTGGTAACAAGGTTTGCCAATCAAATCATCTTGCATACAACTAAATCCATCAAAAACATTTATTACACAAGAAAATATTTCAAGTTTGATTAATAAGTGATAATTAGAGGTTTCCTGAGGCAGAACAAGCTTAGTGTGATGCCAAATCATTAGTATACAAAGCTCTCATTCAATATTAAACTTAATCAAGATCCCAATCATATATATCCACAAGAAATTAGATAAGAAATGTGGCAACCAGACTGAAGTATGTGTGTGTGTGTATGTGTGTGTGCTGGTTCTTTAATGCAGCTTTAAAATAAATTGTCAGTCATATCTCTGTGATGTCTGCAGTGTGACAGATGATAGTGATTTCTATCACTGGGACTCATAATTTAGACATGTTGCATCAGGTCCCACCCAGCCTAATTATCTTGACACCAGGCTGACTAGTCCTGGCACTAATCTCTTAATCCTAAGCACCAAGTAAGGTAGCTGCTAGTTCCAATTTTTTAAGTCTCTGGTATGACTCAGCCAGGGTTGAAACCTGCAACCTCCCACATCCGAAGCAGATGCTCTAACCACTAGGCCACCAGAGCAGTCTCCTCCAGATTGGTAACTCACGCATGATCATCTCACTTGTATATGTCATTACTGTATCTGAGATTTTAATAGATGAGCATAAATTCCATGTTTGAAAATAAATCAGATCAGAAATTTGGCCTTCAGAGTGGTAAAAAGGTTAACCAATCAAATAAAAGATTCCATATTAATATGCATAAATCTCACTTTTTATCAAACCCCTTGGAGATTTTAATCATTTAAAGCCATGTTCCAAGTTTTATTAAATTTGGATTAGAAATGTCGACTCCAACACAGTAACCAGCAATTGCTGACATTTTCTATACACAAGATATATTATGCCCAATATTTCATATTAATATTTAACACACAATGAAAAAAATAGCCATGTAATTAGCCTCATGACCAGCCAATATAACAAACTAGGGCAGTGATCCACCACTCCAAATGCTACTCTGACATCACAAGTTACAGCAATCAAGGGAGTTCATAAGTTGTAGCAGTGATACACCACTCCAAATGGTACTGTGACAACAATCAGGTGAGATTTCAAGCTAGTCAGGTGAGATATATTAGAGCAGTGATGCATCACTTCAAACTGTACTGTGCCGCCACTTGGGTAAAGAACAAGCTAGAATAGTGAGCACCATGCCAACTGCTGCTATGACAACAAGAATCAGGTAGGAATTTCTGTGTGGGTCCTCTGGATGGAAAATAAGTATACAGACATTATCCTGTGCTCCTGCCACTTGCCTTAAGAGTACTACTATTTAGGACACCTGCCTAATTACATACCTTGCAAAAGCAACACAAAAACATCTTCAGCTATCCTTGGGCACCTTATCAAATTTATAAGCTACCCTTGGGCACCTTAGAAATTTTTAACAATTAACCTTGGCAGGATGACAAATAAAGACAATTTACACCTCACCACATCAGCTCCTCACAGTAGTACAGATGTCTGTATGTAATATATATCTGCACAACATGAAACAAACAATTCATATCAAACATGATATCAAAGTACAACAAAGGCAACTTGCCAGAAATTTGAAGACAGGCAAAATTTGGTACAATCAATCTTAGGTATAAACTGGCTTTTCATTAAGCATGAACTCAGATCTGCCATGAACAGCAGAACTGATTCTGTGCAGTTTATTAGGAATAATCAGTAAAACAAACAACACAGACCCTGATCAGCATGTGCATTATGCTATGGCAGAAGAGGATCTTCCCTGTTTGTATTTTGAATCAACTTATAAGAGAGTATACTGGATATGATAGTTCCAAAATAATTATTCCAAAATAATTACTACAGCTTTCTGAAAAACTTCTAAATCCAGACTTTTCAATTATCAAAATTACTCTGATAAAAATAAGCCTAAGTCAAAAGATCTTATTAAGCACAAAATTTAATATTAACAAAATATTAAACTGAAAATATCCAATGTAAGTCCTTGCAGATCAGTAACATCTGGCACAATTAAACATAATTCAAAACAAGAAATTCCAGGATGTTTTTTTCAGTTCTCAATAAGTTGTAAACCTTCCTGTTGTTGCAGATTTAACACCATTTTCAGCACATGATAGGCTATAGTTGGCAGCCGTATAACTGGTGGAGGAAGAACCAAGGTAAAACCCAGTTAAGAACCACCAGCAGCAAGATAGGGTAAAGTTTTCTCATAGGTGTACTTTTGGAAAATTTGATGTCACTGCATAACATCTGGTTAACTGCCTGAGGTACATGTTAACAATCAATAAAGCTAAGAGTAAAAATGACTATAACATTGTGAAGGTGTACTGAGTAATCAGCACAACATAACTACAATTTCATTTTTCATCATCATCATCATCATCATCATCATCATCATCATCATCTCATCATCATCATCATCATCATGTTACTAAAGCAGTAATGTCACAAACCAATCATTTATTTTTCCAGGGCTTTATGTTTTGGAGGAATAATGTGACCCTCAAACAGCTTGAGAAAAAGTACTCTTGCTATGATTTGTGTAAAATCATAATCTGTCATATTATGTTTGAGTTTTGGATCTTGAGATAAAGAACAAACAATATATTCATCTGATCATTAAATAGTCAGTCCCTAACACTTGATACTTTGTCAAAATTGAGTGTAGATGTATTTGTTTATGGAGGTTAATAACATATGGAAATAAAATATAAACAATATAATGTTATTTTAAGTGCTATTTGGCAATCTGAATTCTACTGGCTGGCATCACAGGTTAAGGGTTGAGGCAGGAGTTTGAGAAGATTCATTTTCATTCCTAGAATAAACCTGGCATCTGACATAAAATCTGGCTTTGAACTGGCATGTGGCCACACCATTTCAATGCCAATTTCTGAATAATCATCAGCTAATTTATTTAATTCCCCATTTTCATCAAGTCTGCTACAAATAACATTGTGCTAAACATCCACTGACATGACATTTGCACAAACAGATAAGATCTTCCTTTTCCACACACTTTTTGACTCTTAATCAGAGATATTTAATATTAAAAAATGAACACCCTCAGATCATCATTTTATTATAGAAATGCTCCTATTGCACAAGACTGATGCACAGTTGTGCATAATGTAATGGACATCTTTTCTAGTGAGATTCTGGCTGAGACCCAGATGTAAACTTGTGACATCTTTTCTTAAAGTGCTTATACCCACACAAGCCAAGCTGAGACTCCTGTAAAAAGAGGCAAGATGGCAGTGATCAATAAAAGCAAGTGCTTTAGACCACTCAGCAATCTGGGGCCTTTTTCATATTTAAAACAAAGCAATGCAAATCAAAATGTAACAAGGTTGGGTATCAACAGGAATTTAAAAATATTAACCTGCAATCATACAGTGCACTCATCAGATCATGGTCTACATGGCTTGCTTTAATGCCCTTGACAGGCATAGAGTGAAGACTGACCAACTGGTGTACTACTATTAAGTAATACATAACACACAGGTCAAGGTCAGAACCAAATGCTGATGAGATCATTTTATGGTTTTGATACATCTGTTGTTATTGATAGAAGATATTAATTTCAACACCATATGTTGCAAGACCAAGTTAGCCAATACAAATTTACCATCAAAGCAAATGCAATATTGATTCCATCATGAAAAAAAAATAATTACAGTGATTCAGTGCATAATGTGCTTGGAATCTTTCTTGCACACTGCAGTAATAATCACAGGAAGAAATTATATGTTGAAAGTCAGATCAGTTGAGTTGCACAGCCCACTGTGCAGATCTATGATGTTTGCATCTGTAGAAGGAGGGAGAGGGGTGTTTGCATGCATACATCCTCATCAGGTTTTCATGAATAATGGGTAATGACATTCATTGACAATAAATACTGCTTACTCTGCAAAGTTTGCAATTCATGTATACAAACACAGCTCTGAAAATTTGGACTATTTTGGCATCATAGAATAAAGAAAGAAAAACAAAATGCTTTCTCAAAACTACCATATACCCATATAAGACTAGTCCAACTATATTCAACCAGATTGGCCATCACATAATGCACTGACATATCTGAGTCTGAGCAGTGTGTGATAAGTAATCATTAGAACACAGACCTTGATCTGATGGCACATTATGCTATGACAGATCAGGATCTCTGTTGCTTGCAGTTTGACTCTACATGAAATGAAGTACATTCTCTTCAACAGCCACACATCTGGAGTTGCCAGTAATGTAAAGACTGGTATAGTGGAAAATCAGAAGTCAAACAAGACCAAAAATTATGTCATTGTCCAACTTTTAGTATGGTAGAATTACTCTCCTTGAGAAACATTGACCAGGTTTGTAAGTAAAATCCAGTCCATGATATTAAAGATGTAATAAAAAAGCCAGAAATACAAAAGTCAGTCATTAAAGACATTTACTATGACCTATATTTTGTATGAGTTACCTTCTTGGAAATGCCTGCACATATTGAGTTCAATTAGCATAGGTGAAATAGTCACTGGCAGCTCTTTATTTTATGTGATACAAAACCAGTCTATGTATTAACATATCTTTAAAAGCCTGAAGGTCACTGACTGTCTGAATATAATTATCAGACAAATTAACTTAAATTTTTAAAAGAAACTTAGTCATGTGGGTAAATTTTATGCATCTTAACTATACTGGATGTGCAACAGTCTTTTAGAATTAGACATCATAAGACGTCTTTTGGTGAAAACTCTATGGCAATATTACTTTTTGTTCAGGATAAGTAGTGACAAGAAAATTGGTAAGATGGTTTGCTTTGGTGACCATATTAGGAACTAGACACTATTTATGTAGGAACAACCAGATTGACATCATTAAGTCTTTAAATGAAAACTCCATATTGCTATGGCCATCCTGTTGCAGAATAAGGCTATATATATCATGTTTTGCCTTAAATCTATTTTCCACCTTTATTCCTTGTGCAGTCTACACTGTTACCTGGGGTGAATCACTTTTCTCCAGGTAAATGATTTAGAAATTACATTGAAAAAGCAAAAAGAAAGCATGGTATACATGAGCATTTGACCATAACTATTATTCACTCCTATGGAATTTAGCTTGATACATTTCAAACTGAGACACAAGTAATTTGGATTTTGTCAGAGTGGGTATTCTAAGTGTCAAATTTTTGTTTTATTTGATTTGTGAAACCTTTTCTCAGTTTTATGTTATGATGGGTAATGAAGCTGACTGTTACATTGCATGCTTTACTATTACAATTTAGTTCAGAACTCATCTTTATAAACAGTTTGGGTTTTTTTGTAGCTTATTGGGCAATATTGGGGCTGACAATGTTTTATTGGGGTTGATGGTGTCTTATGGGAAATTCAGTGTCTGATAGCTGACAGTAGCTATGTAACTGCCTGTATATGCCATCTATGTGTATATGTATGTGGACGATTATATATGAATGATCGGTTAAGGATATGAACATGGACTGATAAAAAAGGATCTATTGAAACTGCAGAGTTTCAGTATGTATACTGAACGATCCAGGGTAAGTCAAAGACCACCATCAGAGTAGTCACTGAATTCTACTAGTCTGGTGTTAATGGTAATGTCATATGGTTCTGTAGGTCTTGTACCATATGCCAGAAAACCCGTAGGTAAGAGGAGGGTCACAAGGGTGCCCTTAGGAGAGATGCCATTAATAGATACACTGTTTAAGATAGAGGTGGTGGATATTGTGGGACCAATACAACCAGGAAGAACTGGTATATTCTTACTCTCGTGGATTATGCAACCAGATATCCAGAAGCCATAGTGTTGCCAACTATTGAAACAGAACAAGTGGCTGAAGCATTGGTTGTTATCTTCAATAGAGTTGGGGTGCCAGAAGAAATCCTTACAGATTGTGGTGCCCAATTTACCTCTTACCTCATTGGTAAAATAAGTAGGCTGCTATCTATCAAACAGTTGAACACTACTCCATATCATCCAATGTGCAATGGACTGGTAGAGACGTTTAATGGTACCCTGAAGCAAATGCTATGAAAATGTGTTTGGAATGTCCGAAAGACTGGGACAGCTATTTGAACTCGGTTCTGTTCACATACCATGAAATACTGCAATTGAGTTGAAGGTTTTCACCCTTTGAATTGCTGTATCGATTAACAGTTTAAGGCCGGATTCGGATACTACATGAACTTTGGATGGGTGACGTTGCGAATGTGCTAGATCTGCAAGAAAAACTCGAGAGTACATGTCAAATGAACACATGAAATGGGGACATAGATATGCCAAGTATTACAACCAAAGAATTTGAAATAGGAAATTTGTTGTATGAAATCAGGTCCTGCTGTTTCTTCCTACTAGCACAAACAAATTACTAGTTCAGTGGAAAGGTCCATATGAAGTTAAGGAGATCAAGGGTGACAAGGACTATAAAATCGACACAGACGTTAATTTGAAGACATTCCATGCCAACATGCTTAAGTTGTACATTAAGAGACAGAGCGACAATGTGGAAAAAGGGGGTCTTAAATGTTGTTTGTACATCGGTAATAGACATAATAGACACAGAAATTGAGGTGTCCCTTTAGTGTTGTGAAGGAAGGGGTAGATCAAGTTGGTTGAGTGTGGAGTTGACCAAAGATCAGCATCAACAAATAAATGCAGTCTTGGATAAATACTCAGACCTAAACACCAACAAACCTGGTTGTTAACATTGAATACAATGGACACCATCAGAATTAAAGGTTTTCCCATACCATACATAAAATATATGTGAAGTTGTGGATGAAGAGGCGAATAAAATATTGGATTTGGGGTTAATGAACTCTCCAACTCAACATATTCTTCAGGTGTAGTGCTAGTAAAAAATAAAGATGGGATGAACCAATTCTGTATCAACTTCCAACAGTTAAATAAAATCACGGTGTTCAATGCAGAACCAATGCCAGATATGGAGGGTCTATTTGCAAGGCTGTCGGGTAACCAATGGATTTCCATATTGGATTTGTCCAAGGGATATTGGCAGGTTCACATTGTTCAAGAGTACGGGTGCAATGACAGTATTCATGACCCAGAAGGGACTATATCTAAAGTGATGCCATTCAGGTTAGTAGGTGCCAGTGCTACATGTTGTCCCTTAATGCAGTTTAGCAAACTGTTGATAGCTTCCTTAATGACATATTCCTGCACACAATTACTTGGAGTGAGCATGTGTCTGTCCTGAAAGAACTCTTTGATAGACTCTGCAGAGCCACAGTGAGACCCACTAAATGCAGTATAGGATATACAGATTTAGAGCATTTAGATCATATGATCAGTGGTTTGGGACATTTGAAACCTCACCCCAAGCAAGTAGAAGCAATCAAAAATGCATAAAAACCAGACAAGTTCATTCGTCTTTAGGCCTGGTAGGATTTTATAGAAAGTTTATACCAAACTTGGCAGCCATTGCTAGCCCACTGGATAATCTGACCAAGAAAGGGTAACCAAAGTTTTTTGGAGACCACCACAAGATAGAGCTTATGCACTAAAAGAGAAGTTGACTAGTGGACTGAATTTGCCAGATGTAAGTAAACGCTTTTTTTTAAGAACAGATGCATCTGAAACTGGGTTGGGAGTGGTATTACTACAAGAACAAGATGGCATTAAGTTACCTGTAACTTATTCAAGTAGAAATTGCTACTCAAGGAGAAAAACTATTCAGTCATTGGAGAATTGGGAAGTATCATGCATATCTTCTTGGGAGAGATTTCATTCTGAGACTGATCACCAACCCCTATTGTATTTAAACAAGGCCAAGGTTGCTGTTGCTAGATTGATGCATTGGGCACTGGCATTACATCCTTATAGCTTATGTGTAGAGGCAGACTACTTGAGTAGGGCATGATTGTAAATTTGGATAAATGTTTACTCAGTATATAAAATTAAGATTACTAAACAACTAGTAAATATTGTAGTATAATATTAGTCATCTTATGTTATTCTGTGAAGGTTATATGTGCGTTTGTGTTATTCATTTAATCCAAACAGAGAAAACAACCTCTTGTTTCAATTCTGGTCCACATCCATTGAGGATATAACAAGATTTTCAAGATGGCTACTATGAAGGTCATAATGGGCATTATATTTATATTTGGGGCCAACTAAACACCTAAAGAAGTCCATTTGTTGCAAACCCAACATCAATTAGGCTTTCTGTTCAGGTAGAAAAGAGAAAAGATTTTTAAGATGACTGCTGTAGCAGCCATGTTGGAAATGAGAATTGCACCATTTTTATTTAGGATGTATGTCATAAGTCTTTCAATGAAAAAAATTATGCTTACTGATTATGACCAAGGATTTCATTAGATCAATATCACAGATTATACTGCATGCAAATGTACCAGATCTATCACCTGGTAGTATATTTTTTTTATAACGGGCATGTACAAGGGAATGTTTCTCCAAAATGACTCATACAGTACATGTATAATATTTTCACAGTTTGCAAGTCATACCATAGCTTTATTTAAAAACATTATGGACTATGGAACTAAATTGGCTGCCTGTGCCCTACAGCAAAAAAAAAAAAACCCAAAGCAAAATACCCAAACTCTTTTCCTCCTACTTTGTCGGCTAGGTGACTGTCTTTGTAATTTTAATATGTTGCCTGCTGTGAAATGTTAGATGTTTGTACTTAAGGTAGTAATGTTTTTTGAACACATTTAGATTTGTTTCTAGATCTAATTGCTTTGGGGAGTTCGTTCCATAGAAAAGTAGTGAAGCAAGCAAATGATCCTTTTTAGTATTTGTTCCTGGGATTGGTATCTTGCAATGTAAATGATTTCAGTTTATATCCTAAGTACTGTTTTACTTACTTAAAATAAAACATACCACTGAGATATTGTGGACAAAGTTTATTCTTTACTTTGAACATTAATGTGGTAGACCAATCTGTATTCAAACTGCAGCCATTTCAATTTTGAGAAGAGACTTCTGGATGGTGTATCAAAAGGTAAATTGAGGACAATTCTTGCTGCCTTTTTTTGAAGCTTGGGGATAATGTTAATATTAGTATCAGCTGTATTTCCCCAAATTGTGCAGTGGTAGTCCAAAAGAGGGAAAATGAATGCATTTTAAAATAATTTCCAATAGCTGGGTGGTAGATAGCATTTTATCCTCTGTAGAAAGTAGATTCTTTAGTTTACTACCGAACAAATGCATTTTGCCTGCTTACTTTAGTCTTCTTATTAACTTGAACTCTCAAATATTTTTGTGTCTGCATTGTCAATTTCATTATTGGAGATGTACAGCTCAAGTTTCAGAATTCTGTTCACTGATAATCTTTGCTTAATTCCAATCAGCAATACCTTGATTTTTTGAGGACAGATGTATTATTCAGTGACCACAAATTCTCAACTTGACATAAATCTTCACCCAGTTTTTTTCAAAGTTATAAAGCTGGGATCAGACTCAGCATATAGATTAGCTTTTGAATATTGAAAATAGAGTTGTTGTTGTTGTTGTAGACCTTAATGCTATTTTCAGCACACAATAGGCTATACATAGCAGCCAGTATTAATGGTGGAAGAAGAAACCCTGGAAATACCCAGAGAACCACTGGCCCACAAGAAGCTACTGGCAAGCTTTCTCACATAGACCCATTCACTGAATCCATGACTTGAACCTGTGCATAGTTGAGATGGCAGTGATCCATAATGGAGAGGGCAGACCACTTGACCATTTGTGCCCCCCAAGTCATTTATAAACAATATGAATATTACAGACCCTAAAATAGCTCCTTAATTAAATGGTACTTGGACAAGTAACTGTAAGTGTTTTGAAATATGTCTTTCAGACAGTTTGGATATGCTTGGCAGAATAGATATTGGTCAATAATTGTCTGGATTTGATTTGTGAACCCTTTTTATCAGCAAGCAAAACCTCAACAGACAGATGGGATGATTCCCTATCAATCTTCAATTACTTAAAAAGGTAAGAGATGGAGCAATAATATCAGCACTTGTCAACATTTTGAAGCATCTATAGGATATACCCTTATGCTCTGCACCACATACATCCCTTCTATTTGCATGTAACAAGATTAAACAGTCACTTACTGATACATAAGGGACCTGTACTTCAATGATATTCTTGATTATTAGTACAAACATGATCAATTAGTGTACCCAATTTTCCAGATATTCTTATAACCAAGGTAACAAGTTCAAACAATCATGCTTACCATCTTGCATTTTTACAACCCAAGAAATTTATCTTGAAATCCCCTATCACAATAACTTGTAGATTTGGCTATCTCAAGTTCAAACTTCTCTTATCCAAAAGACAGCTGAATCAGTCAGCTTACAGACATAACATACTAGAATTGACTTTGATGAGGAAAGACTGATTTGTCTCCATTCTGTCACAGCCTGACTGATGTCACAGTCTTTTCTTCATTCATAGAAAACCTGTTTCATATCACTCTCTACCAAGCTCATTTTTTTTTATATCTATAGCAAGGAAGGTTTCACATAGACCTAATACATGGACTGTTCTATTTCGATTCAATATCAGTTTTACCTTATCAAGTTTGTCATATGATGACTCACTTTTAACATTTATAGAAATACTTACATTTTTTATTCAAATCAGTACTTGTACAAGAATTGACACTGATTTCACTATTTACATTTTTACATGGTCTATAAACTAAATAATAAGGCATCATGGAAGGTTCATTGGTTGAATTTATTTATGGCACACCAGCACAATGAGGCTATTTGGCACCATTCAAAATGTAAATTTTTTTTCATTATTTAAAATTGGTGAAAGATTTTGTATCAAACAGTGATATGAAACCAAACTATTGATTGTGGAATGATAAAATGGTAACAGTGACAGAAAAGTACAGTTTTCCGCTCAACGGAGGTACAAATGATGTATGACAATGATGAAAGGTAATTCAAAACTAGCAATGGTGCATATAACACATAAAACTGTTCAAGGTGATGACATAAAAGCTATAACTTTTTATCCTGGCACATTATGTGTTGGCTTATTTGGGTCTATGCTATTCAATGGTGAGTGGGTATTATTTCTTTTCCTTTGTAGTTTATGTTGCTGTTTAGCATATATGTATGCCCAAGCCAGAAAGTACAATATGCTATAAACAGAATACCTGTTACCTAATTTAACTGATGTGCACAGGTCTGCCTGTAAAATTTATAGCAGTGTAATACATTAAGTTCAACATAATTTTTAATACATTTTTGCACACATCTGTTATCTATAGTTAGGTTTAAGATTTAAAATTGCATATTGCTTTTCATGTAATAATTTTTACATGCTTTAAAATCTTGAGAAAACATGTTCAATACCAGATGAGAAAAACCAACTTCCCAACACACACCACAGCATGTCAACACATACAAGGTTTTAGTGCTGATGCCAAGGGAGTATTAAAAAGCAACTTCCCAGACACACCACAGCATGTCAACACATAAAATGTTGTTTTAGTGCTGATGCCAAGGGAGTATTAAAAGCACACACTACAGCAATTCAACAAATCAAATGTTTTAGTGCTGATGACAAGAGAGTATTAAAAAGCAACTTCCCAGAGACACACCACAGCATGTCAACACATACAAGGTTTTAGTGCTGATGCCAAGGGAATATTAAAGAGCAGCTTACCTGTTTCAAACTCAAAATCTATGTTTGTTGTCTAGATATCCAAGTACATGGCTAAATGATCAGAATTTGATAAATTATCAACTCTCAGTGTTGCTTTAACATCAAAAACAGAGCACATATCTGACTTACTAAGGCTTATATAGTCATAATTCTCACATTCAAACTCTATAAAGTTCTAAATTAAATGTGTGCCCTCCACTCTGGTGAGTTGAGAAGCTGACATGTTACATTAAATTTCAGATTACACCTAGATGTTAAATAGCAGCATGGTATGTAAATGGTAACTGACCTCAATGCCTGTAGTTTCCAACAATGAAAACCTGCTCAAAATGGCTGTTGTTTACTATATGGGTGTCCAAATATGCTTACATAAGATGGTACACAGGCATCCAAACATGCTTGTATGCAAATCAGATGGTGGTGTCCAAGAGTGCTTCCAAAAGAATGGAGAAGAGGCACCCAAAAAAGCTTACACAAACTAAAGGGTCAAACGAAGATAATACAGCTGTCCCCCATTATAACACTTTATTGTAGCACTTTTCTGTAGTACTACCATGGACATCATGACCAAACATTCACCTCTCCCTCAATAACTCATGCACACTGGGATCCAAAAACATAGACCGTATTATAAGCAAGGGCACAAGTTACCAAGGGACTTGAACAAAATCCGCCAGACACCCAAAGAACCACAAAATTTGCGCCGGAGGGGTGGGGAACTGGACTGTTTAATGACTGCATCCTCGTTTTATAATCACATTGAGAATAATTGGCAATAAAGCAATTTTCTTATAAAGTTATGCATAATTCTGTATAAATTATTTATTTTCAAAATGTCCAACACCTAAAAGATTAATAACATGATTCCAACTGGTTTCAACAACCAATACAGCATGCATAAACATTAGTGTATTATGTCACAGATTTTTGTTTTGTTGATAAATGTCCTTCAGGAGTAGCAGCAGCAGCCTACAGTACAACACAAGGAGTCAGCGAAGGAGGGAACCAGACTAACGGTTGATACACTACTAAACAAGATTCCTTTTTATAAAAAAAACTCCATTTCATGAGACAATCGTTCACATCAAAACTCAAATTTTAAATTGTTCAGTTTGTAAAATATTGATGCAGTGATTAATTACACTGCCAGTAACAACGAAACTTTGTATCATCCTTGAGGATATATGTAAGTGTGAATTCAGGAATTCTCTGAAACTTGTTTTCCCCACAATGGTCTGTTTCTATGAAACAAAGCTATTTATTTTTTTGAAGTACTCATTTTGTTTGGTGTATCTATCTTTAATCACAGTCATTACTGAGTTGGCTAATTTAAGGTAGTTTCTTTAGTATCTGGAGCTATACTATTCAATGACAAGTGGACATTATACAGAGGTACATGTGTAAGTAGATCTTGATCAATGCTCTTCACTGATGAGTGGACATTTTACAAAGGTACATGTGTATGCAGATCTGAGTCCATGCTATTCACTGACAAGTGAATATATGCAGATCTGGGTCTATGCTATTCAATGACAAGTGAACAGTATATGCAGATCTGGGTCTATGCTAATCACTGACCAGTGAACAGTATATGCAGATCTGGGTCTATGCTAATCAATGACAAGTGGACAGTATACAAAGGTACATGTGTATGTAGATCTGGGTCTATACAATTGATTAATGAGTGGACACTATACCAAGGCACATTACTATGCTAGCAGATCTGGGTCTATGCTATTCAATGATATGTGACATTATACAAAGCCACACTAATGTGCTAGCAGATCTGGGTCTATGCTATTCAATGATGTGTGACATTATACAAAGCCACACTAATGTACTAGCAGATCTGGGTCTATGCTATTCAATGATGTGTGACATTATACAAAGTCCCACTAATGTGCTAGCAGATCTGGGTCTATGCTATTCAATGATGTGTGACATTATACAAAGCCCCACTAATGTGCTAGCAGATCTGGGTCTATGCTATTCAATGATGTGTGACATTATACAAAGCCACACTAATGTGCTAGCAGATCTGGGTCTATGTTATTCAAATGGTAACATTATACAAAGCCACACTAATGTGCTAGCAGATCTGGGTCTATGTTATTCAAATGGTAACATTATACAAAGCCACACTAATGTGCTAGCAGATCTGGGTCTATGCAGTTCAATGATGTATGGACATTACACAATAGTATACAAATGTTAATAAATCTAGATCTATGCCTTTCATTGCTGAGTGGACTTTATGCTATTCTTTATCATCTATTATTAAATCATTCCAAAATGGAGTGGAACATTAATAAAAAGAGCTAAAAACTTATGAATTAATCAGCCCAGGTCATCTAGCAATTCCAAATCACTAGAAGACCTGAGCTAATCCAGAGATAGGATTTGATGTTTTTTTATATAACTTTCCTTTGGCAAGGCACTAAAAAATATCCAACTCAAGATAAGTTCTTGAAAACAAAACAGACAGAACTGGATTTTATTTAAAATCTTTTCCTTTAACAGATGTCATATTACTGAAACCCAAAAAGTGAGAGGTATCATTTTGTACTAGTACTGTATTATTGGCAAAAATTTATTTGTACCTAGCTCTAATTCTTCAGTAACCTTCAACCCATAGAAATCATAATTATATTTCTTCTCTTATTTTTGCTAATATTTGATACAAGATGCTTTTCATTAAAATTATATTAATGAATACACTCAATCAACTACATGCATTTACATACCCAAACTTTTTCATACTCCTGAAGATCTTCATCAGTGATGGACGTAATTTTGACCCGCAGTCTACACCCTCTCCGTCGTAAAATCACAGGGACCTCTTCCTCATAAATTGTCATCTTCTTGTAATTTTTATCCATAAAAGAATTAAGTGATGGTTTGGCTTGTTTTTCAGCCATCACTAGTAATGTAGAAACAACTGGGACAAAATATTAAATAATATTCCATCAGAATCATGTTGATGGAGAAAAATCCTGCAAAATCATCGAAGTAAAATCCTAGCTCAATGCCTACAAGTCTTGCAGTCTAATTTCATTTCCATTTACATTCAGAACAAGAATCAATGGAGGACAACTTCATACAGCCAAATTACACTTGTTGTGAAGGGAATGAAATCAACATGTGAGATGAATGGTTTAGTGTTTATTTCCTATCTGTCTGTCTACAATGTATCCTTCCTGAATCTTACAACTTTCATATATTTACAATTTGAGGAATTTTATGAAGAAAATCACTAATCTATAAATCAATATTAACACATATACAGTCACCACTTGATGAATAATCAAAGTGCCCAACGGCTTTACAATAATATGCACTTTTTACTTTATTTCTGTAGCTCCATTAATGTTTACTAACTTTATGATTTATAATAGCTCTACTGAACAAGGAAAATTTCTTGAGTTTTCCTGCAGGTATTGCCCATTTCTAAAAGTCTGCCTACATGAAGTTTCCATTTCTAAAATAATTTGCTTGGCAATAAAAGTTCCACCTGATAGGATATAAATCTTTCACTATCCTTCATGTTTAATATTGAAAACTCAATTGCTGTATGACTGATACCTTCCTATTTTTCTGCCCTAAAAATCAATGTAACCATAGAACTTGCGGATCACAAGTGAATGCCTTTAATTCTCACATTGCATTCTTCATCTGTTCAATCTTTTCTTTCAGTAGACTTGTAAAAGCCATTGATTTACTCTGCAACTTCTACATTTTGACACAATATCACTCATTTCTCTATCAAGTCATATAGGCTTGAAAAATATATTCTCCTAAAAAATTAAATGTAAAAATGTTTTCACTAAATCCTTTCTAATATTGATCTCTTGAGTAGAAAAGTGCTGAGGATAAAAATGAAATACCATTCTCCTCATTACAATGTTGCATGCTTTTCACTGCAACATGTAAAACCAATACTGATAGTACATAAATGTCTACTGTTAATCTGCTTCTTACATCTTACAACCACAAGTGCTTAGTCTCCCAGCTGTTAATCATTCACATTCTTCAGTGAAAAAATGTTTATAACTATGAAATCCAACATTTTTAAATTTTCATTTCCTCAATGTTATGAATCAGTCACATGGTGTTCACTGTTCACCACAACATATTGTAAATAAAGCCTAGATCTGTCTAATTACCCTCAATATGTTGCTGAGGATAAACAAACCCCAGTGTTCCTCCATCATGTGTAGAATAGACCTGTCCCATATTTCAGTTGTAGCTAAACCAACAACCAACACAATGTGTTCACACCTGGAAGAAAACTGCACACCTTCAGTGAGGATATTCTAGCTCCCTCTTAGGAACATTTCAATTAACTATCAGTCATTAAAGAAACACAACTAGGTGTCTTTTATATCTCTTGGCTGATCGCTGCCATGGTGATTGCCTCTTATTTCCAAATATGCATACAATGATTCATCCAGGTTTTAACCCTCCCATGGGCTCAAGGATCTACAAAAAGGCTCAATAAACTCTCTAATGGAGGCAGGAGTCCCCTCCCCACTTGCCACTACAAAATATATGGATTAAAATCCTACCAAATGGATCAGTGATGGTGGCTACATTGGTGCATCAAGGGGGAAGTCACTCTACTCCAATCATTTCATAACTGAATAACCAACTGATGTTGCAGTCACAAAAACCACACCAAACCAATCATCATGTTTCAGTGTCCCTAAAAGCATATTAGTCAATGCAATATATTAGTAAAACAAAAGTTTACTAAATTCACCCATTGACCAAAACATGCATAGGCCCATGTAGTACAGTCATTAAAGTTACCAATCTGTAAACAAAAAATTGTTTGAGACCTAATCAATATTAATTAGAAAACATCCACAATTGTTAAATTGGGCTAGGATTTCATTAAATTATCTGCATAATCAAATAAAAAGGAAATCTGTCATGCTTTCATCACTGGCTGACACAATTTATATCAGCTTAATAAACAGCATGCTTTAAATCTGATTTCTTTCACTCATTTCCTAGTTATCACCAATTTCTAAAATGTCACTAGTTGTTGCTAACTTTTAAAACCAGGATAAAACCTCCTTGATTAACAGAACAATTCCTGAGCAGTTTTCATTCAAATATCAACTGGGATGAATTAGAGGATGGAATCTTATAGTACAGTGCATAGATGTTTCACTGGAAAGTCCCTTTTCACTTCTCCCTTGAACTGAATTTTATTTCACTCAGCATAATCAATTGAAACATTTGTACATACCACTGCTAATTGATCCTGTGTATCAAACAAATTCCAAATCATTAACCAATGTCTTATGAGCAAGACAACACTTGTATGCAGGGTAACAACAGGAATATTGTCTGTCATCTTGAAAAGTGCTTGTAGCAATGTATACTTAGCTGGTATTCACTGCAAAGTATAAAAGTACTAAAGCCAAGTCACTTTACTATATATTCCAGTATTAGCATTAAGAGTCATTAGTAATTCTGCACACATACATTTCAGTACAAAAGCTAAGAGTGTTAACCACATGAGCATCCTAGCATAAAGCTGATCCCTGTGCTGTGTATATGTGTATATATACTAGTAATAAAGCAAAGGTTGGTGATTTAACAATATTCATCAATGAATGTAATCACAAACACCAACTAGGAAGGATTTTCAAGGGGTCCAATTCATTTACCATTGTTGTACTAATAATTCCCCCTCCATCACGAGCACTTGCCATTCATTAACAAAAATTGGTGTTTGTCATAGATATCCATCTCTTTCATAATCATACTCTGGTTAAAAGCTGAACAAAAGTCTTTCTATCTTCATAGTATATTTCAGAACCAAAAGGAAATTTCCTGTATACTGCATTTCTACACCAAATAATGATGTCTAGTGAAAGTGATCATGTATAAACTGGCAACTAAGCCTTTCACTAAATAAAGGAGAATTTAGTGCATTAACAAGTCAAATAATAATAAGTACTATAGGATCTTACAAGAGACTCTAGTGGCTCATGTTGTTCAGGTGCCTGTATATGACTTGCCTCTTTAGCTGCCTACCAACCTTTGTTTCTTGTTGTTCTGATAACAGCATTGCATTTATGTCTTTAACTCATTAACCCCAGTGATTCTTTTCATTTTCACCTCAAATGGGTGTAAGAATGCATTTTTAGGATTACTTATGAATATGAAGCCTTTAACCCAATGGGTGAACTAGGTGGCCAACTAGGGCACCCAGATTTGGGTATGACAAAACAAAGGACACTGTCAGCTTATTCATTTATCATTAAATATGTTGATAAATGATGAAAGTAATAAATTATTAAGTTGAAGTGTATGATACAAACGAACAGTTTATAATAAGCAATGTCCTAATGAAAAGTGCTTTAATAGAAGGTTTGTCCTGGGTGCTAATAACCCTTGCAATGACACCGCTTATGAATATATCAAAATACATCTACTTCAGACAGATTTTCAATTAGCCTGATGCCTAGGTGTGTATAAAAACTGCTTTTAAATGACTATTTTTATCATAGTGTGCAGATGGGAACAAATTGGAATTTGGGAGAGTGGGGCATATTGATCCCATGATTTTCATGGCCGTAGTTTAATAAAAATTTCAAATTTATCCAATTTTTGCAAAAGTTCACCTGTCCATGTGTAGTTTAGAAAGGTTTGCTTTAGATCTCAAGCAAGAAGTCCAGACATATACTCCAGTTCTGAAAACTGGCAATTTTTGGCCTTAAAAAATGATGTGTCAAGAATTAGGTTTTTCCTACTGGATTTTTCGATGCAAGTAGAAAGTCTACATTATTTGGCATCGTTGTAGAGTATGTCTGTCTACTTTCTGCAATACCACCCACTTTGATGTATCTTAAATAATGTTGATGGTACAGAGCTTGGAAGCAGCTACAATCTTATGTTGTCTAGATCAATTTTCCATCATACAATAGTAACATTTTAGTGCCTGGTCCGTAAAATAATGTTTCTATTGTTCAAAATAAGTTGCAAACAAAATACTGTAGAATTATTGTGGCTGATAAGTACACTGCATGGCTGTGATAACTCAAATATGTCTAGTAAGATTCACAAATTATCCAGAGCTGCTGCTATCCAAATTCTTGGAATCATCTGCATAACCAAAGGCAAACTTTTGTCATGCTTCCATCACTGACTCATTCCTAAATCAGATAATTCGTAGCTTGATAATAGAACTGAAAAAATACAATAAATGTTATCCACACTTTAGAAAAATGATATAATAATCTAGGTGCAATTTGCACATCAAATATATGATGACAAAATTGGGTGTGTCTACAATATTGCTGTTATCTGGGCCATCATGAAAATTAATACATACGTTTCTGTTCTTTGCTTTGTTTCTTTTTCAATTTTATATCAAAGCTCTGTCAACAATTATCTTAATATTCCTTTAAATTATCCAGAAATGCATAATCAAAATTGCTTTAATGTAACCTCTCTACTTGCATGATCTTATTTACAATACCAGCCAACTTTCTGAAGAGTTGTTAATACAGTAAAACCTGTCTTGAAAGACAACTGCTATGAAACCACCTGTCTTGAGAAACCAGGTTCTCTGCAAACAGATTTACTGATTATATAGTGTTAGAGAGCCCACCTGTCTTGAGAGACCAAGTTTGTTTGGGGTTTTTTGGCAGGAGTGGTTTTTCATGATAGGATTAAACATATATAGTTATAAACTGATATCAACAAACTGGCTAAAATTAGTTCATCTCTTTTCAAAATCATGGCTAAATTTTGATGAATTCATTTTGTCCAAAATTTTAATATGTGATCCTTTTTCATCCAAGCATGACTACATCAACACCTTTTATTCCATCTCATATGCTACTGAACTATCTATCAACTCACTCAGGAACCCAGTAATGTTGTACTATATATTCCTATGTGATACAACAATATTTTCTGACTGTAATCATATAGTTGATAGCTTGCCCAAATTCAAAACAAATCCTGTAATTTCCACTATTATCATAATGAACAATTTCCATTAATTCTCCTAACAAAAAGTGATCTTCCATAAGGGGCTGGTGCTTTTTTTCCCACACACTAGTACAGACATCTATAACAATACTCTCCAAAGGTTCAAATCCATAATAAATCTGTCTTATATCCAGATGTTTTTCTTCCTGC
The DNA here is from genome assembly GCA_016746295.1 of Potamilus streckersoni. Lineage (NCBI taxonomy): Eukaryota > Metazoa > Mollusca > Bivalvia > Unionida > Unionidae > Potamilus > Potamilus streckersoni. The sequence continues at coordinate 833,708 of JAEAOA010000678.1, forward strand.
TATTTTCTCTCAGGCAAGAATTGCTGGATAAGAGGACTAGCTAAAAAATATGACACAAACAATTCCCTAACAGTTGGTAGTCTTGTTTGTACAAGGCATATAAATGCCCTAAATTCTGACACTCAGGGTTTACTTGTATGCATCAAACATGCATAAAGCATACATATTCTTTGTGACAAGAGGCCCAGGTGGGTCTGATACTACTCATATGGCTTAATAACAGTTGACCATTTTATTAAGCAGGCTTATGTAACCACTGCAAGAACTGAACTAACTTTATATCCTGTCAACTTATAATAAAAAAAATTTCCAAAGACTGAAGATGAGTTTGTACCCAGTATGCACAGTCTCTTGTATAATCAAACCAATTCAAGATCTTGGCTATATAAACCTACTTAACCAAGGTTTACTGAAACTAGATGAGAAATATTGTCTCCAGATCTGAGAGGTATATGTAACACACTGAGTTAAACGGATGCAAGATCATCTCTTTAATATACATAGATCTCATTGATTCTGAAACCTGTGTAAGACAACAATTTATGCTTATTTCCCAAGCTGTGTGTGAGTCTGTGTATGCATGATTTGAATTGTTAATACAGCTTTAACATTTTTTCAGTCATATTGCTACAATGTCTGTAGTTTGGCAGTTTGTGGTGATGTTAGCACAGGCATGTAGCATCATGTCCCACCCAGCCACATTATCCTGACACCAAGCCAACCAGTCCCAACACTAACCTCTTAATGCTGAGCACTTAGCAAGGTGGCTGTACCACTTTTATAAGTTTTTGGTATCACTTGGTTGGGTTTTCGAACCCATGACCTACTGCATCTGAGACAGATGCTCTAACCACTAGGCCACCAGAGCAGTCTATTTACAAGCTGAAGCAAATTCTGATCAAAGTTCAGCCTCAAGAGTAGTAACAAGCTCAGCCAATTGGACACAAATTACTGTATATACAAGCATAGACTGTTCTCCTCATGAAACAGATCCAACATGTTGATTATGTAACATTATACAAACTTTAAATCAAAATCTCATAGGAAAGTAGTTTCTACAAAACTCATACTAAGTCAATTCCCCTATGCAAACACCAACATATTAAAAATTCATTAACTTAAAATTTCTGAGTGCTCATGAGCAAACCTATTAGTAGAGATGCATTATGAATAACAGCTTCTGAGCAGAGAAAACCATATGACCCATGGCATTTTCTGGATCTCTGTGTGCTTGAAACATGAGCTTTCAATTAATTCCATACCGAAAAGTTAGGTGCTACTTTCAGCAATGAGTATTCCATTTCTCTCTTAGATGATTGCATAGGCTAAAAAAAGAATTTGTGTATTAACACACACACAGAAATTACCCTTGAACAAAACAGAGTACCAAAGACCAAATAATCACATGACATTTATATCTTCCCATACAAAGAAGGTATTTTATCCACTCTAAAACGTTTTGTTTGAATAATTAAAATCGAATACAATTAGCAACATCCAAATAATTCATTACCAAACATTAACATATCATCAATGACATCGGGTGAGGTGGGGAGAGGGACTTCCAGAACATTTTTATGTAGAAAAGACTGGAATAAAACAATTTTCAGTCTATAAGACTCAAATAAATATTATAAGCGCTAAGGAGATTATTCAGCAGCTATGGGAAAATGAAGCAAATGGAAAGAGAATTATATATGTACTAAGATTTAAAAAACATTTTTGACTGGTTGTGCAATGTGCATGAAAACAATACCTCTCGCATCTCACGCTTACATCAAGAATAAAAACTATTAATGCATATTCAGTTGAAATAACTATTATTATGACAAGAAAAATATTTTAATAATTAATGTTACTTTTAAACAAAGATATTAAATGCTTTGAAGTATGTAGCTTTCTTACTGTGTATATTACATATACTTCTCACAAAAAAATTTAGTCTCCCTCTGGAAAGACCACCAGTCTTATAAGGCCTCTTTCCCCAGTGTAGAATGGGTGGCCTTTAAAAATTTGACCAAAACATACAGGAATTATCATTACTTAAGTGCAAGCTATACACAAAGTTTTTCCACTGATATAGAACTAGTATTATATAGGAAGTCTTCTTTTTTAGACAGTGACCTTGACCTTTTACATTTCAATTCATTACCACAACTGCAAGCTATCCATAAAGTTTGGTAGCTTTAGATATTGGAGAACTGCTAATGTGCTTAAACCATATCTTCCTTCACTATTAGTAACCTTGACCATTTACTTTTTATCATGAAACTGATATGGCTTTTTTTTAGGTACAAGCCATTCACAAAGTCTCATACCTGTTCATTATGGACAAGTAGAGTTAATGTGCAGAAACAAAATTATGAACAGATGGACCAACAACATCTTAACATATAACACTCCACCATATGGCAGGCCTATAAAAAGCATGTTGATGAACTGATAGATCCAGGACCATGCTGTACACTTGTTCATTTGGTCTTGTCCTAATAACAGCCATGTTTGGATTTCCAATTATCATTAGCATTTTCCTATGTCCTAACAAAAAGAGGGATTATATACAACTGTTGTTATCTTCTGTATTAGGTGTCAACTTTTGGTCAATGACTATATTTATTTTCAGATAATGAGCAATAGTTTTTTAGATAATGAGCTGTTGACTTAAGTTTGAGTTCATGAAAATGAATGTGTAGAGATGAGGTAATTTCCCATTGGAGATTATATATATATATATATATATATATATATATATATATATATATATATATATATATATATATATATATATATATATATATACACACACACACACACACACACACGGCTGAACAAATCCCATAGCCAGACATCCTGACTAGTATTAGTAATTTTTTAAGTACTAGTAATTTTTTAGGCAAGTTAAATTTTAAAAAAGTAGGGCTAGTCCTTATTTTCATGCTTTAATCGTTATATCTACCTTTGTTTGGCCAATCATGTCCTGGGGGTACTGAATACTTGATTCTAGCCCCTCTTCAAGTATACAATTACATCCAGTTACAGCTGGATTGCATATTGGGCTAAGGGACCAAATTATTGGTAAATCAAAACAAGTCAAACAAAAGAAAGCCAGTGCTGTAAATATTACATGACTTTCATATTGTATGTTTGATTTGTTTTCACACAGCCACATTAGAAATGGTTAATTGTTGATATCACACAACAATTTGAACCCTAAAGTCATTGACATGCAGGTTGCCAGATTTGTGTACTCCTGTGACTCTGAATGAAAATGGCAAGTTTCAAGACACTATTGTTTCAGTTAGTCTCTCAGCTGATTAAAGTTATAATGAATGCTATACTGTAATATGAGAAAATAAATCATATTCCTATCCATTACATGCAGGTATATCTCATGAAAGGTCCTTAACTAGGCTGGTTAGTAAGCCTCTACCCTATGCCAACATCATAAAGGTGAATTCCAACTTTTCAATAGGGAATAGACTCTGACTTTACACCCCAACATAAATGTCCAAATATCAAAATTGGGGTGGCAAGAGTCAGAGTAAACTCAGGACTAGATCATAACAAGCATCTCTTTATGATTTTAATCCAGTGACTCAGTGTAATTAGATTAATGATAGGTATTTTACCAATATTATTGTTGGTTGCCTTTATGAACTGATTAAATGACAGTAATGATTCTTTAATTTATAATTGATTATACAGATGATTAACTTCCATGTGCGATGTTGTGTTTGAATCAAAACAAGTATGCTAATTAATGAGCAGTTTCAGTTCATATTTAAAAGAGAAAATTGATGTAATGATCACTTTAGAAGTAGTTATCAAGCAAGCTGATAGATACTCTGTGGATAAAATTAGTTTGCTAAACTATTTTGGTAAGGAAGGTAGTAGTGGCGATTTGGAGAAGGTAAGTCTGTTTGAAAATGGACAAATAAGACACAAGACCACACCGAGTTCTCCAAAGTGACATAAGCAACAATCAGAGATGGCAAAAAAAAAATGTAAAGTATGACACTACTAAGAGATAGAGAAATTTTCAGCTGCTCTGGGTTGTTATCCCTGGCTTGAATATATTGACAGGAAGGAAAGATGTTTTGCAGTTACTGCAAACAATAACCAAAACTGGCACAGGTAGGAAATTCACCCAGGAGAACATTTCTGCAAATGGACTAGAGCCTGAGGGCTTTAACCCAGACACAGCTATCAACCGATGGCTTAGTGCTGGTGCAGGTGGCAGACATATACATGGACATATTTTCAAATCCATCAGCTAATACATATATACATGAACCTGAAGAAGCCAAATGTATAACAATGTTTTTGAAAAATTAAGTTCTTTTAAGAAATAATTATGTTGTATATTATTTTATTTGTCTTTTCTATGGATTAAGTACATACATTTCATCAAATCTCGTTAAGTGATTACCATTTTGGGACCAGTGAAAAGTAAGGTGGAACTAGTGAAGAGAAAGGTGGGACTAGTGAATTTTCTGAAACCACCTGTCCTGGACTAGTGGTTAAAAAAAACAAATTTGCTCAGCTCTGATATATATATATATATATATATATATATATATATATATATATATATATATATATATATTCCCTTGGATATATAAAGAGAGAAAGATTCATTCCTAATTCCTATTTTAGTATTGTTCTTAGTTTAGTATCATTCTGCAGATGTGTTGTGTTTTGATTTAATTTGAGAAGAGTCATTTATTTAAATTATTTATTGGAATTACAAAGTGCTCAACGCTTGACTGGCCTAAACAAAATTTGAGATTATTGTAAAATCATTTCAATGAGACATGGACAATGCCACTGTAATACATCAAGACTCTTGTCACTTCATTAAATTCAAAGATGCTGTGTACACCTACACATTCAGGACCTGGAATTAATGTGGAAACATGTAATTGTTTCAGAATTTTGATAGAAGTTCTTTCTGTCACTTAGTGTATGAGCATAGTCATAACATTATGCTTATTTGATCTCAGGAATGTCAAGTACAGTATGTGTATACAAATATTTCTGAACATAGTCATCCTTTACTGATATAGAGATGGATGAAGTAAATTAATATTTTAAAGTATACACACATGGAAACTATTGCTTTTTCTGACACAAGGCATATACTTTTCTTTTAGTTGCTATGTTTTGAAAGCAGACAAAAATTACAAAATAATTCAAATACCTGTTTTCTTGCAATGGGAACCAGTAGTAATTGTAGCAGCAACAATGTTAAATTTTGTGTTAAATTCTGTTACAGTTGTCTGAAATACATTACAGACCAGTTCAAAAGAAGGAAGAAAAAAAAACTTGTTTTGCAGTATCTGTGTAGAACTACATCCTGCTGTTGTGGGCAAGGGAAACCATAGCCAAACCTCAATGTTACCAAAGTAATCAAAATGTATTTGTGTAGATTAGGCATCTGTGGACTAAATAAACAATTTTTAAAGCCACACCCTATGAAGTAAACAAGTGGATAAAACCAGGTGAAGACCACAGATTGCACATGCCTGCAGTAGATAATGATTCTGGGTGAATTATTTCCATGCATGACATCCAATCATGACATCAGTGATCAACCTCCTAACACCTACACTGCATGTTTACACTTCATGTTATCATAGCTACCTGATAAAGATACAACAGCAATTTAAAACTCCTGATGCAAAGTACCATATTGCCCAACTCAGAATTTGGAGCCCAAACTGTAACTGTGATATGTAACATATATCTCTTCCTCTTGACCTTTAGCAGGTAATTCTTTGGGATTTTAATAAACTGATTTATCTTTTAAAAAAATATTTTTTTTCTTCATAAGACTTATATAATGCCTAACAGATCATATCATGATATAATAATTGTTTACCTGCATGTGTGTTGGAGCATATATGAATAGAAATTGCAATCAAACCATGTTATGTACATAATGCTGTGTGCCAAAACCCAAATTCAGCTGTTTTTGTCTACACTAATCTAGAATACCTTATTGGTTTTTAAGTTTATTTCAAATTTGATATATTTGCCTGTATATTTGTCAATAGCTGAGAGCCATGAGGATACATTTCTGTACAAATGCTGTAACCCTCATAACAAAAAGGCATTATTATTATTATTATTATTATTATTATTATTATTATTATTATTATTATTATTATTATTTACAAAGGACCAAAGTTTAGGTCGATCTTTGTTAGAATTATTTGTTGAGTCGTAGATTAATTTTTCTTGATATGCTATTTCTTGTGTCTAATTTGTTTATCTGAGATGCACAAGGATATTTTTTTTACATATGCATTGATTTGATGATTTGCTAAGTTAGAGCCTTGATTATTCTAGGAATTGAGTAGATTGAATTCATACATATTATATATATATATATATATATATATATATATATATATATATATATATATAGAATTATGTATCAGACATAACTGTACTGAGTTCATTTAGCTGATAGAATTGTATTTATAGTCAGTGAATGAATTGATGATTGTTATTACAGAAGTAGTTGGAACTATCAGCAATGAATCCATTATGTATAATGGTAGCCTTGTTGTGTAGTGTGGAATTTACATATGAGGTCCTGTGAAAATGGCCAATGCCACTTGTGGCATAAATGGCATTCTCAAATGATTAGTCTAGAAACTAGCTTCGTAGACTGTTGAAAGCAATAGAGTAATTTCTGACCTGGAGGGGGTCAGTCTAGTTGTGTATTTCCATTAATGTGATGGAAAATTTAGGCTATTTGTTTTATTTTCATAAGGTGAGATAGTCTGAGAAAAGTACAACCCAAATGGTGTTGGGATTTTTCCTCCCAACGCCATTTGGGTTGAAAAATGACATGGCGAGGTAAAACAGTATGGAAAGGAAAGAGCAGTTGGAATGAAGTAAAAAGTATCGCAATTTGGGAGAACAAAAGTGAAACGGAAGATGTACAGAACAACAGAACCAAAGTACAGTCTGAGAGGACCTGTGTGGACAGCTAAGTCAACAGGTTATGCTTTTATTGCAAAAGGCACAACTATTTGATTTCACAGACTCATATGATGATTTGGTCTCTATCTTAACAGTATCGGTGAGTTTATTAATGCCATTGTATTTTGAAATTCCTTAATTGTCATTTTATTTTGAAATTCTTTAATGGTCATTGTATTTTGAAATTCCATAGTAACAAGTAAAGAAAGAATTGTAATCTCTGTCATTTATGCATCATTTATTAGTGAAAATTTTTTTTGCTTGTGATTTTATTAAATTTTATTCTTACTTGTAACAAGGGCTCATTTTATTTGTTCTATATATTAGCTCAGATTACTACTTTATTCCTTACTTGTAGTAGCTTATTCAATACCAGGCAAATTTCACCGTGGAGGTCACTAATAGACGCAAATCCATAAACATGTTACCACATTATTATTAAATTAAGCAAGTATCACTGATGCTATTATACTTTTTAAAATACATGCAAATAATTATTAACTCTGAAATTTTCCTATCTTTATTATTATTTTGTTGGTATCATGCAATGAATCTGAACTGAAATAATTAGATTGTATTGATGCTTGACAAACAATTTACAACTGCTGGGTTTAGATTGTGTGATTTCATTGTGGCAAGATGTATTGATCCAAAAGTAGTCATCAAATTACTGTAAAGTGGATAATTATTTTAAAGATTTATAACTGAGCAATTTCATTCCAAAAGTAAAGGTTTCTAACTGAAGCATGCAAATAGTTCAATGACTGCATATGGAAAAAGGTCAAAATATTAAAACTGATCAATGTTTGACAGAGTTTGCTTCTGCAATCTAACTCTGACTTCCTGGGCTTATTGGGGAAAAAAACATGTTTGGTGTTTAATGACAGCAGTGGAATGGATGCAGGATTTTAAGGATTTAAAGAGGGGTCACAACAAAGTTACCAAATATAAATTAAATAATCTAATCAGCATATCAATTGAGCAATTTACCATACAAAATGAACTTGGCTGAAAATTGTGATGCTCAATAAATTTCATTATAAGAAAAGGAACAGTGTATGATAATGGTTTCCAGGACAGAGAGACAGATGTGGGTTTTTTTTTACCAGTCATAGATATCAAACAAATGTGATGACCAGACATTTCATCCATAAATGTATTTTAATATTCCTTAGTATCAGTAGCAATTAAGTTATGAGTGATTTCCTAATCATTTGTGTTGGAATAAAGCAGTATTTCATTTCCTCTTTTTTACGAAGAAGCAAAAATCACTTTTCTTTAGGTAAAATAAAACAACCATCAAACATATTTTCAGTCAATTATTACATCAGTAAAACCAAATGTCACTTAAATTAATTAACCACTATCTTTCTAATGCTAAACTACTGCACTTTAAAGTATTATGCATGGATGATTGTGCAATATGAAAAAAGGCACATGTTTTTTTTTTGTACCTGCTCTCAGGGGAGATAACCACAGCTTTAAAATGACCAAAGCTAGATCACATAGTTTATCACACCCCTTTCTACAGTTTCTACTTCATGTCTTTATTTTTAATATGTGCCATAAATAAAACATTTCACTAGTAAGTTAGGATACAATCCAAGTATGGAACATATACATTGTTTCACTTCAATAAAAACTTTTATATACTGAAATCATTATTCATATGGTTATTTCCCCATGAGGTAGGTTTACAAAACAAAAATAGTTTGTAAGGCCTCAGTCTTAAATATTCTAACGATTCTCAATTCATTCTCATCAAAATAACAACACAGAACCTTCTCAATTCATTCTGATCAAAATAACAACACTGAACCTCAAAGTTTTCTGACTGAACTTCAGCTTACAATTTTGATGGAGTATAACTTCAAGTACAATGATGCTAAAAGTAACTATCAATAGATATTAACTAGTTTCTCTACTAACAAACTAAAAATTTAAATAACATGGTTTAATATTCTAAATACCAAATCTGACTAGGGGAGGTCTACCTTAGGATCAAAAATACAGAACAATTTTAAAGCAGTAAAAAAATTGTATATGCTTACTAACTAAAAAACATGTCTGCAAAAAAGTATTTTGAACAAATGCACACACAAATGCAATTCAATAACTGATGTTTTGTTGCATTATACAAAATAAAACATTTCTGCTCTTACCTAATTCATAGATTGGGGAAATATGTCGTATACTATTTACAATCATTAATACTTTTTAAATGGACCTTTCAATCTGTAATTTGTAACAAGTACAAAATACCACCAATATTATAATCCACAATAACAGAGTTGCCAGTATTCTATAATTGTTTGTACTCTTGTTCAGTAAAAGATAAGATATAGCAAAGAAATGTAATGCAGGATGGAGAAATGTAAAAATCTGCTTATTAGTAATGTTTGTGCAACAGGATAACATATTTGGATAAGATGAGATTTGACTCATTTGCAGCTTATTCTGTAGCAATAACTCTCAGTAGATTTGTCTATAATCCAACCCTCTCAACAGAAGGCCAATTTTTTTTCTTCTTCTTTTTGCATACCATACATATCCATATAATACTGCCCAATACAAATGTATTTTCAAGATTATCACAAAATAATTGAAACCCTTTGCCAGCAATCCTTTCACAATTTTAAGAAAAACAAACAGTTTACAGGCGAAGATTTAAACTTTTCTTTTTTGCTCATTCACAAAACCATTCATTTCTGAGTATGAAACTAAATTTTTAAAGGTTTCTTTTCCTTTGGACAAGTACAATATGCCTATGTTATTAAGTCAAGTTAATCACTCAAAATGCCATGGAAATGATGGTGACTATAACTGTCATGATTTTAGAAAAACGGTTTCATACTTTTAAATTTACTTTTAAATTTACGTTAACTCTGTTCACTCCAAAAGTGAGGCCAAATAAAATATGGCAAAACTGAAACTAGAGGGATATGGTAGTTGAAATGAACAGGTGGTGCCAAAACTATCAACATTAAGATCTAGCTAATAAATCACAACCAAAAAGTTATCCAATGGCAACTAGAAGTCAGAGAACTGTTCATGCCAAAACAACAGATTATTGCCAAAGGATTCTTTTAAGTTACTACCAAGATTTATATATATGGGAATGTATATATAATAGTCAACTTGAAGAGACTCATGCAACACTGGCCAAAAAGAATTGCCAGGAATCCAAACTAAGTACATTTTTTTTTTACTGCTGAGTGTTGAAACCATTTTTGGGGCAATAAGATGATCATGGTAGTAGAAATATTGGATACACCTTAATACAATCCCAGATGATACCCCCCTTTTCTCATAGGACCATTTTCATTTAGTACCAAGCAGCCTTTTGGCTGATACTCAATGTTGACATGGCCATCCATTTAGGAGTAGCAATTGTAAGATTTTGAATTTGGCCACCTTGGTGACCATGTTGGAGTACTGATGGCATCATTTTCATTTAAGTGGCAGGGTACAGTTTGGCAATTTGGCCCCTGGCAAATTTCTTAACTTAAGACTATGGTGTGACTTTTTCAGCAATTATTGTCTACTAATTAAAGACATAAATATATTTGTAAACTAGGTGTTTCCAGCTTGTAATGTTCTTGAAATTGATGTCAGGTATGTACACCTTTCATAGTTACCCTGCAATATGTTGATAGTGAAATACCAATAGTTGTCTAGGAAGAAGAGCTAGCCTCTCATAGCAGTAAACATGTGGGTTTGGAGCAAGGAGAATATCTCAAAAACGGCTTGGATGGCAACTATTTTCAGCTGCATCAGCCTGTTTAGTACACACTGTTTTGCAGAACTGTCATCTAGGAAAAGGGCTTGTGTTTGCATTGTAAGCACCACATGGTGTCAAAAATGACCTTCAGACATGAAAATTGCAGGTATAAGTTTGGGGTTGAGGTGCAAAAATTTCTTCTGCTATGAAGTGCCACTGACTTCTCTGGTCAAGTGGATAATATTTTTATGCATTGTTTTAATATAGGTATCTCAAAATATGGACATTCTAGACCTCACTTGTGTATTTGATTTTTTTATGACTTTTTTGTACTAGGTAACTGATTGCAGCATTAAATTTGTACATAAAAACTGGCCCCTGACCCCTTTATGACCAACTGGAAAATATAAGACTTCAGGAAAAAAAAAAAAAACAACCCATGTAGATATACCCAAACGTTCTGGAGAGGAAGCAGTAACAAAATTTTCATAATAGCCACTGTGGCAACCTTATTTGATGTCCAAAAAGACCCATTTCCATTTAGGGTCACCTGGACCATGGAATGAATTCCTGTAGACTCTCATGGCATTAGTCCAAATAGGAGTAACTTGTGCTATTTGGCTGATGGAGGAAGGAAAAACAGACCAATCTACATCCTCATCTGGTCTTATGACCAATGCTTTATTAGCTGATCTTTTAGCTGTTAATAAACCTATAACCAGGCAACACAGATACCTCTACCATTAAAGTATAACTGAAAAACCTGGATTCAAGATGCAATACCAACTTGACTAAAGAAAGATGGCAGGGGTATTCATATAGATTTAACTTGGGTCCCCTTAATATTCAAGCCAAACACAATATGGCTGAAATGTATACATTTCTTCCAAAGTTACTGATGGAAAATGAAATCATGCTTGTGATGGCAATCTTCCAAGCCAATAGCTTGTTGATACTGAGCCTCTATTCAATGAAGGTCCTTAAAAGTTAACCAGTGGAAAGAAATTTGTGACAAAAGGGACATAACAAGAAGGACATGACCACTTGATTTATTGAGTCTGAAAAAGGAGAAGATAAAGCAAACTGAAGCACAGTAAAAACACAAAAAGCAATTTGAGACAAATAAATTCTGACAGATGGCAATAGTAAAGATAAAGACACAGTCACTGTTACTCATAATACAACTACTTCGAATGGACTTGGAAACTGGAAACGGACAGACAAACACAAATATGAATTAATACACAAAACTAAGATGAGGAATCATTTATAAAAGCACAGTTTTACAGGTCCTGAGTAAACAAACAAGAATTAGAAATATCTCAACTCACTAATTAGAAGATATAAATTTTGAAACCTATCTGAAAATATATTTTCTTATCATTCCCAATATGAGTTTACCATCTCCATTACTTGTTTATTCTCCCCAATTACCATTCAGAACTCCATCTCATGTCTGGCCCTTGTTCTCTAAATGATTTTGCACACAAAACTCATGTTCAAGCATGCAATCTAAAAATATTGATATTCTAAAGCTTTATTTTAAAAAATTTCATAAAAAGACTAATATGTTACTAAACTGGGTTCTCTAAATGTCGATTGGGAGATGTAATTTTAATCATATATATATATATATATATATATATATATATATATATATATATATATATATATATATATATATATATATACTGCTACAATTTGGAGGCTTTTTAATAGGTGGCACAGTGTTATCTTCTCAGTGATAAACTTCTGTCTGAGACTTTATGGAAAAGCTCAATTATAAAAAAATTATATACTAATAAAATTCCAGATTTGTGAGATCTTTTACTTTTGAGGCAACAAAACTGCCTGGCACTGTACATGTGAACTACACATACTCCACATGCCAACTGATTAAGGAAATGGGGGGGATTAAATTCCCTGCAGTTTTTAACATACATTTCTAGGGATGTTTTATCAAATTTTATTCATCCAGCTTTTAACTGAATTTGTGGATGGTAAACAGCAAAAATAATTAAAATACATAATATTTGTCAATCAATACTCTCTAAAGTATATGTGTAATCAAAAGAAGATTGTTGTTGTTGTAGGGTTTAAAGCCATTTTTCAGCACACCATAGGAATTAACATGGCAGCCAGTATTAATGGTGGAAAAAGAACACCAGAAAATCCTAAAAAGAACCACCGACCCATGAGAAGCTACTGGCAAGCTTTCTCACACACCCACATTGGTCAAATCCAAGACTCAACCCATGCAGAGTGAGGTGAGATGGCAGTGATACATAACAAAGAGTGCTTTAGACCATGCAGCCACTGGGACCCTCAAAAGAAGGTACTATACATACATGTATTTGCATATAAGTCGAGATTCTGATCTGCCATAGTATAATGTGCTTGCAGATCAGGGTATATTTTGTTTGTTCTACTGTATACAAAATGCATAGACCCAGCTCTGCTAGTGCATCATGCATTGGCAGATTTGTGTCTGTCAGTCTGCAGTTGGACTCGGCATAGAAGTATTTAGAAAAGTAGCAAGAAAATGTTGCAAACATTTTGTCAAAAAAAATGTAGTAAAATTCATCTCAAAATGTCTTATAACAAAATAGTCTAGGGCAAAAGAGGTCATAATAAACACAATTTTGACAAAATAAAAATAAAATAATGCACCTAGATGCCCTGGGAAAGGGACAATAAGTCCCACAGCATATAAAACATGAAAAGGACAAATAAATGTATTCATTATAAAAAAAAATGTATGAAAAAGTCTGCCCAAGGAGCACACAATAGACTATGATTTGGGTGGACAGGGGAACAAAACTGCTAGAATCCCATAATTCCTTGCTTAAAGTGCAATTTGGTAACATGTATAACTTTCTTAAATACCCTAATTATGAAAATCCTTCACATCAGTGAATGTGTAATTTTCTCTACAAACAAAATCGAATCTCCATTAACACCTGGCATTTCTCTATGCATATGTAAAATTTTATTACCATGATTAAATTAAAAGGAATAAAACAATAATACTATGCATTTATGTTAATGTTCATTATATTTTTCATGAAATTAACTTGAGTTATATCTAGGAAGCATATATTCTTTCAAAATGCACAAATGTCATCCATGCTTGAACAGACAGGAGCATATATGAGTCCCCTTGATGATTATTTTAATTTTTTTTTCTTGAATGAATCTAATTTTTAGAGTATACAATTTGGAGAAATACTGATATTAGACACACTATGTATGTATATGGCATTTTTGTCTCTCACCTATCTGCCTGTCTGTCTAAATTTGGTGCATGGATATGTATATGTATGTATATGCTTGAATGAATGGGTTTGCATAGCATATGTATATTACATAAACATACTTCTGGTTAAAAACCAGCATATAGTGGTGCTAAGATAGAAAGAGTGACTGATTGATAAAGACAACAAATATGAATATTTGTGACTATCCATTTATTATTGACTTGAAGAGCATGTTTTTACAAACATTCACACACATGGCAGGATGCAAAAGAAGGGGTGTAAACAAATAGGAATGAAATGCTTTACAACAATATCTCTTTTTTAAATCATCCTATCTGCAATTTTGCATCCGGTGGATCAATATTGATTTAAAAGGCGCACCAATGTAATAGGACAATATGTGAAACAATTGGATCTTTTAAATTTACATATTTGATGCATGGAAAGTCAAAAAAAATTAAACTAAATTTAAGAAAGCTGTTTCATACGAATTTGTTGGTGGCGATCAGAAATGGTGTCTAAAGACTCCAGCAAATTTGAGTTATCACAACGTGTCAGCATAGGCAAAGAAAAATCATGCTGAAAGTTATTGTATGCACCATCTGATGCTTGATGTTTCAAGTTTTGAGAAAAAAAGCGAGAATGTAAATAATTACTGTACCATTTTTGTAAAAAAAACAAAAAAACATTTCTAGTCTAAAATATTCAGCATTACAGATCAGCTGACATATCAAACTCATGTTATAATTTTCTTATTGAACTTTCTTATTTTGTGTTATAAACAAACTATTGGCCTTGAGAAAATGAATGAGAAAGAAGGACATATCAGCTTATGAAAAATGCCAAATATTGAGATGATTTTTGTTAAAGTTATGCAGCCAAAAATGTGCAATAAATGTTTAAAGTTGGAGAGCAAAATGAAAAGTTCCTACAAATGTATCTGAAATTATGGATTATGAATATATATTATCTGGTATAATATAAATATGGACAGTATATTTAAATTAATTATTTGATATCATTTAGGTATATTTTAGTAAATATTTAATTATCGGATATAATGAAAGTATGGACACAGAATCTAATTATCTGATGTAATGTCTATAATTATTCTCCTGGTATGAACAAAATATGTTAGATATAATTTATTCATTGGTTTAACCATAATGATCTATAGAACAGCTAAGATTCTGAACTATCCGGAACTGGAAATTTTTTGTGGGCATGAGTATTAGAGCTAAGGGAGGTAATTTTAAGTGCTACAATCAGTAAGATCAGTAACTCTGTTGCAACCGTGAAATGCCTATAGGCAAGTATATGGTACCAAGAGACAGTCAAGGCTAGATGACCTTGATTTGTCCCACTTGTTGCTCAACTATCTGTTACTTCCTGTTTACAAAGACTATCAACTATATGTTACTTCCTGTTAGCAAAGACTATCAACTATATGTTACTTCCTGTTTACAAAGAATATCAACTATCTGTTACTTCCTGTTTACAAAGACTATCAACTATCTGTTACTTCCTGTTTACAAAGCCTATCAAAGCAATATCATTAAATCAAACAAAAGTTTTATCAAAACATAAACAACAATAAAGGATTTGTTAAACATCTGATTGCTTCAACTATCAGAAGTCTAAATAATTATTTATCAAAATAAACATGCTAATAAGTTCAGCATTCACTAAGTACATAGACTGGGTCAGAAATAAACATGTCCACTGTATGCCACTACCAACCTTATGTTCAAGCTTCTAAAACCCAGTTGTACTAAACAAAGATTTTGCTACAGTACCATATATACTCACTAATAAGTCAAACAGCAAACAATAAAAATCCAGATCTGCATAGCACAATCTTCTGGCAGATCTGGGTTTGGCCTTAGCTCAATAGGGAGTATATACAGTAAATGTATGCTTGACAATGGAAGATGTTCCAAATCCTACTGTTCTGGGACATTTTATTCTCAGTTAATCTGTGTATTGATCTGTAGTCTCAAACACTGGTCATATAGCAATAAAACTGCAGAGCTAAGGTAACCATGGCAACCATACAGTTTGTAATGATTGGGTAGTCATAATTTCTTGTGGGGACCACACACATTCAAAATCAGTTTGTCCCAGTGGATAGCAGGTAAAGAAGTTGGGGAACCAGGCAGCTTAATATATGCTGTATCCCTGGGAAGGCAATTTATTATGGAACTGCTGCTAGCTGTCTGACTCCCCTTTTTCTCTGCTATGAGTCATTCATACTGTAAATATTAAAGTACTAGTCTGTTTTAAACTACAAATAACACAGACCAATATATATTGTTCTATATGCATACAAGGATCTATGCTATTTGCAGTTGGATCAAACTAATATCTTATATACTTGCTTACAAGTTAAATCAAACTACAAACAACAATGATCTAATCTTGAATAGCATAATGCACCTGCAGGGTCAATGTTTTTGTTCTACCGATTAATCCTAAAAAACTGCACAAACCCAGGTCTGCCAGTGCATTATGTGCCAGTATCTGGGTCTTTGCAGTTTGCATCTGAACTTAACTTACAAGTGAGCATTAAAGGTATGCAAATATATATATATATATATATATATATATATATATATATATATATATATATATATATATATATATATATATATATATATATATATGGCTCTTGTTCATTTTTAAAATGATGGGGGGGGGATTGAACGGCAAATAATACTCCCACACAGTGTTTAACCAGCCTTCAAGTAGGTAACTGAAATACCTGTGCAGTATAAGCTTATCTTCTTTCAGTAGGTGACCATGACCTTTGACCTTTTTCTTCCATACCCCTAGTGTAAAGCCATCCATGAACTTCTTGGGTCCAGTCTATGATGTAGAACTTTATTTTATTTTGCAGAATAGTTTTCTTCTTTCATTCCCAGTGGCATAAAAGTTAAACCTCTAACCATAAATCAATAAGATCCTTCCTTAACACCTAGCCATCCACAAAGTTTAGTGATTTAGAACTAATCTTATTGTGCTGGTTGTCTTCTTTTCAGTCAAATAAACAAGTTGCTTTTGACCCTAAATCAAAACCTTGTTCCTTACCCAGTTCTATTTGGCAATGTTAACCTGAACATGACCTTTCATGATAAAACTTTTCATGTATTTGTAGAAAACAATCAAACTTGGTCTATTCACATGAAACCTGGAGGGTTTTTTTTTTACATCTTGGCTACTTAAGAAAATCAGAACAATCATTCCTTTTCAGCAGAGGGTTAGCTTTAATAAGTTAATTCAGCTATTATTTGGACTGCTGTAATTTGGAGTGATGTCTCATACATAACAAAATCTTTAATACCCCGAAAGAGTGAGCATGCCTCCAAAGAGTGAGCATGCCTCCGTTTAATCATGATAATCATTTCAAAAACTCAATAAGCAATAGTGTGGAAAGGGGGACTACTTCTTTTTAGTTGCATGCAAAACACAAAGGTTCGTAAAACTGATGAGTAAATGGTAAGCTATATAGGACTTTCACTTCACTACAACTTACAAAAATAAGATCCACAGGTGCAAACTTTCATGTTTAGTTATGATTACATGATTTCGCTGTTAAATAGTTGAATTTATAAATTTTAAAAAAACAAATTTTGATGACTTTTTTCAGTTTTAAATGTATAATCCTTTGTAGTATTTGCAAATAATGATGTATAAGAATACCATGTCCTTCTGTCGACACTTCATATATGCATTAGCAGCAAGGAGGGTGAATCCTATACCTTTTCTAAGAGGGTTTTTTCATGAAAATAAAAGTTTCCTACAAAGATGAAGATACAAGGTCAATAATGTCAAACTTAAGCCTATAACCAACCAGACTTCTCTGGTAGCCTTTGTAACATAACCTTCCACACCCTCTTCAAATTCAACCTTAGACTCCTGACAAGCCTGTAATTGTTGTTTGACAGAATCACAGACAGGGAGATATTTTTTTAATTGCCTCTAGTCAATGTCAAGTTAGTTTAAATGTGTTGATTCCATTATTGATATAATACTAATTTAATTACACCAGGAAGGGCAACAACATACATTGGAGCAGCAGGAAGGGCAACAACATACATTGAGTGTCCGGTAGGTAAACAAGCCAGTAAACAAGCCCGGCATAAAAAATGAAAATTTAAACGAAAATATAAACCTCAAAAAATAAAATAACACAAATGAGTTAACCCAATTAGAGAAGTCCCTGTCAGTTAAACGCTTCGGTTTGACTTTAGTGACCTTGTATTTTCATTTTTGTATGAAGCTTTATTTTCACGAAATAAACCTCCTAGGAAAGTTGTAGGATTCACCCTCCCTGCTACTGCATTAATAGGTATTGGGACATTGAAACTGTTTTAGTTACATATAACTGATAGCCAATAAGTGTTGCTCTCATTTAACAAAGTTGCAAAAGAAAACAACATATTATAGAATATAATTTTATATTCTTAACAAGTTAAAGTATACATGTCATTAAATGAGATCACTCCTGTACATTTATTAACATTTTGAACAATTGAGCAAAGATATAACTATAAATTTTCTCTTAATAACCAATTATAATCAATGGTCAGTTGGTTAAATGGAACTAGTTATGAATTCTGACAGATTCCCATCAGTACTAAGTAGCATCTTTCACGGAATACATGTAGATGTTGATGGTACTCCAAATTTAAAGTCTATTATAAGTGCAACTTAGCTTATAACAAAGCCAATGAAAAAACTGTTTAAAAAGAGCTTTCAATTTACTGGGCAAGTGGTATGGCAAACATTTCTTCTTTTTATAACAAATAACTTACACTGTAAGAATTTATAGACAGTTGAACAATTCTAAGCAATATAAATACTGTATTTGATTTTGCTTTTCACTGCTTATACACTTTTCAACAGAAGACCATTTTAAAACAACATAAAGTTTTGGGAGGGGTATAAAACGAATCTTAATTAAGCAATACCTTACCCAACATTTTGTGCAGCTTATACTTTTTCTTGCCAAGAAATCACTGTCCATTTCATGTAAATGCATCCTCCAAAATACAGGAAAAATGTTGGTTATAATAATGCAATCCACTCAAGCACATGGCATGTTACATACATAAGGTCATCTTTTCAACAGATGTATCCCACCAGGACACTGGAGCAGAATTGGAGAAAAGCATTAAGTATTGCATTATTAAAATAAGTTTTACCCACTTCCAAAATACACTCATGGTTCCCATGCTTTTCTAAAGTTAAATTTCCAGGTCATTTTGATAATGAAACTAATTTTTTCAAGATTCACAAAAGACATTTACTGAATGGAATTAAAGAACATTTGAGGTTACACAACATGCATTTTCTAAATCTAAAGATGTTTCTCTTTCAACACTCTCCAAAACATCCAGGTCAAAATGATTGTTGATTGATTGATTGGTTTATATTTTTACCCGAACCAGCACTATGTGGCTATTTAGCGCCAAACATTAGGTTATATCCTTTTACATTTAAAACTGGTAAAATAATTTTATTGACCAGC
This sequence comes from Potamilus streckersoni, assembly GCA_016746295.1. NCBI lineage: Eukaryota > Metazoa > Mollusca > Bivalvia > Unionida > Unionidae > Potamilus > Potamilus streckersoni. Next base: position 853,209 of record JAEAOA010000678.1, read on the forward strand.
GATTGGGGTCCAAACACAGTTAAAGGTAAAGCGATAAAAATGTGAACGATGGTAAAGTATTAAAAGTTTCCCCGATCAACTCAACGGGTGTGCAAAAGTATGATAACGAAAACATATGATTGGCAATTAAAATCTATTCACTGCATAAATATAACACAAAACTGAACAAGGTGATAAAATAAAAGCTATAACTTATGATAGATATTTGCTTCCTTAAGGAAGTCTATAATGTTGGTAATGTTAACAGTATCAAAGAGCTCCCTCATGTCTTGCACAACGTAGAAATTAACGGTGAATGGTTCATTACAAGCTATGCACTCTGGTGGGTCTTCTCCTTTTAATATGTAGGAGTGTATTAAATGAGTATGACCGAGTCGAATTCTTGCAATGACTACCTCCTCTCTACAGACAGATCTGTAGGAAGGGGTCCATTCTCCTAAGGTTAGGAGTGTATTAAATGAGTATGACCGAGTCGAATTCTTGCAATGACTACCTCCTCTCTACAGACAGATCTGTAGGAAGGGGTCCATTCTCCTAAGGTTGGCTTGATGGCATGAAGTTTGTTATTCACGGCATCATTCCATGATGCCTGCCATTTCTGGTGTAAACAGTCTTTGTTACAACGTTTAAAATCAGTATATGGTGCTTTAAAATCAGTTGGTTCTAGTAATAAGGCCATTTTAGCAGCATTTTAGTCTGCTTTATCATTACCTTTAATTCCTACATGGCTGGGTAACCAACAGTATACTATATTGTGGGAGGTACTCAGCTCAGTATGCTTAAGGAGAATATTTGCTAATAATGGATTCTCCATTTTTCTGTTATGTAGCAATGATATGTACAAAACCACAAAATATAGCACATGAAACAGGTTTGATTATATTCTTAGAAATTGGTATGTAAAGTTATTTCAACGTACAAAATAAAAATTCTAACTTTATTTTGCTGATATGCCGTATGTTGTTAAGTGGGAACAACATAATGAACAATTAGTTTTGTTTCCTTTCAAACATTTCATTCTAAAGAATTTTACAGCAATATATATATATATATATATATATATATATATATATATATATATATATATATATATATATATATATATATATATATATATATATATATATATATATATATATATATATGTTATAGAAAGTAAACATTTCCTATTACAGTATAAAACAAAACAAAAAATGCAAATAATTAGAATCATGTCTTGTAACGAAAACAGTTTAACCCCCTGAATTAATAATTTATTTGTGCCAATAAAATCCAAACACGATTTTTCACACAACCTAATCTCCTTAAGATGATCTGGTCAAAAATCCATCATTAAAAAACATTCAAAAAAAGCTGATCTAAATTTTGACAAAAGACCATAAAAATTATATAATGCTGTATAAACAAGGACTGAATTTTCTGTAAAATCAACTTGTTTTCTTGTAATTCGTCATACCAGTCCCCATACTTGTACTGATGCAGGGGCTCATATCTTTTTTTAATTATATAATACAAGGGACAACAATTTCTCATCTCAGCTCTGAGATTCAACAATCTGGAGTACAAATTTGGCTTAAAACGAATAGCAGTCTGTTTTCTGATCTGGGTTTCCTCCAAATATTCCCACCCCATTTTTCATATATTTGGACATTTTAGGTTGGGGTGTGGGGTCATCACAATTGCATATTGAAAATTTTGAATCTGACATCACCATGCAGCAGCAACATATAGTAGCCACTCACCAGCAGGCCTAGAAAATTTAAACTTGTCATATATAGACTTATACCTGCATGAAATGGATAGGAAAATGATTTAATTTCTCAGATATGGCAAGTATTATAATTGTTATGTTTTTAATCCACTGAAAGGCTAGATGAAACTATGGCATAGATGAAATCTGACAGGTACTTGCCATTGGCATTACCAGTCACATTACTTCACAAATCTCAAATGACAACACCTAAGACCATCATAAGTTACAGGATATCAACAACAAACTCCCTTTTAATGTTGTCGTACAGAAATTCAATTACATTAAAGTCAGATACTTTTTGTAAAAATCAGCAATATGGCCAGTTAGATTTATCAATCATAAAGAGCACATGTCAACATGGTATTGAGATGGCAAAACTCAAGTTGTTTTTGGAATATATAAATATGGAAAATTTAAATTTTATGTTCTTTCAATATTGTATTTTTTTTACAACCAATATAATATTTTTAAATTTTTTTTCCTTTACAACATATTATCAACGCCGTAGTTTTATTGTCTTTCAGCAGATTAAAGACAATGATTTTAATATTCACAATTTCTGAGAAAATAAGTTGTTGTAGGGTTTAATGCCATTTTTCAGCACAAGACAAGCTATACATGGTGGCCAGTATAAATGGTGGAGGAAGAACCTAGGAAAACTCCAGAAAGAATCACCAACCAATGAGAAGCTACTGGCAAGCTTTCTCACATACCAACATCAGCCAAATCCAAGATTTGAACCCATACAAAGAGTGATCTGTAATGGTAAGGGCTTTAGATCACTAGGCCACTTGGGGCCCTCTATGAGAAAATAGGCCACTCGGGGCCCCCTATGAGAAAATAAGTAATTTTTATATCAATTTCATGCATGTATCACTGAACTAACAGGTTTAGCATTTGCTTGGCAATCCAGCTACGATTTGCCATCATGTTGGCCTCCTATGATAATAGACTAGTTTTCATATATTCCATGTGAGGGAAGATACAGATATCAAGCTCACTTTGAAAATAAGTCTACTTGACATTTGGATTGATTAAGCATATGTTCATTGCAAGCACCCAAATGATCCATACTGCATCCTCCAAATATTCTGGTTAGAACTCTATACATTTAACTCCCAACAAGTTTAGTTATGACTCATTTACGTGACTGTTTCAGGTGTCAGGTGGTGGCAGTCAGGTGTCAGGTGGTGGCAGAAAATTGCTGAGTTTTCCCTACTTTATCAATATTTGCAAAATTCAAGGACTTTTTGCAGTCAGGAAACAATTGTCTTTAATCTCAACTTTGTTCCCAATTTCCCTGTAGCATGGAAACCCTGCACATTTTAAATGCCCAATAACTTACCCATCACTATTGCACAGCTGAATTTGTTGGGCTGGTTCTCCCATTATAACTGATTAAAAAAACACAAACATGCACAAAAAAAAATAGAATCAGCTAACTAATACTGTCAGCACACTGGGCTACATCTTGTACTGCAACAATAGAGAAAAAAAATGACTGCTGTTGTTGTGCTAATGAGAGGAGGTAAATGGAGCAGGTATTGTGGGAATACCAAAATGCTTCCTTTGATGATATCCTCCAAAGAATAATAATTAAGGTATCCCCACCAATGGCTTGTTGCTTATTAATCTGATCATTAAGGGACTGGTACACTCTTTTGATTGTGATGACAATCTAGCATAAGATAGTGGCAAACAAAATGTCTACAGAGCCTTTAAGAAGAAGGAAAATATGTTTCCTACCCTTTCTATTTCTTTTGAAGGACAAAATATAGATCAAAGGTCCCTTACACTGCTATGAGTCTACAATGTATCTTGACCATCCCCAGCACTGATTTGAGTGAGTCTGGGGATCTGTAAAAGAAATGGAATTACCAAAAGTAAATGATCTTTTGCTGAAATTCCTATTTGACAAAAGAATTAAATGGAAACATAATAATAATAATAATTATACTAAAAGAAGCCTGACAAGATAAACATGGATACAACTGCACATAATCTTCTCACAGTCTCTAATGTCAGTAAAAACAGTCTTGAGTGCAAGATCCTGAAAGTAGGTTTCACTCAGTAATTCATGAAGGGTTTTTCTTAAAGACCATAAAACAATTGATTCCATCTAGCTGCAAGAGCAAGGAAGAAATGTTTCTGCAGCTCAAACACTTCATAAAACTGACAAGGTGTGAACCCAAAACCAATTACCTGCCCTGAAGAGAATTTAAGTGTGTTAGAAAGGGCAGCTCTATAGACCTTGATAGTGGATACTAAATGTTTTTTGTTCTCAAACAGAAATAAAAGTAAATCAGTGACAGAAGTTACAAAGTGACAGTTAGAATCAATGTTTCTTACTGCACCAATTACAAAAGATCATCCAACCAGCATTACCAACTGAGCATGATCTTGTTGATGTTATGGACATTAACATTTTTTTCAGCACATGATGGCCTTGTATGGCAGTCAGTTTATTTGGTGGAGGAAAACCGATAAGAACTAATAAATTAGAAGCTACTGGCAAGATCTCTCACACTGTCTGAGGCAGAGACTAAACCCACACTTGCCAAGGTGAGCTGTAGGAGATCTGTAAAGGTGAGTGCCTCAAACCACTCCTACTAGGGTCTGACTAGGGTACCTTGGATGTCCAAAATATGCAGCTTGCATTCCAGCCTGAAAACTTGTTCTAGCTGAGTGATCACTTCAGAGGAGCTAAGGGAAAAGGTGGAGAATCTGTTGGCTGTTCTGGTTGGACAGAGGATCCCTCCCATGAGGTAAAGACAAGGGTAGATCAATCAATATATCAAGAAGATCACAGAACCATGATTGCTGGAGCTGCATCAGGGCCATGAGAATGTTATGTGTTAGTTCTGACTTTGTTGTTGTAGGTTATACATGACAGTCAGTATAAATGGTGGAGGAAGAACCCTAGAAAACCCAGGGAAGAACCACTGACCCATGAGAAGCTACTGGCAGGCTTTCTCCTGTACACATATTATCCAAGCCCAGTCCAAACATGCTAAGGCAGAGGTGAGATGGCAGTGACCACTTTGCCACTCATGGCCCCTGCTGACATTTTTGAAGAACTTGACATTGCAGATGTAATGGTGGGAAGGCATATGTGAATAGTCAATCCCATTGGAGACTGAAGACATCCACTGCCCAAGCTCCTTGGTTTGGGACAGGAGAAATGTCAAAAGGAAGTCTGTTGTTGAGCCTGGTAACAAACAAGGTCCACCAGTAGTCCTCCCTAAAGTGTGAAAAGAGTCTTTATTACACAGCAGTGAATAGACCATTCTATGACAATGGCTTCACAACAACAAAATGTCACTGATCTTTCTTTATGTCAACTTATTTTTATAGAAATAGCAAGGAATATGCTAGCCTCTTACTGCCCTTTTTATGTTTGACTTAATAGTTTGATAAAATATGGGTTCAATGCAATGCCCATGATAGCTATGCTAACAACAAAAACAAAATCCTGATCTAAAAATTATGTCTCCTATGTCTTTGTAACAACTTGGACATGACCAGATTTTGTCATTAACATGTACATGTAACACTGCACAGTTTATTAACAAACTAGTATCTCCCTTTATTCTGCTTATATTGGTCACCCTATTTATAGTTACTGCAGCTATTATCATAAATAACAACTTACAGGAATACAGTAAGCCAGCCCAATGTTAAAGTTCAATGACCTAATATCTGATCAAGAATGCAGTTCAGGATTATGATAGACTTATCTCTGCATCCTGTTTGAAGGGTGGAGTTAATTATTAAGCCCTGCTTATAATTTTATTATTGTGGGAAAAGCTTCTTTAAAAAAAAAATAGTTATCTTGACCAGCATGTCATTGGAAAAAAAGATAAACTATATTCTGAATCCCACCCATTTAGTTTAAAATGTCTTTTACGCAGAATGGATATAATGGAGGCTTTATTCACAAGGACCAGGAACCAGTTAAATCAAACTGGGACATGTAATTTCAATGAATAAAAATGTCCTTCAAGTCTTGAAAAATGAATTATCAATATAAAAAGTCTGATCATAAGAACTGTATTGAACATACTTTTTAAAGTTATCATCTGTTTTTGAAATACATTCACAAAAAACATTTTTAATGGCTGCATTCAATTACTGAAAACAGACTAATGAATCGCTTTTAAAATGTTATCTAAAACAAGATGCTTTTATTCTGGTCTAAATAATATATATATCAATAAGTTCCAGACTAAGGACAGAAACAAATATTTTTGAAAGATGAAAGCAAGTCTAGAGTACAGTAAGGTATCATAAGACTGATGTAAAAAAATTCATTTAATTTTTGATTGTAAATATACCATGTGATTAAGTCCAAGCAAATCTATTGATGCTGATATGTGTGATTTGTGTATGATTTGAATTTTTTAATGCAGCTTTATTGATTTTCAGTCATATCACTATATCTGTAGTGTTGCAGTTTATAGTGATGTCTAGCACTGAGGCATCATGCTGCAGACATATAGCACGATGTCCCACTCAGTCACATTATCCTGACACCAGGTTGACCAGTTCTAAAACTAGCCTTTTAATTCTGATTGCCTAGAGAAACAGCTATTTTTATGAGTCTTTGGCATGACTTGGCAGTGGATCGAACCCATGATCTCCCGAACCCATGATCTCCCGTATCCGAGGCAGAAGCTCTAACCACTAGTCTACCAGAGTGGTTTTGATGCAGATGTAACAGATCAATGAAATTAAATAGTTTCTCAAATCTCTTCTGTTCTTGGCTTGTACCAACCAGTTGGGACATAATAGCTTAATGGAATCAGGAGCCAAATACATTGTAATGAATATTTAAAATTGGTACTGAAACATTCATTTGTTTGCCTAATCAGCAAGAAAAGTTAAACCTGACTCAGCAGTCAAATGTGCTGACCACATGCACTCCTTTACATCAAGTAAACAAAACAAGGGGACTTAATCATGTTTTAAATCTGACCCCCTATAGACTCCATTCTAATGTTCTTGTGTCATCATGGCAATCAGCCACTCCACAACATAAAGGAGATATTCCTGACAATTCTCCTCATGTATGATGCAAGAACTTGACTGATCATTTAATGACCCCTTTCAAGCAGTTTCTTATTTCATATTTTGTCTATTTGGTTCCAGTTTTGAGGGTATGTACTTATGTCATGCAGTGAATAAAGATACTTTCAGATTTACTGGGTGGTTTCTGGCTACCAAGGACAGGGTATCACAACCAATCGGAACTGAAAGTGGCTTTTGTTATTGTTGTTATAATGTTTAATGCCATTTTTCAGCACAAGATAGGCTATACATGGCAGCCAGTATTAATAGTGGAGGAATAACCCTGGAAAAAAACCCCGGGGGAAAAACCACCATCCCACAAGAAGCTACTGGCAGGTTTTCTCACCCACATTAGCTGAGCCTAGACTCAAACTCATGCAGACAAAAGGTGGAATTGAAAGTGGTTTTTTTTGCTTCATGATATGCAAAACACTATGCAGATCAGGTCATATCACATTCAAAAAATCCAAATTAATTTAAATAAAAAAAAAACACTATCTGACCAAATACTTAAAATCTTCTAATTCAGTCTAAATTGGATATTGCGCAAATAAAAAGATAGAAAGTAAAAGTGTAATAAACTGTGTGAATGAACTGATTAACATTCTAGTAAAATTACATAAAAAGTTGATTTTTGCAATTCTGACTGTAAATCAAATATATTCCTATTGAATTTATTTTGTTATGGTCCCATGAGTAACTGCCCATTTTTACCTATAGTTTGGCTTTAGTATTCAATAAACATTTTGGTCATACTAAGTTTGTTAATGCATCTACATTTACTGGACAATTAGCCCAAATGAAAATTTACTCAATACCCCTAATTTAATGTAATTTAATTAGATGTCCAAGTTCAGCAATGTTTATAATGTAGATCAGGGTATGGGGTGGATGGAGGGAGTTGTCACTAAAATACCTAGGTAGACCTAAAATAAAAAAAAAAGATCATCTGAAAGCTCTGTTAACATCAATGAATATTCAAATCCTACCAAAATAAATGGCATTAATAATAGGAATTTTTTTTTATCTGTTCCTGCTTTATTAGACAAAATAACTATCTATTTTATTGATGCAATTTTTTTAGAAATATCACAATTTACTAATACACATTCAGTTGAATAATTGCCCTATTTGCTTTCTGATCTTTATGGTTAAAAAATACTGGAAAACATTTTGAATCCTTGTAAAATATAAGTATTTTAAATGACACATTATATAACTGCCCTATTGTTGAATAGAACTCAATGCATATCATTGAAATGTTGGAGCAGAACCTGCTATTCTTCTTTCAATCACGGTAACCATGAACTTGACCTCCTGACCTACAAAACTGATAGGCTTTTTCTTTACTCAAGTGGAAACCATTCACAAAATATATGATCAAGGTCTGTGATTTTAAACTAATCTTATTGTGAAGATAACAAATTTCTGCATATGCCAATTGACCTTTGACCCTAAAATCTAAAAGGTTTATTCCTTTCCAAAGTTGCAAAGATATCCACAAAGTTTGACCCAGGTATGTTATGTCTAAATAAAGTTTTGATATCCAAACCATCTTCGTCTACCTTGACCTTGACCTTCAACTTACTGAATTCTTCCTTACTGTCAGTGCACACTCCACTATTCAGCAGGCATGCAAGAAACCAAAAATATCACAACATAAATTTGTTTTTCTATCTTTTTTTCAAAAGGCTTTCTATTTCAATGTCATATTTTTTTCAGACCCAAGTAATCATGAATATGAACTCTACAACAGGCTACTGTACCACATGTCTCATTTATCAATGTCTTCTTAAAGTACAGGATTTCTGACAATAATATAGCAAGGTACATGTGCATATAATAATATATTGGTATAACTGACAAAGACAATGTGCCATGTGCCAATGTTTGTGTTTGCTCCTTGGTGTAAAGGAAATAGTCTCCCATTCCCTACAAGGAGTCTACACAAGTTTTAAGTTCATGTTACTAAATTCAAAAATACATATACAAAAGAGACCCACACTGGCCAATTATCACTTAAATATATAATACTATCACCCAAACATAATGATGATGATGATGATGATGATGATGATGATGATGATGATGATGATGATGATGATGATGATGATGATGATGATGATGATGATGATGATGATGATGATGATGATGATGATGATGATGATGATGATGATGATGATGATGATGATGATGATGATGATGATGATGATGATGATGATGATGATGATAGTCTTTATCTTCCAGAGAGTAACCTGTTATTCACTATATCATATACAAATATTCTGAGCTGAAATGAATAACAAAACAAATGAATCAGATTACCATTTTTGTGAATTGATAATTTACATAGTCTACAACTTGATGCCCATATCCTGCAGATGAAAACATTTTTATTACTTTGGTCTTATCCTTCATCTTGCCTCCCAAGGGTCTAATTTCATCAACACAGAATTTCTCAAATAAATCTGGGAAAGTATTGGGAATACATTTCAACATGTTATTGGTTATGAACATTTAGTTTAAAAACAAAAATAGTAGCAAAAAGGATTTTCTTCACTATCAAAGACAAATGTCAAAGAGGATGAAAACAGCCAATCGTCCACTTGAAAATAATTAGCATTGTTTGATTGGTTGAATACCAGTAACATCAGTTTAAAATTATCAATAGCCATATGAAAAATCAGTTTTTAAATATTAACCGCTTTATCTAGTGAGTTTGGTAGCATTTCATAAACAAAAAATAAACAAGGCAAAATGTTAACAATGTAATGATGAATTAGTTTGAACAAAAAAACTTAAAAACTGCTAAATCACCTCAATCTCAAACTCACACCCACCCATAACGTAAAAATTCTAAATAGGAACATTGCTCAAAACATCATAATTTCTATTCACTGTTAAACACATTTCAAAAGACAATATATAAAAGATAGTAATATGGCAATTTGGTAAAGAACATGTTATAGATTAGGGGTCATATCAAAGTTCATAAAGTCATTGACACATGTCCAATTTAATTTCAATTCAAATGGCCATGTGTAAATGTAATTTTTGTTGTGATCAAATCACTTCCCTGAGAACAAATTTTAAGATGGTTCCTATATTGAACAGAACCATGAATCAGGTGTTCTGTCCTTCATGATCTAAAATAAGATGACAACTTTTTATCAAGTGCTTTCCAAAAATGTAACACTATGTGATGCTATCCATGCAATAAACATAACATAATTTACTCTTATATACATATATTTATTTAGCCATCCACAACAATGTACATGTAATAATATTTTCCCTTGCTGTCTTCAACAGTGTATGCACAAAATCAGCATGTAATTCCCATGCAAATAAAAAAATAATAGCTCCAGTATAATTCAGTTCCACTTATGAAAAAAACATGTTTTCAAGGCAACGTTGATTGTTGCTCTTAAGCTTAAAGTGAAAAGAACTAAAAACTGAAAAATGCAAAATTACTACAAATTTCAACATGTATACTCAGTGGCCAGTGTAGAGGACTTAAAACCAGAATGATCCAGGCTCTAATCCTATGATCTCTGCAGTCCTAGTCAACTACCATGGCATGGCTTTGGGAAAAGCACTTTTCTCCAGAAGCCTCAGCATGATTTAACCTTTATGTACTGCTTTGCCATAAAATATGAAACTTGTTTAGAAACTTTAAGAGTTGCATGGCACACTGGGAAATCTTGTATTTTCACAAGACAATAAATGAAGTTTACATGCAAAATTAGAATTATGTAATATTAACATGCAAAAGTATGGGAACAAAATCATATAAATAATGTGTCAGCAATTATTTTCTGTTTCTGATGCCTGTTGTACAAAGAAACAATTATCCACATTTTTTTGCAAACACTTTATGGAAATCTGTGTCTAATAATACTTTAGCACACAACTTTAATATGTATTCATTGGACTGGCCCATAGTCTCATCAGAATGAATTACCATATTTTTTTTAAAGACACACCAATACCTTTTATTATTATTATTTTTGTTAATATTATTATTATTATTATTATTATTATTATTATTATTATTATTATTATTATTATTACTTTATTTAAAGAGGGTAACTCAATTAGCTAAGAACTAATCTACCTTGAGGTCCTCATTCAAAGGAATTTACTTATTTTTGCTGCATATCTGAAGCCACTGTATTGGAAAAAGGAAATAGTGGGGGCATTTCTAATCTCAACTGGAATGTCTGGAATACTATTCCAGAGCAAAGTTCCGGAGTATTGGAAACTTTTTAAAAATAATTCCTTATTTGGTTTGTGAATTTTTTAATGTCTGGTAGACATTGATCGCAGGTGGTGAGTATTTCGGGTAACCTATACTTGAATAGTGATTGTAAATATTCAGGAGCAGTATTATTGGCTATCCTATCCATTAATTTAGCTTTTCTCAAACATATTTGGTCTTTAATAGGTAATATTTTTAACTTACCAACTAAATTTTCCTTGCTTTCTTTCTGGATTAATAATAACTCAAAAGCTCTTTTTTGGAAATGTGCCAGCTTTGCTAAGTTTTTATCATTTGAATTACCCCATACTGTATTACAGTAGTCTAAATAGGGTTGTATGTAACTGTTATAAAATAGTTTTCTGTGCTTTTCCAGGAGAAAGTGTCTTATTCTACTGAGAAGCCATAAACTTGAATTGACTTTTTTACCTGATGATAAGCCCATCCAACAATTCATTTATCTGTGTTTTGGCAAATACTTTCTATGGATTTCTGTATCTAATAATGATCACACATTTTTTAAGACATTTATTAAAATGGCACACTCTCTTCTGTCTGAATTACCACATTTATTCAGAGATAGACCCATACCTGATACCAGCCATGCATTTATCCATCTTTTGGCAAATACTTACTAAGCATATGTTGTCTAATAATAACCACACACCAAACTTAATAACAAATTTATTTGGCTGGCCAATATTCTGATCATGGGTAAAATATAATAATATCTAACAAAGCAAATAAGACATGGTTTGTACAAATGGAAGTTTCATGAAAATTTCAAAAAGGGGGCATGTTACATGGAAGATTCATATAAATTTTAGAAATGGGGGTACACTAAATGGTTTATACCCTTAGGTAACCACTGTAAATTTGTGTAGAATTTTGTTAGTGACTTAAATTTCTGAATAAATTACCATATTTGTTCAAAGACAGACCCATAGCTGATGATAATCTCATTGAACAACACTTTTATTCACTTTTACTATGCATATCTAGATCTAATCCCACAATCAACTTTATGAGAAATTGATTAGGTTGGCACAGAGTCTTATCAGAGTAACACACTATAATAAAGCAAGATGGATATTAGGATTAATATTAGGATGGATATTATATTCCTGTTGTACAATGCTCATGCTAAGAAGTTGCTTATCTATAACATCACATACCTCTGTGCAGTGCCAGGTTTTCAGACTACTTAAACAGTCTAGAAGAATGAGCTTGTGGGAAATCTCCTATTAAGAAGAAGCCAACCTAAAAGTTTATTGCCCCTGAAACTCTAATTACCGACTGGAAGAAAATATCATTACACAAATTTTGGTCTAATAGTTTTCATTCTTGAAATGAATATATACATTAAAAAGATAATTATGGAATAGAGTATCTGTCTCCAGTCTGGACAGATTAATGTCATTGACAGAAATTCCCAGCACAACAACCCATACCTGTTGCAAACTGCATTGGCATTTAAAAAGTTTACATAAACAAGCAAATGGTGCAAAATAACCAAGACTGAATTAAATCCATGTCAACCATATGACAAATAAAACTCATTATTTAAAAATACACTCAGTTTAGTACAAGTGACAATCTTTTTGCTAGCATGGGTTACAAGTATCATTAAAGCAAGCTATTGTGTATAGGATTGGTGCATTTTTAAAAATCTGACTTTAATACTCTGTTTCCACTTAAGGTGATATGTTGCAATACTTGTCCAGCTATGTCTTCATGAGGAGAATATAGCCCAAATTTTCAAGAATACCTGACATAGTTGGCCTTCCATACTAACACTGTTGTACATGTTGTTGTTGTTGTTGTGGATTTAACAGTACATTACTTTATTCATGGCAGCCAAAACAACTAGTAGAGGAAAAACCAAGAAAAAACTAATGTTAGAACTTCTGACCTACAGGAAGCTACTGGCAAGTTTTCTGCACCCACACAGACAGAGGTAAGATGGAAGCACTTGGTAAATACAATTCAGACCACTGAACACCAGAAGACTCATTGTACAGGTTTGAATCTAATAGCTTTACATGTATTTGTAGTAGCGCTACAATGGATGAATGGTTAGCAATCAGAATAATGAAGAAATCACTATTGAGATAAATATTTCTTTCACCCAAATAACTGAACATGTAATCTAATTTCTGCCCTTCTTTACTCTCCTCCATCTGCATTGAAGAGTTTGAAGATAATAGAAAACAACATTCCTTTCATGTGTAGTCTGAATCTCAAGACCACTAGAAAATAGCTTCATTAGATTTAGAGGACAGAATTCCCTGTTTACCAATTCAGTCCAAATCCTCCACCCTCTCTTCATATAACAGGATGTTATGCCAGCATCTGATTCACCAAAAATATCATATAACTGGTTTCTATGTGCTGTAAAAAATATTTTAAAGCATGAGAAAACATGACTCCCAAGTTGGCCTGATATCACTTGCCTGCCAGACATCTGTATAATACAAATGGTTGAAAATTTGACCAAGAAATCTAGGTCAATAGGATGCTTCTATAGCCATTTCTTCCAATGCTGTTGATTGCAAATGTTGTGCAAACAACTGTTTTCTCCATTTTCCTTTTGTTTTCATACACATTTAATGGCATATCTGGATCATTTATCCAATACTGGAAGTAAGGATTAAGTTTTATTTCCACAATTAGAAAGTATCAGCAATATGTAAAAGTGGACATTCACTATATCATGTGGAACTTGTATCTTGGCTCTGCTAAGGCAGACAGTGCAGAATGCTCTTTTTAAGATGTACACATTAAGCCATTTAATGTTCAAAGATTTGGCCAATAAAACTCATTTACATATGTGTATTACAATAGATGAAAAATAAATTTTTGAGTAAATAATTCTCAGACTATTTAGGTGCTATGTTTATGAGTAACTTTAATTATCATTTTTCTAAGCGAACAAATGGAAAAAGAAATCACACAATATTTCTGTTCCATAATTAAAATAAAAAATTCTGTGTTATAATTAAAATTAAATTAACCCTGGCAAGAAATGTCAGAATTTATTTTTTCATTCATCATCACTTTTAAACTGAATACACTGAACTATCCAAAATACAACCAGTCCAGCCTCTGTTTAGTACTTTAACTTAAATATATATGCCCATGCACACATTTTCCAGAAACAAGAAAAAATTTGTAAAGCAGACATGTTGGATTTACCCAGACTCTATAAAGCAGTTGATGCTATAACCAACAGCTTCAAAACTATACTTAGGACTGATGGATGGAATGCATGCTCTCTAATCATCAGTTCCTGTTTCCAAATTAGTGATAAAAGATACCAGTAACATTGATCGAAAGTTACAGTGCATATGCTCTCTCTCTCTCATTTCTGCAAAGATGCATATCTGTAATAATAAAAAAATAAAAAAGAAAGCATGTAGTCAATTTAGTGAAAGAGGGGTCTCATAATCATGTTGGCTTATTCATGGGACATAGTTTAAACTTGAAAAGTTTGAAGTTTTTTCACTACCAGTATAGAGTGTTATTGCAGATTGGCAAAGATGAGATTACACATGGCTAAATTTGACCCACATGACCTCTAGTACGGAAACCCCATGCTAACATAACCAGCCCTTCAGATTAAGTAGCAACGACAAAAACTTTCAATCTGGCTGATTATGGGTCAGCTTTTTACCTTGGTGGGGTTGGTTTATATGAGAAATGGCTTATCCTAGAGTATATACAGAATAGCTGCATGGACAAATTAAACAGGAAGAATAACAATTTTATTTGGTTTGTTACCTGAAATAACCTTACTGCATTTCTCAGTCCACATTATATTCAAAAAAAATTTTTCCCCACAAAACAAAAACATTTGTATTTAGAAGCTACTGTTTCTTTTAAGACATCAGTGCTATAATAATAACATTAAAGCTCAACACCCTCCAGAGTGGCTAATATTAACTAGTGGCTGAATTCAAAGTACAAATGTCATTCCTTGGCTAGTGCCTGGTGATGCATGTATATTTACCAAAACAAGTGACAACAGAATATATAAGGGTAATAGTACAGAAGAACCTTTTAGAAACATACCTCCTACACCTTTTATTAAATAAAATTTTTAATAATTATTTTACTGAATATTTATTTCAACTATTATTCTGCAGAAAAAACACTAGAAAAAATCATGACATGTCATAATTTTCCATTATTTTTGACATATGGTATAAATTGAACAATGTTCATTTATTATCCCTTTTCAAGTTTTATTTGTACTGTATTTACTACTTCCAATACTTTGTTCAAAGTGGGTCTTCCAATTACTATGGAAAAAAATGGAAGCTATGGCAAATTAGGAAAAAGTACACAAAAAACTTCTAATGAAATATCATTTACTGAAAAAGAACACCAAAGTTACCACTTGATGTAAAACAATATGCAAATTTCTGCATATGCTAGCAGGAAATAGTAATCAATAAACATATTTTCATTTACCTAAGTAATTTTACTGATATATACTCTACCATTAATGGGGGAAGGGGATTTTTCAGAAATTTAAAGCATTATGTTTTTGTTTTCCTCTCTGACATGTAATTGTCATTTGCATCCCTTGCTAGACCACTGATAAACACAAAAAAATGTTATCACAATAGAGAGTGAAGGTAAAGGTATGAAACTGAGACCTGTCATGACTGGGTTTAAGGTGTCAGTTTCTCCCATCTGTATGTTCAGTGTGTAAACTCTTAGAGAAATTGCAATAAAATCAGTGAGGGGTGCTATAAAACCCACTATGATTGAAATAAATTTATGACTGACTTGAAGGAGTGGATGGATCACCACTAGACTCAAGGGAAATCCACAAAACAGTGGACATCCACTACTCATACTGGGCACTTAATTTCTTGCCTGCATAATATTTTCAGTAACAACAGCAACATTTGACTACAATTTGGCATTATTAGTATAAATTTGAAACCCCTCGATGCCAGAGTGCTTTAAGACAAATTTGGTCAAATTCTACGCAGTCTTTCTTTTTAAAGAAGTCATTTTAAGGTTGCTATCTTAATATTGACATCCATACATGATGGTGGATGATCAATATCTACACAAACCTGAAAGCCATTCATTAAAAGATGCTCTGTTAAAAGTGGCCAAATTATATTTCTCGAAGAGTTCATTTAACAAATTTTCTATTTTTATTAATGGTAATCATCGGTGGTGGAAGATTAGCTTCATTCCGGGCCTTCCATTAGATTTAAACTTGGAAGAAGAGTTGCCAAAATAGGCAGGAAGTTTAGGGGGACCTCTTCCAACTGAGATACAGGTGTTTTAAAAGTAAAGTAGTCAGGTACATCACCTGGCTCCCAGCTGATAAGGAAAGTTCATATCCTGTCTACAAGATGTAAAGCCATTTATGTCAGGATGCTTTCAAGAATGAAAAATTACACCTGTACCACATTTCAATATCTATCCCTATATACCACCTATGATTCTATACATTAATAATAACAACCTCAACTTTTTGAAGGTCTTGTTATTTTTAGAATGACTGACAGTGTCGTGCCATTTCATATTTAACAACATATTGGTCCCATTTTCAGTACGAAGATTACATAAAGACCTAGACTTTTCATATCTTCATGTTCCATTCTCATCCTTAATATAAAAATGCTCCTAAAAGACTACCTGTTTGTTGTCTGAGATTCTAATTTAACCTTTTCAGGCTGCTCTATTAGACTGCATGCAGGACTGATTTTGCCCACTATGCCATTTATTTTGTACTGTATGAATGCTTTATATCTTTTATGTTTTCACCTGAAGTGGAAGGTGTTACCATGTTATCTTAAAAACAAAGAGAAATAGTGCAATTTCCTCTTGCATGACTGATCTTATCTAGAACAGATCCATATATAGAAGCAGAGATGACCAACAAAAGAATCCCTCCTTCTATACTTATTTCAGATCCAAAACAATTACTGTGACCACAGGCACTTGTTCCTTCCAGTAAAGTAGGAAAAATATTTACAACTCACACTCCCTTTCTAATTTTTTTAGATAAAGGGACTAACTTGTACAGTTTAAATCTACCCAACTGCTGAATCCATGCTAATTCTTTTACCCAGCTCTACACATTTAGTCACTGATTACATATATCTACATAGAGATATTCCAAACTTTTTCCTATTTATTATTTAAGTACTTTACTATTCATTTAACATACATGTATTTACACAAGTCTCTGTGTTGATTTTTAGCTGCCTGGATATATGTTAGATGCTGAAACTTCTTGTGTAAACAGTGAACAAGGTACATTCAGTTTTGATTAGTGGTTGTTGTTTTCCATGGACTGGAACAAACAATAACCACCAATCTGAACTGAATGTGGCATATTTTACTGAGAAACAGAGCAGATTTGTAGATATATAAACTGACCCAAGTAGACAAGATATGAACCAACAGAAATACTCAGGATCAGTAAATATGTTACAGTTTTGGGGTTTAATTCCATTTCTCAGCATAAGAAATATGTGGTGGTCAGTTTATCTGGTCCATGAAGCACCTGTGTAAATCCCTGTAGAACCACCAACCCAAGGAAGCTAATGGCAAGCTTTCTCAAATATCCACACTGGCCATGCCTATGACTTGAACACCTTGGGCATTGATCAGCAAAGTACTTAAATCACACATGAAGAACAACAATATCCCCTTTATACTGATATATGTTATCAGCAAACAAGCAGATATATAAAAAAAATTAGCATGAAATTGACATGGTGAAGGGGCAATTTCTAAGATCTTGAGTTAGTCATCTTGTATTAATTTGTAAAACAAGTGATGTTAGTAGTTCTTTTTCTTCTTTTTTACCGAGGGGAAACAAGGGCTAGTGCCTACTACTGCTCCCTCTCTGTGATGAAGTCTCAATTTAAACAATAAAAAAGCAGATGACTAATAATTCTTCATGACTCTTGAAGACTGAAGCTAGCTGTACAGTTTAACTATCTTTTGGTATTGATTCTTCACCTACTGTATCAATATAGAAAAATTATTAATATAAGAAGAAATTTTGCCCTTACCCCATCCCATTTTCTATCAAATATTATAAAAATCTGCTCTGCTCATTTGAGAAACGTTGTTAAAAGGCTTTTCTTTTTTTTAACAGTTGCAGCTATTTATGATGGCAGCTTAATATCATTGGTATAAATGTGAAAGCCCTTTATGCCAGAATGCATTCTATCAAATATAATCAAATTCTGTACAGTAGTTCTTTTTTTTAAAGTTACTATTAAGTTCTTTCTATATAAATTAATAGTGATATTATTTGATGGTAGATGAAATTTACACAAACTTAACAGCCATCCAGGCCAGGGTGTTTTCAATTAAATGTAGACTAATTTTTTTAATGAGTTTCTCAAAAAAAAAATTGTTGCATGATTTTTCTATTTTACAATTAGCAACAAAATTTGATGGTGCACTGACTCCAATTGCAGAAAGTTGAAGGTCTTCATACTAGGATGCTGCCAAGTGGATTTTGAGTAATTGCTTAAAAGTTGTTCTATGTCTAATAATAGTGGTCATATTGGATGATGGCATCCCCCCAAAAAAACATATTGGTAAAGCAATCATTTGAAATTAACTAAAACCTGGTCCCTGTCCACCTGAATAAAGAAACTTGTACTCAACATACCTCATCTGTATCTTCTTCTTCTCTTGCTCTGTTTACTGCTTTCAAAAGACGCTCTTGCACATGGGAGTCAACTATGTCAAAACCATCTCGAAGATCCCTCAAGGTTAGATGCCTGTTATGTACCAAAAAAGCTTGCTTTAGTCTCTGTATTTCATTCTATCAGAAAATAAAAGTTAGAGACAATGTTTTAATTTAGCTGATATGTGGTTATTAAGCTCACAAAATGTACCCAAGTAACAAATTTTATTCTGTACAGTGCAAGTATTAATGGTGAATACTGTTAATAATAGATATTAGCCACAAACTGAAAAATGAAATTCTATGGCAATATATTAGAATAATTACAATCCACACACACACTATAACTTCAAAACACTTATAAAAAATTAAATAACTAGAGAGATGCATCAGAATAAGTACAACACACATACACACACACACACACAGACTTCAAAACATAAAATTGAAAATGAAGTAAAACCTGTTATGAGACCGCTCCTTTTGCCAACAAAAAGTGGTCTCTCAAGACAGGTGGTCTCTCATAGTAGGCTTGTACAAAAAGACAAGTTTCCATGGTCCAGTTTCCGAACAATTTCAGGAAAAATAACCATAATCACTGTACATATATTCTAATCTTTATTAATATTTCTTGCTAAAATATTGTATCATTAAACATAAAATCACATTTTATAGTTGAAGATTACATATTTTAGCATATGAAATCATTTCTGAATTACTTATTTTTCTTTATAACAACCTAAATTTGTTTTACATACTTTAAAACCACTTTTTTGCAACTGGTATGCTCTTTTTCACTTATTTCAGTTAAAATGATTATTTTTTCCAGCCTTAAAATTTGTCTTTTTAGTTGGAGGTTCATCCTTTGCCATTAAAGTTTTAGGTGTTAAAATTATTAGTGCTCAGTTGTACATGTAATATCAAATGTAAAGACAGTTTTGAATGAGATGCGGGAAAATATTAAAAATCTATACAAGTCTAACAATTAATGAAATAAAAAGAAACAGTTATCTCATCCAGAAACAGAACCATTTACTCAGAGACAAAAGTCAATGGCTTCATTCCAAGATGATATACTAGGAATAATTCTATTAAGCTAAGTGTGTAACCTGGTCCCACCAACTTGAATTGATAACACCTTTGTGATGAACACTTAACATCAGGGGGAAAAACAAAAACAAGTAATGAACACTATCAGTTAAATACTACAAACTATTCTCTCTTGCTGGTTTAATAGACAATGACCTTATTCAACCTCTGCAAAATGGATTAACTCTAATGACAAACAATATATGCAATCACTACATAAACTTTGGCACCTCAATAGCAATATGTGATATGTACATCAACCTGGTTTACTGACAGTAGCATCCATCACCTGTACTAACAATCCTTTTTTAAAAAAAAATTCCCTTTAAGATTGTTTTTGATCAGGTGGTGGTGTGGTGTTTATAATTTTTAAGTAGCTTTAACAATTTTTCAATCATATCATAGATGTCTGCACTGGGGCATCATGCTGCAGACATATAGCATGTCCCACCCAGTCACATTATCCTGACACCAGGCTGACCAGTCATAACACAGCATGGTCCACAGATGAGGTATACACAATGACCATAAAAGATGAATCAAGGTCATAAAAAAATAAACATTAGGGAACTGTCTTAAGATATCTGCAAGTCAAATGTGTTCCTCACTTAATATAAATTATCACTCGGTGCCATTGAAAACAAGATCACAACCAACAGAATTTAATCTTGGTACCCTGAATTCAAGGTATCTAAGTAGCCAGTTGATTTGGTTCTACTTCATAGATTTTTAGATACCTTGCTCACAATTTAAGCTGCTATGTATAATTAATTTTTATTGGTAGTTGGCCTTTTATCAACTGAATACATGTTACCTATGACAAAATTATTGAATATATTGAAGCTGTTTGTGTACATATTTTAGATGGAATTACTTGTATTGTGGATTCAATGTATATGATGTGATTCACAGGTGAGTACACGGTGTTTATACTTGATTCATTGCTATACATTAGAGTATATGTGATGTGGTCATCATTTTTAACAGCTTTAAAAAAATAATTTCAGTCATATGCTATGATGTCTGCAGTGTAGCAGTTTATTGTGATGTCTAGCACTGAGACATTATGCCACAGACATGTAGCATGATGTCACACCCAGTCACATTATCCTGACACCAAGCCAACCAGTCCTAACACTAACATTAAGGTCTCACTGGATAGTTTCATATTTTGACACTCCTTAATTTTTAAGGTAGAAGGCACGAGCCTGATTATCACAACCCTAGCATTTATAAATTCACACATAAGCTACATCTGTAAAATGTGGTTTACATTTACTTTGAGTTAGGCTTGTAAATGGGTTGCATTGTTGGTGATTGCCTGTCACAGTTAGACTAGGACTGGAGATCACTTGGGCTGCAAATGTGCATCCGACTTGGCTTATGTATTTACATATGTCTGCTTCAGAGGTAAATATCTAAAAATCTACATGGCTGCAGGGTGATGAAAAGTATGTTAATTTGTGCTAGTACTAGTGAACTTTCAAGATCAATAAGGTATGTACGAGTCTGTGAGCCTGCTTCTCACAGGAACAGGTTGAAAAAAGCTCTTTTCTGTCAAAAATGAATGTAAAAAAAGAGGGGTTGGTGGTAGTATAGGTTCAGTCTCAAAACCACCAGTTGCATAAGGAATTAACCTTAATACCTTAGAATCTTACAAGCATCCTTTCAACAAAAATCGTAAGTTAGTTTTTATTTGTATCTTTATTGTAAAATTATGATCATTTTTCTGCAATAGGTCATCGTTGGATGAAAATTTGCCAAAACAAATGTCTGGTGAGACCTAATGCTGCCAGCATCCATGTTACTATACATTGCTTAAAGCCTTGTCCAAAAACCATATTGCCTCAGCCTGAGGCCAGGACAATGACATCATGGTTTATTTTTAGCACAAGGCTGAATTAAGTACAAGTGCCATTTGCATTGCTTTATATAGGAAAGTAGGCCATTGGCTTTCTGAGCTAGGGAAATCCCAGGTGTGTAGAAATATCTTCCACAAAAAAATTATTAATGAGAAATACTTCAAAAAATAGTTTTTGTGTAATTTATGCCACCTAGCAGCACTTTTCTGTAGCAGCAACTTTCCTAACACTGGAATCTGCCATGAACAGTATAACAGATGAGGGAGTAGGGCATTGCCTTTTAACTTACACAGACTACCTCAACAAGTTATTCACCTGTCTATTAGGGTTACTAGGCCTATTATCTTTGCTAGCCAATTGACCTTGATCTAAATATATGTAGAATAAAGTGGATCAACAACCCTCAGTTGGTGAATTTAGCCAGTTAAGCTATCATTTCATTCTTGTAGAAGAGGGCTTGGACTTTTTTCCAAGCCAGCTGTTAATTTTTTTATTTCTTTCCAGAGATTTGTTTTTCATCTCACATAATGAATACATCTGTATATCAAATTTATTTTCTATAAATCAGTGTGAAAATTTTTTTTTTCAAGCAATCTGTGAACTAGAAATTTAAAAACAAAATTTCTGTCCACCAATCCCTTTCACAACTGAAATGGTTGATCCCTAAGGAGTTATTTAATAAGAGCCTTAGAGGGGTATTTATCTGTAGTTGAGCATAAAATAAGGTTTGAAAAGTTCTATAAAATAATACAGATAGTTCCAAAAATTATAGTAAATGTAATAGTTTAAACATTCAAATACTATACCAGTCTATACCTTTCTATTAGCTGAGTCTTTAAATGTAAAAATAAAGTAGTCTTGGCCAAATCTTTCAATCACATCCAACAGTAGGACATGTATGTGTTCCAAAGGCTTTGTTATAATGTTCCTTTATTCTTACAACATTTAACTGGTTACAGCATCTGACTTGTATGACTGACATGAAAAATGAACTCAATTTTATAACATTTGAAGCTATATAAACAATGGTACCACAGTCATTGCACCAAAAAAATATAGCCCAATCCCTGGGTCCACCAAATCTAAATTTGACCCAAATCTGAATTTTAAATAAAATGTACAATGGTCTTATCTAATAAATTTCAATTTCTGAGAAAACTTGGATCAGGTTGATGTAATGTAGCATTTTATTTTCAAGTCATTCAAAAATTACAGGTAATAAGTAATATATATATATATATATATATATATATATATATATATATATATATATATATATATATATATATATATATATATATATATATATATATATATATATAAAACCCCTACAAAGTTTGTCCACTTTCCTTACTTCTATGGAAAGCCAAAAACTTTGTGTACAATGCAGGCATGTGATCTATGAATGGGTTACCTATAATTAGTGCTCACTTGCTTTAACACATGTGATTCTACATGCAGTAGGATAAAAATAATGCACATACCATATTATAATAGAAATTAATACCCTTTTTAAAAAAATGCATTTTTACATGTTCTTTCCATTTACATGTATTATAAAAACTTGTCTGAACCAATATAATGAAAAGCATAACTGCTGGAGTATTTGTGTTGAAACCTGGCAGAATAATGGGATTATTTATAAGTTGATTAACTTAATCTGGAGAGTTAGGCCAAAGGCAGGATACTGAGGTATTATAGGAAATAAAGTGATCAAATGTTATTACTGATGGCTTTAGAGTCTGATTAAAAATCAACCATCCTTTGATAATGAGATAAAAAGGAAAGACCAGTCAAAACAAGTTTGCCAAAAAAACACTTTTTGGTCTTGTTTAAATGGTTTTCATATAAAAGGTTTTTTTGTGAATCACAAGCTGATACTTTCATCAGCTGGTAAAATGTACCCTTTTTTTCTCCATGACAACATGTACTTCTACAAATGCATCCAATTGTTTGAAAATCCTATTACCATTACATAACAGTTCCAACAGTGATACCAACAGATATTGTTTACTACATACTGTCCAATGTTGTTGACATCTGACATCAACAAATATTTTGAAAAATGATGAATTTGGATATTATTACATTTCTCAATTATAATGTTCTAAAATCACAATCCAATTTAAAGGGTTATAAACAATCATTACTATATGCTGTTTTCTCCAAAATTTCTAAATTTATGTTGCCAACAAAAGTACCGAATCCTAAACACTTTAATCTATCCAGTAATCTAACCCATCAAGGACTTAAATTAATCACTGCTCTAAGTTTGTGTATTATAACAAAATAATAATTTCTCTACCAATTAACAGCTTACATATAAATGTAAATCAAAGGAATGACTGCCATTTTGTATAAATTAGCCTTGGTGGTTGTTATTGTTGTTAGAGTTGTTGGAGTCGGGCTAATGCTAATATGGGCTAATGCTAATATTCTTCGCACCTAAGGTAACCAATATTGATGCAAAACGCATTCATGGCCAAGTGGTCTAAAGCACTGTCCCTTACCGGATCACTGCCATCTCACCTCTGTCTTCGTGTGTTGTGTTCGAGTCTAGGATTCGAGAATGTGGATATGTGAGAAAGCTTGCCAGTAGCTTCTCGTGGGTCGGTGGTTCTTTCCGGTGATTTCCCGGTTTCTTCCTCCACCATTAATACTGACAGCCATGAATAGCCTATCGTGTGCTGAAAAATGGCGTTAAGCCCAACAACAACAACATTAGGAATTCAACATTGATGAAAATAAAATTCTGGAATGCTTACCAATTGAACAGCAGCAATTGTCACCAGAATATTCTGTTCAAATTAATACTAATTTTGGAAAAACAAGATACCACCCCTATTTTTTAATGGCTCACTTTATGGCAGCCTATTCTGCGCATGGTTTTGAAAAGATTTCATGTTTACTCGTAAGGCTCTGTAAATGAAATACATTACTTTAGACCCTTTCTGTCAGCATTTCAGCCTATTATCTAGGTTTTTTTTATAGTTGGTTTTACAGAATTCAATGTAAAAATGCCACTAAATTGCAAGAGCTATTAAGCAAATTGAACTGATCTTGTAAAAAATTTAGTAAAAAGTTCATTATATTATAATCAAAAATAAGCTATTATGTTGGGGAGAAACAGAAATTAATATGATAAAATGTGCTTACAACATCTCATTTATGAGTAATTACTAAAGAATCTAGAAATAGAATAGATGGCCATGATTTTCTTGAGAATCTGAGATGCAAGTTGACAAATTGGATAGCAGACAATAAAGTAGGTGTGGGACAACTTCTTGAAAAATTAGCAACTTGGATTAAGATGCACCATTATTCTAAGGTAAACAATTCTGTCTTTTAAATAATGTATTTAAGTGGATGATTCCAAAGGATAAATATTAAACACGTTTTTCTGGATTAAAAGTTCAAGAAAGTCAAAGACTAGGTCTTCATGTTGACATTGTAGAAATCGCATTTTTATACTCATTTATAATAGAAAGGTTGGTTATTTTTTGTACACTTTATAAATATCACTTTCCTAAATAAAAGAACAATCGCTCCTAGCTTCTTGGTGCAAATTTTATTTTCAATCAAAACAACACATTATTCAATGTTTTCAGAAATAACTTGTCTTGTGCAGAATTACTAGATGCACTGAATAGGCTGACAAGGTTGTAAGTGTCAGTGTTATAAAGAATGTGGAAATTAAACTCGATGGCAACCAACAATTTCTTTAAATCTGCAAAGTTTAACATTTTCTGGAGGGGACTGCAACTTTTGCTGGTGGGACTCATATTTTTAAAATTCTAGTGAGACATCTGAAGAGACATTATATTTATAAAATAAGTTGTGTGTGTGTGTACCAGATTGTGATCTGACAAGTTACCACAAGACAATATCTGACAGAACATGAGTGGGAATACTGTTCAACACCTGAAAAGAAAAGCCTGACAAATAGTTTGATTGCATTTTATTTACTTGAAAGGAGAAATAGCTCCATACCTGTACTGAACAGTGGAAATGAAAGCAGCCTACAAACAAGAAGTTGGCAAGACAGAGAGCATGAAGGAAAAGAAATATGGCAATGCTGATCTGTCACAAACAGTGATTTGGAAATGACTTGAAGCAACCAGGTTATGCTGACATGCCAGCAATTGGAATTTGATTTGATTGTAATTGATTAAATTTTTATATTTTAAATATGGGAGCTTGTGTTATTCTATTCTACATCTTTGCTCAGATACCTGTTATTCCATCCATTAATTCCCTGTTTCATTAATTACTCAATCTGACTATAACACCTTTGTAGATCATTACCTAAATAATCATAACCAGCACTCACTTCAACTATTCTACATCTGTAATTTTTTTTTCGGAATAATTGTGAACTGCTATCCTGCAACGATCATCATCAGTTGCTCATAGTAATGTATTACAGTATTTTCCTGCATATATCCCACAGATGCAGATATTCCGCACCCTCATATTGCCCATTGGTTTTGGGGTTTTGTGTACAAAACTTTTTGGCATAACCCACACCTTTGCATAACCTGCAACCATAGATTGATGAATATTTTTATGTTCACATATTGATGAATATTTTTATGTTCACATCGTCTACCATTACGTCTACCATTACTGTTTTTCGTCAATGCCCACACATGGATGACGCACAATACTACCACAACTACTTTTTCACTCATCCACCCAACATGCAAATTTGTATTTACACTTTCAAGTCAGTTGGCCCCGGACCATATTCATCCCTCTGCATCAGTTCAAGTTAGTCACCCTGCCTACACTATATTCTGGCTGACAGTCAGCAGATTTAAATTTTGAAGCCAGGTACTTGTGAGCCAGATATGCAATGGTGTGAGGTCCTGAAGCTGAATGTCACAATTGTCAATTTCGAATGTAGATTGCATGATGTCAATTAACTATTCAGGCTGGGTACACTTGTGTGCTTAGGCTATCTATAGGAACTGTACCTCAATTACTGGCTACATAAACACAGACATTTCTAAATAATCTTGTATTCTTGTGATGTTTAGATTCGAATTTAAATAATTTCTTTGTTAAATTTAAAAAATGCCTAAATTAAATTCTGACACAGCCGACTTCAAGCTGCCATTGCTTATGCTGAAGTGCATGGTAATAGAGCCACAGGCAGAAAATTTGATATTGATGAGTGTAATCCAGTTTGTAGAAAAGAAAATGGAGCATTCAAAATGAATCCATGAAAACTGTTCATCACTGACCTAAATCAAAATGGCTTCACCTTGAAGTTGACCTGAAGCAGTGGATCAGAAAAACAACCAATCTCAATAGTTGTCATTAAACAGAGAGCCAAATTCATGGTGGCAGAGAAGCACATTGATGAATTTAAAGGAGGAGTGCATTGAGCATATAAATTTATGAAGAAGAACCAATTGTCAATCAGAACACAATGACCAATGGCCAACTGTACCCAAGAATAGGGAGATTTGGTCACAATATTGTAAGCTGTTGTGAAGTCACCGTAGCAGCCATAATATCCAACCCTAGCGAAACAAAACTACAACAATATATAAATTATGTAATGTTTTTCAAACAATATATGGAAATATTATTATATGTAAAAGGGTTGTGATATAGCCTGCACCCTTATATAACCCACAACTCATTGTGGGGTTTGTAAAATCTGGTATAACCCGCAAGATACATGTGGGGAAAATATGGTACATTACTCTCATATTCTCCTTTTAAAGTTTGTAAACTGTTAATTTGTCCAAATTTTCTGGTCTGACATGTTTTAAATTTTGAAAAGATCCATCTACTCTATAATTTTCTGATATATAGGATAACAACTCACATAAGTGTTTCACTTAACATATGGTGCCACTTTCTTTAACAATATAGACTGGTTCACTACCTCACTTAACAATAAAACGAATATGTTAAGCAAAGTTCACATTTGAAGAAACATGTCTGCTTTCTTGGAAATGGTCATATACAGTTGCTATAAACAGCAAAGAAGGAACACATTTTAATGCTATTTGTACACAACAGTCATCTTTTTAAGAATATTCTCAAATTTATGAGTGGAATTGAAGAGATGATAAAAAATGACAAAAAAAATTTATTGCTCCATTGTTTTTATCTTTAAGGTATAAAAAAGTACAATCCATAAAGTCTATCATAA
Source organism: Potamilus streckersoni (assembly GCA_016746295.1). Classification (NCBI taxonomy): domain Eukaryota; kingdom Metazoa; phylum Mollusca; class Bivalvia; order Unionida; family Unionidae; genus Potamilus; species Potamilus streckersoni. The sequence goes on from JAEAOA010000678.1 coordinate 881,091, forward strand.
AATGTAATTTTGTGAAAAAATGTAATGATTACAACAAAAGCATAATTGTTGGGATGCATTTAAGTGATCCTTGAAACAAAACTTCACTATACCTACCTTTACAAATAAGTTTTAAAAAAGATGTAACATGTATCTCTTTTCAAAGACAAATATCTTGAATTAGAGATAGCTTTACTCCACATGTAAAAGAGATGAGATATTAAACAATATTCATCAAACTGTCACAAAAGGCAACTTCCATCTCTGCTTTGATAGCATGACTACTTTTCCCACCATCCAGCAAACAAATTGCATTAACCCTCAATCTTAATGACAAAAACTGCACAGCTTTGGAATTTGAGATATTAACATTTACACCTATAATATTATTGTGACTAGAGTACAGGGTACAAGCAGTACAGGAAATTTTGACATTGATTCTGATTATATTTCTTTATCAAAAAAAAAGGCCTTCACCATGAAGCAAAAATTTAATTTGCATAGACTGAGTGTCACCACAGATATGCACCTTACACAGCTCAAGGCTGGAACAAAGCACTGTTTGGTTGGGAAAAAACACCTGGTCAATGGTCACAGAAAGGAGGTGACTATTACATGCAGGACATTCAGTGAGCAGGTGATTGCTGAATAAAGGTGACCATTAGATCTGGTATCACCACACTCATAAATGGATTCAAGAAACAGATAAATGAAATAAATAGCATACTGCCATAATTAACTAAATAAAATATCTGCAACAAAAATTATAATAAAATCTGAACACAAATGTTCTATCATCTTCCTTTTTGGTGAAAACAATTCAAATGTGCAAAAGAAAGCATAGTGAATACAAAACTTCATACACAAAATTCATGCCTATGTTATAGTATGCATGCAAAACCAAAACTTTTACTCATTGAAGCACAGAGTATAAGTCATAGTGACCTGTTTCTGATGGAATGGTATTACACTCACAAAAACACAAACATCCCAAGCTATGTGACTAGCCATCAATGCCTGAGAAACTGACAAAGGTAAAACCTGATTGACCATGAAATATAGGTCACAGAAACATACTCTTGGTAAGATGGGTGTTGCACACTCCAAAATACCTCTGCATATATAACAGGAACCAAACTGGATGACTGTAGGACTAAGAGATTGACCTATATGTAAAAACAAAACCTAATGAGGGTATGGTAGATGGACAGAAGGCTGAATGTAGAGGAACATTAAATGCCCTTGGCACATTCATTGCATGGCATAAATGCACACAATTAAAAAAGAAGCTCAGTCTTTTGAATATCAAAATATACTCATTTCAAACAGTTAAAAATTAACTGAGACATGGACAATCCCAAGTTATTTATGACAGACAGGGGAAACAGTATAGGTTTTTGAAACACACCTAATACACAAGATACCAAAGAGTTATAGCAACATTTAATATAATTTACTATTTATGGAAGTGTTTGCATTCCCAATAAAAGGAAAACTGAGAAATTCTTCAAAAAACATAAGTACAGAATACTCTTTTTGTGAAATCTAATATTACTGGATTATTTAGGACCCATTCCAGGTTAGCATAACAATGTTTACTAACTGGTTTAACTCCAACACAGCTGTACCACTGCTGTTATGCCCCAGCAACACAAAACCACTAACACACTTCTTGCTGTTTGTGCCCTACATTCTTAGCTTTTGTATAGCATCCTGCATGTGCATTCAATCTTACATTAATTTTTCTGTTTACATCAAATAAAACTACATGAAATTTTTGTCAATTAAATTTATCAAAAGGCCTGTATTTTGTGTTATTTGTTCCAGTCTTTGACAAGCTACCGCTGCACAATTCACAAAATTACATTCATCATTTTTCCTGTATCATTGTCATTGTTATTATCCTCTTCTTCTTATGACAATTAAGTGCAGGATACTTCTTTATGCAAGTCCAAATATCATAAAATATACAACTGTAAAACATGTCTTTACACTTCTTCCTTAATATTTTCAAGAGCAGATCCATGAGGTGACTGGTCTTCACTCTCATAATAATTTAATATCACTCTGAAATCCACTGTTGTTTACTATTTTTCATGCAATACTAGTAGCAAATTTGAGATCAGTAACCTTAGTTAACAACTACCTAATATTTAAAGAAAGAAACGTAATTTCTGACTGGTTCAACATATCAGATTCATGGAAAACTCCATATGTGACCAGAGTTTTACTACTGACCCATTCAACATGAATGAAAACATGATCAGTCATTAAAGGCAATAAATAAATCATGAGTAAAGGCATGATCAGACACTGAACAAAAAAAAAGACATTATGGTCACTGAGCAAGTTTACAAAAGATGCAAAAACTTAAGGTCTTTAAATGATCCCATCTTTTAAAACCTGGTTTCCATATGCCACAATGTCCAGCCTTCTACAATGCTATGAAATACAATTTCCTCACTGTTCATGACATATAAAAAAGTGTAACAAATTTACATGAACTCTGAATGCTGATACCATCACTGCTGATGCATCTGTCATTATGCTGCAATACAACATTTATCTCACAATATACTTAAGCTGACAGCAAACAAAAACGTTTACTTATTTACTTACTTGAATTTGTCAAGAGTCATATCTGCAGGCAGGTAGTAAAGATAGGAAGATAGTCCACATTTCCGCATGAAATCTACAAATGGGAGCCTCTGCGACACCTGCTGAAGAAGCATACCCCCTTCCCCAACTTTAGGAGGTGATGCTGATCGACGCCTTTCTGTGGTTCCAGAATCTTGATTTCGCTCAAGAGATGTAACAATCTGAAGTTGCTTGTTTAGGGGAACAAAATGTCCTGGCACATCCATTTCCTGTAGCTCATCACTGAGATCACCACTCTCTCGAAGCCTAGAACAGTCACTATCATCGCTGAAATCATCGATCCTATTCCTTCCCTCTAGGCTTTTTAGGCTCGTTCCAGTACTAGTTGGTGAAAATCCAGATGACATAGAACTGGTTTCCAAATCCCTCATATTCATGTCTCTTATTAAACTAAATCGAGGCGGCCGGTCAACCTTATATGGTTCAGATGTAGAGGATTTGGATTCATTCTGAACTGTAAATTTGATGGGTGTACTTGCTGAGCTGCAATCTTCAATAGTGAAATCTTTATATATTTTGGTGTCACTATCTTCAGAAATAAAAGAATCTGAACTGAGTACAATTGGAATTGAAATTGCTGAGCTGATATTTGAAACGGATACCTGTGAACCCTGTTTGAAAATACTTGTACTTTGTCCTTTGCTTTCTTCTTTTTCACTTGCTGTAGGATCATTTACAGAAGAAAAAAGATGTGGCATACAACTTTGTTCCCTGGGTTTACACCAAAACTCTTTAAGTGGCTGCTGTAGTTTTTCAACAGTAATAGATAAAGCTGGGACAACAGGCTGTGCTATTTCATCTGAGACTTCTGTAGTTTTTTTAGGATTCTCTTTACTGCCATCCTTTTGTCTGCCAGGATCATTACTGCCATCAATTTCATCTGATGGCCTTGGTGTCTGTTCTCTACTAAAAGAGGTTTCATATTTCCATTCTCTGCTAGTGGAAGGTTCATTTTTCTCCTCCCAAGTTAAAATACTTTCCTTCTGCTTTGGAAAGCTTTTCTTTCCTTCCTTTGATTTCCTGCCTGATGAGGAGTCAACATCTTTATTAAGCCCTGTATCCACATCTGTTGTTGCTTTTGCTAATTTCTTCTTCTCCTCAGAAGATATTTTCTCCTTGGCTCTACTTAATTTTGATTTCCCAAATTTTGGAAGGATATCTCTCTTCTTCCCCTCTTTTGAAAACTTTTCATTCAAAGATTTTCTAGAGGAAGCCATGGTGGTTAAATTGATGCTGACTTTAATGTAACATTTTATTATACACACATTCACTGAGTATTCCAAAACTCCTCCATCACAAAATATGACCAGTTATGCATAGATAACTATTTACTTTATAAACATTTTCTGGAAATTTTCAACCTTCCATGCTCATGTTGCTCATGGTCTGGTTACAATTACAGTCAAAAACCACATGCTTGCTGCCCTCTTGACAAGGTATGGACACTTGAAATATGACCACTTCAATAATTAGCCCCATAAAGAGAAAGAGAGAAAGTTTTTTTTTTCACTGTTTCATATTTATTTATTATTTTTACATAAATCCACGAAATGAAAAGTCCATAGAAAAGTCATGCCTTCCCTCTGTTGGCTGCTATATCTGCAAATCTAGTACAGGCCATAGGCTAGCTATTCTTACTAACTAATGGCAAGTCACTCTGTGGGTTCGAAGTAATGTCATTTTAAAACAAACTTTTTTACAAACGCTATAAAACTACACATATTATCTATTTTCACTGTGAGCCATTCCTGCACGTTCTTGAGTCACGTATATTTGTTACAGTGTTTGCTTGACGGCCATGCCATCGACTAACAGGTTCATATGACATGATGTTGGACATCTCTTTCCATTTTCACCAAAACCATTTTTATAAGAACAATAAATGGTGGTTACGTAAGACTTCAAATAAAGTGGATACATTATGCTATGCTTTATGACCGTTCAAAAATTAAATAAACATACCCCCTCCGAGAACTTTGTTGTCACTATTCATACCAATCCTCATCGAACGATTGAATCTTGGGTAAAACAAAATGTACTTCCGGAATTGTATTGAACGTAATAAAAATCGATAAATTTGACGAATGACTGGAACATGATTTATAATGAGGACAAGTGTAAATGATGGCAATACAATCGATACCAAGCATGTAACTTGCGTAGTAAAAGATTCGTGTAGTAATACGAGCTAATCTAGATAATGATATCCTTTTAGCAGGAAAAGCTACTCAAGAACGACTTAACTAGAATTGGAGGAGTAGCCTCCCTGCAAATGCTCTCCCTTAACATAGTAATGGAAAGTAACGAAGATAATAATAACGAGGACTTTATATAGCGCCTAATCTTAAGAAGCTATAAGCACTTTACAACATTTGACAATTCTTAAGAATAAGAAACATATAATGAATAATGATTACAAAAAAAAAAACACCACAAAAATTAGAAACAGAAAAACCTGCTTTACATTTTTAAGGTAAGGACACGTTAAAAGGATACATTTATAGGTCTTTTTGACTGTTTTTGCAGTTGAAATAAATGAGTTTTAAGGGAGCTCCTGAATGATATCACTGTGTCTTGTGTCTAAGTACAGTGGGCAATTCGTTCCACGTTGCTGGGCCCTGGTATGCAAAAGAACGTTGTCCATATAATTTCAACTTCACAGTGGGAATATTGAGAATACGAGTGTCAGGAGAGGAGCATAAGCATCTTGTAGGTGTGTACACATGGGTGATGTAAGATAGGTATGTTGGACTGGAACCCGTCAGTGAAACATAGCACAGAGAATACATTTTGTGTTTAATTCTGGATCGTATGGATAGCCAGTGTATGGTACAGAGCAGCGGAGAGGCGTGCTCTGATCGTGGTACTCTAAGGATGATCCGAACAGCAGTGTTTTGAACTTTTTGAAGTTTCTTAAGTAGATATTAAGATGAGCCAGACAGAATAGAATTACAATAGTCCAGTCTTTAAAGTACTAAGGAATACACAAGTGTTTTAGTGGCATAAACTGACAGATACTTGCGAATGGAGCTGATGCGTCTCAGCTCAAAATATGCAGCCTGGAATATGTTCATAACATATTGATGCAACGAGAGCGTATTGTCAAGAGTGACACCGAGGGTTCTTACTGACTTCTTGAATTTAATGTTGGTGTTGCTGATATTTATTGTCTGAAGTAAAAGATGTGAATGAGAAAGTATTTGTGTTGTAATCAGGATGGCTTCAGTTTTATCATCATTCATCTGCAGCTTGTTAAATGTCTTCCATGATTTCACATCAGAAATGCACCTCTCTATGCCTTGAAGAGGTGCATTTCTGATGTGAAATCATGGATGACATGTAACGAGCTGCAGATGAATGATGATAAAAGAAAAACAAAAACGGAAGCCATCCTGATTACAACACAAAGATGAAAACATCAATAGAGAATATATTTAATGTAAAGGATACCGAAATTATTCATTTTGCACATTTTTTTGTTTGGGTTTTAGTGAATAATAAAAAAAAATTGCTTACAATTTTTTGTTGTTAAGTCATTGACATTGATGTGAAGGTGCTGCTGCAGTACATTAATAGAGCGCCACTTGAATATATTGAGAACCTATTGAAAAAAATAATCAGTAGAGCGTTAAAGATATTTTTGGTTAACTAATAAACTTTATTCAGAACACTTTAGCAAAAATGATTACGATAATGAACAACTTTTGTTGATGCTGTCCTTATCTTGCAATTGATTTTTCATCATTAATATGGCCATTTCTATTGTTCAAGTCCTACTTGGTATACAGGAAACAAATTATGGCCGCAAATGGAATACAATCCAGCCCAGTTGGACATCTAAACCTAAAGGACATCCTAGTCAGGGCAAAACTAACGCCAATCGCTAGTCAAAACCAACCTAGTCAATCTGGACCCTGTGGCGATAAAAGATGCAAAACCTGTCAACATATGATAGAGACCAATACATTCACTAGCACAGTGACTAAAGAAAAACTAAACATACATGGTCCAAACAAAACGCGCAAAACAGAGAATGTGATTTATCTCATCACATGTAAGATTTGTGGCCTTCAGTACACCGGAGAAACTGAAAAGCTACACAAAAGGATAAACCTTCATAGATCTGATTGGATGACAAAAAAGCTGTACAGAAGCCCGGTCGCAGAATACTTCTCCTCCCCATGGCCACACTTTCAGTGATATAATACTTATCGTTATTGCTAACAACCACAGCTGGAGTTCCGGAACCAGGAAGGAAAAGGAATCATACTGGATACGCCGCCTTAGAACATTGAAACCAAGTGGTCGAAACCAAGAAGACTAGAAAATGGAAACTATGCACTAGTATAATCTACCATTTTCAAAATCTTCTTATTATCCTTCAATTTTTAATATAAGAATAACCGGTATAGAATCAAATATCCGGGATATAATCTGCGTTACATAAATGTACAAAAAGTAAAAATGGATGTCGCTTTGGCTTGTAGACTTTTAGGGAATTATACACCGTTTTCAGTTTCCGCAACTAGTCCATACAAGCTGGTTGTATTTATAGTTTTAACACTTGTGGAGACAGCCATGTAGAGGTTTACAAACACAACGTTTTTGTGTTTATTTGTTTGTCGTATATATGTTTTGTATTTGCCTTTGAAAAAGACTCATTAAGAGTCGAAAGCGCTTAGGCTAGTTAGTTACTAGTTTCGTACTGTTCGTCGTCAGTTTATTGCATCTATTTTAATCAATCCCTGACACACGTGATCCCTTGGTAGATTCAGTACGCTTGAAAGGGTTGTTATTCGCCATATGATTTGTATTCTTTATATATATATATATATATATATATATATATATATATATATATATATATATATATATATATATATATATATATATATATATATATATATATATATACACACACTAAGGGGGGGGCAGTCAAACATTGCATTAGAACCCTCCTTAATTAATTCAGCGGCATTAGATAGGGAATGATCTCCATGATGTTATTACCCAATGTGGATGGATAGATGGAACTTTACAGATAGCTGGGCAAATTATAAAAAAAAAATAACAATGAGCCCCCTTTCAATAAATAAAAATACAATTTGTAATTAATTAGCATATAATCAAAAGAAAATCACTTTCATTCAACATTTTTACTAATACATAACCAAATTTACTTTCCAACAATTAATGCCTAGTTAAATTTTACTTTACTAGCCAGCTGATTTACAGTGACAGAATTTAGTCACAGTCCACTTTCATTATATTACGAGTGTTGAGTTTGAGTGCAATTCCCACGCTTAGACAGCATCACCTGACGTCTCCTCTTGATTTGTTTCCTCGTCTAGTATATGTGCTTTGGTCTTCTTCGACCGTTGACTATTCCGACCTCTCGTAGATGTGGCCTTTCCCTTCATTCATTCGGTTCTTTGACTTATCCCTGCTTTTTTCTCCCTTTCTCTGAGTTCGAAGCTGCTTCCTTGAATATATAGTATGCCCCACGCTAGACAAATTCATATACATTTCTGCATATATAGATAACTATATTGGTTCACATCAGATATTGAAATCGCATTACATAAATTCTAACATAATGTTATCTTAGAGAATATCTATAAATAAATGTTTCGGTACAGTATTGTTATTTTAGACCAAATGACCTTCACTCAAAGTTCAATTGATAATGAATTACCACCTGCGTTTTCAAATGAAAGCGTCCATGTATACCATCATACGTTACTACAAGTCTTATTTACCTTTGGCTAGACAATGCAGTTCAATAAAATAAATGCTCAATTACTTATGGCATAATATCCACTAAATCTAGCTACACTAAAGTTTATATCATTTAAATATACACGTCATTAACTCGCAAGAGCAAATATCATCCTACACAGAGAATCAATTTATATATCATAAGAAATATGACACATTTATATATTAGGGTGAATTTTAAAAAAAAAATCACTCAGAAATTTTACACATTGAATATTTAATTACATGCAATCTGTCAATTCTTTTAATGAATAAACTGACAAATTATATGACATAAAACTAATATATTAATAGAGTCCTACGAAGTGAGTACACAATACATTCATGAATCGTAATCATAACAAAACATTTCCAAACAAACTAAACAAACGAAACAACATTAAGTTGGAAACTAAAATTGCATACCTTAATATGGTTTCTTTCCAAACAAAGTGTCCTATCCTAACGTCTGTCCTTTTAAAGAGAGCTGTCTGGCCCTTCTCTACGAGTTCCCTTTTACAAAGAAACACTACTCTCTAGGCTTCTCTGGAGTCTGTCTTAGCTTCTTTCAATGAAAAATTGGACTAAAGAATTTTGGCAAATGGTAGCCATAAATTGTTTCCCAAAGTGTACACCCCTAATTTCACTGCACAATCGGAAAATATTTTTTATAAAATATCTCTCCAAATAATCATCTCTAACATCAGACTCCACTAGCCTAAAATATGCTGCAGTTAGCTTCCTTTGACAAATCAATTATTTGATGTGCACCCCTTTTTTGAACAGTTATGGTCAAGTTTCTTCGCACGTGTATTCCTGTACCAGAAAAAATGACCTGGTCAGATGCAACTGAAGCTTAATGTAACCCCTTTTATGTGTTCAGAGATGAAATAAAGAAATAATCTGTGAACTTTCTCAAGACATTTCTGGCTTGACTATGTTAACTTCAAAGCACAATTTCTTTAATCTAAAGTTTCACTAAGTCTTCAAAATTGGACACATGACATATGTCTGTATATATATATATATATATATATATATATATATATATATATATATATATATATATATATATATATATATATATATATATATATATATATATATATATATATATAAATATATATATATATATATTGAAAATGATTACAAATCTTACAAATTTGTTCTATTGTTCTGTTATTATTTTTCATACATTTTTATTTCTGTTTATATCTTATTTGTTAATTTGTTATCCTTTATTTTTATTATTGCTATGTGTTGTGATGTTATTAATGTATACATATATAGACATGGATATAACTTTTATTCACCCGAATTCCATTAGACTTAGACTTCAAGTCATTATCATTTTGCCATTGTCTTTTTTCACTCAGTTATCATCTATTTTCTCTGGTAAAGTTTTTCTCTCCCCTCAAAGGTGTCTCTGGTATAGTTTTTGTAATCTTTTCTAAGAGACATTTTCAAAATAATGTTTATTTTTTATTTTCAGTGTTTTTGGCACCACATGTCAGTGGACGTTCTGTTGTGATATAAAATATTTGTAGAAAATCATAGTCTCTACCAAAAGACTTATTCAGAGAAGACACACACACACACACACACACACACACACACACACACAATTGAAACATACATAATATACACATGAGAGATAGGAAGGTGATGGAGATATCTAAGTTTGGTATCTTTGTTTGATATTTTGCATAAGACAAAACAACAGTAGAAGTTTCAGTCTGGAATCACAGTTCAAGAGTGGCACCCTTTACATGATTTTATCTTATTTTCCTCTGCAAAGTATTGTTCTCTTTACCGAGTACTCTGATGTTATCACAACAAATAGCATGCCCTGACTCTTTGCATTATTCACGTCTTACTGTTAGGAATTCTCTGTTGTTGTACAAGTGTTCTTTCATCTTATTTCAAGGCTTTTATCAGTTTCCTCATTGTAATCTTTTTCCGCATTTATCACACTAGAGTTTATAGATAACAGAACACTTCTTATTCATTAGGGAAAGTTTGTATCAAGCACTATCATTAGGGAAAGTCTGAATCAAGCACTAATTTTAGGAAAATGTAATAAGCACTATCATCATGAAAATGTAACAAGCACTTTAATTAGGGAAATGAAACAAGAACTATGATTTGGGAAATGTAACAAGCACTATAATTAGGGTAATGAAACAAGAACTATGATTTGGGAAATGTAACAAGCACTATAATTAGGGTAATGAAACAAGCACTACCATTAGGGAATGATTAAGAAACAATATCATTCATACACTATTCCTTTTAATGTTGGAATGTTGCATCTCAAAGTATTTTGTTAAGTAATAATTGTGTTTGGTCATAAAGGACACTACCTAATCGGTATATTGGATAGTTAAGTTCCAGTTAATGTGGACTCTAAATGCATGTGCAACAGGCTGAATATGTAGCATTTCATAAAAGCACAAAAGCACAAGCTACTAGCTTTAATTGGTAATAATACAATTTTTCTCCATTCTGAGTATATATATATATATATATATATATATATATATATATATATATATATATATATATATATATATATATATTAAGAGTGAGAGAGAGACACATACACAGATGTATATTGATATAATTCAAGCAACTTCTGTAATCTTTATATTGTTCATGCATACCGCCTGTTTTTCATTACTCTATTTCAGGGTTTCTGTATTTTGTCTCCATTACTGAGCTAAATATTTTAAATCAAAACAAAATAATGCAATCGATGAATAAAAATCTCCAAACTAGAGACGGAAATAAAACAATAAAATTAATTATGGTTTGTTCCACAGACAAAAATCAGCAGACAAATCATGCTATTGTGCAGAAAGATCTTTTTTGTTGCAATTAGTCTTGACTAATCAGCTGCTATATATGCACACACACACACACACACATATATATATATATATATATATATATATATATATATATATATATATATATATATATATATATATATATATATATATATATATATATATATATGGTATATTTGTTTAAATCAAAGTCTATTAGACGTCTATTTATAATTCCCTAACTTTAAAGAAGCTACACCAAGTTAATGTCAATAGATAAACAACAAACTCTTACAAAAATGTATTTTATTTATCATATCATGCTCCATTACTTTACTTTCCTTTACATTTCTGTATATCATCTTCATTACTGTACATTACTGTTTATTACTGTATTTAAGGAGACCATCTACATAATACAAGATTATGTGCCAAGAAAGAAAAAGTTAAATTTCTTTATAAAAATGCGGTTTGTATATTAAATGCTGACTCTGTATTATAATATAGCTGATGAGCAATAACTGTGCCCATACACTCTGGTCACGACTGGATAGACGTAAAATGGAAGTTTTTTTTTTTTTTTATTGATTTTGATGGCAAACAAGTCCACCAGAGGCTTTATCCATAGCGAGAAGAGGGTCTCTGTAACGGAGCAGTGACTTGTCCACTCCATGAGGACTATTTTGCTTAACGTGGACAGAAACGTCAGCTAAAACGATCTTTTTCATGGAATGTGGCGAACCCAGAAAGTGATTTCCTCCTAAGTGGCTCAGCGACGGAGTTTGCAGACCTCAAGCAGAGAGAATGAGCAGGTATACCTACCTGAAACCTTTTGACAAACGAATCTTCTAAGGAGACAATACCACGTCGAGCCCTTACTTTGTCGATACACCAACGTGAAAAATTCAGCTTCAATTTTAGGTTGTTGATTTGGAATGACATGTTCTCTATAGTCAAATGACCCCGAAGATTCATATCCTCCTGCTATAAACGAGCGCCCCAACCAGATATATTGCGCGTCGGGAAGTGAGAATTGGGTGCATGCATGCTGACCCCAGTCAGGAGTCTGTCCCGATTCATCCACGAACGCAAATGGTGGTCAAAGTATAGACCCAGAGGAGTCAGAGCTGATAAAGAATCTCTGTGATATTTCCACCTTGCGAGAAAGAGAAACGGTAGAGGGCGGATATAAGGACGTCCCCAGCGAATCAGTCTGATCAGTAGTGGCATTCAAGGTTTCTAATAAGGGTAGGTGAAGGTGAGTTAACAATATTTTGACTCGTAGAACTTTTAGAAGTGCACTAAGTTTTGGTTCATGATTAAATTCGCCTCAAAGTAAACTAAGTCTAATGATGGAATGAGTTCCGACTTATTGTGGTTTGGTAAAATACCAAACCGAGTTACTGTTGACCAACAACGGAATATAGCCTGATGGATGGATTAAACCTGAATAATGTGGATCAACCAGTAATTAAAATACTGAAGAATCGGGATTCCTAATAATCGGATGTGGAGAAAAATTGCAAATAAGATCCTTAAGATTGTTTTAGACCTCCCAGTCTGACGGACAAATCGCTTTCCGGATTGATGAGCGTTGGACTGGGGCTGAATCGGCTTGAATAATTTAGCGGGTAGCGCCTAAAGACGATTCACAAAGCTTTCTGGTCGATTGCGATGGGCCAGGAACAGGAGTGGAGGATCTATGTTCATGACCCTTCCAATCTTGTGAAGTTACGATAGGGTGAGTCTTCTGGAGAGACTAACGGGTTCTATGGATAAGTAATACCATTGAGGAGTTCAACGCAACGTCACAACGGATGTATTAAAGGTTCACTAATAAGGTAATTGCGTCAGAAAGTGCATGCCGAGATGTCTTAGCCTGTTTCCAGAATGCGTTGTAACGCAACTGAATTCTGAGTGGCCTCCTTCAGCATAATAAGCGATGTAGCCGAGATAAAATCAGCATGAAAGGTTATGGTGACCTGAATCCGAACTTTCTACTCAATTGTTTCAAATGTTTTACTGGGAAGGTGTACCCAGGCTCCAGTTGTAATACCTACTTTACTGTGATTTATGGTTTCGGGCAAACGGGTAGCAGGCGGCAAACTTCATTTAGAGCCTTGTGAAAAGACTAGTTCTCCTCCACTTCGTCCAACTGTGAGGAGCTGGCTGTTCTGATAGGAGGTGTCAATTGAGCAGTTCGTTAATCGAACGCATTAGAGTCGACGAGGAGAGAGAACTCATAATTATTTAGAACACTCCGAACATAAGACTTGTTGGGCATTATAATGATTATTATTATTATTATTATTAGTATTATATATATATATATATATATATATATATATATATATATATATATATATATATATATATATATATATATATATATATATATATATATATATATATATATATATATATATATATATATATATATATATATATATATATATATATATATATATATAATACAAGTCATATGGTGAATAACAACCCTTTCAAGCGCACTGGATCCGGCAAGGGATCGCGTGTGTCAGGGATTGATAAAGATAGATGCAATAAACTAACAACGAAATGGTAACTAAATAGCCTGAGCGCTTTCGACTCTTAATAAGTCTCTTTTTCAAAGGCATATACAAAACATAGACAAAACAAACAAATAAACATAAAAAACGTTATGTTTGTAAAACTCTACATGGCTGTCTCTACATGAGTTAAACCTATAGATACATTATGTCTCAACCAGCCTATATAGACTTTGGATCATCTACTTTTAGGGAAATAGAAACATCTTTCTGTATTCGCAACAACTATATACAGGCTGGTTGAGAAAAATTCGATACAAATGTTATATCATCAAGAAATTCCTGTGTTGGCTCCATGAATTTATCTCCTAAGCAACGTCTCGACGGTTAGTGTCATCGCCCTTATTGAAAATTTTCTTTTCTTTTCCAACTCAGCAATATTTCTGATCGTAGCTTCATTTTCTTTAATACTCTAAACCAAGAAGACTATACAAATAAAGTTATGCACTAGAAGAATTAGTATTTGCAGCCTATACAGTTTGTTTTCAAACTTTTCTAATTCTTTTTAGTATTCATTAATTACTACTATAAGAATAGCATATACGGTATAGAATCAAATATCCGGGATAATAGATGTCGCTTTGGCTATTATACTTCTAAGGAAATAGAAACATCTTTCAGTATTCGCAACATGTCTATACACGCTGGTTTAAACAAATTAGATAGAAATTTTATATAACCAAGAACTTTGAACAATACCTAAGGTATACAAAGTCCTTTTTAAATAGCCATTATAACTAGTTAGGAAACCCAGAGATATTTTTCTTTAAAATTCCAACCCTATGCTATATACGAAACTGATGAGTGCTAGCTAAACAACTGCCGTCACAGGGTATGCTCACTCATAATATGGTTTGGCAATACCCGTCAACATTTCTGGTTTAAAATTTTTTAACGTGATAACATCCCCAGTGCGATGGGATTCCGAACAGGGTCACGATTGTCACAGATAATCCAGGTTATGACTGCTGCGTCCGCAGTTCCTGACAACGTCCCTGGCATTGCCTAGGGAAGAGCAACGATAAATTTAATTCTCAAAAAGTATCTTTTTTCGTTTAGATAATTAATATTTTCATTGCTCGCTGGTAATTCATTGTAGGACCAGTCTGGGGTTTATCGCCTTGCCTAATTCTGAATATTCACCACACATGAGCTGCGTCATCGTTACGAAACTCTCTCTTTGCTTCATGGATACGATTGATTTAAATCTTATTCGTCAAAACAACATCAATCAGAGCTCACTTAAGTAAATCAGAGATTATTCAGTCAAGATTGAATCTAGCTCGAGAGGGTTTGACCGTAGTTAATCTTACAAATTTCTTCATTATAATTAAGGTGTATGTATGTATGTATGTATGTATGTATGTATGTATGTATGTATGTATGTATGTATGTATGTATGTATGTATGTATGTATGTATGTATGTATGTATGTATGTATGTATGTATGTATGTATGTATGTATGTATATATATATATATATATATATATATATATATATATATATATATATATATATATATATATATATATATATATATATATGAATGAAGCTTTAATTTATCATATACAATGATTCAAGCAAAGAATAGCTGCAAGTTGTTGATAAATGGATCTACAAATCCTTGTAATACGTCTTGTGTAACGGATTTCTATCGCCTGTGCAGTGTACGACAATGAAGTCTAGGACCAAAGCCGTGTTTGAAGAAAACAAGGGGGTCAGAGGGAAAACACATTTGTGTGTAGACTGTGAAGCGCTGTGAAACCGTATTATGATTTTAAAAAATTATAATGTTGAATCTCCTATAAAAAGCTTGAGACTATCTCGCTAAATTTTTATGCTAGCAGCATCCCACATATTTTTTCTTTTAATAAAATAATAATTTATTCAAGTGTTTTTTAATATATAAATGAAACAAGGAAATAGAAATAGCGTTGATGAATTTGTAACGCATCCCATCATCAAGAATTATGAGGCGTCGCGTGCTGGTGTGATTAGAAACTGTTGACTAAAAAAAAACAGTCAGTTTTGTCACTAATGTTGGGTATCTCATGTTCGGTGATGGGAAACAAAGTATCTCTGTCAGAGACTTGTATATGAGTGTTACAATGGCTGGTCGGTGATGGTTTTGTGATTGATCATATTGATTCAGATCCAAAATATATTTTTTGTTTAATCTTCAGGTTATTGCACAGTCAGAATTGTGCACGGGGAAATACTGGAAAAAAATAATGATCATGTAAGACCATTTCAATCTGTAGATCCAAAGACAGGCAAAGAAACTAAAGTTCCATCATTAAACAAGGCTGCTAAATAATTCTGTATTTCCCCAGCTTCGGTTTGCCGTGTGGCAGATAATATAATCAACTCAACATTTTCAAAGAAATACAAACAGAAAAATAATATTTCAGTATCTCATTCCAAAAGAAGGGAGATAACTCCGTCAAACAAAATTTCCTATTGTCTATTTTTGATACTTACAGCTACATGTAATTAAAATAATATTTTAGTATATAATGAATCACGAAAATATTAATTTTATTTATTTATTTATTTATGCGACAAAAATTATATAATGGTGTACAAATTTCTCATCAACGTGATCCTGAAAAATCACAAATGATTTTGATATATAATAATAACCTAAATCTGAAGAAAGATACACATTAGCAGCCAAATACAGGTTAATTATATCACTTCAACAGGCAACGAAGCAATCGTCATCTTATGTATGTGATGATGCAAACGTCCTGCAATTCGTTCCACTCGCACAGGCGATTGAGAAAACTAGATTAGAGTTGTCTAAAGAATATGAAACCAAAAATACTGTGAATGCGCGTGTACAATAGTTGAAATTTTTTTTATGATTGTAAACAATCGAATTGTGAAAGTGAAAGTTGTGACACAGTATAATGTACAAACACAATAGCCTCGCGATCTCAGATAAAAACTTATTGTCAAAGGTTCATCTCTTAAATCAAGATGGTGCCCGTGATGATCAGTAAAACTGAAGTGTATCTGTGATAACAGCGGATTATGACACCACAGATAAACCGGATTACAGGGACTGACACAATTAAAAATCCGGGTTGAACCTCAGGGGTAAATGAGTATAAAATATATACCTGTTGTGCCTACATGGATCTTGCAAGATCTACTCCAGACCTAGACTGAGTCTGGTAGCTGACATTTATCTCATCACACACCTTTTATCGTTGATGCAATATTGACAACACGTGGTGAAACATGACGACCACCGCCGTCTGGATCATTGTTTTGTTTGATTTTGCTCTAAGGAGGGAAATCCATTTTCCATGTTTTAATGATTATAAGGCAGTAATAATCGATAATGGCACTTCTGGCCATCCTAGCAGAGTTCCGATCGTCGAATGATATATATCGACGGCAAAATCAGGCGTCGATAATTCTAACAAGGCTAATAACGTTGGCTCATGAGCTGGGATAGCGATCTTAAATTATTTTCCTATGTTAGATTTGATTCTGCGTTGGAACTCGTTGTTGATCTATTCGATTTAATAAATGACCGTAGGTATGCCCACATTACAGTCTCGTGTTCCGTTAGACATAATTTTAAATACATATACCATTGAATTATTTGATTGCAACACATCGAATTGTTCTAATATTGGACCAGCTGTAATATATTCGCAATTTTGTTACAGTTGTTTCCTTGGCTGAAATTGCCGTTGGAAAGCTAACGTCAAACTTAGGCATGGTTGAGCTTGCTGATATCATCTTGGTTGATGGCGTTGTTGTATTTGCGACGATTTGTTCTGGCCAAATTAGAAATTAATTTTGCGTCATTATTATTTGAATCAGGGATCTAAATACTTATCTTTTACAGAGCCGGTGGCGTCTGCTAATGATCTAATCCTTGATAGAATCATTGTCTAAAGACAAGGGTGGTTAGTTTCTAGTTGCTTCATAGTAAACCTTAATCATTTCTGCGAATGCCTGATCTGATATTATTCCATCATTGAGCCCTGATGCTATCGATGATAGTTTGGTGTGTGCTTGTGTTGCCACTGACAACAACGTTGTATATTCGTGTAATTTAACAGCCACACCGGTAGATAACTTTAGGCGATGATATTAAGAATACCAGTAACACCGGTTATGACTGCAACACCAATTCCTAATACTGGTGTTATGTATGCGGCTCATAATGCTTCAATTATAGTTACTTTTTCAGCGACTACGGCTGATATAAAGTATACAGTTATGTCAGTATCAGCGATTTGTTTTACGGTATGCGCATCAATGATATTTTTCACTTGGATCTGCCATAAACATGCTTGCTAGCATCTAAAACGTTGAACTTCATTTGAGATTATCGACGATTGGTTCATTATGTAGATTGCTTACACTCTAAGTAAGTGGTAGGTATATTAGCAACGAATTCAGTACACCAATAGACTAAGACTTTTTCTTCAGATTCAACCACGAAAACTCCCTCGTCATTTTCCTCCAATATCACTAACACAGATCCAGAAGATCCACTAACTCGATGACGCCATGAAATTGCGGTGGATATTGTAAATGTTGTAACAACGATTGCTGAGAACCTGTACACAACGGTAACTTCAGCGGTATGGATGATGGATTAACTGAGTGGTGTCCATAATGCTGATTCAGACGCTACACCACCGGTAAATCTTTTTGATATCAGAATGCTTAATGTCGATGATTACTGGATTCCCCAAAAATTAATTTATGGTTCTATTTGTGCTTCTACGAAAATTTGTAAACGTGGTAACATACTCAGCAAATTCAGATCTAAACGTAGCCATTCCATCATTGATTACCATTAACGAGGTCATCATCGTGGTGTTACTATTGTCGACTTATTTCTTCGTTGCATCGTCATCATTTGATTCTGATTCACTAACACCAGTAATTTTATTATTAACTATATTGAGGAAACCAGTCTTTGCATCGCCAGTTTACTGATCTCAGTTCTGATCGTGGTATCATTACTGTCCATGTATTTTTTATTGCCACATCATCGTCTGAGTTTGGTTCTCCCACGCTGATAATTGTATTTCTGCTCATGTTGAGAGCGCCATACAAAATGTCACTAGTCCAGTAATCTCTCCCATGAGTGTTGAAAGTGATTCATTCGAGTGTTTAATTTTACTATTTTTAGCAAACACACGAAGTTATCTTCGGTCAAACCTGGATAATAATATTTGCTCGTCTTTTACCGTCCTTGCTGACCTTGGAAAACAACATCTTCATTTTGGTCCACGTCTGCGAGACGCAAAAGATTAGCAAGCTCATCCTTGACCTCGTCAAGAGTTTCATATTGAGATAAGTCACCCTGGGTCTTGCCTTTAGCAGATCTTCCGTAAATATCCACCATTATATATTACACTAAGACGTGTTTAAAATGGTGGACAACGATATTGTATGGTGGTATACTCGTGCACGACTTTATGAGGCGGTCCCCCTGATGATGTCGATACAGTGTCGAGCTCAGCGAGTACTTCACGGTCACATATTGGTGGATCAGTTATTCTCTGTGTTTGTAATATTGAATACCAAATGGGAGTGCTAAGCAGTCCAATGATATATTTTTAATGATATATTCTTTTTGTGGCACCAACCCATACGAATCGAAATAAACAACTCCCCGTGGATCAACCGCATATGCAACCCAATGTGTACAGTTTCCACTGTTGGCAAAAAGACCAGACCATCCATCGAGATTAATGATACCGGTTTCAACACGGTTTGGTTGTTTTGGTAATTGATCACGCATAAAAACACCGCTGAAGTTTTTGATGTTTAATTTCTTAGCAGCATCAAGTAAATCAAAATTGGATATAGGAAGCTAGAAACGCTTTGTGTTTAGGAAGTCTCAAAGTCTCAGACTTGAGCCGCTCGCGGCTTGACCCTGCACTTTTTCTGGAAGTCTTTAGTCCGCTACCTGTTGCTTCATTAAAGCCATCTAAGCTGCTGTTCCAACAACACCAGGTGCAAGCGCTTTTGCAACAGCTGAGGATTTAGCGGCTATTAGCGCTGGTATAGCTGCTAGAAGTGGAAATATTCCCCCAATCTTGACGTGTCTTTAATGGCACCAGCAGAAAGATCAAGTCTAACACCGGTTTTGGATCGTTTGGCGCCATTGAAGTGCTTGAGCTGTGGTTCTGTCACGGACAGTTTATTTGGACCTTGCAACACCGATGATTTAGGCGATATTTTTTATTCCAGAATTATTTTAATGCTGATTGTAGTTTTTCAATCCGACCAGGGATAAGAGTAACATTGTCGTTATGATATGATATTATAATATCACAAGCGATTTAATTACTAATTACTGGTGGTGCACTCGAAATCGCAGTCAATCCAATTTACATGAGTTTCACTGAGGTATCAATGATTCCCATTCTTCCACTAACACCTTCAAGCAGCATTGTTTTGTCTGACAGTATAACATCGATTGTTCTGTAATTAGCAATAGTTCCTCTTGCTACACGAGCTCGTAAGTGTATATCAACGACATATTGGCTAAAATAATCCATGTGTTCCAGCGAAAAGTAATAGATCGTATGCAGCGTGTAAAATCTAGTGATAATTGTAGACCAGAATCAACATTTTGATTACGTTCCATGAATGTCATCAAACGATGATATGTACGTGAAACATGATTATTTTTAAAGTTCAGTAAAATTTCCTCAGCTAGTTCTTGATGTTCATTTATCCTCAGTTAAACTTTAGTAACACTTATTTAGTCAGATATTATTGTACTATGTAATTGTGAATTTACTCATTCTGTATCGTACAAAGTAATAAATATATGTCGCTTTGCATAGACACCTTGCTGTGATGCTATCTGCCATGTGAATAAACCATTAGTGGTTTCTTGAATTCTGTATGTGGTCATCGTCAACCATGACAATGTTGGTTTACCACCCGAGTCCATAAAAGAGAGCAGCTGTTGTTCTTCTGTCAATGACGGTGTCATTGTTGGCATCGATTTGATGTATGACAATAAAGCCCATGGTATTATGACAATAATCATGATGTTGCTTTCTCACATCCCTTTACTGAATATTTTCCAGGTAGAATATCAGAAAGATAATCTGTATTATACCCACACGTGACCTTAATCTTGTATCAAGACTACTTTTGCCCAGATTATAATGAGAGCCAAATGAAGTACTTTTGTATGTAAACCAATCATATTTTTTGTTAGCAAGCTTAATCAATTAATGAAATGGTAAAAAGGTGGAGACATTGAGAGCATTACAAACTCAAATCTGTCATACTTAAACTGTATTTTAAGGCCATACAAATATACAGTATCTGAATGCTTAAAAGACAATCAGCAACCAACACAAGTGTCACTATCTCAATTTTGTTCCAGTGTCTTCAAAAAAGAAACTCTACCAGCACTACTATGTGTGTTCCCATCAGTACTGCATCGACATGTATTTGGCACAGGCTATAATCCTGGTTGAGACAGTTTCTGCCTCATATACTTTCATCCCAGAACATTTACGAATTCCAACAGAAATGGTTCAACTTTTTATGGTTATGTAAAATTAAAATTCAGCTATAATACAAACCAATCTAACATCAGCAATCGTAAAATGAACTCTAGTTTATAACTAAACCAAAGTATCACATTTTCATTATTATCAGTTTATCATTATATTTGCCCAGCATGGTCCAATGCAAGATTGTGAAACTGAACTGATGGTATAGTTTAAACCACTGTTTGTTTTCTTGACAAGGGATATATTATGTTAGCAAACTACAACACATGATATTCTCAGTGAATCATAACTATTAACAAGGCCAATCAGACATCAGCCGTCTCGAATACAAGTCTTGAAATGGAATATATAAGCCACTTTGTTTTCATTTCCATTAATAGTTTTCTATTAGTACTTATCTCCTTTGAAAACTGTATGCGGATTTAAATAGGTTCGCTTTTGTTAAATTGTGTTTACTGGTACAAATCATATTTCGAGTCTCGGATTCGGCCAATGTGGAAGAGAAAGCTTGCCAGTAGCTTCTCGTGGGTCGTTGGTTCTTCCCGGGGTTTTCCAGTGTTCTTCCTCCACCATTAATACTGGCCGCCATGTATAGCCTATCTTGTGCTGAAAAATGGCGTTAAACCCCATAACAACAACAAAAACAAGGTTTTCGTGGTTAGCGTTGTGAATACAGTATTTGTTCTGTAAGTCCAGTGACAAGTTACCGTGGTCAGCGGCCGGTCTGAATTCCTTTGTTCTCCTAGTGGAGAGAGGCTGTTGCTTCGCACCGTATTAAATTGGTCCTTTTCATTGTTTAATGCTTTGTATTTGATTCTCTAGGTTTTTGGTGCTTCATATCTGATTTCCGCTTCACTATTTTTCTTCTTTTTTTTTTTGTTGATGAAATTATATTAAATCCGTGGCAATTTTGTGCAATTTCTGGGCTGGTAAGAAATAGTATGTCCGTCTATCTTGGATGGTGAAGCTGTACCTATCTCTTTCGCCAGTCGCCAACAGGTTATGGACTTCTGCGACTTATTACAGCCCCAGATTGGGTCATGTGCCCCTGGATGGACTACCGGGCCTGGGCTGGGCCAAAGCCCTAGGCTGAGCTGGGTTGGAGTAGTATGGTGCCTTCACCACTCCTGGAGACTTTTGATCATTCATTACAGACTACAGCAGCAGCCATGTCCGGCAGTGGAAAGAAGGAAGGACCCAGAAAAAGGCAGAGCACGACGACATAGTAAGGCGCAGAGACAACCCCTGGGGCACCAATAAACCTGCGACCGCGCGTCACGCACAAGCCTGACCCAACGCAAGGCAAAACTTCTGGTCGAATTTCGTCCAATGTTTCTAATGAACAGCATTATACCAATATTATGTTAGTCACCTGTGCAAGCTGTTGGAGTTTTAAATTTTGTCTTATTGTAATAGCTGATATTTTGTATTCCAGGCGTACTTTTGCGTTTTAGCTGAAAAGATTTTCCCCAATCGGGTGGGGTGTTTGCCGTCCCGTCATCAATTAGTTATTATGTGGATTATATTTTAGATGGTGTTGTCAAAAGGACAAAATTTGTTTTTACTTTTGCTCTTCGTATGCCAATTTGAAGACCTATGGTTTTGAACGGTAAGCATGGATTTGATTTGGGGCCAGGTTAAGGGGAACTACAATATCTCCTTCTTATGAGGAGTAATTGTACAGGGATCTGGTTTAAGAATTATTTTGGTTGTGTTGTAGTGGGTAGAGCTTCCCATCTACATCACCGCTTGTCCGATACCCATTTCGATTTCGTAATGATTACGTATTGAGGCCATATTGGAGAATCCTTTTTTCTTCACACTGGCTTCTTGACGTTAATATCCTACTCATCTATGCGCTAGTCTGTTTTCCCTAGCAGCTGTTTAATGTCCCCTATAATTCTTGGTTCGCTTGTCCGGATAGGTTAGTGGTCGGGTGGGAGTTTTGTGGGGTAGCAGGTAGAGCAACCAGGACTGCCCCTTTCCTTTGATATTGTCTTTAAGGTGGTAACAATGTGGATATGTATATAAATATATTCCTGTCTTTCCAAAAGCGTACCAATTTATACAGTATCAGCAATGACGTGAATGAAAATATCCTTTATATTCGATTTGAGATGTTAACGAGTACAGTACTAATGAAAAGATGGAAAAAGAGAATATGAAAGAGCATGTTCAAGTGTTTTCGTATAAAACAAGACATGATTATTTTCTAAAATCAGATTTTTTAAAAATAAGCCCCATTCCTGAAATCAAAATGCAGAGAGACGATCAGGGCTTGTCCTTTCCACTTCATTAACAAGTATTAAAACATTTAACATGAGACACTGTTGCAGAGTCCGACTTGAATTCCAATTATCTAATACCATGTCATTTTGCGATCATGAAACATTTTTTACGCGATGTTCCTGACTTAGGCTGGTCGATCTGACACAAATGCAATGTTCTCTAGTCAGTTGTATAATTGTTTGCAGCCAATTGACGACCACAATAGGAGATTAAGTATTTCCTTAATTTTGGTGAACTTGATATTATTCCTATACATGTCTATTGCTCACTTGCAGTCTATGACTATTTTGGAGAGACAACATCTTCGCATATCTTCACAGAATCGTGTTCCATTCTTATTTTAAATAGCCAGCGATATCGTCACAGAATCGTGTTCCATTCTTATTTTAAATAGCCAGCGATATCGTCACAGAATCGTGTTCCATTCTTATTTTAAATAGCCAGCGATAACTTCTCTAATACTGCTGATTTTTATAGCTTTTGTTTTGACTTTAGATCTCACATTAAGAAAGTCAAACCAACAATTTAACTAAAATTCAACAAAGAGGTTATTACTCTAAGTTACAAAATGAAAATTTAAGAGATTTTTACAGTATTGTGAAATAAATCCCAAATAATCATAAATTCCCGATCACTAGCCAAAAGTTTAAATGTGTTCAATATAAACACAAAAAATCTTCAATGTCCCGCTTTATCACTATGATATACACCAGAATGTTTATGAGTAGATCCTCAATAATAGAAAGTGTTTTAATCCAAAACGTTAATTAGCTCTTTATAATTCCAATTAATAATTTAAAGAAATAATTCTTCTGAAATTTTATCTGAACACAATTATAAATAATTCCAAAGACCAATCTTAAAACAATAATAAAAAATTTATCAAGCATCTTTATATACATATTTCTTTTGACTTGCAATGCAATAGTAGTTTCTGGAAAACTATTGAAAAATTCCATTAACTCTTAAGCAAAATTTGGTTAAAAAATGAGTAAACATCTTGTTTGCCACTTATACTCGTAACAAAAGTCGGGTAGGAATAACTCCATAACCGTCGATCACGAACATGACAATGGCCAGGTACACAATATAAATTAAATATACAGAAGAAATTTAAAATTCTGCATACTAGAAGACGTTCACTGTGTTCGGTAGATTTACCTCAAACTGAGATGCCACACGACGATCACCTGATTTTAACTGTGATAGTGTCCCTCCTGGCTGTCTTGGTCTCTGAAATAAAGTCCCTACAAGCATATTTTCTGTATAATCGTCGTATGAAACACCTTGGTTACTTTTGGTACTTATCTGTGCTATGACTTCAAACAGTGTCAAGTAAGATCTCAAGTGATTTTTTTTCTGGGCAAATTTAGGGTCATAAGATCTGGTGCACAACTTCTGGCCATTTCGGGTGTCTTCTATCTTTGACATGTTGAAATAATGGAACTGGAAAGAATTTCGATCGATAGCTCCGCTGAGGGCAACATTGCTGATGATGCCGATGACTATACGTTTTAGTCGTTGACATTGGTAAACATTATTTTCGATATTGGTACCGTTTCCAGAGGCAATGATGAAGATTTTAGCTCCACTCATCATACAAGATACTTGATTGTTGTTCTGTTCAGAGTTCGACCTATGCCATTTTCTACATTAAGTAAGACTTCCGCACTTCGCATGTAATTCTGATTTCTTCTATGTTCGTTTTGTATTCTTTAGCATTAGCCATCAAATGGAATACGGTACTAATTCGATTCAGTCTCAGTCGTATATCCACAATATTTAATATTTAACTATACTTGTCTTGCAAACCCATGTCCAAAATGCAAGTGACCCATCATTGCTAAACTACGTCCTTGTTCGACTTACTCTTGCGCTTAAAGTCCAAAAATGGATTCAAAAGAATGAAGAATGGTGCGTACTGAGTTAAACAGCTGATAAAAGAAAACGTTATCGTTCCTAAGCGGAATTTTTCAGAATATATGTTTAACGAGTAACCAAACAAGAATCATCAGATAGAAATTATAAATAAATTAGGCTGATATTAGGATCTGTCACAGTAGATCAAACATGTATATCAGTTAAACTCAAATATGAACAATGTCTGCAGCTTGAATAAAAAAACGAAAAATTCAATTTTTAAACCAATATTACTACCCTTTCGTACGACTTAAAATGTACTAAATTTTCAAATCTGTGGAAAATGGCTAATATGGTGCCAATACTCAAGAAAGATGCTAAATCTACACCGTCAAATTACAGATCCATATTCCTTTTTAATTTGATTGGCAAACTTGAAACAACATTGGTCTTGGAACGACCCGTCACAATGAAGAAGAAATTGTTCATCTTTCTTAACCTTCAGAAAGAAATTACACAGTGCAAAAGTTGCTTCCAAATTTTATTGAACACTTGGTAGCAGGCAGCCTTCTATCAGTGCTATTATCCTGTTAAGACATTTGTGCTCTTAGCTGAATTCTGACTTATTATATGTAATCTTGTCGGCAATTCTTCGTGCTTTTGTGGACTTCCAAAATGAAAAAGACCATCCTTTATTTTCGAATGCAGACTTTTAAAAAAATGCTTAATTGCAGAGTATCACTGATGAATATTAATATTGATTCTGATACTGTTTATAACTTTACACAGCAGAACAAAACACATTGCAACGAAATTAAATTTAGAGCTTTTTTATTAACACAAATAGATTCACAAACATACAAAAAAGTTTATTTCCATATCAGGACAATTAAATTTGGACTTACTGGACCACATAAAACACTAACCTTTCTCTTTTATCCTTACTTCATCCCCCTCTCATTTCATTATACCTATGTACTTCATCTTTCTTGACTGCACGCTTGGTAATTAGTAATGCTTATCGAGAAAAACTTGTTTCCAGTCCCATTGCCCTGCTTAAACAAAACGAAAACCAAAACAAAGGAAAAACAATAGAACTGGATACAACTAAAAATGCAACAAGAAATCAAGTTATTGGTATTAAAAATGAATTGGATGAATACATCCACCATCGGGT
Source organism: Potamilus streckersoni (assembly GCA_016746295.1). Lineage (NCBI taxonomy): Eukaryota > Metazoa > Mollusca > Bivalvia > Unionida > Unionidae > Potamilus > Potamilus streckersoni. The sequence continues at coordinate 907,751 of JAEAOA010000678.1, forward strand.
TAGGCTACAAACCGGATCATCGAAAATATTACCAAATCTAAATATGAATAATTGTAAGAATGTAAATAAAGAAAACCCGTTAGCAGAAGAGATGCAGTAACAAAGAATCTATTGTTACTAAAGTCAACATTTTTATAGCAAATTTCATAGATAATCAACTTCAAGATGAAAAAAACCCAAATGTAATGTAAAGTAAGGATATTTATTAGTCACCTTTAGTGTTTAAGTCTACAAAATAAGAACGTCGGAATGTTCAAGTATTGCTTTTAGAAAAGCTTTTGCATTAGAGCCAGGATACTACTACTACTACTACTACTACTACTACTACTACTACTACTACTATTAATAATAATAATAATAATAATAATAATAATAATAATAATAATAATAATAATAATAATAATAATAATAATAATAATAATAATGAACCTGTATATTTACAACTACTGGTGGTTTATTAATAAAATCTTTTGATCAATTTGTTTAATTTACACAAAAAGTTTAATTTAATGTTAATATGATTACAATTTTTGTTTAACAAATCTGATTGACCCAACAAACGCTCAAAACTGTGTTTCAAAACGTTCTGCGGATAATATTATTGCAAAGTATCGCATGCAAATTGACAAAACATTTTTTTTAAAAATCTGGTGATAACAATGAGTGGCATGTCAGACATGGCGAAAATAAAATAACTTCAAGTTAAATAGTTACCGATAATGTTGAATTAACAAATAAAAAGTATGTTGGTTATAAAATAGCTCATGTGAAATATAAACCCCCATTATGTTATTACCAGAATTGTTCAGTACCTATATGTTGAAAATACCTTGATTATAATGTACAAAAATCAACTATATTGAAATGTATATGGCAAAGTAACTGCACCGGGAGAACTAAATACATGACACTCTAACATAAACATGTTACCAGGTTCATGCACAATATAACATTTTATATAACGAAAGACGAACATGAAATAGAAAAGCTAAAAAAAAGTGCACCCTCTCAAAACTGGTTAAAGTAATTTGACCAAATGTCAGAGAATGCATCACGATATAAGGTTTCTCAGACTTATGCAAATGATGCTGATTTTACAAATATGTCTTCGAATATGAATGATATTACTAAAAATGTAAAAAAAAATAAAATCCTTACATTTACAAAACTTTGTCAATAACATAATATTTTTAGGAACATATGAGCCAGTGAACGATTATTTTTATACTTTAAACTGGTGTACGTTTCTGCTCTCTCTCTCTCTCTCTCTCTCTCTCTCTCTCTCTCTCTCTCTCTCTCTCTCTCTCTCTCTCTCTCTCTCTCTCTCTCTCTCTCTCTCTGATGTAAATCCTCGAAAATTAACCAAATAAGCCTCTTGTTCATCAAATAAGCATTGAACGGATCACATAATAGTTCTTTTATTCCACTACTCACGTTTAGGTTTAAGAGTTAATGATATCGAGCACGAGATTAGTGACATAAAACGCTAATGAAAGGAAGCTGACTGCTTGTTTCAGTTATCTTATATTACATATGTACTGAAAGGGTGGGACAGTAAGACCATTCACTAAACATATGATTGTAGATAGTGTATTTAATGCATACTTCTATATCACATGTGTCTGTTATGAAGAACTAATGGACGATATCAGTTAGTTTAAAAAGACATCAATTATGAAATTTGGCAGTCTCACAAAAAGCTGTTTGAAGACGTAAGTAACGGAAAGCGACAGCCATCGAAGACCTCTAGTCATTTGGTCAAGAGAGAGAGAGAGAGAGAGAGAGAGAGAGAGAGAGAGAGAGAGAGAGAGAGAGAGAGAGAGAGAGAGAGAGAGAGAGAGAGAGAGAGAGAGAGAGAGCACGTAAAATATTCATTACGAATTAATTTTATTGAATATTAAGATTGTTTACACTTGAGTTAACAAAATTTTATACTTGGGTTCTAGAATATCTATTGCTATACCATTTCCTCGCTTGTATAACGTTTTGTTTTAAAAGCACTCTTTAAAAATGTATTAAGTTGTGGCTCCGACATGTATGGTTTAATATTCCAAGATGCCAATGAAGAAGTCGTACGATTTCTATCAGAAACACTTGTACTAAGTAACAGTTCCGTAAAAGATTCATTTGGCCGAGTGATGTGAACAAGTGTTGCTGCTCCATTATTTTGAAGTGCCTGATTGATATATTTCACTCGAAGTGGACTCCCTTGACACGTTGACCTCCTTCGATCATGGTTACTGTAGTTCGTGATGACTGAACTGTAACGATTTCTTTGCGGCGGATCACACAAACAGTGAAAACAGAACTGACAGCACGACATATTTTCTTCGGTGTAAGAACATGCCCGATGCGTGCGAGACAATGGTGTCTGCGGATTACATTCTGCCTCAACAAAATGTGAAGATCCCGATTTGCAAGCCTTAATGGTGCTAAGCACCTTCCGTACTACTTCCCTCCGGAACAAAATGTAGACCCATGGATCTAGAATCTGATTCATTGAAGCCAGTCTAATATAAAGAAGATCTGTTGCTGTCTGAACAGGAAGTAAACCAGTCTGGTTTATGATTATTCTGATCTGAAAAAAAATGAAATGATATAAAAAGTAAACCATTTTATTAGCTATGAAAAAAGGCTTTAAATAATGCAATCTCCCCATATTTCTTTGTCTCAGAAAATATCAATTGAACCATAATCTTACACGCATCAAGTCTTTTATTTCATGCGCAAAACGATCACTTGACTGCATTTTGAACAGTATCTGACAAAATACAGAGACCGCACTGACTTGGAACTGACTTACTTAAATTTGGCAGCGTAAAAATATGTTAAAAGTCTTAGACGTGATGAAATTTGCTATCTTTTTAAAAAAAAAATTATATAGTAACACCCACATTTACCTTTCTTTCAGTAAAACACTTGCCAAACAAGAGTCGCGAGTTCAAAACTCTTGGCTGCATCCCAATTTTTTTAAAAAAATACTTATTTGTACTTTTATGTTCAAACTTTCTTTCAAACTCCCTCATCCCAATTTTGTTTATTCCCTTTCTAGGACAGGCAATTAACCAAGTATTCTGAGATTGTTTTATTATTGCCCTTCCCTGCTATTATATGATTTGCCTCCCAGTGTGATAACACAGTGACGTTACCTGGATTAGTAATAAAAGCCCTAATATGAAATTGTTCCTTTCGTTTGACTGATCGCATAATTCTCTGATAAATCTGACAAACTCTGGGAGAATACGTAAGCAGACTGGTCATACTAGATCAGCGGTGCTGATATTGGTGTCATGGAAATGACACTTATGCTTGGGGACAAAGCTGGTGTAACTCTTTCCTGGGCCGTAAGTATTGACTATTTGCATGCCATGCACAAGAAAGCCGGGGTAAGAAAACAGCAATAGACGACTATGCCCGTCGAATATATATCGAATTGTAGACTGCATGGCATAGAAGCGCAAACAGTTTGTAAGCACTCGATGCTTATTCATCATGCATATGGGTAGTTCAATTGAATTATTTATTCGTTCTAAAAAGACGTGTGGGTTAATTACAACTGTGAAAACCGTATATACATTTAACTATTACTGTTATCCAGATTAAGCGGAAATGAAACAGTAGACACAGATTACAACATACTTGCAATGAATTGTTGATATACATCATATCAGAGACCCATTATTACTTACCTAATATCAGAGATCCAGTATTATGTATATAATATCAGAAATTCAGTATTATATACACAATATCAGAGATCCAGCATCATACACATAATGTAAGAGATCCAGTATTATATACATAATATCAGAAATGCAGTATTATCTGCATAGTATCAGAGATCCAGTAATATGCTAATATGCGAGATCAGGTATTATAAACATAATATCAGAGATCCAGTATTATGTACATAATATAACAGATCAAGTGTTAAATACGTAATAGAAGAGATCCAATATTATGTACATAATATAAAAGATTTAGTCTTATATGCATAATATCAGAGATCCCATATTATGTTCATAAGATAAAAGATCCAGTGTTTAATACGTAATAGCAGAGATCAAGTATTATATAAATTAGGGGATAAGCTATTCTGGGCCTGAATTCTGCTTTAATATTTAATATGAATATATTTTCCTAAAGTACATATAGTTCCCTCGTCGTTCTCAACAATTCCATTCATTTGTGCATGTAAAGATGTTTCTACAAGTAAAATTCAAATAATATTTTTTTTCAGAATCATTTATTTCTTGTAAACAAGCTAGAGGGCAAAAAAGTCAATGGTCTTCCATATATCAGGAAGTCTTGGTCGGTTAGTATTTTTTTTAAGTTTGCTGGAAACACTTTACCAGTTTAGTCTGTCATATTTGTTGTTATTTTTCTGCATGCAAAGTCAACAACAAGAAAACAAATATCAGGTGCAAATAATTGGCTTCTAGGCTTCGTCTGGATTTCAAATATACAAAAATTTAGAATACATATGTCATACAATGGTATTATAGTAACTTTATACAGTTTGTACACCAAAAATATTTATATTTACATAATTTATTCCTAGTGAAAGAGGACTATATTTACTGTAATAAATTATCTTTATTTATCTTGTTACTTGCGCGTTCTTTTATTAATTATATCGTTTTTGTATTCCTTTTCTGTGAGAAGCTGAACTGACTGGAATAAAGACTGTGTCTCGTATCTTGCCCTCTAAATCGTGCGAGGCTCGATATCTTGTGAAATGCTTAAGGTTCATGACCAAATTTTATAAATAAATACTTCATGGATTATAAATAAATTTTAGAAATAAATATTTAAGGGTAAAAATAAATTTTAGGATTAAATACTTCTTGGATTAGAACTAAATAAGCAAAGAAGGTTTAATATTAAAAAGACCATTTTAATATCGACTATTCGTCGAAATTATGACTAAGTTATGACATCTGTGTTCTTTAAAACTAAGCCATTGCTTTATGAATAGTGTTTCCACTGAATGGTAGTTGATGCAATAAATGAATGGAAGCTACATTTGAAAGAACGTGTAATATGAAGAACGCTCAGGACAAATTTTCTTTGAGTTATGGCCCCTTTCTGACTCTGAAATTTCCGCTGCACAATGAAGCAAGATTTCTTAAATTCTAAACGCATTGTTTGGGAAATATGTCTTAGAGATACATTTCTATTTCCGCATTAATTTCTACCTTGTTTCTTCTTTCTGCTCCTCCTCGTCCCCGTCGTACTCATCCTTTCCCCGTCTTATTCCACCCCTAATTAATATATAGTTGGCCCTACACTAATATATACGTATATTTGGTTGACAACATAACGGTGATATAGGTTTAAAATGGCATAATCTGGGATCAAGGTAGTACCGAATGTCCCTCTCTCTCTAATTCGCTGCAAAATATAATTCTTCTTTTCTGATTACAACTGTCAACGAAACTCGCAAGGGATTTTACAACCATCAACCTGAACCAAAACTAGCTGTCAATAAAAATCACACGGGGTTTAACACTCGTCCAACTGAAACCAGCTGTCACTAAAAATCACAGAGGGTTAAACACCCATCAAACTAATTTAAGACCAACTGTCAATAAAACTATACAGGGATTTTAAGGGATTATTACCTATCCAAGGATGCAATCACTATACTTAGAAGTTGGTATATGACGTACTGAAAGAGGAAACCCCAAGGACTACAATTCTCGTTTTGTTATTTAATATTTCGTCTCGTTAACGTTTATGTTGTGATTTTATAGGTTTGGCGGGATTTGTGGTGCCACCTAACGTCTTAGTTTTGGATCATGTGATTCTGCCTGGGATACGGGCCAACTGGGTGTTATGGGTTAGGAAGCTGTATAGAGTAAAGACGTCCCGTCCCCTGCAGTGAAATAGAATAAACCTTCCCACCAGAGCGAGACTTTTCGTTGAGAGAGAGAGAGAGAGAGAGAGAGAGAGAGAGAGAGAGAGAGAGAGAGAGAGAGAGAGAGAGAGAGAGAGAGAGAGAGAGAGAGAGAGAGAGTGTGTCTTTAGACGATCAAAAGCCCGGCGCTACAAGGATCGTCCAAGAAACGAACAGGTCTTGCGGTAATACACGTTTTGTATTGCTCTCTCTCTCTCTCTCTCTCTCTCTCTCTCTCTCTCTCTCTCTCTCTCTCTCTCAGATAATAACGCGACTCTGCGACCAATCGGTGACCCTAGGACAAGTCTGCGAGACTGTCGGCGACTGCAACATAGTCGGCAACCAAGAATGCGACAAGTTGGAGACCAGTCGACGACCCTGCGACCAAGTCGGCGACACACAAAATGCCAGGAATAAGACCGTATCACCCTGAAGTAGAAATCTGTCACACTGGAGTGTCAGTCCTTTGACAGATTCAGCGAATTATCACTCCAAATACAAGACCTATCCAAAGAACCCGAAATAGTGAGACTCGGACAGTGTAGCCAAGGGAGTGTTCCGCTACAAAAAAAAAACCCCAACTGTTTTTATATATTTAATTATAACACAGAGTCAAAATTAGTTTCACAAATAGTAACATCGATCAAACATTTTCCTCATGTCGAGAATTAACCTTAGGTGTAGTTCTGGGAATACACACGAATTAGATGGGTTTAGTGAATTACCTCTAGATGACGATATTCTGATTATTAGTTGGTCTCCTTCCGCCTTTATATTGTGCCGTGTGAACAAAGTTGAATAAGATTTGCAATGGCTTCAACTGTATCATAGGATTCTTTATCGACTTGACGGAAAAGGCAGAGAATGTTTCAACTGGTATTTCACCTCTAGAAAACAAGTCAATAATCACTTGACTCAAATGTATGAATTAAATATATTTACAGGTTATTTTATGTGTACTGTACGATATCTCAGGTATCTAAAACGTGGCTTTGCCAATACCACGAGTCCACATGATATATATATGACATTACATTAAAGTTAATTTATTATTATTTACTCAAATTTATAATGAGTGTCAGTTATCGTCATGTTTTATTTGCATCTTTTAATATTACTACAGAAAAAAAATGCCATAGTTTTATTCGTCATTAAACGGCATCCACCTCCTGTCTGGTTTATTCATGCGCATCAAGAATGAAATTATCATTATTATTATTATTATTATTATTATTATTATTATTATTATTATTATTATTATTATTACATAGTAATGCTAAGACGTAAGATAATTATAAGCAAGTTTATTTACTAATATGATACATAAGTTATTGTATATGTACTGCCCGATGTCTATTGTAGATCTGTTATTATTTTGGCGTTGCAGATACGCAGATTAGCCGGTCAACTGCAAAAACAAATAGTCCACCAGAGAAGTTATGCAATACACACGCCAAATAGCCAATAAATGCTTGTGTGGGTGAGATCTGAAAAACGTTTTACTTCATTACCAGGAAAGATGAGTTAACTTTAAGGTAACTATGTTATGCGATCTTTTGATATTCAATAATTTTTCCGGTACATATTCTATTGCAGTCGTATATTACTCAATACCATAAGAAACGTCCCCTTTTAACGAAGACCTCCGAAAGTATCTCTCAGTATCTTGCAGGGTATAATTTTACGAACGATGAATATTTCTCCAAGTGCAATTGTAAAATCAATTTTAACTTAAGTTGTGAAATTAATTTATGTAAGAAATTCCAATACAAGTCATATAAATGTTTCGTTATTTTTACTTTTAGGACTATAAGCCTACCTTCATCAGCATTCTAACATTTATTCCGATTCAGATAAATGCGTTCGATCAGGTCTCACGCAAATTTAAGATGTGAGATTTGTTTTTTTTTATAATCAAAACCATTATCAAGATAATGAAAAAAAAAAACATTTGACCAATTGCTAAGGTTGCTAAGCTAATGTTTTCCTCTCCTTCTTTGGTTAATATCCATTGAATTTGGTTCCATTAAAGGTCACCGGTCACCTATATTGTAAAAACGTGTGATATTATTATAGTCATAAACAAAACGCATTTGTTATGTATGCCTACCATAGAAATGCTTAGTTAGGCATAAAAATCCACTTTTATCGATGTAAAAATGATTCGGTAATCTCCGTAAACAATCGGTAGTTTCCGCGTGCCAAATACGGATATGACATACATTTATCCCTTCCATTCAACCTAACTACTGAAGTGTTTAATTTCCCAACGTAAATGTCTATGTGATATATCTTACGATCGTGCTTTTGACAGCAAATATGATGCACTGTATTGCATATCGATGTAACAAAAAGAGTTATAATAGGAAAAAGGATTCTTTCTTTTTCCGAAAGAACCTGTTTGCTAAAAATGTGAATTAAGCTGTGAGATAGAATAATGTGAGGGGAATGGAAAGATGTATCATTAATGCCGGATTATACCCAAAACAATTCGGCACAACTCGAAAGACAATTTGGCTCAACTTAACAATAGTTTGAACAATTCCTTTTTCTTAATACAAGTAGATACTGTGTATAGATACGTTTTAGAAATAGGTTTTAGGAAAAAGCTAAATATAAACGAAACTGATATTCTTTCAAAGAAAATAATCATACTTTGCAACGTATATATATATATATATATATATATATATATATATATATATATATATATATATATATATATATATATATATATATATATATATGAGAGAGAGAGAGAGGAAAAAAAACACAAGCAGGCATATCTTGCTTATTCTAAATGAAATATCTACGTACATGTTTATGCTAAAATATATATGCATCTGCACAACCACATTCTCAATTTAAGTCTTCCTGTCAAATTATCAATATTTATTAATTAAACAATAAAAACAGTTAATATTTTACAGAATATGTATACATTTTTCTAAGGGTAGTATAAATGGGATATTAAAACAAATATATTTAAATTAAGGCTTCACGTTGTAAGACAGCTGCATATGATACACACTCACTTGAGAGAGAGAGAGAGAGAGAGAGAGAGAGAGAGAGAGAGAGAGAGAGAGAGAGAGAGAGAGAGAGAGAATAATGTTGAGCATATTGTCAATGTTGCTGCAATATGAAGCTTTTACCATTTAATTTTATTTTTGTTTTAATTTTCAAGTTGTCTTAGTGTGTGCTGGCGAAAATTCAAAGCTTGTCATTACTAGTTAATATCGTCAATCATATTTGTTCTATTATTCCATTGTGGGGATAAATGTACGTCATTTTTGGCTGGCGTCATCTATAGGTGGGAAATCGTAGCTAAGGGAAAGTAACTGCGGTGTATACGTTTTTTTCGAGTAATTAAATTATTATTTCTTCTTCCCACTTGATACTTTTTTGTTCTTTTCATGCGAGTACAACTACTTTTAATCATATAATGAAAATCTGATGTAAACAGAAAAATGTTGGAGTGTGGCCGGTGACCTTTAAGCTACTACGCGTGGTGGTGAGGGCACCTCTGCTATCTTTAAAAACAAGCATTGTTTTGTCGCGGCATCATTGTCGTTTGTTGGTCCATGCATCAATCCAGATTTGTTTCCATTCATGATAATGTCCCCACTCATTTTATCGCCATAATTTATCTCACATTTGATGTCGCTTGTTTATCGACACAATCGTTTATGGAGACAACCAGAGTCTCTAATTTTCCCGATTTTATTGATTTCGACCAGAGTTTGAGTAACTTTCGTAAATGTTAATAACAGGCATTTTGTATAGTATAAAGCCTACTTCCTAAATTCCAAGATGAATGCTGAGGTGCACGCAGCGCTTCAACATGTCCACATATTGACACGTCCTGCCAGTTTTGCAATGTGAGAGTCGAATAAAATTGTGGTAGACGACAACGCTCACCGAGTGTTAAATAATCAACAATTGAAAGTGCATGTGCTAGCCAGTACGAGTCGAAATATAAACATAAAAGATTATGAGACGTTGCCACGTTTGCAAACTCAATGAGCTTCATGTCCTCTTATGGAATCCAAGTTAATTATGCCAGTTTGCATTGTGACCCGAATCATCTCCTGATAGTCTTTGGCTCTGAGTTCATCCCGCATAAAGACAGTTACCAGTTGACCCAAAAAGTGTGTAACATTGAGCAGCTACGCTTGCAGAAACTTCACCTTCTTAACTACCGCTGATGGTCTTACAGATTAAATTTATATAAATCGTTGAGGTTATCCTGACAATATCTAGCATAATATGGTATCAGGGTGAATTTTGTTAATATCGTCGGGCTAACCTCAAATTGTACTTACTGACGACTGTGTAATATTAACCTCTTACGGCGCGGTTTTTATACAGAGGACAGAACTCAGCGTGATATCATGATCGCGTATGAAAATTGTAGTCTTTGCCAGTCTTTATCAAAATTCTCCATCAAATCTCTTTATTAACCAATTCCTTGTCGTACGCACCAGGGGAAAGTTCAATTTCTGGCCAGACTGCGTCATCATCAATCGAAAACATGAACGAGTTATTTGTGGTGAGCCCTCGAACTATCAATACATGCTCAACAATGCCAATGCAATCGCAAGTGTGCATAATTCATCCGCGTATATTATTGTTGAGAATGTTCTTCGTCAATGGGACTTTAATTGTTAAGAAAAAGCTCAGGGTTGTATTTAACCAACACAACATCGCAACATAGATTTCATGAAAGACACGAATTATTTCAGTGAAAATGGCATCAGAACAAATCATTGGTGACGTAATATATATCGAAGATGTCTTAAATGAGCTCGTGCATCATAAAACGAACATCCCTGGAACAGATATCATTGGTAAGCAAGCGCTTACAAATAACATTGATAACTTCTGGTGCGTTCTTGCCCACATTACTCGATCCCACGAGTGTTTTTAACATGTGCACAAGTTCATTTGCCAATTGTAATCTGTTATCATGCATCGACAAACAGGGAAACATGGTAACTTATTGATACCCTCGCCATCCTATGGCGATGCTTATATTCTCTCTCTCTCATATATATATATATATATATATATATATATATATATATATATATATATATATATATATATATATATATATATATATATTGTTTTTGTTTTTTATCTTGTCTTTTTCCACGAACACCGAATCTTTACCCGCTTCCCGAAGGATAAATGCGATATATTTTTCAAAACCAGATTTTAAAAAAAAAATCATTTTGCAGGTGATATTCCTGAAGTCCATATTAAAGGTAGTTGCTTCCACTCCATAGAAAGTAAGTCGTGGGTAGTTGTCTAAATTATATAGTTATCATGAAAATTCTGACTCTTTTCTTTATGCTAGAGCTGTCAGTGAAATAGAGACGTGGGTTTCTCACAGCATTTTTTGCACGAAAGAAAAGTTTTTGACGCTTGGCTCTAACATATTTTACACTGAGCATGAATAGTTTTAAGAGTATTTTTTTTTAATGTCTAGCGAACCCTTCATTTTAAATTATGGCATATACTAAAACAAAATAGCCAAAGGTCGAGGGAATTTATAGTTTTGAAGACACTAGTTTAGTTTGTACCTCTCCCATGCTATAAAATTTGGAGCAAAGGCTAGAAGATATATTTTTAGTTTTAATGAGCCTCTTTACATTGAAGGAAACAAAATGAATAGCTTTGATACGAACCTGACATTCAACATACAAGCAGAGCCTCTCAATGAAATAAGGTGCATATTTGTGGTAAGATGATGTCGACTTTTGAGAAATATACGTGGACCTTTTAATACAGAATTTTTAATATTCCTTAGTAACATGTATAAATAAAAATGAGCTTTTCAACTTACCAGTAAAGGTGCATAGCATGCAGCAAATACCACACTGATTCCAATCAGAAGTACAACCATCTCACATTCGGCGCACCTCTTCTGGTACGTGGAATGTCGTCTGGAATTAGTATCCTTGATGAGCTTAACATTTTTATTCAATAACGTGTAGATCACAGTGATATTACAGCTTACTGTCACAGATATACAAATTAGAGACATACCAGCATATATGCAATTGTAGACTTTGTTTGTCATGGATTGGGTATAGTAGTCAATAAAGCACCACGTATATGGATACTTCAACACAACGTTACCGAATCCAATGAGGGGTAGAGTTGCCATAACCGCAGCCATGAGCCAGCATAACAATATGAATACTGTAGCATGCGTTGTTGTGAAGCGAACATGGTATTGATATGGATGTCTTAAACACAGGAATCTTTCAATGGACATTAAGCATACTATAAACACTGTAGCGGATCCTGCGAAAACCATAATGAAGCCAAAATACTGACACATTTTATGACCGCCAATCCATTGAAAATCGTTGACATAAACTGCAATTACAACTGGTGACGTCATCGTAATTCCTAAGAAATCTGTCAAGGTCAATGCACCGACAAGTCTGTAAAATATTCTTCTTTTTATGTCACGGCCTGACATCCGCAGAACAATCAGAGCCAGAATGTTTCCAAGAACACCAAAAGTAAACATTACACTGGAATTTGCGACGGTATTGTTTTTCTTTGCTAAAGATATTAGCGGCAATAGACTGGTTGTATTGTTCGACATCTGGGTTAGCTGTAAGTCTACCATAGTAAAGTCAAAGCTTGGTTGAATGTTGTCCAAATGGAAAGACAGACTTGAGCCTTTGTTTTGGTATATATTGAGGGGAAACGATTCAATATATTGCCCCATACGAACACTTGATGTCTCCATGAATTTGTGATCTTTTGATGTTGTAGTTGTCTATATCACTGTAATCATAACTTTAAAATCTTTGCCAATAATTAACCCATTTTATTATTTCATTAGTCTGGATATAACTAATTCACGGAATATATTATTCCAAAATATCCACAATATAATAGGTCTCAAATTTTATTAAGTTCCACAGGATCAATTTTTTTAAGGTGTCGTCTGCTGTATGCAGGTTGCATGTTGCAAGATTTCAACGCCATCTTTCGTCAAAGTGCCTGAGTACATATAGAAGTACTTTACCTACGTGTGATTAATCGCAGACACATCTTTTTCTCTATAGTGCTAAAAATACATTCATCTCTTCCCTTTGATCATAAAATGTAACTTGAAATAAAGCTTAGTTTTTGGCTTAAATAAATCATTCACCTTCTTTTCTGGCCATAAGTTTCTGTACATTGGGTAATCCAATTGATTTTGTTGTCTGGAAGAACTGACTGAAACAACAAAAACAAAAAAAAAAAAACCAAAAAAAAAACCGCTATAAATGATATAAATTTGGTTTGTGATGAAAACGAGTAATTAAAAACTTACACAAATACATATACGAGTGGTAAGGTAGAGATATTTATATGCAACTGAAAGGCGTTACAGAAATTGGTCACGGATCGAACATGCCGTTTCCTGATTTGATTACAGGAAGACCTCTTTCAACGTCAAATATAACCTGGTAAACAATTTGCAAAATCAAGCTTTAGGTTCTTGCTGAAACGGAGGTAGTCTTTGATAATCAACATAATCAGCAATGTTAATGAATATCCATTTGTTTAGTTATCAATGCTCAACATAGACACAATTCATATTCGTTATACTAATTTATTTCGCGTGCTTCAGTCAGCCTCCAAACTGACGTGGTCTGTTAAAATTGTGCTTAGTATCTGCATATCCAAATTATCTACGATGTGCAACAAAAGCTGCAAATAGCATACGCCTGTATACTTTTGACAACGTAGAGTGGGTGTTTGAAGTTTAAGCTATCATTGAAAGGGTACATTATTCCTTGATACAATTAACGTCTGATGCAAAAATATTGCATGTTTTGTAAACATTAGCCAAAATAAATCTGCTAAATATCATTTATAATCACGATTCGATATGTTCCAAAACGAACACTAAACAAACTATGTACTAATACACGAGGGAAATCAAAGTGAGTTATTTTCTACAAGCTATCGCTGAAATGTCGAGCAAGACTAATTGACCACTGATCAATGTACTTGATATGTGATTAACATTTTCAGTTTCATGAAAATAGCTGATAATATTCAATATACAGGTCACACTTTCTAGTCAGGGTCGAAAAATATTGACCTAACGTTTCCATGGTAACGACAGAATATGAATGCTATTTTGAGAACGTACCGAACGCTCTTGTTGTCAAATCAATTAACGTATCATGCTCCAACATTCTTTAATAAAAACCTTACCATTTATTAAAAAAAAATTGAATGGGAAAAACATTAACAGTGCATTATAGATGTTTAATTCAAACAACTCAATACATAATCTATGGAAAGCTAAAAAAAAATAATACGTTATATAAAAAGACAGATTAGATTTATATAGTATTCGATGATACTGCTTTCCATATATTACAAATTTGTTATAGTCACTTAGTAGAATCAGGTGAAGGCACTACGAAAATAATATACAGAGCAAGGAAAACAAAACATATCTGGATGGAGAAAAGGTAGATAATGTCAAAAAATATTGTCTATACGAGATTGAACAATGTATAAATGATATATTCTTGCAAAATCAGGAAACTTTGTTATACCGGTGAAAAATACTTTTAGCTATAGATAGATATAACTTGATTTTGGTGTGCAACACTATCTTCGTCAATAACACATAAAACATCGTATTCTGGTAGCTAGACGAAGAATATTTTCTTGTAAGTGTTGCTTATTTCGTGAAACTACAAATAAGCCTCATTGTCTTTCGCAGTGTCCCTTAATTACCAGTCTAGGAGGAGTGCATATCGACACGTAGTATACTTGCAGCGTGCTAATTATTTGGAAAAACGTTGACTTTGCATTGAAAGGATTTTATTTATCATTGCCGTTATCTATGTGTATGGATGGTGGAGAGGCTGCAGCAACTTTGCCTCTATGTTTTGCGACACTGATCCTATTTCCTTTTGGTTCGAGTTTAACTCAGCGAGAAGTTTGGCCACAAATATGAGCTATTTTTTGCTACCAAACTTTGGGTCATTTATTTGTGGACATGTTACACCTACCACCCTCACTCCTGTCACATTATATTTTTACATGTTGGAAATTTAGAGAGGCATCCTTCCATTTTATATTAAACATATAATCTGCTTGTGTGAGTTTCCGTGCCTATATTGTATAATGTCTCAACCCTTACTTCCATTAACTTCAATAGCGACCATCTCTCCTATTGAAAGGCACATGATATCATCAGAGCTCCCTATTTTAGTGGTTGAGACTAAATCGTGTGTGTGTATGTGTGTGGTTGTTTGTGTGATGAGAGGTAAGAGATCATATGAGTGAGTGAGAGTAAATCGAATTTAAGAGACAAATATTCAAAATTCCGCTTGAGTTAATGAGTTGCGAAACTTTATATATATCCTTGGTCTGATTTTTTTGTAGGTTACTGTGCTACGCTTTTAGCGAGAATGACAGACAGGTAACTTTTAATTTTTATTGCAGTTTTCTGTCGGAAGTGAACTTCATAGAAATGCACGCGAAATGGCGGGTAAATATACTCGACGCTTGACCAAAGTAAATACCTTTTAAAGCCATCGTGCATCTAATAGGAATATATGTCAATATTTCAAACAATAAATAAACTGTGTAACTTATACTTTTGATGTAAATGTGTTCCTTTCATTATCTATCTATCTATCTATCTATCTATCTATCTATCTATCTACCTACCTACCTACCTACCTACCTACCTACCTACCTACCTACCTACCTACCTACCTACCTACCTACCTACCTACCTACCTACCTACCTATCTATCTATCTATCTATCTATCTATCTATCTATCTATCTATCTATCTATCTATCTATCTATCTATCTATCTATCTATCACAAATGATCAATTACATATACCTAAAATATCAGGAGAATACGGTATATGGAGACATTCGAAGGGTGCCATGCTACGAAACTAATCCAAGCTATCTTAAAGTCCCGTGAATCCTGTACATTACAACATCTGCTTCTAAAACTTAGTTAAGTACTTGGGCTAAGAAATATTTTTCCATCTTCGCTGAATGAATTAAAAACATATCTTCAATTAAGAAATTATCCTACTCATATAATTGATGCTGTGCTGAACAAAGCTCGTAATCTTACTGAAAACGAGGCTTTAAACACAGAAAATTGTACAACAGAGACAAATATAATTCCTTTCTCAATACAATGTAATCACTCATTACTTAATATAAGCCTTATAATTATAAATATTGGAGTCTCTTTAATTTATAAAATAAAAAAGCGTAAAATCACTTTACAAAAATAAACCAATTCTTGCTTATTGAAAACCCAAAAATTCGCAAGATTTTCTAATAAGACCTTACCAGACAAAAAAAGGACAATTTTCATCATCTAAGTGTAATAGACACCGGTGCTCTAAGTGTGCAAACATATGAGAAAGTACTTCTTTCAATAGCGCTATTACAAAAGAGACATTTTCTCTACGTCATAACACTAACTTCGTATCAACTGATGTGATTTATTTGATAACCTGTAAAAAAAAAATATTATATGCAATATGTTGAACAAACACGTCAACAAGTTTCTAAGTGAATGAATAATCATCGCTTTCACATAAAAAAAATATGGAGATCCTCAGTTTTTCTCTATCTCAACACATTTTAATACCAATAATCACTCTCAACTCGAATTTTATTGCATGCCAATAGATATTGTTCATGGAGACATAAATACACTCATAAAATAAATTTATTGGATTCATAAATTAGACATTTTTAATCCTAATGGCTCTATTACTAATGAACTACATAAAATTGTGCAAAATATGTTGGTTTTTTTTAACTGATTAATTGTATATCCTTTATAACAACATAATTATATGTTTAACTTTTTGTCTCTATTTTATTTTTTTTTTATTTTACTGATTCATGTTTCATTAGAGACTCGTGTAAATTTTATATCGTGTCATATATAAAGGATCTCAATGGGTAATGATTTAATATTGAATTTATGAAACGAGTTGAATAATGTCCAGCTTTTGTAAGCCGAGGCTCCCAAAAGCTGGACATTCAACAAGTTTATAAATTTAATATTGAATCATTACTCATTTGAGATTTTTTTATCACAGTTTTTATTTCAGAGGGAATAGAATGAAAGAAAGAATGTATGGTTTAGTTAATTCTGACAGACAGTGCACCTTCCATTTGTTGTGCATAAAATATAGTCCCAAATAAAGCTGAACTAGTAAAAATAATTTTCACAAACTATAAATCAAAGAAAAAGATTCCATCCAAATAAACAGAAAATTTTATAACGACAAAATCATTTTTCAAAACAGAATGATGATGACACATTGTTTGATACGGAGCACAGCATGCCTAGAGTACATGTTTCCCTTAAAATGTCACTTTCAGAGCTAAACAATACATTGTTGCGATTTTCATATAAAATAGGATTAGTGGATGCAAAAATTCCCACATTTACTGCAATGCATTTTTGATCGGATATTTGCCGTATTTGATTTGAAACAATAGATTGTACATAAGACGTAAACAAGTTTCTTTTTTTAGTCAGATTTGCATCCTATATATAAAGATGATGTGGTTGGATATAGTTCTCTCATTTAGGAGACCCATTTATGTCCGGATTCTTCTGTGAACAGAGGTGAGTTTTTTTTTTTTACTTCTGTAAGTTAACATTTAAACCACGCTTATATACACGGTGGATTCTATATGTATATAACTGATATATCGCCCAACCCCCCGCTATCAAATAAGCAATACCTTTAGTTTTACTTATTGTTGTTCTTGTCTTGTAGTTTTGCGCCATTTTTCATATAATGATATATTATGCGTGACATAAGAAACCTCTGTTGGGGGTAACATATCCATATTGAGACAGCCGAGATAATTGTTCGCAGTTTTATTTCGGGAGTCGAGTTTATAAAATGACCGCCAATAATGTTCATTCAAAACAAAACATTCCAGAAGGTGGTGTTAAAAACGTTTTACAACGATCCCAGCCAATCAGTAAAGAGGATGCTGCACAATAAAATTGTATGGGTTTATTTGGACCAATCGGAATCACATAAAGTGATATTGTAATGTGTGGTAATATCAAAAATATGAAACTGCACATATTATAAGAAAACTATACCTACTATGTGATAAATGTAAAATTGTTATGGTGATGCATATCATTGAAAGGATTTTCAAATGGATAACGGTTTAAAACTGAATTTAATAAACGATTTGAATAATGTCCATCTATGCGAGTCTTGTCGAGCAAAAGCTGGACATTATTTAACGAATTTCAAAATTCAATATTAAATCATTACCCATTTGAGATTCTTTTTATTACATAGCTTTATTTCAGGGGAAATCTTTAGACAGAAAGATTAACAAATAATTTTCATTCATTCTGACCTTTTATTTGTTGTGAGTAAAAAGTAGTCCTAAATAAATTTGAAATAATACAAGTATATTGCACATTTTTGATAACTATAACTTAAAGAAAAAGGATCCATCAAGATAAACAGAACATTCTACAAAAAACAAAACATTAGGCAATACTAAACGTTCACTGCATGTGATGTCACATCGTTTGATACGATGTACAGTATTGGTTTGAGTTGAACTATACAACACAGTGACAGTGTTCACGTTGATATTATCGCAACTAAACGTTACATTGTTGCGATACTTTTGCGAGAAGAAAATTACTGGATGCAGAAATACACACATTTACTGCAACATATGTGTGATCGGATATTTGCAGTATTTGATTTAGAACATTAAATTGTGCAGAAGACATAAACAAATCTCTTTTTTTGAGTCGGATTTGCATTATATATTTACTGCATAAATATTCTGTGGTTGAATAAAGTTATGTCAGTTGGGGAGACCAGATTATGTTTACATTCTTCTGTGACTAAAGGTGAGTTTATTTACTTCAGTAAGTTCATATTTAAACTAATATTTATATAAGGTGGATTCAATGCTACAGATATACCGCCCATCCATCCCCATCCCACCCTCGTTATCATCTAAGCAATACCGATTGTTCTACTTGTGTTTTTTTTTTTGTTTTTTTTTTTCTTGTCTTGGGGTTTTTGTCATTTTTCATGTTATGATAATTTTTACATGACATAACAAACCCCTTTGGGGTAAACTCGTAATATTGAAACTGGACGAGACCATTTTGTCACAATTCCCATTCGCGAATCGAATAAAAAATGGCGAAAATGAAAACAACAAATTCCGGAAGGTAGGGTTAAAAGAAGTATTCCAACGATCGCAGCCAGTCAGTAAAGAAAATACTGCATACTAATTTTATGGGCTTTTTTGGACCAATCATAATCTTATAAAATTGTATGTTCACATGTATAATATCAAAAATATGAAGCTGCACACAGTGTATGCTAAATGTACCGACTATATAATAAATGACGTTAGGTAATAACGTAATTATTTTAAAATATAAAGATGTCATCAGTTTTTTTCAAAACATTTTGTGCCTGAAGAAGCATACATTAAATGCGAAACTAGCTGCACAGAATTATCGGCGTTTATGTTGAGTCTTTTTAATCCCAATTCAAAAACAAATTTCAGGCATTCACCATAAATGTATCTTGTTTCCATGACGCTAGACAACAAATCCATGATTACATTCGATTATTCCCACTTATTTAAAGCTTGCATCAACACCAAAAATAATGTACATTTCAAAGCCTATCTTTACAGTTTCTCTTGATACCATTGTGATCTTGCGAGATCAAAATAGTGTAGTATTTAAGTACATGTATATATGTGATTAAATAGGCACACGATTCATAATACTACTTTTATCTTAATGCTTTTTACGAAATACTTGTGTTCCTCTTTCTTTCAATTTCTTTTATACTTGATTATAGGCAATCACGTGATAACAATATAACGTTTTGTATTGGGAAGATATATCATCAAATCAGTCTTAGTATATTAATCTCGCTGCATTTTTTAACCGTTACCATAGTAAGCAAGCTATTTTAGTATACATTTCAACAAATTCAGTAGTCGACCAAAATACTTATTAATATACATTTCAATAAATCCAATATTATACCAAAATATATTTATATATTCTAAATATTTAAGACCATATGAGTATATTAAAAAAACGTGGATGTAAAATATAAAAACAAAACCTATCGACTTTAAGTGTTCAATTTTACCGTTTTACTAAACACAAAAAACCTGCTTTGCCAATAATGCGTGGAACTTTGACAATTTAAGCCAATAAAGTGTGGAACTTAGACAATTTAAGCCAATTATTAGAAAATTTTGGCCTTCATAACCAGAAATAAAAAATATTTGAAGCATAACTGATTTGGCCAGATGTAAGAAAAAAAAAAAACAAAAAAAAAAAAACGAACCCCTCAATATCAATGAATTTTGAAAATATGCAATGGAGTCATGATTACACATCATATATAGGATTTGGTTGCCAGTGCAATCAAACATTTCATCCGGTTGAAACTGAAAGAAAGTATACCAATACCCAATCACTATCCACAAAAGAATTCCCACAAAGAAAATGTTTATGATGCTAGTTATACTGTTCAAAATCAATACTAATGTTTTAAAAGTAAACAACTTGCAGTGCAAATACATGTTTGTTCTCATTCGCAATTTCCCATCAAGCTACACCCATTTTCTCCAAAACTACATCGTTATTGCAGAATTAATCAATAATGTTAGAAATCAATCTGATCTCAACGGTCACAGCAACAAAGGAAAGACTTTGTTTACGCTAAACGAAATCCAAGTATGTTCCTTCTCACTGTAATATTTAAGTTGAAACACACATTAAAAACGATTTCAGGCGCGAAGCTAGACAATTTCCAGTCATAAGCAAGAATATGACAAGCAGCAATGAAAGTGCGTATATTCAATGTAAATGCTGGTCATGAAATGATGGAATGATATATCTTAAATCAAGGTTGATTGCAATACTAACAAATCATTACCATAATTCGTTGGAAATGCATTATTTTTTCTTCTCCAACTTTTCGTACGCGGCCTATGGCAGCCACGCGCCTGGATTCGACTTCAGCCTGTGCTTTCTAAGTACCGAAAGTTTGTATACATTACACTAGCATAAGTACAGCTAGTACACCAGACGATTTTTTGAAATTCCCGGCAACAGTTGCATCTCAAAATACAGTTATATCCAGTCGTCTACGCCAGTGGTCCCCAACCCCTGGGCCACGGACAGGTACCGGTCCGTGGATCAAATGGTACCGGGCCGCCCAAGGTACATTAAATTATTTCCATTTTATTTACTGTTGTGTATTTCTCTTGGGTTTACATTCACTTTATATATATATATATATATATATATATATATATATATATATATATATATATATATATATATATATATATATATATATATATATATATATATATATATATATATATATATTCATTTTTGGTTTTACTGTATTTTATTTTGAAGGCATGTTTAAATACTAAAATACTATTAAATTAAAATTATTAAATAGGAACAATCTAAAATATAAACAATCAACGTACCACGCCTCCCTCAGCGGGCCGCGGTAAAATCATCAAACGTTGACCGGTCCGCGGCGACTAAAAGGTTGGAGACCACTGGTCTACACTATCCATCCGTCTGAAAACAGGCGTTCAAGTACAATAACTTAGGTAATGTGGCCTGCCTAACACCAACTTGAGGAGCCTATTGTTCTTGTTTCTTTATAAACACAGTCTTGCTTAAGACGAGTTGACTATAAAGTCACTAGACATTTAATTTAATGTTGGTACCTTTGCAGTTTCGGTGTGACAAACTTGGTTTCATTTATTATTTTTTAAAAGCACTTTTCAAAGGCATGTTTTCGATATAAAAAATACTAGAGTACCTCCTAAATTGACTGATTACGGGGTATATAATCAACAGGATATTTGCCTGATACAAAGTAAAATTAAAATACTCTCTCTCTCTCTCTCTCTCTCTCTCTCTCTCTCTCTCTCTCTCTCTCTCTCTCTCTCTCTCTCTCTCTCTCTCTCTCACACACACACACACACACACACACACGAACTAATTTTTTTTTTTTATTGGACTCAGACTCCTAATCCAAAAGGTCGATTGTTCAATACCCGCCCATGCCAGACCAGGTAGGCTGCACCTGTATGACTTGGGAAGGCACGTAGCTCCCATTTCCTCGGTATCAAATATCAAAATATTTATTAAAAGTGCCATTAAAACCAACAAATATAAACAAACCAACTTTTTTTTTCTTCAGATCAACCAGTTTAGCATATGGCAGATACTGTCTTATGTTCTTCCATTTCACACAATGCACATAAAACAGTGTTTCCGATCGGCTAGGGCGTTACTGTTTTTTTTTTTTGTTTTTTTTTCGATCCTAGCTAACCCCTCCCCCAATAAAAAAGATAGTTTAAAGAATAGAAAAAATTCAGAAATTGATTTGTGCATTTAACTGAGCTGGCTTAGCTCAGTAATGGAAGTGACTACCACATTATATGTGCTAAAAATTATAATATACATACTTTTCTTAAAAAGAAAAAGAAAAAAAAGAGAAAAACAAACCTATCTACATACAAAACTTACATACCCCAATTTTACAAATCAGTGCCATAGGAAACACACACACACACACACACACACACACACATATATATATCTTTCATTACATTTCTTAATAAGTAAAATTGCAAGTTAATGCTTTGCTGAGAATTGTGCCATGTAAAGAAGCGTTGCAAAATGTGTCGTATGATGTGTGTGTGTGTGTGTGATTTTGACTTTTTTTAACATAGCTTAAAAATTTTCAGTCATTTTGCTACCATGTCTGCAGTGTGACAGTTTACAGTGATGTCTAGAACTGGGGCATCATGCCTCAGACATGTAGCATGATATCCCACCCATTCACATTATCTGACACCAGGTCAACCAGTCTTAACACTAACCTCTTAATGCTGAGTGCCATGCGGAGCAGCTGTTAGTACCATTTTTGTAAGCCTTTGGTATGATTTGACCGGGTATCGAACCCATGACCTCCCGCATCTGATGCAGACACTTTAACCACTAGGCCACCTGAACTTCATATTTAGTGATTAGTTAGTTTGCACACAGGCTATCTGAAATGTCATGTAGATGCACGAAGTTTATCCAGTGGAATATTTTAGCTTTTTATCGTGTGGTCTTTGTACATCTAAATTGCAAATAGTGTTGTTGCTATTATTCGTTAACTGTCTTTTCCTGTGGGAACTATTTTCCATTAGGCATCACTCCACTAATTGAGCCCATCAGCTGTTATCGCAACATATTGTTGTTCCAAAGAAAATCATAGTGTTTTCTGTTTGAGATATGCTAAACAGTCATGAATATTACTTGTCTTAAATAGAAAGCAGAAATAGAATTTATCAGAAAATAAAATCTTTTCTGAGTGAACCTCAGGGCTTTTGCGTAAGATAACAAAGGAAACAAGTGTGGTTGGGTCGGGTCTTGGAAAGTCGTTGCACTAAAAATTGCAGCCATTTCATTTAAGTGCGACTATTCTATAAAATGCAGAATAAACCGTGGTCATTATAAATGTCAACTATACTACGTCCAGGCCAGAGTCAGAAAAAGGTAAAATAGTTTGGATGAATCTGAACTTATAACTAATGCTCTGGATTTTGTTCCCAAAAAATGTATTTAAATAAAGGAAATATACAAGGTTATATGCAGCCAGGTAATACTACCCCGAGTGCTGTCTGGTGGAAATTATCCCTCGCAAAAGGCAAAGACACCATAGTTTACCAGACAAATCAGGAAGATGATAGTTCCAAGAGAAAAGTCGATAATGGATTTAGTATTTAACACAGCGTAATAGTACGTCAACGGTCATATGACGTTGTTGCGTGACGATAGCACCCGCTGGAATAATTGTAATGGCCGTAGTCATGTAGAATATCCCAAAATCAAATGACAATACGTACCATCATAAGAAAAATCACTTCAGTTAAGCAAATCGGAGCTCGATGATGCAATAAAAAATGAACATTCCTGTGAGTTTACGCGATTCTCTGAATTTTTGTAAGATTTCTTCAGTTTAACTCAATTTAACTCAATCACATTTGTGGACTAATTTTTCTTTTGTTCAAAAGGAATCTCCTTTGGGACTTTTTACGGTAAAGTTGCGAATATTTTGAAAGAGAAATCACTAATTTAATATGACTTACACAAAACGCCATGATATAATCAGTCAACATATATTTCAATATCAATAAAATTACCTACTGTTGTTATCACTGAATATATGATGAACAAAGTATTTTAATTTATGTACAGGAATAAAGATGTATCATACGATGGAATGATGAAAATGAAATAGCAATTTAGCTGATGAAAATTTTGAAGTTGATGTTTCACAATTCTGAAATGAAAATGTCAAACATTTTTACAAGTTATACTATAATGTAAATTTAAGATAAAATTATTGGCTGTCCATGAGCCCCATTTTTGTAATATAGAAGCTGTTATTTATTTACATTCAGATATTACGTGTACTATTATGGTTGTCGCAGAATGTTAATATTTTCATTTACAAAAAATAAAAGCATATAATAAACGCAGTAGCATTTTCAAAACTATAATTATGTTACGTAAATTATTAAAAATGAAAATTGTCAATGACTTACTCAGTCATATAATATACAATTTGGTCGTTTGATGAAATTTTCTATAGCTACCCACCCTTCTTAATATTCGCAACACCTACAGATCTTCTGCATGGAACACACACACTCACATTTTTCTTTCAATGGAAGAAAAAGCAGAATTGCAGAATTGCGAATGAGTTCTTCTATGTTCTACATCAAAAGTTGCATTTTTTGAAATAATCGTACGCAATAAAGTGATGCAAACTGCGATCTGACGAAATAGGAATGGAAACTGATACACTGCAGCGTAAATATGCTATGACAAGCCAATACGTATAACCCGCTTATATAAAGAACATCGTTACCTTTGGACAGTAGAGAACCTGAGACGGATTGATAAATATACAAATCGAAACAAATGCCTATATATTCAAGAGAAGTTAAAGAAAAAAATGTTCAAATATATTATAGGCATCATATCTGGTTGTAATGCTGTCAATTATATTATATACATTACATTTCGTATTAATGTAATGTTGTTCATTATATTACATAAATTAAATTTCGTATTAATGTAATGCTGTCCATTATATTACATACATTACATTTCGTATCAATGTAATGTTGTTCATTATATTACATAAATTAAATTTCGTATTAATGTAATGCTGCCCAGTATATTACATTACAGTTGGTACTGATGTAATGCTGCCCATTATATTACATACATTACATAGAAAATCGCTGACCTGGGTCCATGCAACATTCGTTACACAGTTGTCCGCTCCGACGGCGTCTTCAAGGAGCTGATGTCCCACTGTAACAAGGATGATGTAACCACTTTCATCCAGTGCCTAAAGCGTGAGTTGGACTAGATCCAGTAGGTGTTTCGGATTTCATCTGAGATTTTAATGGATGGGGACGACCGCAATAGCTTTTCAGGGTGCCACTAACTGTTACATACATGACTAAGGCACTCTTTCATGGAACAGTCGAAACGATCTATAAGGTACGAGCGAGACCACTGCAAGTAAAGCGTTGCAGCCCACAAAGAATCTAATCTCAACTGCAGTTTAACGCAAACAAAACAAACGTTACTAGTTGTGCTACATAATCTGTGCGGCTACAACCGACACCTAATAATGGTAGCTATCGGAACAGCCTCGTCTGAAAATATAAGAGCCATCTCGAACAACAAAAAGAAGTACATAATCTTCACGCTATTGACAGACTTCGGTTTATGTACAGAAGCCTTGAAAAGCTGGTCGTTAACTTGATGAAGGAAGCATTCCGCATCACAGGAAGGCACACTGCGCTTGGAACTAATATCAAGCGACTTACAAAGGCCCATACGAATACACTAATAGCTGCGAGCGCTTCGAAGAAACGTAGCACGAGTTTAGTGTCAGATTTAATTTATCAGTAGCAATATATAATAAACATATTGTCCACGAAATTGCTTTTAGTGTCCTCGCTGTAAGCTGAAACCATTCGGGTTCATCGTGTACACATACAGCTGAACACATATGTGCGACCTGAGGAGTTCGAGAAAGACTTCTTAAATCTGGCGAACAACTCTCTCCCTGAGAAGACCATGGAAAATCCAAGGAATTGTATTGAGGCGAATCTTTTAAGGCCTAAAATCCTGGAAAACAAAGTGAGCCGCCTGATTGTCGACACAACACTTTAGTTTCGGCAACTGTTTGACGGCGACTTTGTTGATCTACATTCTACAAAAAGGCCAGCATGAGTCCATCACCGTTTTGTTGTCGGAACCTGGTGTTGTTTTATATTCTCGGGAAATAATTTACCAGCATAAACTCAACCTGGTTGGTTAACCTTGGTGTTCTATGTCTTTTCCTGAGTGGATTGCGCAGCCACCTTTGCTGGCGAATCCATCGTTGGATGCGTTAACTGCATCCAAAATTAGTTGTGCTTATAATTTTTTGTTGGTTTATTTTTCAAAATCGACATGCTTATGTGAAATCATGCTAGCTTCAATGGAAGTTAATACAGCTTAAAGTAAAGGTGGCTGCCAATGTTCGACAAAGAAGTATGGATGATGGATCCTTGTCCCATGTACTGCTGCTGGACGAGTTCTGCGTGAATCACAATATCGTAATCCAGAGATACAGTTTATGGTTTGTTAAACGTCAGTTCGAAATAGAGTTTGTCTAAAATGTCATAGGCATGTAATTGTTCAGCAGCTCAAACTCGAACTTTTACGACGAATAGGTTCCCAAATCCGGCAGTGCCAAACTCATGAGGGGGGGATATCAGCAACAGCTTTGACTTTACCAACAAGTATTGGGCAGTATTGTATATTCCCTGATATGCTGCATTAGTCCGTTGTTTATCCGTCAACTAGAGATCCTTGCGGATCTAAAAAAAAGCTACTTCGTTCCCCACAAGCTTTACAATGATCTTCTGACGATGGTGCAATAGAAACTTTTGATTATCGTACGATTGACGTCTGGAATTATCGGGCGGCCGTCCAAATCTGACGAAAAGCATCTGCTTTTGGTTGATGATGCCTGGATAATTAGTCATAACGATGACGCTCCTGAATCCTTTCATACCAAGCGAACATTGTAGGGATTGAAAGGGTTCGAGTTTTCTTTCGTATTGAGACCTGCTTTTGTTTTGGTACTTTTGCAGATCACGCGTCCTTTGTTTAATACGCTAAGACTTGAAGTTGTAGTACAATGTTAAAATCTGTTAATCCATGTTAGTACTAACAGCGCAAGTACATTCAAAGTGGCTTTGATCTTAAAGAGTATGATAGTGAAAACACTATTCCGACAGACGATGAAGAAACCTCGCCGCCGTCTTGTCAATAAGCCAAAGCGAGAAGCTTCAGGTGCGTAACTGCAGAGAAGTTTGCACCCAACCCCTTCCATCGTTTAACCCTTCACATTACGCTGTTTTATAGAGGAATTATAATGTCGATATATCCAAAAACGTAAGATTCTCAAGACTTTCATCTGAAAAGGATGACTGAGGGTGAAATTCCTCTACAGGCACAGGCTGAACAACAGTGCACTGCAAAAAATGCAAACGCTCAGTAAGCATGGTGGATGATAGGAACGCCACACTCTGGTACCTCTGGGAATCAGCGTGAGAAGGACTGGCTTTCGTCACAATCGCCTTTGAGATTACAGTTTTAAGATATGTTATAATTATGTATATGGGAATTTTATCAGCCAGTGAAGATATATAAAAGCTAAAAGTCATTCGATATTCTTGTCTTAGCCAAAAGTAACTCTCAACACTATGCAGATCACAAATCTAATGCGCGACACGAAAATCTGCTCAAAATTACCTGAAATTAAATACGGGCCGCAACGCACGTAGAATACACTTCGGTTGTAATAGATAAGTGGCAAGAAACAAGCTCAAACTTTATTACTTCCATGTATAATTTATGATTTACCGCCTGAGAGCACCGTCTCCGAAAGAAAATTTTCTGTAACAGAAGATCAATGACATCGCCAAGTAAAGCAATACCGTCGCACACTGTACTTGTTTTTGTCTTTAGCTTCATTCTCCCAGGAAAAACCGGGAAGATGGTATAACAAATCGTGTTTTCTTTCCCCACCCACCCCGTTTGCAATATGCTGACCACTGCCTCCAACAACTACAACCAACTGGCCTACTCCAAACAGCTTTCAGCAAGCCCTCAGCTGGCTAACCGCTGGCTCTCCATTTCAAGACGCACAGAAGCTACAACCAAAACCATCCACCCCGCCATCCGGATGAAGCAAAAGGTTCATTTCATATTTGAACACAAACCCGTCAAATTAACAGTTTCGGCGAAACAAGTTGCCAAGAGTGAATATAGGTTAGACTCGCTGAACTATGCTGCCGTTGAGATTTTAATATTTAAAAAAAAAGTGTTCCCGTAAGATACCCGTGCTGCCTGGAAACCAAGCTATTATACTTACAACTGATGTGTTTTGGAATATAAAGTAGTCAAGATAGAAAGTATGGGCGTGCACCTCTTCATAAGGGTCCCACCGAGCGTCCTGGCCTGTGGAGGGAAGTTTCGAAATGTAAGTAGGGTAGCAATGATCGTAAGGATTAACACTGGAAGGAATATGGTGTTGTTAACCTTTACAATAAAGACAACTGTTTGATAATGCAGACAATTACAAAACGGCCCTTAAGATGTTTCTAAAGACGATCTTACTCATCGCTTGACAGCAATTTTTCCCGTAAAATAAAAGTCATCATTACTTCAAATATTTAACATTTATACGCGTGCTTACTGCATAGATAATAACAACCAGTTTTACTTGTATTCGACATAAGTAACGATTTCAAAAGGACAACAAAATGAATTATATTCTCTCTCTAATATATATATATATATATATATATATATATTATATATATATATATATATATATAATATATATATATATTATATATATATATATTATATATAATATATATATATATATATATATATATATATATATATATATATATATATATATATATATATATATATATATATATATATATAATTTCATTCATCATTTCTACCGTATCCTGGATGGTCATAGGGGAGCCACTGATGACTTTAAGACAATCTCTCTTAAATTTGCCATGTCCTCCACTGCTCTTTGGGACTTTGTGAAGTCCATGCCTAACACACTTCGATGTTATCTTCTCATTATTTTCTTCAACCGCTCCGGTGGCCTAATGGTTTGAGCGTCCGCCTTCGAATGCGGTAGGTCGTGGGTTCTATCTCCGGTCGAGTCATACCAAAGACTTACAAAAATGGTACTAATAGCTGCCTCGCTTGGCGCTCAGCATTAAGAGGTTAGTGTTAGGACTGGTCGGCTTGGTGTCAGGATAATGTAACTGGGTGGGACATCATGCTACATGACTGCGGCGTGATGCCCCAGTGCTAGACATCACTATAAACTGCCGCACTGCAGACATCGTAGCGATATGACTGAAAAATTGTTAAAGCTACGTTAAAAGTCAACATCACATTACACACATTATTTTCGTCTCTCTGCCATCGTCTTCTCTCACTGAGCTATGTAGGATTGTCTTTGACAGGACATATGAGCGTAGGATGTGACTATATCATCTTAGTTTTCTTTTGTTTACAGTGGTGAGCAGATCTTCATGTGATCCAATTGCACTTTGGATTGTAATGCGGATGTACAAGGTCTCATATCAGTCACTTTGGATTGTAATGCGGATGTACAAGGTCTCACATCAGTCACTTTGGATTGTAATGCGGATGTACAAGGTCTCATATCAGTCACTTTGGATTGTAATGCGGATGTACAAGGTCTCATATCAGTCACTTTGGATTGTAATGCGGATGTACAAGGTCTCATATCAGTCACTTTGGATTGTAATGCGGATGTACAAGGTCTCATATCAGTCATTCGATAACCTCTCATCTCTAAGGCATGGATTTTTTTCTCTAGTTCCGCAGTCGGGGTCCATGTCTCACTCGCGTATATGGAATATGGACAAGATGAGGGGGCGCATAAGCTTTATCTTGGACTCGAGTATAATGTTGCTGTCCTTCCAAACCGGCTTTAGCCTAGCCAGTGCAGTTGTTGTCTGCGTAATCCTGGCAAGAGCATCAACTATGGAATATTCATCAGAGGTTATAGCACCTAGCTACTTGAAGCTTATCACTGTGTCCAGCTTCTGTCCCTTCACTCTTATATCCTCATGAACGTTACTCGGGTTGTTTGACTGATTAGCTTGGTCTTTACTAGCAGCTGCCTCGCTTCACACTCAGCATTAGGAGGTTAGTGTTAGGACTGGTCAGCCTGATGTCAGGAAAATGTGACAGGGTGGGACATGATGCCACATATATGCGGCACAATGCCTCAATGCTAGACATCACTATAAACTGCCACACTACAGACATCATAGCGATATGACTAAAATATTATTAAATCAACATTAAAAATCTAAATCACACACACACAAACACACACACACACACACATCTGCATAGTTCAAGTTGGTGATTATTCTGCCTCCAACACTGACACTGCCCTCATGGTCTTCCAAGGCAAGTGAGATATTATATAATAGGACGAATACTGTATAAGGATATGTGGCCATGTGTAAGGAGAGAAAATAACAGAATTATTAGCTTTAACAATGTTAGTATTATCGCTACGCAGTCCATTTATAGTGATGCCCAGCACTGGAAAATCATTCCGCAGTCATATAGCATCATGTTCCACCCATGTCGAATAAAGGAGTTCTGTAAAGCAGACGATATGCGAGTTCTTTCAAAACAAACAAAAAGCTCAAAAAGTCACCGCGATGGCTCCACAGTAACGATATAATATTTCTCCTCATGGTTACTTGGATGAACTTCTCAGTCTTAGATATTATGAAGGGAAGGTGAAAGTTATAAAAGTAATAAAAGTTTTTCAATACTTGTACAATATACAAGATTACGAATGTCATTTACTGCACTTTTTGAGAGTGAAATATGGATTGCTTGCAAGTACAAAAGATATAACTTTTTTATTATTCTCACAGATCGCAAATTCTGAACACTTTGTCTGGCGACATAGATCAAATCAGATTTTAAATTTTACAAAAATTATGTAATTACGAGGATATACAGTCCGTGTCACAGTATAAAGCAGATGTAATAAACATGTCATACATTTTAAGTCCTCAAGATTTATTGCATAGTTAATAAATATTATTATTAGTACAAACGCAAGTCTTTACCTAGAATTCACGTACGTCACTAAATGATCGGTGTATTTTCATTCCCCTCGAAAAACCATAGCAAACAAGAAAAGAAAATTGATTCGTATCAAGAGGATTAAATTTTGTTTCAAACGTTTCCAAATGAACTTAATAATCGTTACAGCAAACGACTCGGAATGAAAATGGCGAGTTCCTGGTAAAATTTCATCAACGCTGTAGTTTCTGCTAATCTGTCAGCGAATTAAAGATATAACGTATGCTATATTTGCTATATCTGAGAAAATAAATCATAGTTCTATCGATTTCATGCAGGTATATCTTGATGAAAGGTTGTCAGAGTTTGCTAGACCGGCTAGTAAGCGGCTACCTTATGCCGATGGTGTCGGCGAATTCCAACTTTTCGATAGGGAAAGGACTCTGACCCTACACCCCTACATAAAAATCCAAATGTGAAAAATGGGGTGGCATGGGTCATGATGTTCCTCCCAGTCCCATTATCCTAACACCAGGCCGACCAGTCCTAACACTAACCTCTTAATGCTGAGCGCCAAGCGATGCAGTTGTTAGTACCATTTTTATAAGTTTTTGGTACGACTCGGCAGGGGTTCGAAAGTAGCCAATCACTATGAAAAGCAACCATAACTCGGATATCCATTGAGTTGCTTTCTGACGAAGGTCATTAAGTCACTGTCGATACATAGTAACAATTATTTTCTTTTGTGGAAAATATAGCATGTAAAAATGATCGTACCAGGAACCCCAGATATGCAAAACAACAACAATTCTTTCACCAATCTATCCGGGCAATATAGATCGTTGGTGAACTGTGCCCTTGTTTACAGGAGCATTGTCGAGTACAATATACGAAACACAATTTTTCAAGCAAGCATATGCAAGAGAAAATTTATCAACGAACACTAGTAACAAATATTGTGTTCTGAGTTTATTTATTTTGGTAAGTCAATTTTGAACTTTGAATTTTGGAACATTCTAACGCAAAATGCATACGTTAATCTTCAAATAAATATTTATTTTCGAGATTATAATTATAATCCTTAAAGAATTCTAACTTTTGCCCAATTACTTTCTTGGTACAGTTTACTTCAGACCCTAATAAACATGGCAACACCCACACTTTCCCTGGACATCCCTACGGTAATGATCTGGTTTTATGTTTTATGCCGGAGCTCCGAGATGAACTAGTGTTACATTAGCAGACTGAATATATATATATATATATATATATATATATATATATATATATATATATATATATATATATATATATATATATATATATATATATATATATATATATACACGTCTATCTTAATATATTTTTTTAAAAATAATACACTGTACATAATTTGAGTTCTGGTTTATGGTAAAATATCAACGAAAAACTTTTTAAGCTATATGGGAGGCGGAATATTGTTTTCCTTCAAGCAGTCGCAATCCCCACCCCTACCAATTTCCCAACACCCACTCCCTCGGAAAATTAAACGGATGGTCCTTAACTACGCAAGAACATGAAGGGAAAAAGTAAACAAAGTCGAAATTTCATTCGCGAGATTTCTACCGAAGGGACTGTGAGGAATAGATTAACGTTATTCGTGTTAGTTTTGGTAGATATTTAACTTTTGCTTAATTCCATCAATTACGACTCGTCTGAAATTATCTTCTTCAGTAATATGTTTTTGAATGTATAATTGATAATAATATAGTACTTTAATCCTGCATGTCAGCATGTATAATGATATTAATACAGTACTTTGGTCCGGCATGTCTGCATGTTTAATGATAATGATACAGTACTTTGGTCCGGCATGTCAGCATGTATATTGATAATAATACAGTACTTTGGTCCAGCTTGTCAGCATGTATATTGATAATAATATTAATACTGTACTTTGGTCCGGCATGTCAGAATAAGTAATGATAATGATGCAGTACTTTGGTCCGGCATGTCAGCATGTATAATGATAATGACACTACTTTGGTCCGGCATGTCAGCATGTATAATGATAATAATACAGTACATTCGTCCGGCACGTCTGCATTTATAATGATAATAATACCGTACATTGGTCCGGCATGTCTGCATGTATAATGATAATAATACCGTATTTCTGGTCCGGCATGTCAGCATTCCTGAGAAATTGGCATCTAAGAACTTTCGCCGCAAGAGTATAAAAGCGACAGATTACACAATTTGTTTACAAATGCCCATATATGGTGAGCCTACATTTGCCACGACTTATCAGTTCATGTTGTTGTTGTTGTTCTGGGGCTTAACGCCATTTTTCAGCACACAATAGGCTATACATGGCGGCCAGTATTAATGGTGGAGGAAGAAACCGGGAAATCATCGGAAAGAACCACCGACCTACGAGAAACTACTGGCCAGCTTTCTCACATATCAACATTTTAATTCATGTCAAAGTTTTTGTGCGATTATTTCATACCGTCAGTATTCATTTATAAAACGTGTACAACTGCAAACTGCACAGACCCAGATCTGTCTGCGCATAATGCACTGGTTGATTTGGGTCTGCAAAGTTTATTAGGATCATGAAAAGAAACAACACAGACCCTAATATGCAGGCGCATTATGCTACGGCAGATCTGGATCTTTGTTTTTCGCAATTAGACTCGTCTTATAATTGCGTATAAACAGTAAGTTGTCTGTAGTTACGTATGCTTGACTATTACTCTAACAAATCTTTTCGTCTTCAGGACAAATAATGAAATAATAAATACCTTTTACTGTAATTACGGCGCATCGAGTGAATGCAAGATAAGTTATAGTGCATATATATTAATATCTCAAAATCCGTGTTAAAGTCAGTTTACTGGATTAATTTGACCGACTTACCCTGTATGTCTTGTGACAAATGTAATGAACGAGATTTGTTAGAATCTAGTTGTTTCTCTTTATAAAGCACCATAAAAAAATCTCCGAATTTGCTTTACGGTATTTGAATTTGGCAAACTTCTCCGGGTTCATAACGTGCATACGGGAGTACGAGCTAACCTGTATTGGTGTCATTAACTCTTTATAAGCACATCAATTTCTCATGCAAATAAATATTTGGTTTTTTTTTGTTTTTTGTTCTTAAGAGAGAGAGAGAGAGAGAGAGAGAGAGAGAGAGAGAGAGAGAGAGAGAGAGAGAGAGAGAGAGAGAGAGAGAGAGAGAGAGAGAGAGAGAGAGAGAGAGAGAGAGAGAGATGATTATGATTTTTAACGTAGCTTTAACAATTTTTCAGTCAAATCGCTACGATGTCTGCAGTTGCTTTTGTTTTTAGTGATGTTTAGCACTGGGGCATCATGCCGCAGACATGTAGCATGATGTCCCACCCAGTCCCATTATTCTGACACCATGCCGACCTGTCCTAACACTAACCTCTTAATGCTGAGCGTCAAGCGAGGCAGCAGTTAGTACTATTTTTATAAGTCTTTGGTATGACTCAACCGGGGATCGAACCCACGACCTCCCGTATCCGAGGTGGACCTTCTTACCACTAGGGCACCGGAGCGGTGTGTGTGTGTGTGTGTGTGTGTGTGTGTGAGAGAGAGAGAGAGAGAGAGAGAGAGAGAGAGAGAGAGAGAGAGAGAGAGAGAGAGAGAGAGAGAGAGAGAGAGAGTACTAAACACAATATACAATTATTCATTATTTTAAAGGTATTTCTGAAAGGCTTGTCTTCAAAACATTCAAGACGCTTATGGAGATTATTTAAGTAACTTGAATTTTCTAGCCGAATCGTGATGAGTGTACCGAATTCAGATTAGGTTCTTTATTTACTCTTTATCATGATCATCAACATGTGCTAGCTAACCCATCGAAAAACAACGGCATGTCTGCGAAATGTTTTCAAAAGCAGTACAAATCTAGTCTACAACGCAGTAAACGCCCAAATGCGAGTTTCTGTTAAAAACAAAAACCAGGTCTATCGCGTAGTAAACTGTACGCTGCTGAAAATCTGTCAAGGCTGTTTTAATATTAACTAGCGAGTTCGATTCAATTTTTTCAGATAAAATCTAGCTAATCATTATGCGTCTCATGAAAAAAAAAATGTTCCAAATGTCGAAAGAAAGTATTGTAACGGACACATAAAAACTCGACTGATCGAAATTTTGAAATATATTGTCTATGATTTACGAAAGAGTAAACATTTTATATTGTCATACGTCCTATCTGAACTTTATCATGCTCAATGCCATCGAGTGATAGATGATCGACATCGCATGATATAATTTACTTAGGAAACGCAAGAATATATTCTCAGTGAACATTAAATAGCAATAATTGATATCGCCGAGCTAAATTTACAACAGTAATTGAAATAATTGAGTGACTATAAAATATGTGATGATATACGTCATAAAAATTGTAAATATTTTGCAAACGTATAGTCTACATCCACACTGCAAAAGTTTTCTGATTTAAAGATGATTGAGAAGTCACCGTTGAATTATCATCGCGTTGAAGTTTAAAACACTTACAAAAAATCTTAACTTTTAAAAAAATACTCGCGATGATGACCAGTATTAGTAATGTGGATTAGTAGCGGAAGGTCAGCGGACCCCACCTCCACCAATGGGGCTGGGTCTCTACGAAAAATTTATTAAAAAAAAAATAAGTTTACTCTAGAGGCATCGAAATGTCCTCTTTACGCTGAAAAATACAAGTAAAACTTAGACCGACTTATCATCTCCTGTATCGGCGAGGGCTTCTCTGTTACTTCATCGATTACCACTCTATCTTAAACCAGTCAGCAACTAAATAACTCGTATGATTGACTTATATGTTAGACGAATAATTTATTCAAACAATAAAGATTATGAGTGTCTTTGATTCTCAAAAAGAAATCGGAATATCTTTAATTAAAGTTCTCCCACAGTCAATCAAAGTCTCCCAACAGTTAATCACCACCAATGCAAAAACGAATCGAATTATTTTCGGTGGACGTGCCCATTAGATTTATCTATTATGTGTTGTGTTTTGTTTATTTTTCCGCCAACGATGTTAGGTTCTACTAATAAAAGTTCCTCGTGTCCAAATCGGTTAGTGAGTTATATGGCTGACTTAATCGAGATGTTTCAGGTTCGAATCACGCTCGTGGAAAGGTGTGTTTTTCTTAATAAGCCAGCTTTAAAACACTTAATGATATCGCATTATCTTGCAAGATCTTGAAATTCAGAACCGAGGCTCTCACTGCTGTGAGATCAATACTTTATTCTGGCTTTCTTTGGCATATAAAAAATTCACATATCACTTGACCCCATAAAATATGCTATTTTTGATTTCAAATATTCAGTTTATTAACACGAAACTAAGGGCTTCAAATGAAGCATTCACGATTTCTTACGTTAGTCAAACACTGAGATCATGCACTCTAAAATGGAACGTTGGCATTCTAATCTGTGAAAGTGATACTGTTTCTCTCGCGTTTCTATGGTAATATAGCTCATTTTCACTTGAGAAGTTCAACTGTTTTTATGGTTGCATGCGTTCTATTGAAATATTTTAAGAATTAAAATATTTGTAAACTAGTAGTTAGTCGAATAAAAAATAAGTAATTTTCCGTTTCACGAAATGATAACTGTTTTATTATAGTTTCCTTCCTGCTAAATATAAGAGCGATTCCATATCATTTCGATGCACACAATATATTTGACTAAAGTGGCATTTTATAGTTTACGCCACTATTATAAGTATGTCACTAAAAAGGGGTATTTTATAGTTTACGTCATCATTTTAAGTAAAATTTTAACGAAAAGCGTCCATGGTGTCTTGATAACATGTATAGCATGGTGATAGATAGCAGTATTGTAAAACGCTGACAAATTTGAATCTCGGGGAAAAGTTTTTGATGGGCAACAAGAAGCGTCAAGAACACACTCACACACACACACACGTGATAAGCAAACACACGTTACGATTAAAATACTCAATGTATAATAAAAGGAAAAACAATTCTAAACGACCATATTATTTCGATGCGATATCATTAAGTGTTTTAAAGTGCTATTCGCTGGCAAATTAAAAGCGCATTAACAACATGTAATCATACTTTTAAAAACATTTTCACGAAATGATAACTGTTTTATTATAGTTTCCTTCCTGCTAAATATAAGAGCGATTCCATATCATTTCGATGCACACAATATATTTTAACGCGATATCATTGTTTTAAAGTGCTACGCTAGCAAATTAAAAGCGCATTAACAACGTGTAATCATACTTTTAAAAACATTTTATTTTACATCCACATATAATCTGAATTTGACACGCTAGAGTGTGCACGAGGAATTTGACACGCTAGAGTGTGCACGAGGTCTGTTTGCGTGATAAAATTTTCTATCTCCGAAAAGTCATAATTTAGTTCGTTCGCGGTGATTGCGCTGTAGCTCATCGTGTGCGCATATATAACCTCACGTTTTCAAGCATGGGAGACGACTCTGGCCACGAATGAAATTATACTAAAAACGATCCCGACTTTGGTGGCCTCGATCATCGTTACTGTTGCAATTCCTGTAACACCGAGTCTGACCAAGGAATCTGCGCATACTTCACAAGTGAAGTCAACAACTGCGTTTGATAATTTGTATCTATGTAGCAAGCAAACACATTTGTTTATCTTGGCACCTAGTTTTCGTTACGCGTCAATGATTTTTTCCGGACACTCATGCTGTGGATAGTGAGCGTTATCGTATGTTGCCTCTTATATCTTAAGGTTTTTGAATAAACATTTTGACTCAGTGATATTTATAGTTCAAGGCGAAATAATATTTTCCACAGGTGGGTTAACTGCCCTGTTATCAGTTTCATTTTTTAAAATATGGCAATGGAGCTGGTAAATATATCAATGCCAGCTTGCAAAAGCAAACTTGTAGCAATATAATCTCTTTTATTTTGAGTAAAGATAATAGCAGATAATTTATATTTAAAATATTCTGGTGGATAAACAACGAATAGAAGCTTACTTGTAATTAAAAATTGAAAATCCTAGGTGTTTGGATGTATTATTTAGTTGAATATATTCTATTTCTAAAATACATGTGGACCAGCGGACTCGTGCTGGCAGTCACATCGGTGTTATCCCCGATCAATTTATTTTTCCGTGTTTCTAATATAGTAATAATCATGCGGAGAGATGTGTAAACACCATTATAATTTTGTTATAAGTTTTATATTCCTTATCCATATTGGTAGTGTTTTCTTCCACACCAACTGGCACGATTGGTTTCGCTTGTGCAAGAAAAATGATTGATATATGGCTACTAGTAGGTTATCACGTGGTAAGGTGCTTTTAACAATTTTTAATTGTCTAGTCGTTAGATTGTACGAGATCGTATATGAAATACATGAATTTCATTTTGTCTTAGATATTGATCCACGAGTGGTACACACTTTTTTCCACAGTTGGCTTGTCTCCCCACCTGATCAGCAAGCGACATTATCGCTAACGACTTCATCATCATCGTCACTCATTGAAATAAAAAATACCGATGTTATAAAATGAAAATTACAACTACTAAAAGGTGCAACTCGATGTTAGTATTTATTCCGTGGATAATTTTACAGGTATACTAGATAAAAGATAAGTAGTATTGTCTTTAAGAAATTCACTACAAAATTATATTGATCTTTATCTCGTATTTCAATATCGATTACCTCCCTTCCCGACACTGGTTTTTTTTTTTTTTTTTGCATGAAAGAATAACATATAAGTTCCAAACAGCAATACGATGCAAATATTATTGCCTATGAGGAGACTGGTATCAAGACATACAGTTCCAAGTTCAAACATATAACCATCAGAGATTACCCTCGCGTATAGGGTTTTCTTTGTCATACATTGATCTCAGTGCTCTTTTGTCGTGTATGACCCCGATGTCAGGTATGTATTTGATACTGCTGTCACGAACAACTAAGTGACGATCTTCAGTCACCGACTTGACGACTGGTCCAGTTCGTTCATCGATTTACTTTTTTGTCGCGAGATCTTTAGGGTAAACTTGATACATGTATTTTAAACAACAATTTCTTTGGATTAAAACTGACCACGCGATGATTAATTCGGATAATTCTTCCCTGGTGGCAAAGTTTGATATATTTATGACCGCACTAACACCCGGGCGAATTGTTCTTGATCGTCCATAAATATCTCCTGGCCTTGTCTATATTTATTTAGCGTGTATTCTAACCAGCATTAGCTGGTGATGCAACGATATTTGTAACACGAGTAACGAACCGACGGATTTTAATCCACATACAGGGCATTTTAAACGTGTGTGTGTTGGCATCGTTGATTAAAATAATGGTCGATTCACTAGGGAATTGAATGATTTGATATAATCTAAAACTTTCGGCGACAGCGCCAATCTGTAGTAATGAAAATTAAGTGTGATGGTTTTAACATGATTGCGCTAGCGCATCGTCAGGTCTGATGATCTGGTATGATCTGGAAGATTTATATAAGTTTATGATTCCAGTTTCAACTTACAGGTAGTTGATCATACCGAAAACTTCTCTGAAGTGTTTTATTTGTTATTGTTTTGCCAGCACGAGTTAAGTCAAAATTTGATAAAGGCAAATAGCTAGCGAATCGTTCTAATACTTGGTTAAACTCGGTCATTCGCCACGAAATGCTCGCGATAGTCGCAGTCCTCTTTTTTTTCTTTTTTTTTTACTTTATGTGCTAGCGTGCTGCAAATTACCTCACACTGCCTTATTAAAATTCATCCTGGAAGCTGTTCATATCACCTTTATGGATGTTGTTTGTACAACAGCTGCAGCTGTTTAGTCAAGCAACGCTGCAATTGTTGCGTAAAAGGGAAATATTCTATCGATTTTGCCAATGAGAAAAATGCGTTAAAGCGAAATATTATATCGTGGGATTTTTTTCCATCATGGCAACTTCAGACGCAGATAATTTAATAGTTACTCGATGCCGTTTACATCGAGCATTATCGATATGTTTCACATGTGTGTTCGTAAGCGACACCGGAGTAGGTACCGGCAAGCTCCGTGAGGTAGTTTTAAATTTATCTCACAATTGTTCGTTATTACAGGCTACACATTTCGGAGCTGACCAAGCTGCAACGTCACCGATACCTTCCAGTACGAAATTTATATGTATTTAGCGCTCTTGTGTTTAAAACAATCACCTACATATTTTCTACTGGTATTTCAACGACCTTCGTTCAGCAACAGACACATTGGATCTGTAAAGCATTACCAGAAGAACCACGGCAATATCTACGTTGGTAGGTAGTCAGGATCATAGCCAGGATCAACCTGTCCACGATTTGCGCGCACTTTGAACTTAATGTCGACCACATCTTCAACTAAGCAGACCGTACTGTTCCAGCGGAAAGTAATATCGGACACTACTTGAGAAATTTTTCTGAGAAATTTGTTTTAGCCGCTGTCGACGTTTAATCTCGCCCCAAAACGACAGCAATCCATGATATAGTGCGATTTTATTATCCTTAAAATCTAGTACAACTTCTTGTAATGGTTCTTGATGACCATCCAGTCGCAGTGACGCTTTGGAGACTAGTCTAGTCATATGATATACTGCTTAACTATTAACTGCCTGACATCAATAAAGGCTATGAATAAATAATGCAGGGCTGAGATTTCCTGCTGTGCGCTGATTTACCAATTAAATTCGCCAGATATTTCATTTTGGATAGAATCATCATTGTCAGCCATCATAAAGTAATAGTATCACTGCGTGACATCAACTACAGCAATCCTGCTTCCACGGACAACGGCGGAGATAACGTAGCAATCCACAGCGAGAATTTCGTCGACGAATCTTGTAGAGGTCGCCGTAATCACGTAAGCAATCACGAAGGGTGGGGGAGATTTTCTGAGATTAGCGGTTGTTCTTCATCACCATACGCACTCACGTGTACACTGTTTTGTAACAGCCACGTGAGGGAAATTTCCAGAGGTTTTCTGGGTACATAATAAAATTGCATCCCAGATGATTATCCATGGAGTATATTTTTGTCACATGCGTGGCCGGTGTCTTTGTGTCAGATCATACCATCGAAATAAACTATGCTATGCCTGTATCTGAACATTACACTGCCACTGAAAACATCGTCTCGGCTACAAAATAAACTGACCGTTCTGGTGATTTTACGGTTACCATCTTATCCTTTGCCAGTAAAAAAAACCAACATAGTTTATGTAACGCATGTGGGTATTGTGCTGATGGTACAGTGGACATTGACGCTAAATCGTCATAATATTCTAACACAGCTGTAAATTGACTTGCATGGAGAGAATCTTATCTGATTCTCAAAAAAGACCGTATGGCGTACCTGACAGATTTTATTTTATCAGCATGAACATGCGACATCGTGCTAGGAAAACAACATAATTAACTATTTTTGAGGACATTGGAATATTTTCTACCCAAGAAAGATATTTATTATACTGTAAAATAATTAATTTGCAACGCCGACGGCCTCGTTGGGAAATTTATTTATCATAGACAGAAAGTTAAGCTGCCATACTGGAAAATCAAAGATCATAAAAAACATATAGAGGGGTGTCTTCTGTCATAATAAGTATTAATATAAGTAATAATATATCCATAAATAATACCCGGATCAAGAAAATATTGAGTATTTGAGTCCTGGAAACTGATTAACTTGCGTGTGTACAATCTCAGCTCTGATCAAAACGTCCCAAAAGGATGCATTTTCGATTAATCGTGGAGATATTTACGCACATTTGTCGGTCACTCACGCAATGGATTTATCTATTATTTTCAGTCCCATGTTGTGTGTGGCATTTCTTTCGATTCGCATTTGTTGGAAGCCAAACTTTTTTTGGGCGTCCTGCTACGACGAGTAGAATCAAAATTTGTTTGTCGAGCATAAAACTTAATAATACAACACGATCATTTCGCGATCGTTCTTCAGGTGGACTTGTAAAATGACGTCCAAATCACGCGAGGATAACTGAAAAACAGTTTGGTGAAACCTCAAAATGTACAGTTCGAACAAAAGCAGTACGAACTATGTCGGGATTGGTACGCTGATGATTACACTAACCAAATCTGTGTAGGATGTCCGAATCGTTAAGAGGAAGGTTGACATTTTCCGTGTCCAAAAAAAAAAAACAACAACAAAAAACAATACCTGCATGATAAATATGCATCCATATCAACACTAACGAAATCGTTGACGCTAACATGTTTTCCAGAGACCTCTATGACTATATTCGAAGCAAGACCGTTTAATATCTAGGAGAAACGATGTCGGAGACGGCTTTCAGTTTTTGTTAGATTGTTATTGGAGGGTATTGTTTTTTTTGTCGTCGTGCCCTATATAACGTTATTGACGGAACTGTGAAAGTTGTATTAACAATTTCATTATACTTATAGTGTTAGGTATATCGATATTTTGGTAATTCTTGATGGATAATGGTGTCTATACTTTGTGTAATGTTTGTTAATGGATGTAAATTATAATTATCATCTATATATTAGATTGCTAATTTTTGCACATGGGTATATTATTCCTTCCTAAGATATTGAGAGTGTCAATTGCGTTGGATCTACAAATAATTGTCGACGTAGGTGTTTACGATTAATAATAATATTAATAATAAACCTGTTAGTATCTCTGGGGATTTTTTTTTTTTTCATTTTCTGGTGGGGTTATGTGGCTTCTTAGAAGAATTAAGTTATTTTCATTGGATGTCATGTGGGTTCTTTTACGATCTGGGATATTTACAAAATGTCAGGCAGAGATTAGCAGCAAAATGCGTTTTCATCCTTTGCTGGATAGCTGTAGGCTGTCTTAATTCTTGTGATTTTGTGGTAACGTCTGTCTTCAGACGATTTTAATGTTGTGTTTAGATATTATTTCAGAGGACATATTGATTTAGTTTATTCATTGCAAATACAAAGTGCTCATTGGACTAAAATATGATTCTGGGACCATTGAGAATTATTCAAAGGAGATCTGGAAAATGTCATTTAGTAGTACACTAAGACTGTGGGCAGACCAGTGCAGTCGCGGATCTAAAATTAATTCGGAACACTCGATTATATTTTACTGGAATAAAACATTTTTAGGATTATTTAGGATTCAAATGATAATACTGTATGGTCATCGTACATGTTTACTTCATGAATTGGATAATTAAATTATTTGTCACGTTTTCAAAATAACGTTTTTCTTTCTGTTACTTAGTTTATGACCATACAGTTGTAAAACCAGACAAATATTTATAAACTTAAGCACGTTGTGTGTGCTTTCTGGTCTGAAACAGCTACTATAACAATTTTAAAACATTTTGTTAAAAAAGTATCATTTTTTACCGAGAGAGAATAACTCACCAAACAACCAAACCGATATGGGTCAGACGCGGTAATTTGCTAGGCTGCATAATAAATATCTCCGTGTTAAAGTCTCGGTGCCTCCGTTACGTGCAAATATTTGTATATGCGAA
The DNA here is from genome assembly GCA_016746295.1 of Potamilus streckersoni. NCBI lineage: Eukaryota > Metazoa > Mollusca > Bivalvia > Unionida > Unionidae > Potamilus > Potamilus streckersoni. The sequence goes on from JAEAOA010000678.1 coordinate 951,520, forward strand.
ATCATTTGAATAATACAGAATCGTGAAATATACTGGTCCTAAACATCATTTAATGCCATTAAAACTACATAATATCAAATAGACATCCGGTGAGTTTTGAAACATCTGCCAACGTAGCACAACGTGGACAAAGTTTACATTCTCATTTTGGAATTTTAACACGTCATTGTTCGGTTAATCCATTTACACGAAAGGCGTTGTTAAAATACTTAACCACGCGTTGAACGACATAATTTATATTTCCATCACGCATTAGCGAAAAGTTGTCAAAACGCGGTTCGTACATTGCATATATTACGCACCTGACTGCGGTCCATAGTTCATCTTGGACGACCCAATAAATTTAATACTAACAAAATATATATTGTTGGGTTCTAGCAACAAAATTAACTCACGTGCTCATGTGTCATCCATTTTTCCGTTGTAGATAATGTTATATCCCCGTGCACTGTGAAACAGTGTACAATGTGTATCAAATCGTCTTTGTAGATCTGGTTGTTTACTCTGACACGATGTAAAAAAAATGACCGTCGGTTAAAATTTCATCCCGGGCATCTCTAAAACGTTCGTATAAATCATGAGGTAGATTTCTTGGAATAACTACTACGGGAGGAACTATTATGTCAAGATTAAACGGCGTGTTTCAGTTTGTGAGTGTCAACGTAATTCTTCATTGTATATAATTATATCTAAACCGTTAACATTATCCTGGATAGTGGATATAGTAGCCTTTCCCTGTGCAGTGAGAAATATTTTAAAAGTGTTTGACGAGCCAACAAATGATAATCTGCCATTTGTTGATGTTTATACCTCACCATTAGATATTTTTAGTTGAAAATTATTTTGTCATATGTTTTGTTGGCGTCTTACCAGATCTTCCATTGCATTTTGTGATCACCCGAGTCCTTCTTTTAAGGAACTGGACGAACAACACCACGAATACAAGCCACGTATATCCAACAATAGACACATTGACGTCTACAACGAGTTGTCTTTCCTGTGAAAAGTAGCGACATTAATTTTGTCCGATCATTATATGCTTTGTTATATATATATTTTTTTCCGTTTAAAATTTAATAAATTATTTGAAAAGTTTTAATAAAAATCCCAAGTTGATAATAAATACGACCTGACCGATTTTCAACAGCGTGCAGTTTACTACGCGATAAACCTGAGTTTGTAAAAAAAAAAAAATTGCAGAAATTCGCGTTTTTTGTGTTACAGTATTGTTAGTTTGATTTTGGATTATTTTTTTTGGAGTGGGGAGTTTCGCAGACAATCAGGAGTTTATCGACGGGTTGGAGCTGCATGTTATGCATACAGAATACATCATTAAATGCATCATGACTATACAAAAAGATATGTGATAATTATTCAATATGCAAAAGATATGCAAAAGATTCAATATGGAAGAGATGTAATAATTATTCAATATGCAAGAGATATGTAATAAGTATTCAGTACTGAAACATTGTCATATAGATTATTATGAACCCTTCAAAAGGCAACCTGCTTTACTATCTAAAATGCCAAATACATATATTTTGCTTACGAACGCAATTCATCAGCTGTGTATATTTCATCACACGCGAAGTTTATTTTCATATCATTCATTCAGAGATTTTCTAAGCAAATAATGCTTGTAGCACCATAAAATGCGATATTCGTACACAACCGCATTTGGATGACACGGTAAACATCTTTTAAATCTTTTATACCGGTAAAGACGGAGAAATTCGTCGCAATAAATGAAGCGGTCTTTGTAATACAGACAATATGAACCGAGATAAAACTTTCGAAGCCATATTTGGATCTACATGAGTGAACGTTGAACACTTTATACATTGTGAATACTGTCATTGTGAATACTGCTTTAATCCATATTGATAGGATTAAACTTGATAGACAATAACAAAAGATCACACAACACCACTAATACTACTTGCTAATGTACGAGACAAATGAATCTGATGAAAATAACATTTACAGTCAAATGTATCTAGACTTCTCAGTGTTATATGTGGATTAAGAATATACAAGATCACTGATGCAAACGTACCTGAATATTTGTTCGTTTCCGCTCTGTGTAATGAAACTGTACTGTTCCACTATTTAACTTGGCAAGTGTGGCCATCAGTCCAAACTTGAACTACAAAATAGCTTGGGTACACGTGTTTATTGATACACGTCACCTGCTATCATCATACAGTGTACCGTATATATGTATAAACAGATATTGCAAAGAGGTATAAAGCCTGATTTACCACAGCATAGTACATCAACATGTTTTTCTACCAAGATCATTCGATAAATAATGACGGGGAAAAGGAAGGCCAGTAAGAGTCAGTACCAATCTAATACATGTCATTAATCTTGAATATTCGAACCTAGTAGAATATATTTTAACTTTGCCTATTTTATCGAATCACCCGGCACACAGTTATAAGTTCTTGCACACTTACATGGTATGTCCGGTTCCTTTTATTCCACTGTAGATTTAACGGAAAGTGACGAAAGAAAGCGTCTCTCTCTCTCTCTCTCTCTCTCTCTCTCTCTCTCTCTCTCTCTCTCTCTCTCTCTCTCTCTCTCTCTCTCTCTCTCTCTCTCTCTCTCTCTCTCTATATATATATATATATATATATATATATATATATATATATATATATATATATATATATATATATATGCAATTCTAGTTCTAAGATAGTCAAAAAATGTGATATTTCCGTCCAGAAGTTAGCAAAAGGTTTATATCAAGCAATTGTCATTTTACCCACATCGATAAGAACATCGCTCGGCCATTCCCGATAGACCTGTGCTAAAACGTCAGAAGTAGTTTTAGGAATACATATAGATTTGATGCGTTCGGTAATTAACATCTAGTGCACCATATGTTACAACAGCCAAGGCTGACATTATTCCGATTGGGACTTGTCTCTTTCCGCAGCCATATTGTTTCATGTGGACGAATGTTGTTCAGAATATAGATCTCAATATCTTTATTAAATCCACGATTTCTTTCTCGATTTGACGGAAAAGTAGAGGATGTTCCGATTGGTCTCACATGACAAGTGGACCATATGTAACCAAGTGGTCTAAAGCGCTTTCATGAGTTCGGGTTTTGACTCGATAAACGTGGGTATGTAAGAAAACTTGCCAGTAGTTTCCCGTGGGTCGTTGGTTCTTCCCGGGTTCTTCCTGAAACAAAAATACTTGTAACCATGTGTAGCCTAGAATGTGTTGAACAAGGCATTGAATCCCACATAATCAAACCCAGCTACTTCAAAGTTGATGAAAATATCCAAGTCTATTTTGTATGTGATATTGTATTTAATTGTTACACGAGAATATGTAGATATTAATTGTTTACCTCATTTATAATAAGAATTTAACGCGCACTCTCCTTTAAAGCAAATTTATGCAGTCACTAGGATAACAATGAGTGTATTCCGGTTTCAGGATGAAAAATTAATCTTCCTCCGCAAAACTGAATAAAGTTGATTGGGTGATACACGGTAAAGTGTGATAATCGTTGAAATGTGGATTGAGTTTTGAATAAGGTTGAATGTCGAGAGCGTTCTGCTCTGCAGCACTGCAAACCGTAAAGCGATGTCTTCACACTTTATCAATTTGAACTGCTTGAGAAAAACATTTAATTGAATTCACCGATAAAACAAGCCCTCAGGCCTGGAACTTAAATATTAGACGGTGATTCAATCATAAGCCAGTCAGAGACAACGTTTCAGTATTATCAATATTTGTAATTTGTCAAAACAAATCTCAAGCACAAACTCTCAAATTGTATGATTTTGAGATCTTGGCTAGAGCTGCTGAGACATAATACGTTGGCTGGTCAGGGATACACACTGTTTGCTAGAAATATTATGTAGACGGAACATCATCGACCCAGTTCTACTGGCGCGTTATGCGACGGAAGAGACCATGCTATTCTCAGATGTCTTAGGCTTTGCGTATGAAAAAAGAAATGCGTTCACAATACGTGTAGTGGCGTCCATAATGCTAACAGTAGCAGACCTGACTGGACAAACAATGTCCATCATACAGCTTTGGTCATTACACTATGTAGTTTGGCCATATGACGTCAAAATAACACAGCAAATACTATACCTTTTAATGAAATTGAACTGTTACCAATACCTAGACTGCTTTACGTTAATTACAAATGAGTAAAAATATTTAATAAACTCCAACTAAATAAAACATTTTAGATTAATATTTTTTTAAATGACAAAGTCCAAATCATTCATACTACACCATTGAATTTGGTCTTTAACATGTTGCAAAGTTCAGGCTACTCACCCGTAATTTCAGTGAAGGGACAGAATAAATTACCACTATAATATACAAAAATGCTCTTGTGCTTTTTTGTACATTTCTTAGGACTTGTTTCAAAATAACTTCCGATATATGTAGATGTAGTCACTTTTAGGGAAAGTGTTACAAAACTTAGGTAATGATTTAATCATATTAGGCACATTAAAAAAGACTAACAAGTTTTCAAAAATGTTACACTGGCATGATGAAATGGTAAAGGCAGTATAGCAGGTGTCATACATAAGTACATCTAGGTAGACATCTTTAAAATCCAATTTAATTTTTCTTTGTTCCTATGCAAAATTTTGTTTTGGCTTAGTACCCTGGTATGACAAAAAAGCTACACAAGCAAAAAAGTGAAATATCATTCATTGACAAAGGATTAGAAAACATACATTTTATTAACGTATTACTCTATTCATCAGCACTCAGTTTCTTGTTTAATTTCAATTTGTTTGTTTTACGTCTTGCTTTTCTCTTTTATCTTTACTCACTATTCAATACACGGACATTGGAGGGTAAATCTTTCTTTGTAAGGGTTATGTGTCGGGATCAGGCATTATGTTGAAACGCGGTTTTTGAACCGACGAACAGGTTAGAGGCAGCATGGTATCTGCTGTCTCGCACTCAGTTTCTTGTTTAATTTCAATTTGTTTGTTTTACGTCTTGCTTTTCTCTTTTATCTTTACTCACTATTCAATACACGGACATTGGAGGGTAAATCTTTCTTTGTAAGGGTTATGTGTCGTGATCAGGCATTATGTTGAAACGCGGTTTTTGAACCGGCGAACAGGTTAGAGGCAGCATGGTATCTGCTGTCAGTAGTATAGGGAAATGAGGGTTTTGGCACACCACCCCCTCCCACACCTCCTCCCCCACCCCCGACAAACCCTCATTTCCCTATACTACTACTATGTAGACAGATATTTTGTAACCAGACAAAACAACAGGTATTGGAATGCGATAAGCTCTGTCAACAGAAGTGACGAATTTGTTAGAACAGCGCATGCGTGGAATACGATTATTCTAAAGACGGCAAATAGGTTTTACCACAAATTTTTTTATCAGATAACAGGATGAAAATTAAACTGTGCATTAGAACGTTTCAGTTAACAAGGCGGAAATTAAACTAGCATTAGAATGAAAATGATATTATTTTAGTTATATTATATCTTAAGTTTAGATAAAATTTTATGCTACTCATATTTTTGTGATATTTTTTTTCATACTTGCTAACCCTCATTGGTAGAATATCTGTTAACATATTGTCAATAATACGAAATTCACGTAATAAATCATCCATATTATATTTAACTCCTCGTAGGTAAGACCGGATCTGATCAAGTAGTTTCTTGTAAGTTTTAATTGATGTTAAACAACCGTGCTTCTTTATCAAAAGTCTTGGTTCTACTTTTTTTACACGCCGCTATAAGTGAAACACAAATAGCGGATATGATTAACAAAAAAGGATTTAATGATACCCCACTTGAAATTATACCAGAACTGGTCATTAACAAGGGTAGATAAGATATTACTCGAAGGATCTTGTTGTAGTATTTGTAACATTTTTTCACGCACCAAAGTTTTTTATGATAATATTTATAGTATTGTATTAATGCGTCTACATCTTGTTTTGGAATATCTTTTGAAATATGATTGAAATCAACTATACTTCTTTTCATTATAATATTAGTTCACATAGTCCTATGTTTGGTTAATCCATAATAAGAGCTGGTTGTTCAGCTATAAATTCCAAACACCAGAGAAAAATTGCTAATTTTAAAGTTTTATCAACTGGTTCAAATTCTTTTTCAGAATTTTTGTTTATTATTACAGATAAAACTCCAGATAAGTCATCATTTGGATGACGAAATAGATATTTGGTAGATATTCTAAACTTTGCACTGCTAAGCACTGACAATCTATACACACCGGTAACTTCTGCAATATATTTGATAGAATTATTTTTTGGTGTCCACCCAGTATAACCAGTATTAACAGTATACACAATATTTTTAATCTGTTTGTGAGGAATTTTAACCATACTCGTTTTCTCAACAATATTAGGAATTCCACTAATAATATCATTGAGTTTTGTGTTAATATCATTGAGTTTTGTGTTAATATTAGCGAGTGTAATGTTAACAATTGATGGATTTCCAAAAAAATCATCTTTAAGCGTGTTTATGTTTCTACGAAAATTTAAAAACGTTTTTACGTGACCGGTAAATTCATTTTTGAGCGCTGTTATTTCATTACTGATTGGAACGTCCTGATCATCGACATATTTCTTAGTTACAGCGTCTCCATCTGTAGTTGGATATCCAAGATCTGTAATCTTGTTCTGGTTCTTAACAATATTCCCATTAAATAAATCACCAGCTTTTTTAACAAAATCATTTACTGACCTACCAGAATCTTGTATCTTACCTTGATTGTTAAAAGTCATGATATTATCAGCAACCGCATTAGGAATTCGTACAAGTACATCTGGCAGTTTTACATCACTCGTTTTTAATCGTCCTTCTTTGTCCTGGAAAATGACGACTTCATCTGGTTCTACACTGGTAAGATTTAGTAAATTATTGATTTCATTTTTGAGCTGATCAAGAGTTGCATATTTGGATAAGTCACCTTGGTAACCTTTTGTGGATAAATCTCCTGATAGTGTTCCAAATTTTGTATAGTAACTCATTATTTACTGTCTTAGATAAAATTATCAACACTAGTTTAATATTATACAAAATGGCAAAATCGTCGATATTAAACTTTGATACAGAGAAGCTGGTGAAACACAAACATAACAAAGAACTTCCTGATTGTCATTATCTTATTGTTGGGCGAACTGGATCAGGAAAAACAAATTTGCTTATGAACTTGCTTCTTGGTGATAATTTTAACTACGATAGAGTCTATATTTACACAATCAATCCACAGCAAGATAAGTATGAGTTATTAAGCGATTATAATGACAAACTTCGTGATGAACTTAAGGCTGGTGAAGATTTTTTTATAATTAGGCAGCCATAAGACCTTATTCCAGTTAATCAGCTTGATGCAGATGAACATAAGATAGTAGTTTTTGACGATATTCCGCTAAATAACATGGAGATGAACAAAATAAGATCGTATTTCTCACTGTCACGTAACAAACAATGTAATTCTGTTTATCTCGCTCAAGGATTTTATAATGTTGACAGATTTATTCGGCGAAATACGGGTTGTTTTATATTATTTCCAGGACTGGACAATGTTGACGTTAGAAATATTGCAAGCGAACAATGCGGTGACGTGACAAAAGATAAGTTTATTGAACTTTACCATAATGCTACAAAAGATAAATACAACTTTTTCTTATTTGATAAACTTACAAATGATCAAACTGAAATGTTTCGCTGTTGTATTGACACTTACTTACAGTAAGGGTTTCAATTTTATAAAATTTATAATAATAATAATGGACAAACGAGCAAGATACAGACAACACATAGAAGATCTAAAAAAAACTTGCTCAATCTCAGACATCGCTTAAGCAAAAAGTACAACAAGCACGACGTGGGCAAGCAACCGCTACAGAAGCAACAGCTACAATTTTCAAGCCGGTTACTGAAGCACTATTAGGTAAACAACCTGTAACTAAACCACTGTCAGAAGAAGAACTTAAACAACTGCAGGAAAAAGGCTTGGTTGGAATTGTTAAAGAACAACAGGAAGCAGCTGCTGCAAAACTTGTTACTAGATCTGATGAAGAAAAAAGAAAACTAATTGAGGCATTTACAGCAAATATAGCTGATCCTGCGGCTAGACAAGCTGAAACAGATCGATTGATAAACAATCCGCTGGAACTTGAGCGAAGATTAGCAGAGTTAACAACGCAAGGAATAACAAATATTATAAAAAATTTATCAGGAGATATAAAAGATATCAAAGAGGAGCAACAAAGAGTTGGTGAGCTTACTGTAAAGTTTATGGAAGTTGGAGATCAAAGATTTTATTTTACAAAAAGAGCAAATGATGAGATAAAAGGTATTGAATATGAAGATTTTTTAAACAATGAAAATATAAGGGGTATTGATGATATAAGCAAGTGGACTGATGTAGAATATCAAACATTACTCGATAGATTAGATGTAATATTTAAAGACGGAGCTGCTGATAAATATGAATTAAACATGGTTACAGAAATTGATGATATGATTCCACTTTATGAAAGAATGAGAAACGGTGTTATTGCTTTCACGTTTAAAAAACAGCAGAAAAAAGTAGAATAAAACCTTTTGGTAAAGGGTGGAGTTTTAAAAGGAAATTTTTTACTTTTGATAAAACTCGTGTAGAGAAAATTAGAGAAGTAAGAACAGGAACTGGTGGAAAGGTATTTACATCAACTACTGAAATGATAGGTAGATTAATGTTATTAATATCGTCAAAGGAAGCTGGGAATGTTAGTGTTGAACTTGATAATGAATTCATTGGCATACTTGATCATCTAAGATCGAATGAATTATTAACATCGGACGAATATGAAACTTTACACCGCGACTTAATCGCGGCGACTTAATTTTGTAAAATGATATAATATTAAAGGAATGCAAACAACATTATTACTAAACTCTAGTGAGTCTGCGATAGATAGCGCAAATTTTTCAGGAAATTATTTTCCACCTATCCAACTAGATCCTACAAAACAATATGAAATTGGATTAATTTCTTGTACTTGCTGGAATGCTATACCTAACGTGAAAAATGATGTTAACGATGAAATGTATTTTACTATGATTACAACATCTCCAATATCTACAACAAAAAAAATAAAAATTCCGCAAGGAGCTTATAATATTACTGATCTAAACAAGGCAATCAAAGAGCTCATCACAAAAGCTGACGGTGTGGCTGATAATTTTGAATTGGCAGCAAATTATAACACATTGCGAACTAGGATAACTTTGAAAAATATGTAATCAGTCTTGAACCAAGAGAAAGAAGTATTGCACAACTGTTAAGATTTACTGAAAAAACTTACACTGCACTTGATCAGCCTATTACATATGACAGTGAACTGCCAGTAAATATAACAGAAGTAAATACAATATTAGTAAATTGCTCTATTGCTTCTGGCTCTTATACATCAAAAGGCAGCAAAGGTCAAACGATTTACAGTTTCTCACCTGAAGTTCCGCCAGGTTCTCTCATGGAAATAACTCCACGAGATATTATCTATTATCCTTTAAATGTTGAAAATCAAATATCAAGTATAATAATGCAGTTGACAGATCAGTCAGGAAAACAGTTGGAATTGAATAATGAAGTTGTGACTTATTATTTACATCTACGTGAGCAAAAGTAAAAATTATGCAACATCAAATATAATGAAACAAAGAAAAAAAGTTTATCGAAGAAAAATAGTAGGAGGATTTTTTGGAAATATTTTTACTAAAGTGATTGAAAATATTCCGGGTATAGCACGTAAAGTTGCACCAATTGCTATTGACGCTGGTAAAGCTTTTGAACTGGGGCTGCATCTGCCGCTGGGACTGCGGTGGGACAAAAAAATAGCTGATAAAATAAAAGGTGATCCACCGACTGCATCTGAAATAAAACAAGCTATCTCAGAAATCGCTCCAACAAAAGAAACTCAAAAAGCTATGATAACAACAGCAAAAAAAAATATTATCACCAAAGGGCGAGCAGATCATACAAAAATTAATATCTAAAGTAACAGTGCCGCAAAATTTTTTTATATAATCTAATAAAATAAAATGTCTGTTAAAAATTATCTCGAGTTAACACAAACTTATGACATCGACAACGATGTGACAGAATTCGAGTTTGTTGAGTATCTTGATGTGAATTCTAACGAACCAAACAAAGCTAGTATTAGAACCTTTAACACCAGAAACGAAGATGTATTTCTACTGCCACATAAGGCTATGTTAGAAGTTCGTGGTCAGATTATGACAGCAGCCAATCCACCTGCTGCAATTGCAGTTGGAGCAGAAGTAGCTCTTATAAATAACGGCTGGTGTTTATTCAAAATTGCTAGATATCAACTGGCCAATCAAACTATAGAAGATATTTCAAGTCATCTAGAAGTTGCAAGTACAATTTTAAATATTATTTCGTTTTCCGACGATTACTCAAGATCAACTGCAACAAACATGATGTGGTTTAAAGATACTGGACGGGGTATAGCTGAATCAACAGAATTTTTAAAGAGAGGCGCTATAGTACATGGAGCTGATGCTGCTGCAAATGCTGTAATTGTGAGAAATTTTCTCATTGCTAATGCAGACGCGCTAGGTATTGCTGCACCAGGTGCAGCTGCTAATGCAGACGCTACAAGAGTTTCTCTTACAGCAGCTTTTAATAATCTAAATATAACACCACCAGCTGCAGATGCAAACGGTACTGCGATGTTAAATTTACTTCTTAACACACTTGACGTGAGAAATCCAAGCTATAACGATGGTTTTGCTAGGCGAAGAAAACTTGCAGCAGGATCACGTCAAATTACAATGATGCTTCCACTAAGCACAATTTTCGGCTTTTGTCGCGATCATGATAAAGTATTCCGTGGAGTAAAACATACTCTTATTTTAGATCGAGCAGACCAAAACGATTGCTTGTTTAGATCTGGAGGGGTTGATGTACAGTTTATCATAAACAAACTTGCTTTGTGGATGCCACGTATAACACCATCAATCACTAAAATGTCAGAACTAAACAGTACGCTTGATAAACATACAAACAGAATTTATTTTAAGCAGCATAAGATATATCAGACAGCGGTTCCAAATACTACTGACTACACATGGAGGGTCACAACAACATCAAGCGAACAACTGCCGAGAAATATCTTTGTCGTATTTCAACAGCAAGCCCGACGAGGTAACCAACAACAATATAATGCAATATTTGATCACTCTGATGTCAGACGAATATACGCTAGATTAAATTCAGAGCAATATCCAGAACGAGCTATCGAGTGCAATTTTGCTGATGACGTTAATAAAAATATTTCTCGACCGTACATGTATCTGCTTGACGCAATACAAAAATATCAAGATGTTGAAGATGGAACTCAAATATCAGCAGAGGAATTTCGTACGCTTTATCCTATATTTCATTTTGATGTTAGTAAACATAGCGAGCGAGCTGTAGACAGCACAGCGGATATTGAAATTACCTGGACACTTGGGGCGGTTCCAATAGCACCGTTGTACGTATACGCATTAGTGATTAGTGATAGATTTATCACGGTAGATTCTATTGGAGGTAAAATGACAGTTCAAGTTTAATCTACAGTTGTTATATAAAATGGCAAAATATATTGTAAAAGAAGTATATTTGACCGATGGTCAAGTTAAAAAATTAGTAGCTGCTATTGCAAAGCGAAAACAGGTATCATTAAAAATCAATCCTAATATTTCTGATGGTGTTTTAACAAAATTAATGCTAAGAAAAAATCAAGTAAAAAAGTATGATCGTAAAAAAACTTTTGTTTTAAATTTGAGTGCTGCACAAATGACAGCGATGGCAAACGACATTGTCGTTAAAGGTGGTTTTCTTGGACCAGCATTATCAGTATTAACTAGTACAATAATACCTAAAATTTTACCAGTCTTAGGCACATTAGGACTAGCAGCAGCGTCTGGAGCAATATCTGGCGCAACGAAGAAAGCAGTCGAAGGTAATGGTATCATTCGTGGAAGTGGAATAAAAAAATTGTAAATTTTATGTAAATGATATATTATAATGCCACAAAAGAAAAAGAAATCACCAACAACAACAAAAAAAAAAGAAAACAACAAAAACAAAATCGCCAACACCAAAATGCAAATGCATATGCAATCAACCAAAACAAGGAGGAATTATTCCGTTCGCTCCACTTTTGGCGGGACTAGCGGGAAGTCTGCTGCCAAATCTTTTAGGAATCGGACGTGGTCTAACATTACCGGGAACTCGACCACCTCGTTGAGTAATTTTGATATCATTGATAAGTTAAAAGCGGTTCCTGGATTTCACGGAATTTATTCCAAAGATGAACTCGCAGCAATAAAATCACCATCAGCTGTAAGTTCGTGTGTTATTAATATACAAGATTTTAATGACGGATCCGGCACGCATTGGGTAGCAGTTTATAATAATAATTATTTTGACTCGTTTGGACTTCCTCCAAGCGATGTAATAAAAAAGTATATGAAGAAAAAATTTAAAAAGATATATTATTCATCAAATGAACTCCAACCTGTTGGAACGTCTGCTTGCGGATATTATTGTATTATGTTTATCTAACAGATGAGCAGAAATCTTAATTTTTTAAAATTTATTTTACAGTTTGTCAAGCATCCTTCTCACGCTAATTATGAGATCGCAATAAATTTTATATAAACTTAAAAATATAATAATGTCAAGATACTGTCTCAAGTGTAGAACTAAAACAGAAAATATTAATGAAACAACAGAAAAAACAAAAAACAACAGGATAATATTAAAAAGTTTTTGTGCAGACTGCGGAAAAAGAAAAAATATGTTTTTAAAGAAAGTGTCCCCAGCGGCAGTATCCTCAGAGATGTCGCTAGGATCTGGTAATCCTGATATTATTTTAGTCGACGACTAAAAATATAGAATGATATGCAACTGTGATTCTGACAGAGATTTGTGTCTTGAGCAAAATAAAATTGTCGCATACTGTCAATGTTGTAACAACAGAGAAATAATAGGGTCAGGTATAGATATACATAAAATTATTGGAAAATTACCAAAACCAAAAGGCGGTTGGACATTGCCAGGTCATCGGTATACAGGACCTTACAATCCGCTAGATCAACAACTAGATGAAAACGACAATCCATTGCCAGGTCAAGAGCCTTATAATCAAGTGGATGCAATAGCGATGCGTCATGATATCTGTTATCGTGATCATGAAAACTCGAAAGCAGATTGTGATAAAGTAATGTTAGACGAATTACGTGATATGGAGCCAACAAATCTACGAGAACGTTTTGATAGAAGATTTGTTCAGGGAATGATAGGAGCAAAATATAAACTTGGACTTGGAAAAAAAGTATACGAATATCTTGCAGTCGAGCTGCACAGACCTAAAAAAAAGTTTTCACGACGTAAAGTTGTCGCTCATGGTGTAGATTATATCTGGGCAATAGATTTGGTGGATGTATCCAATCTAGCTCAGTTTAACGTTGGCGCTGATGGTGCTCCAAAAAGGTATTTGTTTAATGTTAAAGATGTTTATAGCAAATACGCTTTCAGTGTACCTGTTTCGGATAAGACAGGGACTTCAATGACTGATGCGCTAAAACAAATAATAACGAGTACAGAAAGAAAACCGAATAAAATCTGGACTGATCACGGATCCGAGTTCTTTAACAAAAAGTTTGAACAGTTTCTAGAACAAAATAATATAAAAAATATGTTACGGGAAACGAAGGTAAAAGCGTTGTTGTTGAGAGATTTAATCGCACGCTAAACGAGAAATTACACAAACATATGACAGCTAAAAACAACAACAGGTACATTGATGACCTTTCTCAAATCGTAGGTGAATATAATAACACGAAACATCGAACCATGAAAATGACACCTAAAAAAGCTATTAAAAATCCAATATTAGCAAATGAAAACATGTACCGCAGACATAAATTTAAGGTTGGTGATAAAGTTAGAATTTCTTTGATGAAAAAGGTATTTGCAAAAGGATTTACTCCGAACTGGAGTGAAGAAGTTTTTGTAGTTGATAAGGTACTTTTCATAATACCTGTAACGTACGTTTTAAAAGATCTGGCAGGGGAACCGATCGTAGGTAATTTTTATGGACAAGAACTACAGAAAACTGAGCAGGATGTTTTTGTTATCGAGAAAGTGATTAGAAAAAAAAGGAGATAAAAGTTTAGTCAAATGGCGTGGGTATAGCGATAAATTTAACAGTTGGATCCCAACTAAGCAGATTATGATATAATGTTATTATAAATTTTCTCATACTTTTGTTTGACAGATTTACATTTTACTGGTTTACATAACGATATTAGATACTGCTTACGATCGTCAGAGATCGTCATTAGATTAAAAATCTTGACAAATATGAAATCGAATTTGATATTTTTCTGTCAGCCTGGAATCCTGATGTTTAAGAAAGGTTTGATTAACTGCCAAAACAGTTGTTCGGCAACGGTAAAATTAAATTTCATTATTTTTTTTGCAATGTGATACTTGACATTATATCGTTTAGTTGTTGGTCTGCTGTAATTTGATCTGTCAGCAACAGTGACTTTTCATCATCATCATCATCATCATCAAATTCGCTGTTATATAAAATATCATCTTCATTATAAACAATAGATTTGTCTATGAAATCTTTGGAAAATGTGACGTCATCACTGACGACCTTATCGCTGGCGACTTTGTCGCTAGTATCTTGTTTGTAGAGTTCAGCGAGTCGTTGCATTAAGTCCAAGATTATAATATATTTTTATCTAAATTATTGTTATAAGATGACTGATGAGATAAAATATCACCAAAAAGTTAATATATTAAATTACAACGAACTAGCCGAAGCGGTAAGAAAATGTTTGTTGGGTTATAGTGTTGACGTTATTGTAATGCAAGGTGATTCTCATAAAATATTGCTAACAGAAGCAGAAAAATAAAATTAATGAAAGTGCAGTAACAACGTTAAAATTTGATTATGATGATATCATAGCATTTGCTCATCATTGCTTGACTAAAACCGAGCTATCAAATATCATATCTAAAACCAATCCTAGCATCGTATTCTCTTGAAAAAGCTGATTTTGTTGCTCCATCAGCTACAAATTTTACTGCTCTGGAATTTATCTTACAATTCTTTGCCGCAGCTGTAATCGATTTGAATTCGATCTCCTCATCCGTTTCAAGGTTTTTTGAAATAACAGGTTTTGCTGGACATCTAAAATTAATACCACCACCTCGTCCTTTTCTCACATTTTCCTGTTGCGTCACTAGCTCCAGATTTCTCAATCGATTATCAGTTTTTACGTTATTAATATGATTAATAACCAGATCATTGGGTATAGATCCGTGGAACACCTCGTAAACAAACCTATGACCAGTATAACAAACTTGATCTGTCGATGTTCCTCTAACAGTTACCCTGATATATCCCATATTGTTCATAGTACCAAGAACTTTTTTAGTTTTTCTGTTTCTAATAATACCGCAATCGTTAGCCTCGTATAAATCAAAGACCGGATGCGGCTGAAACTCATCTTGTAAGGATAAGTTTTCAATGTTGTCATCAGTGACTTTATCGTTCACGTGATATACACGCTGTCCCTCTGGAATATCATCGCAAAACAACGTGTAAATAAAATCTTTTCTGAACATTGCAATCCTCTCGGCATTATCTCCCTTTACACTAATCGTATAACCCGCTGACGTTAATTTGCCAACAGATATTCTAGTTTTGATGTTAATAACTGAACCTAATGTATTTCCAGCGTATAAGTTGTATTTTGGGTGAACATGATAAATCTCTTGCTCACGTGCGCTTGTCAGATTTACTGTCATTATATTATAGGCGATTTTTTTTTATCTTTAATTGATTTTTAGCGCATGCGCAGTGTGAGGTAAAGTTATACTTTGGGTGAATTTGATATGCTTCTTGCTCACATGTGTTTGTTAGATTTGCTGTCATTACATTATAGGAGATTTTTTTTATCTTTAATTGATTTTTAGCGCATGCGCAGTGTGAGAAAATTATCAATTAGATATTACATTATAGTATAATAATGTTAAAATTGCGTGATATAGCTAAGAGAAGCCTTATGGGAGAACCTGATAAAATAGCGACTTCTTTTGCAGGTTTTGATAATAGTTATCAGTTTGATAATCAAATTGTTTTAGTAAATTTTAATGCAGCAAATCTTTACCACCTACTACAGACAACTGTAAAACGTGAGCTCGAAAAACACAAAAGTATCAGATTATTTGTGCAATATCATGTTATATTTTCAAAGTTAGTTATAACGGAAGAATTAACTAACAAGGAAATTGCAGAACCTTATATGAACGCAAAATCAAGACGTGTTTTGCTTGGGACTGATCTGTTATCACTATCTGATGAAATACACCAAGAAATCTGGAAAAAATAGAGGAATTCACTCAATTAGGTTCGGGTTGAATGTTTGAAATGATCAAAGAAATATTGTTTCACACGATGAAATATAACGCATTACGAGGTAGTTCATACATCGACCTGCCACCAAAAATGAAAAGTAAAAAATGTTGTATAAACATCAAAAACGTAGATAACAAGTGTTTCCAATGGGCTGTTCTTTTCGCACTATTTCCAGCAGAAAAACACACTGATCGCGTTGAAAAATATATCAGTCACGTGTCTAGATTAAATTTTAAAGCTATTAACTTTCCTGTGGCAGAAAATCAAATACCAAAATCTGAAAAGCAAAATAATGTTTCAATTAACGTTTTCGGACTAGATGAAAAAGAGGATGTATACCCGAGATATATTTCAGAAAAAGCTTCACAATCGACTATAAATTTACTGTTTTACAAAAATCATTACGTTTGGATTAAAAACTTTAACGGACTAGTTGGTAAACAGTACAATAAAAATAAGAACAAAAAGTTCTTTTGTTACCGCTGCTTGCATGGTTGTGCTAACAATGAAACATTACAAAAGCATTTGCAGTACTGTAGTGATGTGCAAAGAATAACAATGCCATCTAAAAAAGATAGTGTGTTACAGTTTGTCCATCATAATCACAAACTAAAAATTCCTTTCGTTATATACGCTGATTTTGAGTGTTTACTTCAACCTGTACTTGGCGCAGAAAAAAATCCTAATCAATCGAGTACAAGAAAAGTTCAAAATCATGTTCCGTGTGGAGTAGCGTATAAGGTAGTTTGTTGTACTGATTCTAGATTATCTAAACCAATTAAATTATATCGTGGTAAAAATCCAGCTATCTACCTTCTCAAGCAGTTGACTAATGAAGTTGATAATATTACTTATCGTTTGAAAAAAGTAACGCCAATGTTAAAATTAACACCTCAACAAGAATCCGATCACGAGCAAGCAGAAATTTGTCATATTTGTGAAAAAGCTTTTGATACTGACAACAAAAAAGTACATGACCATTGTCATTTGACTGGACAGTATCGTGGAGCGGCTCATAATCAGTGTAATTTAAAATTACTTGCTCCAGATTTTATTCCGGTTATTCTTCACAATTTTCGAGGATATGATAGTCACATTATAGTAGAAGCTTTTGGTGATCCTGATATAAAATCTCGTAACGTCATCAAATGCATCCCAAATAATTTTGAAAAGTACACGTCAGTTACGCTAGGTAAATTGCGTTTTATTGACAGCCTGCAGTTTATGGCAGCCTCGTTAGATGAGCTAGTAAAAGGTTGTAGTAAATTTGATAACCTAAGAGACTGTTTTGGAGATAAATTTAATCTACTAGCTAAAAAAGGAGTTTTTCCATACGAATACCTCGACGACTGGAGTAAATTTGATGAAACATCTTTACCTGGCAAAGATAAATTTTACTCACAACTTAAAAATGAAAGTATAACTGATGATGAGTACAGGTATGCACAAGATATATAGAAAGAGTTTGATTGTGAGACTTTTGGTGATTATCATGATTTGTATTTGAAAACTGACGTGTTATTATTAGCAGATGTTTTTGAAAGTTTTCGAGAAGTGAGTTATAATAATTACGGACTAGATCCTTGCTGGTATTATTCTGCCCCTGGACTGTCATGAGATGCTCTGCTAAAATTTAGCAAGGTAAGGTTGGAATTACTGACTGATGTTGATATGTTCAATTTTATTGAAAAAGGTATCCGAGGCGGTATTAGCGTGATAACAAAAAAGTATGCTGAAGCAAACAACAAATATTTGAAACAGTATAACCCTGACCTTCCTTCGAAGTATATAGTTTATCTAGATTGTAATAACTTGTACGGGTATTTGATGGCAGAACCAATGCCTCTTGGTGGATTTTATTGGATCACGGCTGATCGATTTCTATCGGAGACTGAAAAAAAAGATACCCGAAGATATTTCCTATTTCGTTGAAGTTGATCTTGATTATCCAAATTCGCTACACAAATTACATAACGATTACCCTTTCTGTGCGGAATCGATGGTAATAGATTATAGTTTGTTATCAAAAGAACAAAAAGCGTTAGCATCACCAAGGCAACATTCCATGGTCAAGAAACTAGTACCAAATTTACTTGATAAGAAAAATTACGTTTTGCATTACAAAGTTTTAAAACAAGCAGTTGATGCTGGTCTTGTGTTGAGAAAAGTTCATCGTGTACTAAAATTTAATCAGTCGCCGTGGATGAGAGGTTATATTAACTCAAACCCTTCAAGAAGGGCTGCAGCGAAAACAGAGTTTGAAAAAACTTCTTTAAACTGATGAACAATTCCGTTTTTGGTAAGACGATGGAGAATATTAGGAAACGTGTAAATATTGAAATAGTTAATGATGTCAATCGCAGAAACAAACTTGTGTCAGACGATGATTTTGTGAGCATGAAAATATTTAATGAAAATCTTGTTGCGATACAAAGAAGAAAAGTAAATCTAAAACTAAACAAGCAGATCTATGTTGGAGCTGCAGTGTTAGATTTATCAAAGTGGCTGATGTACGATTTTCATTACACTTTTGTTAAAAATCAGTGGCCGGCTAGTAGATTATTGTTTACTGATACTGATTCGCTCATATATGAAATCGAATGTGAGGACATCTATCAGGACATGTACAATAATCGACATCTGTTTGATCTTTCCGATTATCCACGTGACAGTAAATTTCATGACGACACAAATAAAAAGGTTATTGGTAAGTTTAAAGATGAAATGAACTCAAGCGCTATCAAATACTTATCGGATTACGTAGTAAAATGTATGCCGTATTATTGGACAATAATAAAATAACGAAAAAAGCAAAAGGTCTGCTTCCTGATTTTGTTAAAAAGTTTATGAAATTTGATGACTACAGGTATGCGCTTGATGGCGGTGTTAGTTTTATGAGAGCTATGGCAATTCGAACTAATCATCATAAACTCGAAACAGATGTCATTATCAAACTTGGATTGTATAATTTTGATGACAAACGCTATTGTAAAAATGGGGTAGATACATTTGCCCCTGGGTATTGTCATGATGATAGATCTATACTCGACATTATCTTTTCCAACTGAAATTTTATCTAAACTTATAAAATAATGTTTGAAAATTTGACAATGACAAATAGCTACAATAGTAACATCAAATATCTAATGATGGACGGTAAACAATTGACAGTTGAATTTAATAATGAAACATCAGTTATATGTTTTAAAGGAACACGTGACAAGTTAAAACTTTCGCTCATCAGATCTGATAACAGCGTGTATTTCAATTATCTCGAACAATTGTATCAAAAGTTGCTAGCGGAATTTAAAAACTCACAGCCCCATTAGCCAACAAATCTATACTAAACTCACAATTGATCTCGATCGGTCAAAGGTATATTTTATCAACAAAAAATATCCTCTGAACAAACCAGAAATGAAAGATTTGTTTGAGTCCAATCGCTGTGTGAGCGGTAAAGTAAAATTTAGTATCTATAGTCGTGATAGTGAAGTATTTTTAATATCAACAGTTGAAACATTAATCATTGGTAATGAGATATAAAATAATATCATTTTCATTCTAATGCTAGTTTAATTTCCGCCTTGTTAACTGAAACGTTCTAATGCACAGTTTAATTTCCATCCTGTTATCTGATAAAAAATTTGTGGTAAAACCCATTTGCCGTCTTTAGAATAATCATATTCCACACATACGCTGTTCTAACAAATTCGTCACTTCTGTTGACAGAGCTTATCGCATTCCAACACCTGTTGTTTTGTCTGGTTACAAAATATCTGTCTACATAGTAGTAGTATAGGGAAATGAGGGTTTGGCGGGGGTGGGGGAGGAGGTTGGGAGGGGGTGGTGAGCCAAAATCCTCATTTCCCTATACTACTCTGTCTCGTTGTTCAGGGTTTTGACGTAATTTTCTGAACATTATAGGTTATACATGGCCCCATTATATCTGGTAGACACAGAACCTTAAAAAGAAACTGAGGAATACCGACCCACGGGAAGCTACTGGAAAGCTTTATCACATACTCACGTTGTCCAAGCCGGAGAATCGAACCCACGCGAGTAGTAAGAAAAAAAGGAGATTTCTTGCTCACTACCCCTGTAAAGCGTCCAAACAAATTCAACGATGACTTTGGACACCCCTGATAGCTTTTTATTATAGGATGTACACAACAGTAAAAGTTGTACTTCTGGTTGACAAAATGTGTGACTATTGTACGAAAAGTATTTGTTTTTGGCATTTTTTTTTTAAGGTTACTGATCCAGAAACCCTCCCACATTACTTCCAATGACCGATTATCAATAAAGTTTAGACAAAATTAACGTTCAAAAACTGCTATTAATAAAGTTAGACAAAATTTATACTTACACAGCTGGTTCACATATCGTTAGTACCTCAACAATACATATAAGAAATATTTCATCCTCGTGCTGGTAAAAATAAAACCTCATTTTTATGCTCACTTTTGGACGAAATAGAATAAAAGTTTCATCACTTTATGTCAAGAGAAATTACTTTTGACCGATCAAGTTCAAAAGTAATTATGGTATATTTTTGTTGAGTCATCAGATCATGGAAGTTAATAAAATTTTGAAAATTCTTCACTCAGTTGCTCAAGGTATCTGAAATATTTGTTGCCAATAAATTTAACAAGGGAAAGATTTTGTTTGTTAAACTTCTAAAACATATTCCTAAAGTTCATTCTTAATTTAAACTGTCATCTGTTTACCGTCGATGTAAGATTTTTAAATTTGCTGCATCTGCTATCTGTCACTGTTAATTTTTCAAACATTATTTACAAAGTTTAAACAAAATTTTTTTAGACAAATTATGATTGACAGTTTAGACAAAATTTTACTTAATCAGAAAGATAAATCAATTATATCAAATTTACTTATTGCATAATGACCAAGAGCAAATGTGTCTACGCAATTATCGCAATATCTCTTTATCATCAGTTACTTAGTGTACGTTTAACAATAACATTTGTTTCAAGCTAGTGATGATTTGTTCTGATAGCCATTGTCCTGATGTAACTGACGCTCCCATGAAGTACATATCTGTATTCAAGAAAATTAATAAAATTTTTAACATGATTGCGATTTGATTTTTTGCTAATTTGCTATTGGCTAATCGAACCACATTAATTTTACTGCACAATCCAATAAACTCTGCAACCGCTCTGGTGGTCTAGCGGTTCGAACGTCCGCCTCTGATATGGGAGGTCATGGGTTCCAACCCCGGCCGACCCATACCAAAGACTTACAAAAATGGTACTAACAGCTACCTCTCTTGGCGCTGAGCATTAAGATGTTAGTGTTAGGACTGGTCGGCCTAGTGCAAGAATATTGTGACTGGGTTGTCTGCAGCATGATACCCCAGTGCTAGACATCACTATAAACTGCCACACTATTTACATTGTAGCGATAGGACTGAATAATTGTTAAAAGCTACCTTGAAAATCTAAATCACACACTCACACATATAAGAAACTCTGCTATTATAGCAAAATTCATTTCGTCCTTAAACTTTCCAATTACTTTTTCATTCAAATCATCATGAAATTTACAATCGCAAGGATAATCTGACAAATGAAACAGATATCGATTATCGTATACATCTTGATACACATAATCGCACTCAATTTCATAAAAAGCGAATCAGTATCATTGAAAAGCTGTTTACTTCACGACCACTGCTTTTTTTTACAAAGTTATAATTGAAATCGTACATTAGCCACTTTCATAAATCTAAAACAGCAGCTCCAACATCAATTAGCTTATTCAACTTTAAGTTTATTTTCCTTCGTTGTACCAGGACAAGACTCTTATTAAAAATTTCATACAAAATCATCGTTTGACACAAGTTTATTTCGGCGATGATATCACTGACAAGTTCAAAATTTACTTGATTTCGGACGTTTTCCATTGTTTTACCAAAGAATGAGTTGTTCCTAAGATAAAAGATATTTTTCTCTAAATCACTTGGTTGCTACATCTCGTCGGGCAGTGTTTGAGTTAATATAACATATCATCCACGGCGATTGATTGAATTTTAGCACACAATGAATTTTCATTAAGACAAGACCAGCATCGACTGCTTGCTTTTTAAGTTTTTGTAGTGTACACCATAATTTCGCTTATCAAGTAAATTTGGAACGAATTTACTTACCATATAATTTTTAACTGCTGCAACCATTGCTCGCTGATTATCAGGTAATAAACTATAGTCGATTAACAAAGGTTTTGCACAAAATGAATAATCGTTGTGCAAGTCGTGTAGCGCAGTAGGATATTAAACAAAATAAGAAATGTCATTGACGCTTACAGCGTTATGTATTTTTTTTCCTGCTTATCTTAGAAATTGTTCTGGAGATATCCAACGAAATTCACCGTAGGGCATTGGTTCTGACACTGCATATTCATACAAATTATTGGGTCATGATAAATAATGTATTTTGATGGAAGCTCAGGATTATACTCTTTCATGTATTTGCTGTTTGTTCGAACATACTTTTCTTGTAATAACAGATATTCCACCGCGGATGTCTTTCTCGATAATGTTAAGCATATCAAAGCCGGTTATTAATTCTAACCTTACCTAATTTCAACAGAGCTTCACAAGATTACGCTGGAACAGAATAATACCAATAAGTATTAGGTCTGTAATTGTTATAACTCACTTTTTGAAAACTTTCGAATATAGCTGCAAGCCATGTTACATTTGTTTTCAAACACAAATTATGACAATCTCCGAAAGTTTTACACCAAAATTTATTCTAAATATCTTAAGCATATTTGTACTTATCATCGGTCATATTTTCTTATTTTAGTTGCGAATAATATTTATCCTTGTCTGGTAAAGAAGTGTCATAAATCTTGATCCAATCGATGGAATAATCCTAAAGAAATATTACGTTCTTGTTAGTAAGCTTGCTTTGTCGTCGAAACAGTTTTGTAAATTATAAAATTCGCTACAGTCTTTTACAAGCTCATCCAACTATGCTACCATTAACTGCAGGATTTCGATAAAATGCAACTTACATAAAGTAAGCGACATATACTCTTCAAAATTATTGGGGTTACATTTGATCGTGTTATCAAGTTTTATAGGCGACTTGATTTCAGAATAACCATAATATGGCTGTTGCATCCTCGGAAATTGTGAAGAATAAAAGGAATAAAATCTAACACATGAAATTTCTGATTGCATTCTTGGTGTGCAGGACCACGACATTTTCCATTGGAATGTCAATGATCACGTACTTTATCTTCTAACAACACCTATTTACAAATATGACACAATTTTCCAGCTCTAGCATTTTTTCTTCATTTGAACAGTCTGTTTTAACAGATTAAAAATATCGTCAACTTCGTCGATTAAGGTTTTAAGCAACCAAACGGCTGGATTAGGACCACGATATAATTTGATTGGTTTGGACAAACTTGGAGCAATAATACAAATAATTTTACACGCAACTCACACGGAGTAATGATTTTGTGTTGTCTTGTACTCGGCTAGTTAGTATTTTTTTCAACACCAAGTACTAGCGGAAGCAAACATTCGAAATCAACATAAATAACAAACTGTGTTTTCATCTTGTGATTATGATTTGTAAATAGCAAAAGTTTTTTCTGTTATCATTGTTATTCTTTGTACTGCCGAGCAATATTGCAGATGTTTTTGCAGTACTTTTTTGTCAGAACAGCCATGTATGCAACGATAACAGCAGTACTTATTATTTTGTTTTTGTTTGCTGTATTGTTTACCAATAAGCCCATTAAAATTTTATATATACACATGCTGACTTTTATAAATAGTAGGTTTATTGTTGATTGCGATGCCGATGGAGAAATATATCATGGATAGATATTTTATTGCCCATCACGACCAAATACGTTTACAGAGATGATGTTTTACTTCCCAAATTTTGGTATTTGATTTTCTGCAACAGGAAAGTTTATGCCGGTGAAATTGAAGCTTGAGACAAGATTAACGTATTTGTTATTATGATCAGCGTTTCTTTTCTGATAGAAACATCGCAGAAAGAATGTCTACTGGAAACAGCTGTCAGAGTATTTGACGTTTACACAGCATTTTTTATTTTTTTATTTTTTGCGGCAAGTCAACGTAGAAACTTTCAAGAAGAACACAGTATTTCATTTTAGCATATAATATTCAGAAATCATTTCAAATTTCCATTTGAACCAGATGTTGTGTATTCTTCTATTTTCTTCAAATTTTCCATACGAATGTCTTCAGCGAGCAAGGCAAGATTTCTAGCAGGCAAAACCCGCTTTGATTTCGCACCTACGAAAGGATCAATAATTTTTTCATTAAAATCATCTCTAACATATATTTTGACGGTGTAACATGTTAGGATTTTTAAAGGGTTGTGCATATCAAGCTCTGGTTTCATAGTTGGCTCAAGAAGATGAAAAAGATTTGTTGAGTTATAATTTGCCAGAACGATTTTTTCATTAAATTTGTGGCTGCTGTCAAAACCAGCAAAAGAGGTAGCAAATTTTACAGGTTCTACGATTAGGCTCTTTTTCACAATATCACGCAACTAGCATTGTTATTAATATTACTTTTTACAAATCTCTAATTGAAAGACGTGTAATTAGACAAATGGACTGTTTATCATCATAATGACAAGATCAAACTAACAAGAATGTTACCACATGCACCAAGATACAATTTGTACGCGTGAAATATATATATTGGGATCGGTAATTCATATCAAATTTAAAGAAAACTTTGGTAAGGCAACACCAGCGAGTTATAATATATCGGTAAAACCAAAAAATGATACTGAGCTCACGGAAATGTTAAGAAAAGATTTTATTTCTTCTCTGTTTTGCGGAGAGATTCGCCCCCACTCCTTCCCCGGAGAAAGATTTTATCCTGTTAAAGGTGCCGTTACCGATGATAATATCACTAATTTTAGTTTGCAAGACGAATATCAACCTCATCCGGTATTTGATCTTTACGAGGCACATGACAAAGGAATTGTTGAAAATATTAACAAAAGTATTAGGTAATTTGCAAAAAGATTGATATCTTAAAATAAAAAAAATGAAGAATACAAAAAGATTTCAATAATTATAGTTGTCATTGTTTCATGTTAGTAGTTTTTAACCGACCAATTCTATCAGGGTTTTGTGATAATTCATATTAACAACATTAAAACAAACAACCAATTGGAAAATTTAGAGCTAGTTACACAGTAATAAAATGTTAGAAAAGATGAAACAGGAAATAGTGTTAATTTTGGTAAAGTTAAACATGTGTTGCAATAAATCTTGAAACAGACGAGAAACTAAAATTCAAACCAATAAATCAAGCTGCTCGATATTTTAAGATAATTCCACAAGCAGTTAAGTTTGTTATCGATAGTAAGGTAAAATTAGCGATATCAAATGCAACATTTGACAGAATTATCTTCCGATATATTAACTAAAACTTTTGTAAGATTGTTACAAGCTCTTCTCGACTAAAACAACTGAGAGACCACAACATCATTGTGGCCAACTTCATCTTGCAGTTTTTACTGCCTCTGTAAGCAAAACGCTATCATCGGCGTTGCTTCTGATACGTCATGGCTATCATGTACCAAATCAATCTTAACAAAAATAGACTCAGAGGTATTCCCAAAGAAAGCTTGTCTGACTGCAACTAACACTTGTTTTTGTGTCAAAATATCTTATTTCGTCCACTGTTATTTAGCAAATTATACAAAAATTAACGATAACATGACTTTGCTTGAAAGTCTTGCGCATAATTAGTGACGATATTACTGAAAAGAAAAATTTATTGAAAAAAATTTCAGTGACGACTTTGATCTCACCGACGATTACAACAAGATTGTGACTGATTGATAAAGAATAATATGGTTGATAGAAAATTGATCAATATGAAGTCAAGTATCAAATTGCAAAAAAATGCTGAAATTCGATTCTAGTGTTGCGGAAAATCAACTACTCTGGCAATTGATGATGTTTATCAACATCGCAATACCAGGTTGACAAAAAGGCATAAAATTCGATTTTGTGTTTGCTAAGATTTTCAGCTTGATAAATAATAGCGGAGCAGAAGAAAGAAAAATATATTTCACATCGTTATGCAAGGCAGTAAAATATAGGTTAGTCTTACTCAAATGCGAAGAAATTTACAAAAATATTATTTTCCAGTACTAGTTGGTACTCAACTATTAAAGTTATCTCCATAACAGCGCCATTTAATAAGACTTTTCTTGCCGCGCTTTCTGATTACTCATTTGATAACAATACACCTTGATCAGGTTTATTTTGTTGTTCGTAAAAACTACCAATTACTAGTTCGTCTGACAAGTCTTTTAGCGCGTGCATTACAAGAAATGTCATTAAAACTTTATCAACGACAAATAATTCTTCTCTTTCAGTTTGGAGTAAATCATTTTTCGAATACTTTTTGTCCGAGAAATTCTAATTTGTCGCCGATCTTAAATTAATGTCTCCGATACATATTTTCGTTTGCAAGAATAAGATTTTTAATTGTTTTAGATCCTAGTTTTCAAATTAAATCTTCGCTTCGTGGTGATAATGTTTCTTTTAGCTGTGGTAACCATGGCTTACTTGGTATCTGCTGTTTGGTGCAATAGTTGAAATTATCTGTCCTTTTTCGTGCTGACACACGTACGGTGTTTCCGTGATGCACTGACGTTGCCTTCTATCTTGTCTGCGATCTTTTGTCCTACCGCGGTTCCTGCTGCAGATACAGTGCCGGTAATATTTTTAGCTCGTCGACAGATAACGTTGATGTATCTGGTTGTTTGCTAAGTACAGTCTCTGTTACAGATTTAAAGAGTTTGGCAGATTCTTCTGCCTCAAGAAGTTGTTCTTTACGTATTCCTGTACTTTTGTATTAAATGCCGCTCATCTCGAAGCAAATTTTTTTAATAAATCATTTTTTTGTCCATTGCAATTATAAAATGCCACCGAAATGTTTACGACATGCTTTGCACATTGGAGATAAAATTTTGTCAATAACGAGAAAGTCGTCAATGGCAAAGTCGCCGACAGTCAGAGAAATCCTTCAGATCAGCAAAGAACTATTTTCTTTGGATATCTTGCCAGTTTTTCAAATAATAAAAAATTGCATTTGTCCTTGGTTGCCTCATGATAAGTCAATAATTATTTTTATCTACGTCTCCGTATTGTTTGTTTGGGATATCCCGCACATCAAGATTGTCACGTCCTGGAAAAAAGTATAAAACAAATAGTATGTCGTCCTACAAATCTGTCAACGTTATAAAACCCATGTGCAAGATAAAACGCATTCCACTTTTTTTTGTTCCGTGACAATGAAAACTAAGATTGTATTTTGTTCATCTCATCCTTGTTTAGAGAAATATCATCAAATAAAATATTTTATGTTTTGTCGAATTAAATTCGTTTACTGGAATCAAATCGTCCAATTGTCTGATAAAATATATATTCTTACACCAATCTCGTCGCAAAGTTTAGCATTGTAGTCGTTAAGTAATACATATTTGGCTTGTTGTGGTTTAATTGTATTAAGATTCACCCGATCGTAGTTAATATTATTATTGTTGAGATATAGGTTCATTAGCAAGTTTGTCTTGCCAGATCCAGTATAGCCAATAACAAGATAATGACAATCGGGTAGATTGTTGTTATATTTGTGCTTGACTAATCGCTCAGTATCAAAATTTAGTATTGACATTGTTATCTTAACTACCACACAAATTTTTGCAACATTCCAACTCTCCAAATCTTGTCGTCATAACTTTTATACTGCTTAAAGTTGTGTTGATTTAAAAAAAAAATGAATTATTACACGAAATTCGGAACAACATTAACGGGGCCTGTGTCTGCGGACACAACTGTAACAACAAGCGGTAAAGTTGATCTATCAAGATATCTAAAAAGAATCCGGCGATACAATCACAAAAAAAAGAAACTAGGAAACTGCATATCAACCAGCAAATTTAAGTCAAACTCAAGCAGTATTCTGGCTTCAGTTAAAAGACGTCGACGATAAAAAAAACTTGATAAAACAATTATCGGTAACATTAATAAATTTGATAAAAAGATTATCGGGCCAGAACAAGAATTACCCAAAGGAAATGTAAACAGAAGTCCAGCAGCAAGTTAGCAAGTTAAAATGAAATAAATTTTGCTTACGATACCAGAGTAAAGAAATCAGGCGATATAATGATCGGCAATCTAGTAGTGAGCAATAATTCAAAAGAAACTAGACTTTCAGTAAACTTAACTCTTGGTAATGATGCTGATGCTATAAGTTATGCTCAATAATGAGGTGCGCTTTCTCAGTATTTAAAACTAACCGACGAATCAATGACCGGAAGTATTGATATGGGTGGTAAGATAATTTACAATACAAAACTTGACAATGCAACGTTCACTGGCTGGTAAACATTAGATTTGTTGAAACAATTTTTTTTTAACTAAACGGCGACACTATGTCTGGTGCGTTGTATATGGAAACTAACAAAATAACGTCAATATATATTCCTGTTTATCTTGCTGACCTAGCCAACAAAGCTTACGTTAATAGTGGCGTTGGTAGCGGCGGGGTAAAACGAAATAAAAACAATGTCAGATATATTCCAACACTTGTTGAGTCATCCAACAACAGAACGGGATCTGAGGTAAGACAATATCAAGGAAATTATCCAACCCATGCTTTTCTTTTCAGTAATGTTGTTGGCGGACAAGAATGGACATCCAAATCCAACGGAGAAACAGCAAATTTGTGGCCAAAAACAAGATATCCTGTTGCAGTTGCGAATATGCAATTTTATTTGAGTGGCCGATTAATTTCTGATATTGGTCGAATTTATAACTGGCGCTTGGAAGGATCAAATGGTAATAAAAATTAGGCAATTTTGTGTAGTACAGCAGACACGTATATTTCAGCAACACAGTACTTTACAATTCCAAATGAAAATACTGTTAACAAGTACTTGCATTTTCGAATATTTGTTGTCGCTGCAGAAAGTCCGTTTCCTTGTCTGATCGCGTTTCAGATTTATACGATTGATGATCAAGTATAGATTGTGACAATTACGTTGTTGCGATTACATCGTCATGATTAATTGAATCAAAGAGTGTAAAATAATGTCTGACCCAGCAATTATTTCATTTGCAAACGTTTCATAAACACTTTTTTATTCCAAAAAAGAGGCCAAATGAAAATATTTCAGTAATGTTAGCCCAGCTGATGGGAAAGGAAAAGATAAATTGTTAAATAAAAAAATTAAAACTAGAATCTGTATACGGTGTTCATGTATCCCCGATAGAATTCGAAGCTAATTTGAATGTTATGCATATGCACAGACTACAATTAGGAGATACTATGAAGACCTCTATTAATATTAGCAAATAATGTCACCCTGATGACTTTTTTGAAGAAAAAGAAATGGTTAAGCGAATATTAATAAATATATTATTCGAGTATAATAAGTAAAATACAAATTAAATCAATTGATCAAATTTAATAAAATTTCTAGCGTATGGAGAAATAAGCCAGATCGAATAAATTTGTACTTCAAGAGCTTGACAAACTTGCAGATTCTAAAAAAAAAAATTATCAAAAGAAACAGGTTTAAGAAAATTTTTTCTAAAACGACGAATATTTCAAGAATTTTTATATGGATTATCTTGATAAGAAAAACATTGCTTAAAGTCATATGAGACAAAAATTGTGACGGAGAAATTTTATCAAAGCAGCCGCTAATGCAGTTTTGCCAATGACTAATGATAGTATTATCATTAGTCTGATTATTGTTAATAAATCATTAAGAACAGTTGAATATAGCAGTGTATATTTGGTGATATTGATTTAATACAATTTAACAAAATAACCAAAAGTTTCTATGATATCAACGAATTTGAGGATATTCAACCCTATTACTCGAACGATCTAGACAATTACTGTCACGTGATTATTACAACGAAATTAGCTTTTAATACTCAGTAGTACAAGAAAAAATTATTAATGTTTGAATGGATATTAAAAATGAAATTGAATTTAAACATTTAATGCTACAAAAATTTGCTACAGCATACGCAATTGTTAGACAACGTCTTGTGCTTAAAAATTATAGCATGCGAGATATAGCACTGGTACTTATTTTTTTTTTTAAACTGAAAAATTATGTAAAATTTGTAAAAAAAAACAAACAATAAAAAAAACAAAACGTTATTACAGTTGATAATTTCGATTCGTATGGTATGCTAATAAAATAATGAAGTATTAACTGATCGGCGATATGATGACACCTCACCAGATATCTACGATAAGTACCTAAATTTTATGATTGATTCTGCCAACGAAAATTTCGTGAGATTCTTGATAGTGTTGCTGGCTTTA
Organism: Potamilus streckersoni; assembly: GCA_016746295.1. Classification (NCBI taxonomy): domain Eukaryota; kingdom Metazoa; phylum Mollusca; class Bivalvia; order Unionida; family Unionidae; genus Potamilus; species Potamilus streckersoni. The sequence continues at coordinate 982,422 of JAEAOA010000678.1, forward strand.
TAAATATTACTATCACGGAAAATTTTTATTCCTCACTTCGTGAAGCACAAAGTAAAGCACAAAGTGAGGCACAAAACTGAGAAACAAAAAAAGTTGACAAAGTCATCAATGAAAACAGAAATTATTGGCTTCAATCATGTGTCGGAGTATATTCCAAAACCCGAACTTTATATGTTAATGCAGTATTATAAGTTTCATCACAGCAAACTTTGGTGTGTAAACATATGCTACAAATACTAAAGCAGAACTTTACGATTAATTTCTTTTTTACATTTTCTAATGACTGGTTCTGGTATTATCTCAAGCGGAGCAGCATTAAACCCGATTTTAGTGATAATATTCGGATTGGTGTAAGTTATGAACCGCGTGCAAAAAAAAACAAGCCTTGACTTGAAGCCAAAAAATATGCTTGCAAAACCGCTAGCATTACATATAAAAATACGATTTTATTTGCATGGTGGGTGTAAAATACGACATGGATGATTTAATACGTGAGTTTCGTATAATTGATAGTATATATTCTCCCAATGAGAATCGGGAAGTACGAAAATTGTTATCAGTGGATTTATCAAGTAGAATATATCAGTGATAGGATATAATTGACAAGGTAGTGTAAATTTTGTCTAAACTTTAGAAATATCATTGTCAAAAAGAACATTAATCATATTGTCAATAAATAACATTGGGTCATTAGTAATTTAACTCTTATTCTTTCATCATCTTCCTAAATAAATAACCATGCCGAACACTGTTTACTTGACAAGTGATAATTAAAGTTTTAAGTACAATTGCTTATTATTCCAGCGCTTACACCAGTATATTTTGAAGTTGAATTGATGGAATAAAATCTTTTTTAAAAAATATTTGTCATGTTAAACCTAACGGGTTTTATTGGCGTTTTGTAAAAATTTATCTCCTATTGTATATCCTATTGTTTAATATAATAATTTTGTCTGAAGAGAAAGTATAAATTTTATTTAATCTTTTTTAATTACGTTCTCTGAACGCCAATTTTGTTCAAACTTTACTAATAACATTCTTTGATCGTTAATTTTGTCCAAATTTTATTAATAACCGGTCAGTAGTAGTAATGTAGGAGATTTCTGGATCAGTAACCTTGAAAAAAAAAACATCCAAACAAATACATTTCTTACAGTAGTCTCTAATTTTGTCATCTACAAGTTCAAGTACGACTTTTACTTTTGTGTAATGAAAAGCTATCAGGAGTGTCTAAAAAGTCGTCATTGTAATTGTTTGGACGTTTTATTTTAGGGTTAGTGAACCATAATCCCCCTTTCCTATTACTAGTACGCGGACACGTGTGTGATGTCAGTGATCTGTAAAAGCGAGCGTCATTGACAACTCGTCTACCATGGGCCACCATAATATTAGAACAATTTGTAAAAATAAATGTGAGTTTTCCGGAATAATAATAATAATAATAATAATAATAATAATAATAATAATAATAATAATAATAATAATAATAATAATAAATATTATGTGAAGTATCTAAGTTTATAGCACAAGAGTGTTTCTATAAGCATAATATTCAACGATTTTCTCTTGTGTATGTGTATGAGAGAGAAATATGGAAATACAACACACACACACACACATACATACATATATATATATATATATATATATATATATATATATATATATAGTGTTTGTGTGTGTGTGTGTCGCATACAATGTACTCATTTGTGACCTTGGTGATATAAGCCCATTTATGAAGTTGGCCAGCAAACATTCAGTCTCTTTGCTAGTAACAAGCTCGGTCAGTCTGCCATATGATGACTTCAACAAGGTGCATATGTCTTAATAAATCAAGACTCATTCAACATCTTGATCATATCTTCCAATATTGCATGTTTGATCAAAATTGGTTAAAAAATAAAGATCATCTAATCAAATGCAGGAACAATTAGTTATGTGTTTAGATCATGCCAACAGTACAGTTTATTAGGCGGCTTGACGAGGAAGCAGGTGTACTAGGTTTGATCAAAGTTGGATAAAAAAATATGAAGTATCCAAACCATCACCAGTCTCAGACAATCATGGCAGTGCCTGATTTCATATCATTCAGACGAATTTTGACCTTATGAAATAAATATTACATCTTGATAATACAACCCTGTTTGTCGGATGATTAACGACCTATTCAATATAATACAAGTTATACGAAAATGTATCATCTTCCTATTGTTTTCATGTAGGTTTGGCTCCATGCAAATTGGTTATAATTCGCTAGTCCTGGTAGTAAGTGGTAACACCATGCCGCCACCATACGGTTGCGGCGAATTCTAACTTTTCGATAGACAATTGGATCTAATCACATACACCCCCACCCCCAACAGAATCCGGTATTCAGCCTGGGTTAGCTATATAACCTTGTAGTCTCCACAGTTGTTTTTAAGTACAATACTGGAACAAACTAGAAAATCACCAAATTATTTTACTGGTGGCCATGTTGAATAGCAGAGAAAAAGTAATAAAGAAATTTTTCAAGCGCTAAACTTAAGCTTAAGTTCAAAGGATAATGAAGTATGCTATCTAATACAATTTCAGAGAACTTTAAAAAATCCTTAAATCATTCGAAGTATTCATGGACTTACATAAATTATATAAGGTTTCTTGTTTGTTAAGCATTCTCTGATTGTAAAACCTAAAATTTATTTATTTGTATGCTTTAATCTTTGTTTTATTCATTTCTTAATCAATAAAACAAATAAATAATCAAATCATTTTGAATTGTCAAGAGGAATGAAACAATATTTACCAGTATTCTCTGCTCCAATTTGCACTAGAATTCCTTCCATGAAACAGATACACAAAACTACAATCTGTGCGGTATGCGGTGTGATCCCAATATAATTTGCCAAGAAGAGAGCCACTATTATTATACATGAATCAATGTTCTGTTCATACAGATCCCTATGCAATTTGCTGGGAAGAATGAAGGAATTCGGTTTGGCGACCATCAATCAACTCAGCATTCGTGTTAAAGAGTATGTTCTAGTAGCCTCAACAAAAGATTTGTTATGTTGTTCCAAATGAAAGAACTTGACTGAACTATTTCCATATCCTTTGAAAGTTTAGACTTGTTCTTCACAAGGAAAGGTGTTCCAACAATACAGTAAATAGGCAATTGTGACATCGTGTCCGAATTTTCTACATTATTTATAGGCTGACCACGTATTCAGAAATCCTTACTGCTAATTAAAATGACCTGTTGCTTTTATGGAATATACGGAAGAAAATTCATTATTGCAGATTTTTCTATGAATAAAAAATTAATACAAGAAGTAGAAATGCCGTTTTCTCTTTTTCAAAGTATTATATTAACACCCATCTTTGCGACTTTTGATAAATATTTTATAACCAGAGATATAATTCTTTCGAAGACACAAACTTAGATATAATTCATAGATTTTACACAAACTGAAAAAAGTATGAGTGGTTTGGAAAAAAAAATATAATAATAATTGAATCAACTTAAAGTTTCCATGAAACAAGTTTACAAACACCTCTTGGAGTGACAGTTACATTTTTTTTCAATATTTTAGCAAACCTTTACATGAGCGGTGAGAGAATTAATTATAGTAAACGCTTGAAACCTACGTTGGCTTATCAAATTGCTCGATGTCTGTGAAGTCTTGGAAAGGTTATATGAAATTAATACCATCCCCAGTAAAGTAACATGGCGGTAACTAAAGACACTTTCTTACACAAAAACTCAACGCTTTGCTGTAATGACATCCCTGCTAGATATGCTGTATTTTGCTCTGTAAATAAAGGTAAGGCTTAACAAATACTTTTATTCACGAGAAAAAGTTTTTTTTCGCAAACATTTATATGCAAACATGCAACAGGAATAAAAACTACAAAGATAAAACATTTGTCATTTATCTAAAAATCTGCTGACAACCTTTAAAGAACAGTTGCATGCCCTCTCCAGTGACCTCTCCGGTGGCATTATCGTTAGAGCGTCCACCCGCACCCCAGTAGTCATACCAAAGATGAAAAGGTAATACCAACAGATGCCTCGCTAGGCGCTTAGCATTAAGTGGTTAGTATTAGGACTGCGTGACCTGGTGTCAGAATAATATGACTGGGTGGGACATCATGGCACATGTCTGTGGCATGATGCCCCAGTGCTAGATATCACTATAAATAGCCACACTGCAGACATCACCGCGATGTCTGACGATATTTTAAAGCTACGTTAAGACACGCGCGCGCACGCAGTGGAGTAGCGAGTGTACTTAGCGCCCCCTTTGAGTACATCTGAAATAATTAATACAATGTATTTTCCTCATTTTACGCCTCTGGCACATGGCGCCAAGGGACAACCGTCCTCCCTCTCCCTGCCCTCCCCAAGCTACGCCACTACACACGCGCGCGCCCGTTGTCTCCAATGACAAGGGACTGCATTACTCAGTTCCCTCTCAATTTGATGGCGTCATGTAAAAAGTCATTCGCAACTTTGAAATAAATCCTACGGATCACACAAAGAGTGTGTCATTAGCTGCTGATCAGACTTCCTTGGTTATTTAATAAACAAAAACAATATCGAGTACAGTCGAATACATTGAACTTCTCAGTCAGTCCTAGGGTCAATTGAACCACATATATAGCCATGTATTCCGAATAGACTACAGTCTCTTTTTGCCAACAAATTTCCGATATCAACGTATGCCTTTTTTGCAAATTATTGCGTCGACATACATCAGCATCAGATGCATATATTTTGTCTTGCAGAAATAGTTAAGGCCATCCGAATGAGGAAAAGTAAATCCATATCATTGGGATTAACTTGAAAATCTTAACCTAATATAATTTCGAAGTACCAAACATCGCTTAAACTTTTACACTTCCTTTAACGGGAATTATAGTTTCTGCAATGGATTCGAGGAGTACAGTTGTCTTTTGTTGTTTTAATATTTTGGTCAGTTTTTGGTTCATTTTCTTTCTAACCTCTATCATTTTTTTTTTACTCAGTGGATCTGAACTTTGTATCATCGCATTTACGACGAAGTCTAATCTTAATTCAAACAAGAAATATCCATTGTATACATAGTTATCATCAGCATACTTTTAAATTTTTAGAATAAGTTTTTGTTAGAAAGTCCACGTGTTATTTACGAAAAATTTTAAAAATAAACGAGTGTGCTCTATTTTTCAGAATAAAATATTGTAAATTATATGATGATTAACGCCATGATCAAACTTGGGCATGTAAACAAGAATCTGATGTGAAAGTATGTTTTATAATCGATGTTATATATCACCTCACCAAAATTATAATCTGCAAAATAATATAATTATAAATACCTATGGATATGATAAGAAAAATTAACGTTTAAGAATAATGTTTTGGTATCGAGGGTAGCTATAATATATGTAAACCAGTTTCTGATGATGGAAAGTAATATTAACAAATATAAACCAGTATCTAATGCTGGGAAGTGAATGGAAGTGGAGGGTGGCGAAAAGGTTTACACTATACGATATGAGTTCATTATGTCTTTAAAAAGATAAAACCATTATCACATTTTTAAGTCACCGTTTTATGTATACACTGAATTGGAGAAATATAAAGCGAGGAATTTAAAAGAATAAGAAGAGAAAATTAAGTCAATTAAAAATATGATTGCTTAATAAGATATATGCTCCAATAAATTCGAAGTTTTACATTCAACGCATTTTTCCTCAATGAAAAGTAGGCATGTCATTCTCTATTACACCTGCATGACGAATAGCACTAATCAAACTTAAAATGTGTGCATGGAGCAGAACATCAAGTCTTTATGCCCAGACTCATCAAACTTAAAATGTGTGCATGGAGCACAACATCAAGTCTTAATGCCCAGACTCATCAAACTTCAAATGTGTGCATGGAGCACAACATCAAGTCTATATGCCCAGACTCATCAAACTTAAAACGTGTGTATGGAGCACAACATCAAGTCTTTATGCCCAGACTCATCAAACTTAAAATGTGTGCATGGAGCACAACATCAAGTCTTTATGCCCAGACTCATCAAACTTAAAATGTGTGCATGGAGCATTACATCCAGTCTTTATGCCCATACTCATCAAACTTAAAATGTGTGTATGGAGCACAACATCAAGTCTTTATGCCCAGACTCATCAAACTTAAAATGTGTGCATGGAGCACAACATCAAGTCTTTATGCCCAGACTCATCAAACTTAAAATGTGTGCATGGAACACAACCTATGGACTATATCTCGAGACTGATTAATCTTGAAATGTATGCATGGAACACAAATAAAGGTCTTTCAAAGTTCACAACGCACCTCCAAAAATGAAGATTTGACAACGGAAGTGCATAATCAGCGTAGACATTTTGACACCTTACAAAAACACATAATAATACAGTTTTGGAAGTAAATAGATAGCAGAGTCGCTATGTCTAGTTTGTCTGTACTTTAAAAATATTCACACACTGCTCTTTCTGCTTTTATGCTAGGATTAATTTCAAAAGCCATATTTTTTTAAAAAAAAATAAATGTTTTAAAATTCAAATTCTGGTCTACAAAATGTCAACTAACTTGAAAATTGAGTAAACGTTAATCGATATTTGAAGACAAGAAAATAAAATTAACTGACGTCAACACTTTTTTCTGACCGACCACGCACCTCTGTCTGCAGGGGTTTCGAGTCTAGGATTCGGCGAATGTGGAAATGGGTGAAAACTTGCCAGTAGCTTCTCGTGGGTCGGTGGTCCTTTCCGGTGATTTCCAGGTTTCTTCCTCCACCAATAATGCTGGCCGCCATGTATAGCTAGCTATCTTGTGCTGACAAAATGGCGTTAAACCCCACAACAACAGCAACAACAACAACTGACCGACCACGTACTTCAAATAGAAAACATTTGAAGCTAGAATATCAGTTAGAACAAGAGACATTGCATTGTACATTCCGGGCATTGGTTATAAAAATAAATTATTTTAGGTGATATATTTACGAAGACAAACTCTTGGGTACTTTAAAGTCATTACGAATAGGTCATAAAAATCTGTGACAAAGCGAAATTTTAAAATATACCATGGTCTGGAATTGTTACTTACTCAATTACTCTTTGCCCGAATAAATACTGGCACTGTGCATGTCGCTTTACATTCTCTTGCAATCCTGTGCTAAGCGTGCATCTAGGGAAAAAATAAAACGTGGTCGTTGAATTAAATTGAAAAAATTGTGTAGTATATAGAGATATGCTGAATGAAAGCAAGACCGTGAAAAAATGGCGGTATAGAAAACAGTATTACTGTATGTATTGCCAGAAAAGCAACCCCCAATTTTGATACCGGCATACCGGTATTACATGTATTCCCTACTAATGTAGCAATTTAACTGGTCATTGAATCCTGACATGAGAGTCTCGAGTGCTTTGTTTTTGCTCATAGAATGATTTGAAGAACTCAAACAAACACACACACACACGTGTATGATCCTACTGCAAAATAACCCCTCCTTTTTTAAAATAATGGAAAGCAATAAAAAGAAAACTATGCTTTTCCAATTTCACATTTCAATCGACTAATCTCTTGATTAGAATGTGTTCCTATGAAATGAAGATATTAACGTTTTCAGATTTTTTTGTATCCAGAAGTCGTTACTGGATTACTATTTGAAGCCAGTAGTCGTTAATGCATTACTATTGGAAGTCAAAAGTCGTTAATGCCCATTCGAAATCGTGGATATTACTAAATAAAATCAGTGGTCAGCGAGGCACGCTCGTGAAGCATTTTTCATTAGTTCCTCTGTACACAATTAAATTTACTTATTGATCAAAGAAGGGATAGTATAGACAGAACTGTTTCTTGCAAGCGAAGACCATAGGCTAACGAGATTAAAGAATTTCTATTATCATGGAAAGAATATCGTCTTGAGGTAAGTCTTCATTCATGGTCAGCAAAAATCTTGTTTAAAAATCTGTTTCCTTTCATATGTTTTCAAAGAAATATCATCGTAGTTTTCGTCATTTTTCCAAGCATGAGACTACTTTTATCGTCTTCATTATTCTTAATGTAATGGTCTTCCTCATAGTCACTGCCATCATCACAAGTTAAAATTTAAACTTCGTTATCATCTTCATCATATTATCATACATCTATTTTTTCTTCTTCTTTTCTCCATTTCTTCAGGTATTTTCAAAAGAATTGTATGTTTCATTTAAAGACAGCAATTCAATTAAACAATTAAAGCAAAGCTTAACGCCGAACGCCTATAAAATTGTAAGCAATTAATTATACATTATTTTTCACGATTTATGAACTTAAGTAACAAGTCGCCCCACGCATTTTTTTTTTGTTTGTTTTGGCTATCATTAACACTGTAGCTTGACTAGTGATGTACATTAACATAATAAACTGCTCCGGTAGCCTAGTGGTTAGTGTCTGGCTCAGATGCGGGAGGTCGCAGGTTTGAAACCCGGCTGAGTCATACCATAGACGTATAAAAATGTACTCACAGCTGTTTCGCTAGGCACTCAGCATTAAGTGGTTAGTGATAGAACTGGTCGGCCTGATGTCAGTATAATGTGACAGGGTAGGACATCATGCTACATGTCTGCGGCATGATGTCCCATTGCTTAGACATGGCTAGAAATTTATACACTGCAGACATTGTAGCGGTATGGCTGAAAAATAAATGTTACAGCTATGTTAAACAAATCCAAATCACACACACATACACACACACTGTACCTTGACTAGTGATGTACATTAACAACGTATCTTGACTAGTGTTGTCCAATAACATTGCTGTTTCATACTGTCGTTCACTTATACATAAGTATTTGCCACCTGCCGTTACACATTAATTTTTTATTGCCACTCATCGATATTTCATATTTTCAATCAATTACAAATCATTTTTAATATATACTCTGATGATTTGCTTGATGAATGCATCGTTTATGAATTTCATATATTTTACAAGAAGTATTTATAAAAAGTACCTCTGCAATACACAGCAATAAATAATAACCAAACTAACATGGTAATTTTGTTACTAGTGGATGCTCTTAAAGTAAGCAACAAAAAGAGTAAAGACAAACAAACTTTGTAAAATTAAAAAATAATTTATTTCCATAGAATACAAAGTAAAAATGAGAAAAAAGAACTTTCTGTAATGCGAATTAAATACAAAAATAATCACAAAGTTAAAGACACAAGTCCTAGATATGAAAAGGTCTGAATAAAACTCAGCTGAAATCCCGAAGAGATCCAAAATTGAAGACGCTGACATGTTTGTTATTGCCTGCGAAGTACTGGTGTGTCAACAATCTCTTGTTAAATCACATAAATATTATTCCAGGTTTGAATTCAGTATAAATTCAAATGAATTCTTTACCCAAGTTTTTTATCAGAGCATTTTCTAAACACAACCATTACCTAATGGAAAATAACCTTCTTGAATGATCCAATGAGCCTTGTTTATTTACAACAAAATAGCCTACAAAATTCACTTATTAATCTATAAAACCCTGACCCTGCTCAACATAGTTATGCCTTCTTGTTTAATTGAATAATACTCCTGATAATAAGTTCATTCACATAGAAAATAATGAAACTATTATTAGATTTTTACATAAATGAAATAAAAAAAAAATAAAAATGTCAATCAGTTCAAACAGAAATGAACTCAGTCTGGACAAGGTCAGTCCAGCACGACATGCTACATTACTAGAACATGTAATAAAATACAAAAAATTTAAAACTAATAGACAAATAATTATTTTGAATATACATAACAATTTTAATTTGAATTTGAGTTCGATTAGACAATTTACCATTAAACATGTTTTTCGTCAAACATTTCTAATTGATGGAAAAGATAAATAAAACCAACGGTAGACGTTATGGAAGGCATTTGGTAGCTGAGATTACTTTAGTTAATTGCTTAAATAACTTAGCTGAATTTTGAAATGTTACAAAGAAATATAAATCGAACTGACTCCTACTACAAAGTGATTTATAGCTCTCAATTATTATCTTCCATTAAATATCATTGTGTTCTTATACGTACATATTCATTTTTTTAAAAAAAAACATTAGATTGGCTTCTATAGTAATTGCCGCTGTTTGAAAAAGCTGTGAAAATTGTATGCCATTCTAGATTAGTCTGAGTTACGAAAATACATTTTTATCAGATCCAGTATATTAATTCTAAATACAATCTTGATTAAACAAGTATTCATCAATTCCACTGTTTTATACTTGAATACAGTCCTGATTAACAAATGTTCATCAAATCCAATATTTTATACTGGAATACAAAGTGCTGATGAAACAAATGTCAATCAATTCCAATACTGTACACTTGAATACAGTCCTGATTACAAGAGGCAACATAAATCGTACATACAGACAGGCCCGGCCTTAGGGCAAGTCGAACGAGGCAACCCACTTGGGTTCCGAGCTTCTGTGCAATGCTTTTGTATTGGGGCCCGGTGCTCATTGCTTGCTACCTCGGGCCCCGCATGCTTCCTTCGGCTCCACACATCCTATGGCCGGGCCTGCATATAAAATAATATTATTAATAAAAGAAACAATATAAATCATACATATGTAATAATATTATTAATACCTATTGCATGTAAATTGAGATGTGTGTGTGTGTGTGTGTGTGTCAAATAAAGATAACAGTGATATAATTTCATTATTGAGAAGCAAATCATGTTTCTTTATTTAGCTTTTTGGTGAATTTAAAATATATTCTTTTTCGCGTGGAGAGAATTCAAATTTCCATTTTGTAAAAGTTCCAGATAATATAGGAAGAAATAGCTGGATAAATAAATTTAAAAAAAAAAACAACGTTTCCTCTAGCTTAATTAAACATCAGACACGCCATTAAAAAGTGAGTTGCATTTTCTAAACCATTTCCACATAAACAAGTTGAGTTCTTGTATAAATATATTAGATGAGAGATCTGAGTTTATAGAGCTACACTGATATGTCATTTAGGTCAAGAGAACTTTAATTAGTCTTTATATCTTACGCACCATGGTAAATTTGGTTCATTATTTTTTATTTATTCGCAATTCATTGTATACAGACATTATATTGGAAGGCAAGAGTGATTTGGCTGTTCTAAATGAGAAGGTCCGAAATTTTCAGATGCATTATTCAACTACTCATTTAATATAAACAAGAGGTACTAGTGAGCCTAATGCACTAATTTTAGCCCAAATTATAGAATGGTTATAGCTGTAGGAAATAAGTTGCTAGACACATTCATTTATATGCATAAATGTTGCTCATAGCAGAAGGCATCTGCGATTTTGCTTATATAAATTTAAATATGACGTTTGAGCAAACTTTCATCAGGCTTTTAGGATGAGTCACTCCAAAGCTACCATGACGAGTCAGTAAAAGCAGATGTTGCTATTAGTCCAACTTATCCATTATCTTAATGATATCGCATTTAACCCTAACCTGGTGAGAAATTGAACTTAAAGCCTTTAGGATGATCCAATCGAATTGAACATGCCAAAGAAATTGATAATATAAGGCAATATATCAAGTTTGGTCAAAATCTGGTCTGCAATATAGCCTCAAGAATGAAAATAAGAGCGCGAAGCTGATCGAATATTACGTCATTATTTTATGCGAATGTCGCTCATGACGAAATGCATCCAAGATCTTGATGATATAAGCGCTTATCACACGTTTTATTCAATTCCGTCCAGAGTTGTGGCAAGACCAGCTAATCATTAAATTTTTCGCCGAGTACAAAATTTGATCAAATTCTGCCAGTAAATGTGACCTCTAAATTGGTAACAAACTCGGTCAATATTTCATGTTTTTCGTTGGATTTTCTTTTTCGCTCTGTAACTTTGCGGTCAAAGAATATAACTTTGAATACTTTTACATTATATTTAAAAGCATAGCATACCAGACTGGGTGCTGAAAGTCAACATTTTAAGTTTCCTGTCCTGGTTATGCCTTTTAAATTTTGAGCAGTATGAGATTAAGAACCGAAACGTATCATACTTATACATCATCTTTAGAAGGCGTGTTGCGTGCAATATTGGGGTTATAGTTTATTTCCACTTTCGTCTGTAATGTGTTTGAAGATTGATGAATGAAACTGTGCATTTATATCATTAGTAGAAGGTGTAGTACATACGGCATTGGAAGCATTAGATAAGGTCAAAGATCCATATTCTAATTTATGTCTCACATTTTGCTTTCACTATATAACTTATAGCCATTTGAAATAATATATGAAAATGATTTAATTGTATCTCATTCCTAGAAGGCGTGCTGCACACACGACTTGGGCGCCTGTCCACAAATGTCGAGGTCACTTGTAAATCACAATTTTCTTTCAAAGTCAACGGTATTAGATCCGTGCGAAAATTGGTAACTCTTGTTAAGCTTATATATTGATATATTGCCATTGAGGCAGATAAATCACCCCTAACTTGTGATGATATTGATTAGCGGTTTAGGGGTCGATGTTGCCTGTTTATTAAAACCTGCAAAAAAAAATCGGGTGCTAATTTTGTCTGCATACATTGGTGTACATTTTATATACTCACCAGTATTTCTTGCTGCTGTGGAGGTACGTTCGGCTGATGGGTTCATATGGTGACATGTACATTATATTTCTGGACCGAATCCTATGTGTGGCGACTTGCAAATCCACGTGGAATAGCACAACACTCTGTTCTTTGACGATTTTGAATTTCGTGCTAGATATGGCTGTTACCAAATACTGGCAAGTACCTAAAGTGTATGCACATTGGTTTCGGAAATGTTATATGCAGCAAAATTGTACACTTAAATGAACAGGTGACATTTGACCCACATATCATCCATGGGTAACAATACAGATCTGGGGGTTGATTTATGGGATTAATTACCAATAGGAGGTGTATGATGTACAACATTGATGTCCCATATCAAAGTTACCAGCCAATATTTATAGTGGAGTTACTTTTCCCTGTCAACTTCATAAATTGGGAGCTGTTTGAGATATATAGATAAAATCTGGTAGATTTATATGATGTCACAAGAAATTTGGTACTTCTATATTTTGGTGTTCTATCTTCAAAGTCTAAGTCATTCCAATGATCCTCATGTCTTTTTTCTGTCTGACAACTTAAAGTTGTTGTCGTACGATGATGAACCATTGAACACTTACGTTTCCGTTTGACGGTATTTTATGCATCACAGGGAGAATCATAAATCATATCTTAAAAATCATCCTAAAAATCATCTTTCCATCCCCGCCCCACTCAACCCACGTTTTATTCATTTTCACCCCCTAAGGGCCTCTAAGACAACCATGAAACTAACTTGTTAATTTCCATGTCAACCTGGTGAATCTACTTGTGCTTCACCATTGCCAACAGTAGAATACCATCACTGTACATATTTGGTGATCTCGCCATACTAGGCGGATTACAAGATTTGCTAAGTCTCGTATATTGAGATGGAAATGTTAACATGGTCTTGGAACTAGGTTTGTCTAATAGATAAGATAGTTATCTAATTCAAATAAGAGGGATGAAACAAGTAATGTTGACGCTGTGTTGTATCTATGGCCACGACAACAGTATACAATTTCTACTATGTGAAATGTAACTGCTCCTAACACTCGTGGTGTATAAGTAAATGGTATTAAACGTCAAGTTCAAGGTTCCAATCTGCATAGCCTTTTTTTGTCTTCTACATCGTTCTGAAAAATAGCATTGGAACAATAACGACGATAACAACAGCAACAAATATTGGTTCTCATAGACCTGAATGACTGTAGATAGAGCGAACAGACAGTGAGATGGACAATAATGATAGTGTTAGGAATAACTTAATTGTTTCTTGAATTTTTTTACCACATGTAAAAGTCAACATGTCGAATCAATATTATTCAAACATGTCATTTTGCTTATCTATCAAATCCATCGTTATCCGTTAGCATGATCCACTTTCAATTTATTTGCCGAAAAGTGTGGTTTTCACGCGAAAAGGCGATAAGGCACATTTTCCTGAGAAAAGTTTCTTTCATTAAGATTTTTTTAAGGACAGTGAAAGAAATGACTTTAATCGTGAAAGTCTTAAATCAAGCTGGAAAGCTACTTTGTGGTGAGAAACATAACATCCTTTATGACCATAGCACTTTTTCACAAAGAAATGAAGGTTTTTGTGAAATTGTTCGTAAAAGTAATATTCTTTAAAAACAAATGCACTTTTTTCACGTAGACAGTTTTAAAATCTAGCGGAGAAAGTGACAATCTTCATGAAGACTGCACATTTTCGCCAGAAAAACATATTCGTGAAGACTTTTTATATAACAACAATACGGTACTTCATAAAAATTTTGCTTTTTCGTTCATAATGTAATATTTATTTGGTTAGTTTTTACGCCCATGAAGCTGTTACAATTGTTGGTCTTGGCGCCACTTTAAAAATATTACAGGCTGTATCAAGCTGACAAAATAGAAGTTAAGTTCCGATCTCAACGACACACCCAGGCTGCCGACTCAAACTGTCTCTAACCTGCGTCCCTATGATTACGAGCCCAACTGAGCTACAACAGCTACCCTTTTACAACTTGCGGGAAGAAAACACCCTTTTCGCTAAGACATTGTAATTTTGTATGTTGAGTGTTTCAATAAAATTCGCCCGTTTCGTCAGAACTCAAAGTGGCTTGTATCTTTGCAGGATCCCGTGTATCTCTTGCATTGCCAGAGTTCCCCAAGATGTAGCCGTATGTACACTGTTATGCGTGACACCTTATCTTTAAGACATCCCAAGTTACCATAATTAATTCTTGGGATATATTCACGTATTCATGGTTATTAATATCACGGTATAAATTTGTAAAACCCATGTTATACTTTTCCCCACGAAGGATTGCCGTATACTTTTATTATTTTTTAAAATCCATTTTATATTTTTGCATTTTGGAACTATCTTTTTCTTGTCAATGATTATTGCCAAAAAATACAGTAATAACTTTCAAGGTTCTAGTATAACACTACCAGTGTAAAGTTTCTTATTAACTGCATTTTTTAAAATCATATTTATTTATACCAAAAAAGTCTTGATCGAGGATTTTCATGTTGAAACTGATAGCTTCCTCAATAGGTTTCTTATTCTGTCTTTTTTCTGATCTGTGTAATTATTAGTTTCAACTGAGCTACCAAAAGGAACGTTATTCATTAATTTATGTAAATTAGATTCATAATTAATAACTTGCTTCATTTTGTAGTTTTATAGTTTGATCATTATATGATTTAATCCAAGTATTTCGGTTTAATTTCATTATTTTATGAACTTTTGTGATTTTGAATGATTGTTGTACATGTAACTTTATATTCTATAATGCATAACATTCTTCTATATTCATTTGATTATGTACTAGTGTTTATATTTTGTCTAACACAACCATTTTGTATTAAAAAAAAACTCTTTTACAATGTGATATCTGAACATATTTTACGTTGATCGTTTCAGGTGCTAATGGATAATCTTTATTTGTCCCAAGTAATTTTTATAAATATTTTAAAGCAACTTCTCAAAATCATCATGTTTGATCATCATTATCAATATTTAATATTTCGTCCTTTTTTCGGGATAAATCCATCTCAACTTTTCATTCGGTTGATTTCGTGACATTTACCAGTAAAAAATGCATTTGCATCATGATACAAAAGATATAGTAACGGTTTCGTGCTTTCATAGTCTGTCAATTATTTGTTATTTGCATTTGCATAATCTGTTCATCGGACTTATATATCGCCTCTTACTGATATTTCAGACAAAAATGTAATAAATGTTAATCAATATCAACAAAAGGTTCACAGTTTGATACTATATTATATTCTAATGAAAAATCAAATAATAATTATATATTGCATACATAACTCGGGGATCTAGCTTATCTTCTTTTATCATAAGTTCTCAAAAATTAAATCAGCAAGAATAAATACTAAAGTAATTAAATATAAATCGTGATAACCAACATATTTTGCACCTCGTGTCCGCAGTGAATATCATTAATGTACATTGTGATGCGTTTTAACTTTGGTGGCAAAAAAAAGATATCGATTTTGCTAAATTTGGTGCTCATTGCTTGTTACATTGTTCCACAGTGTATTGTTAATTTCTGATACATGCTTATTGTTTAAAAGCTCGTTAATAATATTTACTGCCGACACGAGATTGTTCGGATCTTACCTTTCTGTCACTGGTGAAATCCAAGAGTGTCCGAATGCAAATGGGCCATCAATATGCAAAAAGTAAAAATTGGCGAACAAATTTTACATTTTATCCAATATGTCACAAACTGAACAAAGTGTGTCGAGTTGTTTTGAAAATTGAACTATTCTTGATTACGATTGGTTTAAGTTAGAAACTAGTAGACGGAAATAGGACAAAGTAGCACGGATGGAACTACCGAGGAGTGCGGACCAGTGTATTCCCTTGTGTTATATTATTAAAGGTTAGATTCAATATTTTTTTTAACGAACTCATGCAACGTGTATACACTACAACAGAGCTGTGGGCACAGTATCGTCTCATTATGTTCCAATATAATTTTCTTAATTGGAACTGATAAGAATGAAACATTTTCTTATGACAAATATTAACTATTTATTGTTAATTTCATATAAAATCCATATATTAAATGTGATAATAACTGAAAACTGTGCAACGTTTTATGTTGTTATTTTTTATTTGGCTCACGCTTAAAAACTGTATAGTTCTGATGACAGTCCTCATTAACTTATTTGTATTAATGCACCGCATGTAAACATTGGCGCGTGAACTATAACAAGGGAGAAGTTATTTCTTACTTTAAAGGAGAGAAAAGAATTGGTGAGAGAAAAGAATCTACGTTAGGGTTTGGACCGAGACAAGGAAATCCCAGTCGCCGAATTATATTATTTGTCTCCCCACTCGGACAAGCTTCGTGCGGAGACAAATAATGTAATGTAATCCCTTGACTGTGATTTCCTTGTCTCAGTCCAAAACCCAACATAGAAGTTATATATATATATATATATATATATATATATATATATATATATATATATATATATATATATATATATATATATATATATATATATATATAACAATGTTTAGAGCGAGTATCACCTGTTTAAAAAGTGAAATTCGATTTACGATTTAAGATGATTCTCTTCCATTTATGATTTAAGATGATTCTCCTATTAGAAAGGTTGAAACATTAAGCAAGTTCTTCTTTATCAGGTACATTTTGAGGTTTTATTAATTCTTCTGAAAATGTATAGGTATGGTGGCGCTCAGCAATTATTATGTACTTTTGAGAGTGACGTATGAAAATGAAGTTGTTTGCATTTAAAGGATGCACATTGGCATACCTCTATGATTCTTATATATATATATATATATATATATATATATATATATATATATATATATATATATATATATATATATATATATATATATATATATATATATATATATATATATATAGAGAGAGAGAGAGAGAGAGAGAGAGAGAGAGAGAGAGAGACAGACACAGAGAGAGAGAGAGAGACAGAGAGAGAGAGAGAGAGACAGACAGACAGACAATATAAAATAACATGTTCTTATCTTTCGAATCTTGGTTAATGGGATTTGATATTGAGAAAAAAAATGATTTAAATTTAACCAAGGATCAATATTCTTTCTATTTCCTTATGTCATTCTTTTTCTTTCCTTATGTTGTGTTCGTGTCGTTTCTATATTTTTTTATGCGGAGAAAAAACTTAAAGGATGACATACAGTTATTACAAAATATACCATATATCGTTCCAAGAAAAATTAAACATGTATGGTTCCTTACCTGTTGTACTTTACTGTAAGATCTTAATTTTCAATGGAATCGTCCGGACGGTAGGCCCTATTGTTAATAGGAAAGGTGTCGTACAATCTTCTATTCCTCTTCGATTCTTAATAGCACTCTTATTCCGGCAATATCATCAAGAGTCTGATGTATTGGGTACATTTATGTTCCCCAAGAGGCAAATTAAAAACGTATTGATAACACCAATCAAAGGTTAATGATATTATGATATGTTAAATATAAACATTCTTCTTAACTGATTTCATTAAAGAAGGCATGAAGCAACGAATTTATTGTTTCAAATGCAACTGAAACTGTGAAACTCATATTCTTGTAGGAACTTAAATTTCGATGCAGTCATAAATACCTCCCAAAACCTCGGCAATCGTTTTATAATTAAAGAGGTCTCCCAAATACTTTGAATTCTCAATAGCACATCAGTTTAAACTGTATCCTAGCTATCAACCACAACGCAACTGAATCTGTAAAAAAAAATCGTCTGATACCAGTCCATTTATCTCTGGTGTATATACAGACCGGTAACATGAGACGAATAACGTGCATGGGAAAGTGTAATGCGATAAATTGTATCAGCCCATTAATCTACACTTGTTGGCAATATTTAATACATAACCTAAAAGTCACATATTGAGATCAAGCCTACATCATCTCCCAAATGCTTCTCTTATGTTGAAAATCAATCATATCTCTAGTGTAAAAAGATCGTATATCTGTCAATTAGTCTACTTTTGTTTGCAATTTCTAATATTTCACTTATCAACCACATATTGTGACTAACCCAACTCGTCTCGACTGCTTCTATGATATTCTTCTCTCTATAAATGACGAAATGAAACACTTGATATTATCCGAGAATGTACATTACTTGATCACTCCGCTAAGCCATGCCAGTGACGTCCGAACATGGTGTACATAATGTGCCAAGGGAAATATTACTTGTGCTGCTAATGGCAAGTATTCATTTACGAATGATGAAGATCTTATCTCTGAAAGCATCCATGCGATTCCTCGTCATATTTCGAAGTCGCTTTTGAAAAGTTCGGTTTTTGTTTGATGTTTTATGGCACATCAGCAGATATAAGGCTATTTATTGACGAGGCAATTGGAATTAAAGGTGCTCGACGCAAGCTATATGTTAAATAAAAAAACAATAATCTGAAGGGGAAATAAAATCACACCGAGTGACACAATCGTCTCAGATTACCCCCATGACCCGTTCTGATATAGGATACTGTCTACTATGCTATAATTGAAAAAAGGTAAGTAACTTTCAAAAACTTCTTTCCACGCTTGACTCGCGATTTCCTTCTGCTATATTAGCCTTTGAAGGCACACGAGTCTAATAGATGGCTTTTTATACTCCTGGGATATTTTTCTATTCGTAAAGCCATCATTGATCTTTGTACAAAACTGAAAGTTAAGAGTTCCGAAACGCATGAATTTCGCTAGCTGGGACAAAGTTACGCGCCGATGGGTACTGTTCTGTGCAACGAAACTTCGTTTACTGAGAAATATGGTAATTGCGACTCGACGATACATTCCTTCATTAATCAGAGAATAATAGTAGATGCAAATGTATGTTCCTACTTACTATTAACTCTATTCAACTTCAGGACTTCAGTTTCATAGAAGAATTATCTAAGCCCACACATATCGAATTACACATTACACTAGTTTTCATAATCTACGGACTAAGCGGCATCTACATACACGTTAACAGAGAAATATGATTGGCTCAAACATTAATATTTAAATAACAGGTATGCATCTGGTCCGTGAGGCTACATCTTGTGCCAATCTTATCACGTAGCTTTGTACCGGCAGGCAAAATTCGAGAAACTCGTACGTTTCGGAGTCCATAACTTCAGTTTTGTGCAACTCAGAAAAATGGCTTGATGAAATAGAATACTATCTTTGTAATAAAACAAGCCATAGATTATGGTCGTGTGTCTTCGAGACGGAAATAGCAGAAGGAAATCTACGGTCAAGGACGAGGCGAAGTTTTGGAAGTTACTTACCTTGTCACTTTTATAGTATGATAAACAGGGTCCTGTCAGAACGTGTCATGGGGGTAATCTAAGGCAATTTCGTCCCTCGGTATAAATTGTTTTCTTCAGATTATTGCTTTTATAAAATCATGTTCACGGTGAGCACCTGTGATCGGAGTAAAATGACTTGCCATGTGCTATGTATATTTAATTTGCATTGCTTGCTAGTTAGAGATTTGTTTTGCTTCTTTTATTTCATTAAATGCTGTAGATTATGTAAATAGTAATTTTGTTATTGACTTTTCCAAAATCACGTTAATTTTCTACCTTATCTGAATAATTCATTTTTTAAATTTCTGTAAGCAACTATTATATAACTAATATTTTTCTATGAGTATGGGGTAGCTATTAGGATTATTATCGTTGACTGAGTCAAGGATATTGTGCTTACTAAGTTCTTTATTATAATTTTATTAATAGACCTTCTAATCATAGCTAAGATCATAGGTTGTCTACATTTGGAACCTTCCAGAATGAAATGTCCGATTAGGTAATAGTTTTTGTAGAAAATGCTAATTGTGACCTGAGGTAAAGCAGAGGACTATATAATCATGTTTTTCTAAGTATTATTTATTCGTACTTTAAGATCTGGTTGTGTGCAGTATTTCATTTGGGCTGAAATTTATTTATTAAAATTATTTAATTCAAGTTATTCTTCTATGGAAATTAAAAATGCTCAGAAATAACATTGATGGAAATAGAGACATTGATTCATTGTGAAATTTAAATAAGGATAGATTCTTTGATTATATTACTGATTCAATAAAATTTGTTGGCACATCACTACGACACAAATCACCACAGGCAAATCAACATTTCCAGCGTTGGATTTATTTTGGAATCCTACTTTCGTTTGTTCAGATCTTTGATCAGTATGACCTGTTTTGTGTTCGACTTTCTAGGACGATTTGGGAATTATTTCGCTATTTCATAAGTTATTTATACATTTTTCACTTTGTACTTTAGGGAAATAAATTATTTTTTGAATTTTCCAAAACTTGTTGGTTTTCACTCTATTTTATTATTTATTTTGAGACCATATTGTAGTAATACCATTGATTCCCTATGGTAGTCGAACCGTTCTGATCCAATGATGTAATTCGAAGCTGAACCCCTTTGGTCAAGAATCCGGTACGATAAACGCCGAAGAGGAGTTAATTTCGTATCTTTATTAATCGCACCTTCTGATATGCAGGAGGGTGCAACGTTCCTATTTTACGTCCTCGAGCTTACCGGAGTTTCGTCCATGAGACGTGAACATGGTGTAAAAGAGACTGAAAACACAAAATGTGTTTGATTAGCAGTTTACAAGCTTAATCCAGATATTATGCTAGCACTTCCTATTTTGCTTCGAAAAGATTTCAATTAAAGATTAAAATTT
Organism: Potamilus streckersoni; assembly: GCA_016746295.1. Taxonomy (NCBI): domain Eukaryota; kingdom Metazoa; phylum Mollusca; class Bivalvia; order Unionida; family Unionidae; genus Potamilus; species Potamilus streckersoni. The sequence goes on from JAEAOA010000678.1 coordinate 1,003,736, forward strand.
AATGTCTCAATTCAGCCTTGGCAAGCGTTTGTTTCATAAGATTATACACAAGTCTGACAAAAAGTTCAGAAAACAGATGGTCCAAAAACATTTATGCAGTACTAAATTTCAAAATATATTTCAGTACAACAAAAATAGTCATTTGTTGTTGTCTTAAGTGAAGCTGTTTGTCTTACCCGTTTTGCGAAATTGTTTTTGTGTTGTTGTTGCTGTTTTGTGATAATATTTTTTATCAATAATTATATAATTTCCAATTGGAAACTCGAAAGAAGGCCAAGGATGCTATTAACCACCATTTCACATTTTCACATTAAAAGTTTCGGCAAACAGTATGCTATATCCATTATAAGCATACACCGTACTTTTCAAACTGAAACATAGGACCTCTTGAAGTCGGATTTGTCATCTTTAACCTTCTAATGTTCATCTTGTAAGAAGGGTTTTCTTGTTTGTTTTTTTTTAACTCTGAAGATTTTAGCAGCTTTTAACACTTTTAAGATCGTTGGCTCTTCTCTTGAAGGTTTAAATAATTACGTTTGATTTGAACAGTTTATCAAGTATTCAACAATTTTCCTTTTATGTTTCAAAATTATATTTTAACATATTTTACGGAGCAATATATAGTCAAGATCGTACTCAAAAATGCTATTATTAGATCTGTTCAAGCTTCGTATTCATAGCTGAAGTTTGCACTCCCATTTCTAACGATAAATAGTTATCTATTTCGAAATAAGTTCGAGAACAGTCTTAAAAAATATGTAGTTTATCGTTTAATCCCTAACACTGGAAATGATATTCTCAAATAATGTGTGTGTGTGTGTGTGTGTGTGTGTGTGTGTGTGTGTGATTCTGATTTTTAACATAACTTTAACAAAGTCATATCTCTCCGATGTCTACGATGTGACAGTTTACAGTGATGTCTAGCACTGGGGCATCATGCCACAGACATGTGGCAAGATGTCCCACCCAGTCACATTATCCTGACACCAGGCCTACCATTCCAATCACTAACCTCTTAATGCTGAGCGCCAAGCGGGACAGCTGTTAATACCATTTTTTAAAAGTCTTTGATATGTCTCAGCCAGGGCTTGAACCCGCGACCTCCCGCATCCGATGCGAACGCTCTAACCACTAGGCCACTGTACCGGTTTCTCAAATAATCACATTTATGTTTAAATTTCATGGTGTTGATTGTAATAATGAAGAATACATTTTATATATATATATATATATATATATATATATATATATATATATATATATATATATATATAACGTACGCAATCGATTTACAAGATACTATATAACTCTATAATATATAACTAGTGCTCGATGCTGTTACATAGAGTATGATTTGGTAAACTCAACGGTTTTATTAGTCTCCATCTTGATCTTCATCGTTAAGACAATTGGAAGTACTTTCATTCTGATCCTTTACACAACTCCAACGGTTTATTTCCTTTTTTTAAAAAGTGTTTCTCATTTACTCTACTCCGTAACTTAATTTTTAAAAAGAGTCCCAAGAACGAAAACAAAAACTAAACAACATCCGTCCCTTGCACGTCTTTCAACAATTTCATGACTAGTTTTACCACATGTATGTTTGGACCTGCATTATATAACACATTTGCGTGTATCTTTTGTCAGATTAGGGTGATGCCGATGGTAAATATTGAGAGAGAGAGAGAGAGAGAGAGAGAGAGAGAGAGAGAGAGAGAGAGAGAGAGAGAGAGAGAGAGAGAGAGAGAGAGAGAGAGAGAGAGAGAGAGAGAGAGAGAGAGAGAGAGAGAGAGAGAGAGAGAGAGAGAGAGAGAGAGAGAGAGAGAGAGAGAGAGAGAGAGAGATGCGAATGTGGAAATGTAGATGTAGATACAAATGTAAGGATCAGATCTGGACCTTCGGTAATACTTTTCAAATGAATAAAGCAGTTTTGGAACATATACTTCCTTTCATTGAATTTGCCTCGATTCTCTACCCTGGTATGTCCCTCGGAAGTCACTTTACTCCAAAAGCTTCGGCACTAAGTAGTCCTCTTGTCTCGAGTGTCGTTAAACACCAAATCAACAACAACTATCCAAAGACGCATATACATTACGTATCACTTTTAGATTTATTGCTTGTTTGCAAACTGGATAAGTGGTTTCAGCAAGAAATGCTTCTTGACATGCAAAATGCTAATATGAAACGATATGCTCTTGACAATTATCAATTCTAAATTGTAACAGCAGAATCAAAAATTGTCAATTTATGGAAGCCACCGTAATTGCGCCTCTACTGAATTCGTAATAACCCTAATGAATGACTTTCCATAACTACAGTAATGGCAAATAAATTGATTCTTAGTGACGCACGTCGGTTTTCAGCACATAATGACTTTTTGAGAAAAATTTAAAAAATGAAGAAAGGACTTTAAAAATAATTTTTTGTGAACGTAATTTTCGAGAGTTGAAATGAAATGGACATTTCACGCGTATTGATGGACTGTTATTTCAACGTTTAACATAGAAGATAAAGCATTAAGCAGGCACAAATTAACGATATTTCTAACAGTCACGTGTTTCGTTCCAGGTCTTATTATGTTTCTTTTACTATTTTGTCTGCTATCATTAATCGGTTCTTTTGGCTTAAGTATTTTATTACGCTTCGCTTGCGCTTTCAGCAATTCTTTGAGTTATGGACTTGATTTAATTACAATTTGTTGCTTACTAACTTCCACTCATATTCAAGAAATGCAATGTTATTGATTTTAAAAATTCTTCACCTAAAGCTTCAAATCCATCTTTGTCAAACGAAGCTTTAAATAATATTAAATAACATGTTTTCAGTTGTGTTCCATGTTTGGAAGTACTTTAACTAGTTCATTCATTTACTACATGAGAAGGGTATAGAAAATGTTTTAGCTTCATACGTCAAGTATGCGATTTGTATGCTTTTAAATAGTAACACATTGCTTTGCTTTCTGTCTTATCAGATTATTTTCCAGTTTGGTTTTTCAAAAATGGATCTAAGACCTGAAAAACTTGCTACAACGTCACCTGCAGCTTCTCTTTTTATATCACGGTTTCGTTCGTTTATATTTTTTAAAATATCAACCATACCACCAAACACTCCTTCTCAGTTTTTGTGGGGTTTTGTTTTTCTTCATTAATTTTTGTTAAGTCATCTCAATTTGAGTTTCTTTCACTTTAGTTGATAAGGTTTCTTACTGGAAGATCAGTACTCTTCTCATTCACATACTTAACATCTTCGCGAGCTGCATACGTGCCTGTCATTACTTGAAACTTTTGAATCATAAGTCGTTTATGGTATCTAAATTGAGATGGAAATTTTGTAATATGTCTTTTACATTGTCTTCCTAAGTTTTTGCCCTTCTCTAATTCGGTTAAATCGTTCAAAACTAACGAAAGATTGTGTTTTTCATTAAATCCGTAACATTTGTCACTCACATGATTCCATTCTAGCAAAACACCTTTGGAGCAGAAATAAATGTAATTTTATTGATCAAAATATGATAGTGTAAACAGTCATAAAGTAATATATTCATACCATTATCTTTGGCATCAAGACACGACGGAGTTACCTTGCTCGTCATGATCATGAAGAAGTTATCGACTTTATGATGTAAGCAAGTACATTTCTTGGCAGTTGTCCAAATGACTGAATAAAGAATCATTTTGTATAAGAAAACACAAATTTCTTGTTAACCACACACTTCTTGATCTGTTTAACCACACACTTGTTCAATCCCTTACACACATTTCTTTTCATTTTGATCTATTTGTCCTAATAAAAAAAAGAGTTTTGATCGTGATCAAGAAACTCTCTTTAGTTCATCCGTGCGCTTGTGTCAATTTTTTTCTTTAATTTGGACATACTGAAAACATATTGGGCTTTTAATGTCACTGGTGTCATAATAATAATAAAAAAATAATTCTGTTTATTTAATGATAACATACAAATTATGTCTAAACACGATAAATAGTGTGTCAGTAAGCATTAGCCTAATAAGCTCAAAGTATCTATTTTTTATCTCAATGCAGAAATTAGTTTCTTAAACTATATGTAGTATCTACTTTTTTAACTCAATGTAGTAATTATTTTTTTTTAACTATATGTAGTATTTTTTTTTTAACTCGATGTAGTAGTTTTTTTTAACTCTATGTAGTATCTATTTTTAACTCGATGTAGTAATTATTTTTTAACTCGATGTAGTAATTATTTTTTTAACTCAATGTAGTAATTAGTTTTTAACTGTATGTAGCATCTATTTTTTAACTCTATGTAATAATTATTTTTGAACTCGATGTAGTAAAATTCACAGAGCATCCTTTTGAACAGATTTGATGCAATGACATCATTGATGCCGATTTGATTAGTTTGTTTTTTATTGTTTGATGACCGCATAACACTGAACATGATAAATTCATGTTCTTCTTGAGAATGAAAGATAATTAAGAACTATTTCGAATTTATTTTAATCTACACATTTTTAATTGTGTTATCTGAGATTTTCCATCTCGGTCAAACATCGAGTTTAACATTAGTTTGAAGAAATCCTTTACGAAATAATTAGAGGCATTTTATCCCAAACTTATATTGAACTCGATGCAAGTTGTTTTTAACCAGGGTTGTTCAAACAAGATAACTCTCTCTCTCTCTCTCTCTCTCTCTCTCTCTCTCTCTCTCTCTCTCACACACACACACACACACACACACACACACACACACTCACACCAACTCTCTCTCTCTAACACATACATATATCTTAATTAAATATACAACTTAAGTATGTATAATAAAATACTTATTTCTCTTTGTTTTAATATACAAGTAATTTAGGTAATGTCTGATTGTTTGCTTTCTTCGTGTAATGAATTGTTGTTGAAGATCTGATGAATCATTTTCCTCAGGTAATAGTTTTTGTTCTGGAGAAGATGGACGCTTAGTCCTATTGATATTTAGGAATCACCAAGTCTAGCATGAGCCAAGTATAATTAATATTAGTAATGCTTATCATGTTTTTCACCTGTAATGTATTGACGTTTATGCATTGAGTTTATGTATTTGATGCATTGAGTTTAAGTATTTGATGCATTGAGTTTATGTATTTGATGATTGATTTAAGTATTGACTCTTCATACGCTCTATACCTTTTAATTTTTCCATCATCTTTAATTTGACTTGTCACACCCTGCGTCATCTTTAATTTTTCCATCTTCATCTGCATAACATTCACGATTCGAATTAGTGTTTCTATGAAGTAGAATTAGTCCTTCTCAACAGTAAAAGTCATTCGACTAGCATACCAACGCATTTTCATTTCTCCTACTTTTTCAGCCTGAAAGGCAAATGTGTTGCCTCATTAACAGGAATATCGGATTAATTTTCAATTTTATGAATGTCAACTTGTTTACTGACATTTATCACACCAGTAAGTTTATATATCTAAACCGTAATTGGTTGGCGTGTTGGCGTTTGTGCATTCTTTGTGGTAGTCATTATTATGAATTCAACAGCATGAAAGATGCTTCAAACTTATCAATGGTCGTACTCAAGTAGTAAATCCATATTTTGTGTTATTATCTATCTTTTATTCAAATGGCGTGTCAAGTTCATCTAAATAAGTATCTTAACACTTTATCCATCAGAATTTTGTGAAAGATCGACCCGAAGTGTATCAAATAGTTACATTTCTTTATTTCATTATATTCTTGTCTGTTAAAGTATTGTACCTGGGTAAAACCTAAGGCTAAATTAAACCTAAAGTTCATTTATCCCTAATGCTTAATTAAACATAAGGTTCGATTATACTAAAATGGCGTAAATTGTGAAAAGGGTATATTTTAAGAAAATTAGGACGTAGTTCCACCAAAAGAGTTTATCAAAGTACTGGAAGTACTTTGAGATTTGGACTTCAAAAACATGCGTGTGGGATATGTAACTTTCAGACAATATTTGTGTTTGGTTCTATACCGTGGGGTGTACAGCTTTCAGACGATAGTAATGTTTGGTTCTATACATGTGGTGTGAACAGCTTTCAGACAGCTTTTATGTTTGTTTCTATGCGATGGGGTGTACAACATCTAGACAATGTTTACATTTGATTCTATATGTGTTGTTACAGTATTAAAACAAGTTTGTTTGGTAAAATTACACGTACTTTATGTAGTTGAACGCCAACTTAGCAGCACACACTGATTTACTTTGCAATTTCTGCAGCATCCAAGATCGATGGTGGACCGGCTGACTTATTAAATAACTTATAACAAAGAATGCTGTATGATTTTGGAGTTGATTTAGTCGCAGCACGGTAAACATAATAAATATTGTTATTTTGCTTCATTCAGCAGTTTCCTGCGGGTACAAGAAAATATATTTATGATCTGAAAAGTCAAAACATCAGGCATTGGGTTTGCATTTAAACAACATCTATGATGTTCTGTTATGGTATCAATGCACTAATTGATCCTATCAACTGTCATTGCATCCTATTTTAGTCTCAAGACTAGCATCAATATTTTTATCTGATATTTTGGACGAATGTTACTTGAATCCAATCGAAAGCAACATTAAAGCCTAAATAGAAAATATTTATTGAGTTTAGCTTCTTAGCTTTTGCGTTTAAAGGAAAAATGCATGATTCAGTCGGTTAAGGCACACCTGCAGTTAAGGTTATTGTTAATTGATTTTGAAATACAACTAGTTTTAGAAAAGGCAATATAACTTACGTCTATCACAATTAAAATAATTTTGGTGCATCTGAACTGTGTAGTGATACCTTTGGTTGAATTTATATTTGTGGGTTGAAACAGCACACGATTTTTTTTACAGGCTTTGTTATCTCATAAATTTTAAACATAAACAAGATTGCATTTCTACCAAATGAACACGACATATATTAAAGTCACCTTGTCACCTATTAGATTGTGCCAATTTTTAATTTAGTGAATTTAATTAATTTATTTTGTCTTGTGGTAGTTTCGAAACATCTTATTTATTCTATTTTACATTTTCTGCTTTAGATATTTTTAACTCTTATTAGGGTTCTCAAAGTTGCTTTGCAATGTCAATTACACGTGGTTCTTTTTGCTGGAAATATCATTTTTCAGGTTCATTGTTGACTTTAGATCCTTGTTCCTGGAAAGTTCATCTTAATCTCAAGATAATAAAAGCATTAGTGTCCAGTATTATATTTCAGTGTTGAAATCTAATTTTATTTAAGTGGATAAATAAGATTGATGGATTTCGAGACGTTATTCGAATGTTAATACCTAAAAGATACAATCGAGCTTAAAAAATAAAATTAGTTGAAAATACACACACACAAACACACACATAACGTACGAAAACATCGTAAACGTGAATACATGTACATTACAAAATTTGTATACAAAATTAAGAGCACAACATAAATAATAAAGATATAAAACGAAAAACAAAAATGTTACATGCAACAAGATAAAACTTTAAATCATATACGACGCTAAAATTGAGATTTGCCATCTATTGGTTTCTACCTTTGACGGTTAAACTTTACTAAATTATTACTTCATTCCATCTGATCACTAGCTACATGATTACAAGACTGCATTGAAAACATTAAAAAATTACAAAATGTCTCCAAGGAAAGAGATTGAGAAGTACAACTGGAAAGTTGAATCATTCAAAAATTGCAAACTTCATCGATAGTGGGATTGGACGAGCACATATTGATCAATGCATGATCTTGAACAGTATTGGTTAATCAATTTTCACCGTCAGATTGTTTCATATCGTAAGCAGCTACTCCTGTAATTTCGAATGTGGCATTTTTTTTATCAGAACATATTTCATTTTAGTATATTTTCATGAAAAAGAGACAAAACCTTTAATGTATTCTTAATTATTACTGTATTTCTGTAAGTAAATATTTAAGTTTATTATTACTGTATTTCTGTAAGTAAATATTAACGTTAATTATTACTGTATTTCTGTAAGTAAATATTTACGTTAATACTGTATTTCTGTAAGTAAACATTGAAGTTTATTTTTACTGTGTTTCTGTAAGTAAATATTTAGGTTAATTAATACTGTATTTATCTAAGTAAATATTGAAGTTTATTTTTATTGTATTTCTTTAAGTAAATATATAAGTTCATTATTAATGTATTTCTGTAAGAAAATATTTAAGTAGTGACTCTGTTCATTCCATGCACTAATTTTCATTGTCCGTATTTTTGAGAAAGTAACTGTTCAATAAAACGTGAAAATTTCTTAACTAACCCTTTAATTAAATGGAAAGTTGAATTTTTTTAAGAAAACGTTTTCTGATTTTAACTAACAAAGGAATTCTGAAAGTTGATAAATAGTTGTGACAAAATATTGAAATGACAAAATCTTAGGAAAGTTACCCAGTTAAAGTATTTGATGGCTTCAATTTTCACCTTGAAACATTATCATAAACTGGAAAAGATTTGCTTCTTGAAATTATCGTTTATGTTCTCATATTTCATACTGTTGAAAACAAATATTTTTAGAATAAATGATTGTAATCATTTTTACTGTGCAATTTTGGTGATTTTTTTTGTTACAAATTGTTTTTGGAATAAATGACATTTTTCTTTCTGGATGCGAGCAGTCTTCAAGGTAAATTTGCATCTATGTTATTTATACTTGCACTATTAATGCTCATGCATGCATATGTGAAACATTTTGTCTTTTAGTGAATAAATTTTATTTTTTAAAATCTTTATTACTTATCATAATTTCAGAATTCTGACGATTTATTGCTTCAAAATCAAGAGTCTAATTGAATTCTTTCACTTAAATCCTCAGTTAGTGGGACAGGAACCACTAAATTAATTGCATAATTTAACTTATCTCTTTCAATATACTGGTACTCCATTAATTTATTTAGATCAGAGTACCATTATTATAATTTTAACTCATTCATTTTCTCTAATTTGTAAGGGCCGTAAAATCTAATCTGAGAAAAACTTTGAAGAATGAGTTAGAGAAAATGAATTTTATTACAAGACTCGAACAATCTCTTCATTAAGGTTCTGTCAAACAATAATTTTACTTTTGACTTGAATTGTTGTGCGCCAAATTCAAGCATAACTAGCTGGAAAATTCCAGACATAAAATTTGACCTTTGACCAGATTTGAGAAGGCTAAATTGAGTAAAGAACTTCTCAAAGCTTTTACTATGGTTTTGGTTTTAACATTTCTCATCTGAGAGTTCACTGACCACTCGCCACCAGCAGGTACCTCAGGAGGTCTCCAAATTCTCATAAGAATTCCATTTTTAACGAAATAACAGACTGGTATTTCAGTGGCTTCAGTTTCACTAATGGCTCTCTGAAATAAACAGGAGATATCGGGATCTTTTCCTGTTCGACAAGTGATTGTCGTTTGTCACCCTGATTAGCAAAAATAGAATGAGTAGTTAAAAGAGGATCGCTGTGAGCAGTACCTTTTGATAGATCCAATCAAGGAGTGAACGTGACCTCATTAAAAGCCTGACCAATACATGTGTCAACTAAAGGAATACTTTCCTGATGAACATCATTCTCAAGAGATTTATTTGCCATAGCTCTAGCAGCTGCACATGTTGGGAATAAATCAGAGAATTCTTTTTCAATAGGATCAACTTTCTGATCCAAAGAAGGCTTGTCAGTTTACAAGTGGATTAACCACAGCCTTGTTTCCACCTAGGTCGTTCCCTAGTAACAAATGTTTGTCCTCAACGGGTAAAGAATATACTTTTCTGACTGTCACAGGTCCTGAAACTAAGTCCGATGACAATTTTACACAATGGAGAGGAACATTAACAAAGCCGCACTCTATTCCCTGAATGACAACACTCTCATTAGAACAAGACTTCTCAGTAAAAGGCAAAGTATCTGATAAGAAAAGACAGAAGCTCTTGTGTCTCTTATAATTTTAATGGGGATAGGATTGGCCAAATCACCCAAGAGTGATATAGAACCCTACGACACGAATAGTTCATAATTCTCCATAATAAAATCAGACTGGGGTTTATTAGATCCAACAAATGTATTGCTTTCAATACATTACCGTGACCTTGACCTCTTAGAAATAAGAGCATTTGGGATAGATCTTGATTTTGATGCCTATATTTCAATTTGAAGCAAGCAATCATAAATAACGTCTCCTTCTTTCTTACAATAGGTACACGTAGGAACAGGCAAGGATCTTGAATCAAGTTGATCAGAAGCTTGATTTTTAAAAGTTGTGCCCGACTGAGTTTCAGGAGTCGTATTAGGCTGAAATACCTTTTAACCAAAAGACTGCTGAGTGAAAGACTTGCTTACAACAGGAACTTATGAGTTAAAAAATACTTAGCAGCAGCAAGAGCGGCATTTTCCAAGGTTTTGATCTCATGCTTTTCAAAACGAGTCTTAATGTCATTAGGAACACAGTTCTTGAACCAAGTAATACAAGTTGTTCGAGACTTTCATAATCATGTTCAACTTTTTCGGCTAAGCACCATCTCTTAAATAAATGCTGTTTTTCTCTTGCAAATGCAAGACAAGTTTTTTTTCCAGCTGCTTTTGTTATAGTTCCTGAATTATTGCCGATAAGCCTCAGGGACTAATGCAAAACTCAGATACAATCCTTAATTAAATTATTTTCAGTACTTTGTTGTATTGACAGGGATGCATAGATTTTTCGAACTTTGCCAAAAAAATTACACATTGTAATAATTTAGTCCAATATTCCCTTGGCCATTTCAAATTTTCTGCAACTTTTTCAAAATAAAGAAAATATTGGTCTACCTCTTTTTGGTTAAAAGGGGGCACGAACCTATTATTTTTGTAATGTCAAAAATTGAAGTTTTATGTGGAGTGTGAATATGCTTGTCATTTGCCAGCTTTATCTTTCATTTTAATTTAAAATTCCCTTTTTCTCTCTCTCTTCATATTGCATTTATCTTTCTCTCTCTCTCTCTCTCTCTCTCTCTCTCTCTCTCTCTCTCTCTCTCTCTCTCTCTTATCTTTCTCAAATTGCAACTGCAGTTGTTTCTCTTCTTTCTGTAACTATCTTTGTTCTTTTTTTCCAAATTGCAGCTGCATTTGTTTCTTCTCATTATCTTTTTTAAGCTCCAGCTTCCTTAACTCTAATTCCATTTTGTATTTCATTTTTAATTCTTTTACTTTTATGTCACAGTCTGATACAGACTTACTGACTGAAGCCAAAACACTTATATCTAAAACATTCTTCTCTACCAAATCCTGAATCAAAATGTTTTTATTTATTTCGTTAAGGAAGATTTTGCTTCAGAAAGACTATTTTCTGGAAAGTTCAGGCAATTCATCTTTCTTCAGACTATCCAACTGCTCCCGAGTAGAACTAGAAAGAAAAGTGTCCACCTTTGATGACATTGTTAATAAACTCCTGTTGTTTTCACTAAAGATTTTCAAACAAAATATGAAATAGTACTTGGGATTTAAAAACTAGAGGAATTTAAATTTCAAAAAACAATTTTCTGAAATATTTTCACCAAAACTCATATCCCAAGGACAAGAATCCCAATTTTCATTGTTACGTATAGGCTCATACAAAAGCAACAAAAAGAAAAGAGTGAAGCCAATAAGCTTCATAAGTGTTAACAAAATAATTTATTTTGAAAAAAGGTAAAAACATGAAAAAGGATTTATAGTTTGTGAATATAATCCAAAAATTAATCCTTGAATCTAAAAATACAAGTCCTATCACTACAAAGTTCTAAATGAATCCAAGTTCGAATCCGGACAAAATTCCAAGATGGCAGACGATGACATCAGATGAATGCAGCATAATATTGATTTGTCAACAGTTCCTTGTTGAATATTATGAATCAAGAACAATATTCACGCTTAGAATTCTGAAGAATTTCCAACAAATGTCTTTGTCCAAGAATATTGATGAAAAAGCACTTATTTTCCAGTTAACATAAATTATTTTTAAATAACAATTCGAACTCAAGTGGCAACAACACAAGAGTACGTAAAAACTGGTGAGAACCACCATTGTACATCAGACTGGTATCATGGCCATATTGTATGTCAGATTGGCATCATGGTGGCACTCATCAGTTATTATGTACTTTTGAGAGAGTGATGTATGTAAGGTGAAGCTGTTTGCATTTTAAACATGCACAGTGGAGAAAATATAGGCATACCTATATGCTACTTTCATGTAATGTGGCTGAAATTTCTCTGGATATTGTACTTTTGGGAATTTTAAATGATCTCAGGACACTGCTAACTAAAATGACTGCTCCCTTATGCTCCAAAAATCAACCTGAATTTGTCTAAAGTATACTAGCCTTGGCAGCTATTAAAATATGGAAAATGAATTTTATTGGCTCTTTTTTTACAATTTACCTCAGAAGTTTGAGAAGTGAAAATGAGCAAGTAGAGCTAGCACTTTTTTGAAAGGTACACATCTGGAGTAAGGCCAAGCTGTATACTCTTAACCCATATTACACCCATCAATCATACATCAAAATAAAGGGAATTAAAGGTTCTTCAAACAATACCTAAGAAATACAAAGTCTCTTTTAAATTGCCAGTATAACTAGTGAGGAAACCCTGGGAAATTCTTTTTTTTAAAAATTCTAACCCTATGCTAAATACGAAACTGTAGATCACCACCGATGGCCTTATTGTATGTCAGACTGGTATCATGGCCCTATTGTATTTCAGACTGATACCATGGCCATTTTGTATCTCAGACTGCCATTATGGCCATATTTTCAGATTGGCACCATGACCATTTGGGTGTAAATTTACTGTAGTTACAGCCAATAGTATACGATTGATAGCTAGAAAAAAATTTGGCAGCCAGTCTGGTAACATTTTCATTGAGTACCAAGCAGATTAAAAAAACTTTGATCAAAACCTCATGTCAATATGATAGTTTGTTTAGAAAGAGTTGCAAAAAGAGATTTTTAAGAGAGCTGTCATTGTGGGCATGTTGAACATCACACTGGTACCATTTTCAATAAAAATCAAGTGGACACCATATTGATGACCATCCATTCAGGATGAGTAATGATAAGATTTACAAGATGGCCACTGTGATGGCCATATTGGATCTATGATAGGCTTAGGACCAATTAGATATCATAAAGAAGTCTTTAAGTGAAAACAATAGGACCCTCTGTTAGTGGACACTGGAAAGGTATGCACCCTGGTCAAAGCTGAACTTTTATGAGGTAAGCATTATACATGTCCTATATGTGAATGCCTACATACAACAATTACCCCATCTCTGCAGTTTAATATACATGAGAGATCAACAAAATTTGAGAGCAGAAAAATACACCTGTTGATAATATACTAGTAAAAAAGCTGATTTGCATACTTATAAGTATGACAAGACATTAAAAGTAATATACATTGATGTATTCAAATATTAAATTTTGAGTTGACAGTCAATAACTCTAAGACAAAATATAATTCTAGTAGGTATATTATAGCAAAATAAAAATAAGTAGGAATGTCAGCATCAATCATGTACTACAATAACTAAAAGATATGAGAAAAAAACCTTATATATCTAAGGAATACAAAACTACAAAAATTTGAACTACAGACCTAGATACAGTATTTAAATACATTACACATGCATGCAAACATAGGCACCAGCATAAATTTCAATAGATTTGTTATAAATTAGGCACCGGTATAAATTTCAATAGATTTTTTTATAATAATCCTGATATCTTTAAACTATGATGGCCAACATGATAATTTTGAAATTAAGATACCTGATTTTTTTTTACAGTTGAAAATGATTAAAACATTGTTTGGCCTTGGAAAATGTGATGCCGAATTTTAAGCATGTAGTCCTTCTATAATAGGTACTTGCATTTGTCATGCATTCTGACAATCAACAAAATAGATCTAAAATGACATGCAATTTAATAAATTTGAAAATATTCCAAATTATCAAAAATAGTGAAACATGCAGAATTACAAAAAGTAAGTAAGTTTACAAGTTTTTCTCTTAAAAGTTTTTGAAAACGTAAAAGACATGCAGCTTTCATTCCTGGTGTAAGGAAGATGGCATGATTGCCAACACAGAAAATACTAAGTATTAATGATTACTACCCAACAAAAGAAACCAAAATTGGAAAACAATAATTTTGATCTTAAGTTTAAATAAACTCAACTACAAATGGTTACCCAATACAAAATTTTTGATGTTATGGTTGACAACAATTTGTAATGGAATGAACAGACTCAAGTCATATTAAGTCATAAAGTCGATTCAGATATGTGGTTATTTAACAAGATAAGGTAATATCTATATAACATAGGTTAAAATATTACAAACGCTATATAAAGCCATACTTGGACTAGTTTAATGTTATCTGATATTTTAGCAAACATTTCAGAGAAAAATTGTTAAATTATTCCCCTTGCACTAAAAAAAATTGTACTCATCCTAGATAATGCTGAAGACATCCCAAACAAAATGAATGATATTAAATTAAAATATTGAAATAAAACATCCCATATGCAATAAATGATATTCAAATATTAACAGAAATCACAAATTCAATACATTATATTAAAATGTTTACAGTAAACATCCCAAATGCAATCAATGGTATTATCATATTAACAGTAAGTGAATAAATATTTTTGAGAAAGGCTAACATCTATGCACAAAATTTCAAACAATATGGCCCCATCTTGAGGAATTATTTCATGCTATAAAACAAGGCAACACTCCCAATTTCAGATTAATTTCAGCTAACAAGAACAACAATAATAATAATAATAATAATAATAATAATAATAATAATAATAATAATAATAATAATAATAATAATACTGACTTAATCAAGCACTTAATCTTTTAAGAAAAAGCTCTAAGTGCTTTACAACATCAAGGTAGCACATTAATTAGGAGTATAAGAAACATATGCATAACAACAACATAAGTCTCGTATAATGTCTCACAAATACTTTAAAAAACAAATGAATTATTACACAAATAACAACATTCTTTCCATCCCAAAACCAAACAAAGAACTTGTTTAATAAAAATTGTCAATATTTGGTACAGAATCCCACATGAAACTGGAGAGAGACAAAATATAAATGCTTTTAATTATAATCTAATTCAATGGATGAAAAGTAGAACCGGTTTGATTTGAAAAATATATTACATGTTAAAGTATAAATTCTAAAACTTTTCATTTTGTTTTGTTCTGTCATTACAGAAAACATGCAGATAGAGCATGTTCCTTAAAAACTATTTAAAAGTATTATATCCATATATACATTTTCCGTTTTAAATTCTTTGGAAATTGTTTTCTCTAACACAGTTAATTACAATATGCATATCACTTTACTTATTATGTAAGCAAGTATTACAATGCATATAAATATGCAAATAACTCAGGGCCTCAAGGAGGATTAGTTCCATTCAAATAATTATCATTATTATGATTAATTATTATTAACAAATTATTATCATTATTATTTAAATGGGGATGGTAAACTTTCTGAAATTCCTACTACCAAAATGATGTCAAAATATGGTTTTTGAATATATTCTTGATAATAACCTCTGAAATGTTGCCAATAAAAAAAACCAATTATTTTTTTGTTTGATTTTATTTTTTCAAAGCAAATTTTATGCAATGAAATCAAATACTAATTTTCCTTTGATCATCTGAAGGTAGACAACCTGTCATAAAAGGATATGAAGTGTACATACAAATTTTCAAAACTAAGGAGGTAACTCTAAAAGTATTAATCTTCTAAAGCCAAATTATATATGGTACATAAGACTATGTTCAAGATTCAAAGGTATGCCAACTATTAGAAAATTATATCAAATAGTCCTGGAAATGTTCAATGGATTTGCAATAAAAATTAAAGAGAACCTCTAATACTGATCCAACGGATTGTTTTTATTACAGGACAGTGTTGTCTAAATACAAAACTCACGCCAAGTTTAATAAAGATTTCTCAAAGGGTTCTGTAGATATTAAGTAAACAAAAATGAGACAAACAGATTGACAAAATGATTAAAGTATACTAACCAAATTTCATTTGTTGTTGGGGTATAATTAAGCTTGATAAGTGTCTTTATGTGCATCATAAAAACCATACCTTATGCATCCATCTTGTGACCTTTTCTGAAAACAACAAGCTTGACCCTATTATATTTTACTTGTGAAATGGCTGCATTACGCTCTTTGAGGTGCATTTGCAGACCAATTTTCATAAGTGCAGGTTAAATAGGGTTCAGGATATTGAGGGTGTAATAATAAGATAGATGAAAATTCAAAAGACTAAGAAAATAAGGTCACAATGACACAGTTTTGCTATGGTTTGGTAAAACTCTATGATATGCATTTACATACCAATTATCATGTGATGGTTAAATAGTCCAAATTATTAAGGATGTAAAGAAGAAAAGCACACAAATGCACACATTTCTGTGTCCAATTGCCAACTCTGTTGGAGAGAAATAATAAACATCACATATTATGGCTCTGATTTAAATATGCCAAATCCTTAGGTATAAAAACCCCAAATCCTAGGGTAGCTAAAAATAAACAAAAAGCTAATGGTAACAAACTCTATTCAACTAATGTTTCGTCACAATTGCATCATAGATACCAAATATATAAAATTTCAACTTCACTGAATTAAAGATTATGGCTCAATAAAACATGTGCATCACTACAGCTAATGAGAGCATGGCTACTCAATGGCACATCTAGGTCTATGCTATGTTTGTAATGTTTAATCCAGATTTCTCAATTTATTTCAAGGTGGGGAGATACACCAGACCTTTGACCCAATGAAGATTCATACATTAATAAATTGCCAAGATATATATTAAAATTTTTATACAAGCAATGAAACATCTCAAGGGAAGTGAAACATAACTAAAGGGAACTAACTCCATTTACAATAATTCATTAATACATTTAACTGCCATCCACACTAGTATGTAATATATTCTGATCTGATCTAACAAAATTTCTCATCCATGCTTCAATGTTCTCTCAATATGTAAATGTGTCAAAGTAACAATTTCCTTCAAATAATAATAACTGACAAAAAAAAATCAAATATGGCAGAACTGAGTTCGACTTAAGAATACAGACATTTAGAATCCAATGGATCTTTGTGTAAATTACACATGGCAGCAAAATATAAAAAATATTGCCTCATAATAGTGTAGATATACATTAAAAAATTGAACTTTGGTCCACAGACTAGAACATGCTGCACTCAACATAAAGGCATGGCTGTACCATATTATTAATGACACAATGTACTCAAAGTAAAGGCATGACAGTACAGTATTGCTAGTGACACAATGTACTCAACGTAAGGGCATGGCAGTACAGTATTGCTAGTAAAACAATGTACTCAACGTAAAGGCATGGTTGTACAGTATTGCTAGTGAGAAAATGTACTCAATGTAAAGGCATGGCAGTACAGTATTGCTAGTGACATAATGTACTCAACGTAAAGGCATGGCAGTACAGTATTGCTTGTGACACAATGTACTCAACATAAAATCATGGCAGTACAGTATTGTTAATGCCCACAAATTCAATTTTTTTCCTTATATTAAGGATAAGCAATGTATTTTGGTATAATGTATATGCATCTCAATAGTGTCTCATTCCACAAATGTGTAAAATAAAAAGGTTTCTCACACACACACACACATACATACATATATATATATATATATATATATATATATATATATATATATATATATATATATATATAACCACTAGGTCACTCATTTTTTAAGAGAGAACATTTCTAACTTTAGCATACATCTCCATTATGTCCAACTTTGTCTGAATTGTGCTAGACAAAAGTCGGACTTACAAAAATGCTTGTTTACTTTATAGCACAAAAAAGCCTAATCAACTATCATATAAAAGTTGCTCAAACTGACATTTCTCCAAATCAAAGGAACAAAGTTCTTCATACATAATAAATAAAAATAATAATTATCAAATATTAAGTAGCCATATTTAAATCAGTGAAGCAAATTTCAGTATGATGTATAATGCTTTACAATAGCATTGGTTAATAAAAGCATTAATATAAGCCTATTGTATATTAAGCTATAACTAAAACAAGAGACCCCACTTTTGGTAAATCCCACCTTTTATTTAGCTAGGAAAAGTTTTGCATTGAAGTTAATCTCAGACTAACACTGAGGTTTATCTAAGGCAAGGCTAGATGGAAATGCACATGGACATCAAAGTAATTGTTGTTTTAAGCTTCAGCCAAAGTAGGTTTAACAAATAATACTGAGAAAATGTTAGTCACTCATATTTAATTTACTTGCAAAAGTATTTCTTAGTGAAATGAGGCTTAACTACCCTGAAACTACATATATTATCAAATATATATTTGATCCAATAACTGTATTTTTGTGTGGAAAGAATTGCAAATCAGGCTTACATCCTATAAATAATGTATCTAAGATAAAAATTTTAAAATGAAAATCATGTGCTGTGTTGCTCATTTTGTACAAGTTTCTTTGCAGAGTACCCATACCACTGGCCACTATAAAAGCAAGACCTGGTGAGTGAGATCTTTGTTTACATCAAGTAATATTTGTATGGCAACACTGTAAAATGAAAATGGTGTAAGGTGTACAATTTATCCATATGCTGGGTTTTCTGAAACAAATTACACATTTTGTCAGGTTAGTATTTGCAGTCTGTGAACAGCCACCAATTTTTTAAATATGGAATTCAATATACCACCCCACAAAGCCTCTTTCTATAGCTAATAAATTAATTTGGTTTTTCCCTGATCTAAAATCAAATTTTACTTTCATTATAATTATTCATAGCCAACATATTTTTTTTTTTAAACATCTTAGGATAACATGGTTGTCTCACAATTACCATTTTGAAGATATCAAGGTTATTTCCTTTTGGGAGCATGCTAAAATGAAGAATTGATAAAAATTTCCCCATAAGACCAAAAGTTTGATATTTCTTGAAAAAAAAAATTATGATTCCTATGTGGATATGAAGTAGGGTGTATCCTATGCTAAATGAATTTTAATACACACTGCAAAAGAAAACTCCAACAATTAGGAGTAACCTGGGATAATTACATGCAATAAAATAAGTCAAATATATGAAATAATGGATGAAAATTATAGCAAAATCAGAAAAAATAATGTCTCAATTTAATTTCAAAGTTGCAGAGCAAGATATCAAACATAACTGACAATGGTCATGTAACCGTGTTTAGTGGTCCAGGTTTGTCTGGGTAGATACACCTGGTTCAAAATTTAAAATAATAAGGAAAAATAAAATATTTTTTGAAAAATTTTAGTATAAAAATTCAGTATTTTTCTTCCCTAACCTATAATAATTGCAGTCATTGTTTAGTTCTTCTCATGGAAGTCAAGAACTGTTCATCAAACATTTCTGTGTTTGAATTTAAGGCAGATAGAATTTGGGGTACATGTGTTATATGTATGTATGTATAATGCTGCAGAGAAAATACATTACATTGCCTTTTTACTAATATATTCCAAAAAACTTATTTATAAAATGTAACAAAATTCCCAACAGATTTGTCATGCAGGCTGATAAAAAATGAGAATGAGGTAGGGCACATTTTATCTGTGTCCTTTCCCACTAGGCACATGTTTTGCTACAGGATGCAAATAACTAATTCATTTCCCATTGTCAGTAAGATTAATTTTTGGCTAAATTATTATTTTTATATTGCAAGACCACCAAATCATGCTTACAACCTTTGAATGACATTTCCAAATGAAAACTATTCAGTGTAAATAATTTTAAAGATAAATTCCCTTGAAAGTGCCATCTAAATAAATGTGGCTCAGTGAGATGTCTCTGTGTACATCCAATAGTACCTGGGTGATAACCTGAAAATAGTTTTAGGTTCAATCCTACTACAGCAATGAAGTTGTTTACATGTAAACATCTTAAATATTAAGTCTACTTTTCATGGGAAATACTTTCAGCATATAAGTAACCTTAATTTTTTTTAAATATATGGTATTCATATAGCACTATATGAAGGCTGTTCTGCAACTCATGAATTAATTAGTTGCCTGTGACCATATAGATTAAGACATGTGCCTGTGACAAAATAGATTAAGACTGGTGTCTGTGACAAAATAGATTAAGACTGGTGTCTGTGACCATATAGATTAAGACTGGCTCCTGTGACAAAATAAATTAAGACTGGTGCCTGTGACCATAGAGATTAAGACTGGTGCCTGTGACAAAATATATTAAGACTGGTGCCTGTGACCATACAGATGATGACAGGTGCCTGTGACCATATAGATTAAAATAGCTGTCTATGACCATACAGTTTAAGACAGTTGCCTGTGACAATATGAATTAAGACATGTGCAAAATTTGTGGGAGCTTGGTTTAATTCTGACTTTGAAAATACTAAAAGTTATTGTCTCCATGATTGCAAGTCAATGCTATAAGACAAAAATCTACAAATTTGACCAATGCACAATCCAATAACAATGTTTTATGCTGAATGCAACAGAAACCATAGGGAAATAACGAAGGTCTCATATGACCAGGCTTCCATGAAATCTGGCTAACAAAATGTTTTACGCAAAATGTCAACAATGACTCCATTATAACTATCCATGGAAATGTAATAAATGTTTTATCTTTCAGCTGCAGATAAATTGAAAGCAAAATTTTTGTCACTGTAAACAAAAAGCAAAGTAAATTTCTTTAAAACATTTAGACTTAATCATTTTATAAAAAATCTAACTGGAAAAATTGTACAGAATCACTTGTCAACAAGTGTGATTTTTAAGTTCCTAATTTAAAATGGTCTACAACAAGTATAAACGGTCAACAACTAAAATGATAGCCCTGCATTCCAATTTGACTTTTAAAGTTGTGCTGGTCATTGCAGTCATAACAGCTCAAAGTTAAAAAAAAATAATTCAAGAGTTACTTTGGTCAGTTTTCCAAATGTACTTTTTTGACACAATCTTTTCTTACTGAAAATTTTTAATGTGACTTTGAACCAATTTTTATGGCTTTCATGGTTATAGAAAACCACAAATTAAACTATGAAACACACCTCCTTCTGTGGAAACAGTAATACTCTTTCCCCTTTTTCTGTATCTTTCTTGTCTCAAATGCATGCTATCCATAAAGTTTGGTCATGGCTTGTTGCACATTAAACATGCTGTTTTCCTTCTCAGAGTCCTACTTAATGTGACCTTTGACCTTTTGACTTCAAAATCAATTTGATTTTCTTAACTCAATTCAAGGCATTTACAAAGTTGTCAAGGTATCTAGTACAAAAGTCAGTTTATTATGGATGTCTGGGAAGCACCATTTTCATCTAAGTTAATCTAGATATAATAAGAATTCTGGTGAAAATTCCATGCCAATCGGACTTTCCATTCAGAAGGAGTATAAATAAGATTTTCAACAATGCCATCTGAGTGGCCATATTAGATATCTAAATGGAACAATTTTTGTCTATGACCAACTAGACATAATAAGAAGACTTCTGATTCAAACATCATGCAGATATGACTTTCTTTTCAGAAGGACAAACTGTAACACGATTTTCAAGATGTCTATCAGCCAAGTGATATCAGATTGGCACCATTTTTGTTTACAACCAATTAGACAGCATCTGTTGAATGAAAACCAATGTTGAGATGACCATCCATCACAAGATGGCTGTTGGGTTGACCATATGGATCTCTAAGCAACACCATTTTCACTTAAGATCAGTTAGACCTGAATGTGTATGAAAAAATTTCATGGCAATCCTCAGTCGTTTAGGAGGAGTGGCGCTAATAAATTTGTGCTGACAAAATACCAGTTGTTGGACAATGGACCGTACCATAAGCTCTGCTGGTCTATGTCCAGTTGAATTTAAAATAAATAATACTGCTTGACCAATGATGCTGCTTGACAAAGATGGCATAAAAAATTACCTTCAATGTAAAAAATAAATAAATATCATTTCAGACCATTTCAACAAATACTACTGACATGTCTGAGTTAATAATGTGCTCATGGTGAATCTCCTTCTTCAGCATAATGTTTTATAATTTTCATAAATATAAAATTGTTTTCCAAATTCTGTGAGAAAACTCCCACAAATATTAATCCCATGAAACATTAGCATAGTAATAAAATGTACACAATGTACTTCAGTAAACAGCACAAATTTCAGGTTCCAATTATATCCTGAATACTCAGGTGTGTTACATGCAAAGATGTGTCATAACAAGTGTATGGTTGTAACAAACCTAGAAACATGGCTACAATACATGTGCCACAAAACTATTACTGCTCTTGATAGAAGAAAGATAATGAATAAATAATTACACAAGTTAACTTGTATAATGTATTGGGCTCCATGGCCATACTCATGTGACAGGAACCTGAATTTTGTGTACTGAGGGGCATCAACCTATCTGAGAGGTCAGGAGGTCAAGCCTCCTATACATCATATTACTGTAAGCTGTCTCAATTCTTCATTACTAATTTGTTCATTTATTCTGCCATTTTTGCAGCACTTTTTTTCAAAATCACTTGTCTGTTCACTAGTACATTAATGCATATAAATGATATTTATTTCAGCAAGATTTTCTAAAATATATACACAATAAATATGTAAATTGTGAAAAAGTTTATGTAAGATTTCCATTTATTCTCATTTTTGATTAGTCAAAATTTAAGGTTTAAATCATCAAGTCTCCTCATTGGTCTGGGTGGTGCTACAGTAAGATTTAAAATAAAATTGGTAAAATGAGAGTTCAGCAACAGCTTAACTCTTATCAGTTTCCTCTTTAATCTTTGCTTGTTTGGGAGGTTCATAAAACAGCAGTGGTAGCATTCCAAGAAAGCATCCAATGGTGATACCTAGTGCTTTACCCTGAAAGAATCAAATAAAGGCATCAGTTTAAAAATAACTCATGTATTAAATATGATGACTTCTTTAGGTAAAATATGCTAATATTTTGCACTATATCAATTGGCCTCTTTCCTAAAACTTTGTTACAGTTATAATTATATGTTGTTCCTTACAAGACATGCATAGCATGCAATCTTGTCTAACTCAACACTGAACTGTTGCCATTAAAAGCATAGGATAAACTCAAATATTATGAACAAAACACATTTAACATCTGAATGATTTTTATTTGTCAGTCACAATTCACCTTATCAATTTGATCAAGTAACAGCTACGTAGTCCCAAAATCAGATTAAGGAAAAAGTGTTTCTCCAGATAGAAATATCCCGATTGACTTTTAATGTAAAGTCAATAAATATTTATCTTTACCACTAGAACCCTCAATATATGTATCTATTAATTCACCATTCCATTTATGAGTAGGTTAATTTAAGGTAGTTTAATCAGATTATGTACACAAAATTCGTCAGTGTTTGACTGATCAATGAGATGAGTTACCTGATATAGGACCAGGGCAACCAGTTCTTAAGCTCCTAGGATTTGTATGCCTTTTATCCTATTTGTTCCCATCTCCTTTATTTGATTCAAAAGACATAATTACCCTGATAATAAAAAAAAGAGGCCCACTTTTTATTTAGGGCAACAATACAATAATTGCTTCTACTAGTCTGATATCAAAACACAGTGGGCACTTAATTAGGTTTTCAGAGAAATGCTTGCAGACATATCAGTTACAGTAGATTGACACCCTGTATGTTTAATTACAAGAGGATACATTGTATTTATTATTACAATTAAAAGAAATTAAAACTGAGAAATAGAACACAAATTTCCATTGAAAAAAACTATTATTTGGTATTTATTTATTAAAGTACTGCCTCTACTAGGCATAAGTGACCTTTTTACTGATCAAAATGTCCTTGAGTATCATTAATTGCCGTGTACTGAGAATGTCGTTTGAAAAGAAAATGTAACAAATTATATGACTTTTTACAAAAAGTTGTGTGTGTGTGTGTGTGTGAGGTGCACACGAGTGGCAGAGTGGTCTAAAGTGCTCTTTGTTACAAATCACTGCCATCTCACCTCTGTTTACTTGGGTTTGATTCTAATCAAATTTGATTCATCGAATGTGGATTTGTGAGAAAGCTTGCCAATAGCTTCTTGTGGGTTGGAGGTTCTTTCCGCAGATTTCCCGCTTTCTTCCTCCACCATTTATACTGGCTGCCATGTATAGCATATCGTTTGCTGAAAAATGGAGCTAAGCCCACCACAACAACAAAAAGTTGGTATCATAATGTTGATTAAAATTTACAGTTCCTATCTACCATCTTCAATGATAAAATGAGCTATATATCAAAGTTTCCTTTACCAATTTTCATTGCATTTTTCTTCAAGATCAATAAATGGGGATCAATATTTTGCTATTTTTTGGTTTTAAAAAAATGGGATTCATCCCTGACCCTGCATTATAAGCAGTTCATGAGTTATCAGGGCATGAGTTATCGAGGAAGTGGTGTAAAAGCAAATTTCTAAGACAAAATATCCCTGCTGATACAAACTAAGCTAAGCAGCTTAAAGTTCCAGTTTTAATTTATTGTTTGCTCTTACTGTAGGTTAAACACAATTTTTCAGTACATGATAGGTCATTATAACTGATGGAAGAAATACCCAGGAGAATACCAGCTAAAACAACCAACCCAAAAGAAGCTATTAGTAAAGTTTCTCACATACCTACATTGGCTAAACCCTGAGACTTGAACCCACATTCACTTAGGAGGTGAGATGGCAATGATCTGCAAAGGGAATTCATTTGATCTCTTGGCCACCCAGTACCACCTCATTATTGGTAGCTATGTCTAGAATTACAGGAAAGAAATCTAGACCTGCTTTTTCGAAATATGCATGCCCCACCCCACCCAGTAGTGAAAATATCCAAGTCTAAAGAGCACAACAAATAATTACACAATACACTGTATAACACAAATTTTATTAGGTTATTAACATATGCTTACAAGCATGTTTATTAAATGTCATTAGTTTTATGTAGTTTGGTTTAATTGAGTTAACAATGTCAAGGTTTTCATTTGTAAAAAATCCAAAAGTTATAAAATGTATAAAAGTGTGTAACAAGTTGCAATAATAGAATGTACATCTAATATACATACAAATATTCCTACCAAAATGTATTCATCTACATCAAATGGTTCTTGTGCAATTGTACTAATGACCTTTTTGAGTTGGACAGGACCAAATTCAAGGTACTATTAAGGATAGCATTTACTATATGGCCCACTAGTGAATGTTGCCAGGTGACAAAATACAACAGTGGAGAGCAACATAACTTGCTGTAATGGATCCAGATTTTAATTCACTTACAGAGAGTTGACAACTGATACTTGTAAACTGAGGCTTCAAGAATGTAGATAAGCAGTTAAGTGATCATTACTCACTATTCACCAAATATACCACTCCCTCGATAACTCGTGGACATCGGGATCCAAAAACATCTACCGCGATATAAGCGAGGGTGCGAGTTATCAAAGGACCAATAACAAACAACAAAACTAACAAAGGGATTGACGTATAAGCAAAAGGGGGGT
Source organism: Potamilus streckersoni (assembly GCA_016746295.1). NCBI lineage: Eukaryota > Metazoa > Mollusca > Bivalvia > Unionida > Unionidae > Potamilus > Potamilus streckersoni. The sequence goes on from JAEAOA010000678.1 coordinate 1,029,306, forward strand.
GGGGGTGGCTTGGCATGTTATAGTGTTAAATACTAAATTAATAATCATGCTAAGATTAACAGTGAATAAATACCGGTGTATTTTGTTTAGTTTTTTCATCACAGAGTAACATTAATTTCAGGATAACTTGCAGTATATTGATCATCAAAACATTATTCCACGTGGTTTCCATTCGCTAAGCACATGTATGACTCACATTGTGTACTATGTCAATAATTTTTGCTGTGAATGGCATTCATTCTAGTTTTAATGTTTCATCCAAAATAGACTTTTTTTAAATACAAAAGATCGACACATTTCGAAAAAACAATGTTGATCGAACGATGTTTAGATTTTTATTGCGGTAGAAGTAAAATGGAAGAAACAAAATAAATTCATAAGGGTTAAGCATTACCAACACAAGTTTAACAAGTCTAAAAATTTAAAACGATAAAAATTAGAAGACAATAACAATTGCGGTTTGTGACACGTTGCTGTGTGAACCATGCGTACACAGCATCTTCTAATTTGTTATCGCTTGCAGTCCGTGCTCATTTTCATTTCATCCCTTTATCTGAATCAGCATCATGTGAGCAATTTCTAAATTTCGGCTCATCCTTAAGCCAACATCTAAATGTCAACTCAGCAATTTTTAGTTCATTGCAAATTTTTTATCTCGCTTCGTCATTATGAACACTATGATGCACAGCTTTTCAGTCACTAACTACGCCTTTCGAATAATTCCTTTGCTCTCCATGGTTACATTTACAAATGATTAGGATACATTACTAATATTATATACTTGAATGATGTTAATACATAAAATGTGAAAAATTTTCAATTGGTCAAGTAAAACGAAATTTGATAACGGTAATGAATACAAGAACGTATACTCATATTGGCATGCTTTTGAACTTTATTTTATTTTACTTGATTGATTTGATACAAAAGACATATTAAAAGTGATAAAACAACACATGTCTCTTTTAATTGATTCTTTTATTGCAACAAACACTTCCCCAATTTTTGATCTAAACAAAGCCGGCATGTAATTATGTTCTCACAGAAGTACTCACGGGATGGTCGACTGAATCTTATGTATGTTGCGATTATAGTGTTGAGACGAAATTAAAGGATTATAATGTGAATTTCACCTAGCAAGACATTTAATTTATGTTTATTTCATTCTCTGTTGCCACATGTTAGCATTTACCAGAATTTTTCGTTGAGCATTGTTTATTTACAGTGTATTGACAACTATTTCTCTATTAAAAAAAAAAAACTAACATAATATGTGATATCTTATTAGAAATTGCAAATTTCACAATATGGATTCTATCTTTACGGGCAATAATCACCATTTTCGATGATAAAAACGAGCTATATATCAAGGTTTAATTTACCAATTTACCATTTCTTATCACGACTTTTTTCATGTTCAACACATTTTAAAATATATTTTCTTTGAAAAAAAACCGGGAGTCATGCCAGACACTGCGTTATAAGTGGGTTCGCTAGTTATCTGGGCACGAGTTATTGAGGAAGTGGTGTATGGAATTAGGCCCATTTACATAAAGATCTAACCCAATATTTATTTAGGTCCATTGACATAAAGATCTCACCCAATATTTATTTAGGTCCATTGACATAAAGATCTCACCCAATATTTATTTAGGTCCATTGACATAAAGATCTCACCCAATATTTATTTAGATCCACTGACATAAAGATCTCACCCAATATTTATTTAGGTCCATTGACATAAAGATCTCACCCAATATTTATTTAGGTCCACTGACATAAAGATCTCACCCAATATTTATTTAGGTCCATTGACATAAAGATCTCACCCAATATTTATTTAGGTCCATTGACATAAAGATCTCACCCAATATTTATTTAGGTCCATTGACATAAAGATCTCACCCAATATTTATTTAGATCCACTGACATAAAGATCTCACCCAATATTTATTTAGGTCCATTGACATAAAGATCTCACCCAATATTTATTTAGGTCCACTGACATAAAGATCTCACCCAATATTTATTTAGGTTCATTGACATATAAAGATCTCACCCAATATTTATTTAGGTCCATTGACATAAAGATCTCACCCAATATTTATTTAGGTCAATTGACATAAAGATCTCACCCAATATTTATTTAGATCCATTGACATAAAGATCTCACCCAATATTTATTTAGATCCATTGACAAAAATATCTCACCCAATATTTATTTAGGTCCATTTACAAAAAGATCTCACCCAATATTTATTTAGGCCCATTTACAAAAAGATCTTACCCAATATATTATTTAGGTTGATTTACATAAAGATCTCACCCATTATTTATTTAGGTCCATTTACATAAATATCTAACCCAATAGTTATTTACATCTATTTACATAAAGATCTCACCCAATGTAGATAAGTAGTTAATTGATCATTACTCACTATTCACCAAATATGTATTTAGGCCCATTTACATAAAGATCTGGACCAATATTTTTTTAGGCCCATTGACATAAAAAATTTCACGCAATACATATTTAGGTCCATTTACATAAAGATCTTACCCAATATTTAAGCCCATTTATATTAACATTTAAGCCAATATTTATTTAGGTCCATTTACATTAAGATTTCAGCCAATATATCCATTCAGTACAGCCTACATTGTCTTCCAAACCCTGAAGGAAAATAAAGCCATTCAGTAGAAACTGTTGTCTTCTAAACCCCTAGACAAAAGACAACACTGTCCTCCAAACTCCTGAGAAATAATAATTCAGTACATCCAACCCTATTATCAACACCATGAACAAAAGCCATTCTCAAAAAAGACTACACTGTCTTTCACACACCTGGAAGATGTGTGAGACTACACTATCTTTGAAAGGACCTGGAAAACAAGCTATTCTATACAGGCTACACTGTCCTCCAATCCCCTTGACTAAAGTCATTCTGTAGTGATTATGCTGTCATCCAAACCCATTGAAACAGTCATTAGGAGACATTACACTATCTACCATCATTTGGAAAGTATTTTTGTACAGCCCACATGGTCTTAGAAAAACCCTGGGAAAAAATTAATTCAGAATGGCCTATAGTGTTTCCGAAATACCCTGGAAAAAAGTATTTCATAAGAGCCTTTATTATCCTCCAATCTCCTGGAAACAAGCCTTTTAGTTGAACCTTCACTATCTTCCAATACTCTGAAAATAGTAATTCAGTACAGATTACATTGTCTTCCAAAACCCTGGAAAAAGTCATTCAGTAGAGATTAGTTTTCAGAAGAAACTATATTGTCTCCCAAACCTCTGGAGGAATAAAATTCATTGCAGCTTACAATGTCTTTCAAAACCCTGGAAAAAGGCCACTTACAAAAGCATACACTGTCTTCCAAAATCCTAGAAACAAGGCCGCTCAGAACACCATACAATGTCTTCCAGATCCATGGAAATAAAGGCCACTCAGAGCAGCCTAAACTGTCTTCCAAATCCCTGGAAAAAAGACCACTCTGAACAGCCTATTGTCTTCCAAATCCCTGTAAAAAAAGACCACTCACAACAGCCTACACTCTCTTCCAAAACCCTGGATAAAGGCCACTCTGAACAGCCTACACTGTCTTCCAAACTCCTAAAGTCCACTCTGAACAGCCTACACTGTTTTCCAAAATCTTGGAAAAAGGCCACTCAGAACAACCTACACTGTCTTCCAAATCCCTGTAAAAAGGCCACTAACAACAGCCTACACTGTCTTCCAAATCCCTGAAAAAAGGTCACCCAGAACTGCCTACACTGTCTTCCAAAACTCTGGAAAAAAGGCCACTCAGAACAGATAACACTGTCTTCCAAAATCCTGGAAAAAGGCCACTCAGAACAGCCTACACCATCTTCCAAATCCATGGAAAAAAGGTCACTCAGAACAACCTAGTGTCTTCCAAAACCTTGGAAAAAAGACAACTCAAAACAGCAATCACTGTCTTCAAAATCCCTGGAAGAAAGGCCACTCAGAAGAGCCTACACTGTCATCCTAACCCCTGGAAAAAAGGCCACTTAGTACAGCCTACACTGTCTACCAAATCCCTGTAGAACATTCCCAATCAACATTCATCCATCTTGTAAGGCAGCTAATGGAGGTGGGTACCATTGCAGTTCAATGGTTAGCATGTTGGATTAATGACCAGAAGAGTGTGGGTTCGAATGATACCATAGGTTGGCTACAATGGCGTGTCTTTGGGCAAGGTACTCTACTCCAACTGCCTGGCACTAAACAGCCTACTTGTGTTGCTGTGCCATAAGACCAACCAACTGCCTGGCACTAAACAGCCTACATGTGTTGCTGTGCCATAAAACCAACCAACTGCCTGGCACTAAACAGCCTACTTGTGTTGCTGTGCCATAAAACCAAACCAAATCAAACTGTTTTCTATGCATGAAGTGCAAAATGTTATCCTTCCTGATTAGAGTCCAGATGCTTCAGCTGCAAGCAGTGTCAACATAAAAATAAAGATAAAAAAGTAATAAACAATGATTTCATGCTGCATTATATTTGCAACAAAGATCCTGATCTGCAGAAGTATAATGTGCCTACAGATCAGGGTGTATGTTGTTGATTCTACTGACTACTCCTGTCAAACTGAACAATTTTCTGATGCATTTTGTGATGGCAGATCTGGGTCCATACAGTTTGCAGTTGGACATGACTTATAAGTAGAGTTTATACAGTAATAATGTATGGAAAAGAAAAACACCACAAAACCCTTAAAACTGATGACACTGTGGTCACCACTGCTCTTGTCACTACAGTGATAGCTATGTCTCTCTGCTAACATGGGTTGAACAGAACCTGTGTAATCGACAATTACATGGATCACATGAGCTTTCACTAGTCTCCAGTGGCCATTGTAAACATTAACAAGTAGATCATAAACTCAGACAAAAGTGATTGTTGCTCCTTTTCCAACTAAAGAATTTTTACAATCTTTACTCTTTATATGTGAACTTAAACCACCCACCGACCTACCTACTGTGACTAGAAATTTGAGACATGAAGCTATAAAAAAGAACAGTTTTTATGATATCAAAGTAGAAGCAGCTATAATGAGCTGACAAAAACCCAGTGCTTATGGCTATCACTGTAGACAGACTGGTTGTTAGATTGGCACCATTTTCATTCAAGACCAATTAAACATTATACCATTGGCGTAAAGTCAATATGACCATCCATTCAATAGGTGTAGCAATAATAAGATTTCAACATGGCAATCATCTAGCTATAATGGCTATCAGAGTCATAGTCCTTTATGAGCAACTAGACATGCACCATTTTTAGTTAGGAAAAAATACGCACCATGAGAAAACATTTGGTGAAAACCCAGTATTGACAAGACCATTCCTGTACTGACTGTAATATTTTCTAAATGGCCATTGTTGTAACCATACTGGATGTCTGATAGCATCATTTTTATTAGCAATAATGAATTTGTATTATGGTTAGATTGACAATGGACAACAAATCATCCCATAAGCTCTTCTGGTTTGTAACCAGTAAAGGATTAAAAAAAATCAAAGGAACACAGAGACCTGATACAATGTTCATCTTCAAACAATGATTCCAATATGTACAAAGTTTCACAGAAAACCATAAAAACTGGAAACAAAGTTGCCTTCACAAGACTTTGTCCTACAACACATTCTGCTGCAGTTTATTGATGGGGGAGGACATGTCTGTTTTTCACAGGGTGCCAAACTGCCTTGCACCATCCCAGATTGTAATATTGTTATTTTATATATCATCAGTTTAAATTACAAATCATTCATTATAATCCCTATTGTGTATTACTGTGTTATTTATGACTTGTTATACTGAAATCTAAGCATAATGTATTCTAATTTTGAGTTTTATTTTGCATGGGGAAGAACTCTGCATAACTCAAAACCTGTTATTGTAAATAGTCCTTTACATGAGTTACTTCCCTTGTTCTCCCAAAAGCCCTCCCCCCCTCTATAAATCATGTGCAAAATCAACTGATTCATATGCATGGATCTTATTCATTATCAAACTCACCAAAGATCTTCATACAAAAGCAAATATTAAAAATGTATCAAAACTGGATGAAAAATATGGTTTTCTGAGTAGCAACAAGCAAATCAGATTAATAAACGTTTAAACAATATTTGTGTATCTGTCATTACTGAACTCATAGAGACCTTGATAATATAACACTATAGCCTAAGTTAGATTGAAACCTGATCAATAATATTTTCATATATGTTATAAGATCAACCAATCAAATGCAAAATTATTAAACATGCGCATATCTTGCTCATTATCAAGCTTGTCTGAGTCATTGATTTTATATGTCCAATATTCCAAGTTTGATGAAATTCTGATCAGATTAATAAACCATGAACGGACAACACCCAACATGTGATGAGTACTTACTATATTGGAAGCCCATCTTGTCTGTTTCATGTCAACCTGAGCAGCAGATAATGAGGGGGACTTAAGTCCAAACTTACTGGCTAACACTTCCACATAGTGAGCAGACCTGAGAAAAATCAAACTTATTTTCATAGGTTCAATGTTTAATGGAACCCATTTAAAAATAAAATTTGCCAATAAAAAAAGCATTTATAAATCATAAAAAGAACAAGTATCATGGTTATAAAATTATTTGGACTTCAAAATATCAAAATTCCCTAAAATAATCAATTTTCATTGTTTAGTTTCATTTAAACCTTCAAGGTCATATTCATTATTTAGAATACCCATTTCTTCTTTTCCTCATATAACAAATACATTCAAGAATATGCCACACAAGTCCTTTAATTCCTTAATTTACTTCAAATTATTTCTACTTATAAACTTAAGAAAAATTGATAATTTTCTTCAAATAAATCAACATTTTTAAAAATGAAGCACACTAACAGCAGATATGATGTGTACAAATCTTATTGAAAAATTCTTCCATATTTCTCAGATAACCAGGTATCACACCTGTTTGGTAATGTAGTAATATGCAATGCTTCCCATTCAACTTATTTGAATGACACCTATAGACCTTGATTTTAAAAGTTCTTCCTAATTTACCTTCCCCTGGATCCTACACATCAGAAAATGTGTTTGCCACTAACTCATTAACAAGTGCCACATTTATGCATCATGAGATTGGATCTTACTTCTGAACTTATTATAACATAATCATGATACATTATAGTGGGTGGTATTACGGAAAAGTAAACAGAATTAGCTCTACGATGATACCAAATAATCTGGACTTTATACTTAAATTACAAAATATAGAGAGAAAAATGTAAAAATGTATTTTTTATGTTTTTTTTTTTTCAACAAAATTATATCGGTTGTTAGAACCAGATTTTGTGTCCATATTTTAGACTTTTGGCTGGAGATCTAAAGCAGACCAGTTTGAACTAAACATAGACTGATGAACCTTTGCAAAAGGCAGAACATGTTTGTGATTGTAAGTAAAATGTGGCCAGGACAAAAATGAGGGTCCAGTAAGCCACCCCCACTACCTAAAAGTCCAGATTTTACTCTTCTGCAAAATAGCCAATCAAAAACAATAACTTTAACACAACTTGGCATCCTGCTAAATGAAAAACTCTTGAAAGCAGATGCTTTTGGATGTTATTCAGAAGTAACCTCCAAAATGTGACCTACTCCCATTTCTGGTGAAAATGGAAAAAAAAACCTCTAGGGGTTACTGAGTCAAGGTTCTGACTGTAGGTATTGATTAAATATGTTTGACCCATAAAAGTCTGACTATGAATAAACTTAATGTCTGCAGTAAACTTTGAATTTGTATACCCAAAGACTGAGTAGAAGGTAAAATCGGAATATAAGCAAAAAATTACATCAGAATATAAGCAAACAGTTACATCAGAATATAAGCTAACAGTTACAAGAGAATACAAGCTAACAGTTACAACAGAATACAAGCTAACAGTTACAACAGAATATAAGTAAACCGTTACATCAGAATACAAGCTAACAGTTGTTACAGCCAAATCAATTTGAAGAAATTGCTCTTGGCTTTTTTATTTGCATATAAAAATACTTTATACATATTACAAGTTGTATGTACAGTGCGAATTTCTCTCCAAGTGTGGAATCTCAACTGCGGAAGGGGGGGGGAACCATTTAAAAATTCTTACCCTATCCCAGCAACATCTGAGACCCAGTTACCAAGGGCTGCAGCTGAAAAAAATATTTTAACAATCAATTGACATTGTCTGATCAGCAGATTGGTATAAAGCGAGTCTATCTGCTAAAAAACATAACATGCTTGTAGATCAGGGTCTGTGTTGTTCTACTTATCAGTCATAACAAACTTAGGCCTTGAATTCAGTGATCTGACATAATGAAATTTAAATCTTAAAAATTGACCAATAAAAAGTACATAGGTCTAAACTTGAACTTTGGTCAATAACCCAATGATATGATTGGCTGTATTTTGAGTCTACCTTAAAATTGACCAATCAAATCTTTTATGCCAATGTTCAACTTTTTGGCCTCTGTTGATGTAACTGGGATCTGGTCATGACTAGAAGACATTCAAATACCTGGGATGTTACTTCAGTAACATTTGCTACATCATAATAAGAAACATATAAAAGAATGAAGTGAGTTTACAAGACATTATATCACTGACATCAGAATATCAAAATATACTGCCATTAAAAAAAATTTTTTTTGATAGTTATTAGCTACAGATTATAACATTTCTACATGTAAATTAGAGAATGAAAATGGCTGATACTTGTTGATAAGAATATTTATTGTAAGAAATATTACAAACCAACCAATCCAGTAACTGCTTCTTGAAAATTAAAAAAAAAATGACAGGTAATAAAATGTTAACCATTCTCCTGATTCTGAATAAATAGCAAATTATTAGTACAGTATAAAGTACACAGAGCAAGAGACTTTGTTTCAACCAAAATAAAGACATGTCACATTTGAAAGCTCATCTCTTATTGGTTGATAGTGAAAACTCAATCTCAGATCCAATCTTCAAGTTGGATGATATCCAGACCAGGACTGGCAACCATAAATCATGTGAGACTGACTTAACATGAGCCTGAGATTTTGTTCCAGCCATGAACATAGAATTCAACATTTGAAATATCATTTTTGATTAATCGAAAACTAAAACTCAAATGTATGCTCAGAGTTCTATGATTTCCATGCCAACAGATCACCATCTACATCTTACACTTTTGATCTACTAGTGCATTAAAAGGAAAGCAAAAGTCACAGCGAAAAAAGTGAGAAGTAACAATGTCATTTAGGTTCACTAATGTCACTGCTATTTTTAAACAATTTTCTGACATTTTAAAAAATTGGTACTTAAAGATCTATTACTAGGAATTTAAAACCTCAGCTCTTATCACAGCTTTTAATCCCTTAGGTATGCAGCTGAAATGTCCTCTAGTGTAAGAATGAGAGATCCAAATGCCAAGAGCAACATGTCAGAGCAGCCCTTCATTTTTTCATATAGTCAATTTTAAAGGTGTGATTTATAGTATAATCTAAAACTGAGGTCTATGTCCTGTGATAGTTCATTTGTGGATTGTGTATTTTATAAATCTGACATTGTTTAATATTTATTACACCAATTCCTTGATATTATCCATTATTTCAGATTTACAGAATGAATGAATTCAAAACAAATTAATAGGATTTATTGAAGACTAATTTAAGAATATCAATGTTTAGAGACAGAAGTGAAAACATGGATGTAGTTCAAGTCTGTGTTTCTGATGGCTCTGACTAATCAGAAGACAAACGCCCTGTCTGAAATTCAGGACAATGCTAAAAATGTCAGGACATATTATTGAATGATCATGACATTTAGGCACACAATTTTTCTTGATAAATGTTTGTAGACATGATACAGTACAATTGTCAATTAAATACAATTTTTTCTGTTGTTTTACCTAAATACAATTTTGTCAATTACTTTACCTAAATACAATCTTTACTGTTATTTTTACCTAACCATCTTTACTGTAATTACACCTAAATACAATCTTGACTTGTTTTACCTAAATACAAATTTGTCTGTTATTGTATCTAAATACAAACTTTGCTGTTATTTTACCTAAATTAAATTTTGATTGTTATTTCACTTAAATACAATTGTGAATTACTTTACCTGAATACAATTTTAACTTTTGTTTTACCTAAATACAATATTTTTTTTGTTATTTTACCTAAATACAATATTTTTATTGTTATTTCACCTAAATACAATATTCACTATGATATTACAATAATAAAATCTTTACTATTATTTTACCTAATTACAATCTTTACTGTTATTTTACCTAAATACCATCTTTACTGTTATTTTACCTAAATACCATATTTACTGTTATTTTACCTAAATACAATCTTTACTGTTATTTTAGTTAAATAAAATCTTTACTGTTATTTTACCTAATTACAATCTTTATTGTTATTTTACCTAAATACAATCTTTACTGTTATTTTAGGTAAATTAAAATCTTTACTGTTATTTTACCTAATTACAATCTTTATTGTTATTTTACCTAAATACCATATTTACTGTTATTTTACCTAAATACAATCTTTACTGTTATTTACTTAAACACCATCTTTAATGTTATTTTATCTAAATACCATCTTTATTATTATTTTATCTTTATAAATATTGTACCATCTTTACTGTTACCTAAATACCATCTTGACTGTTATTTACCTAAATACCATCTTTACTGTTATTTTACCTAAATACCATTTTACAGTTGTTTACCTAAACACCATCTTTAATGTTATGTTACCTAACTACCATTTTTAATGTTTTTTTATTTAAATACCATCCTTACTGCTATTTGCGTAAACACCATCTTTTTTAATGTTATTTTACATAAACATCATCTTAAATGTTATTTTACCTAAATACAATTTTGACTGTTATTTTACCTAAATACCATCTTTACTGTTATTTCCCTTAAATAATTTAATGCTATTTCAATCTGTATTGCATTATTTATTCTAAAAATTAACTAAACCAAAACAAAAGGACCAATTTAAATTTAACAGTCAAATAAAGAAAAAAAAACCCAACAGGACACATTCTTTATCTGCAGGACACGTTCATCATCTGCTGGAAACATTAATTATCTGCATAATGCATTATCTGATGGAAGCACTCATCTGCCAGACATATTCATTATGTGCAAAATGAAATAATTATCTGCCAGACAAAATACGATAATTATCTGCCTGACAGGTTAATTAGCAGAAGACAATAATAATCTGCTGGGCACATTAGGTGATGCTATACTGTTTCATATTTTGCATACGGATTGATTTTTAAAGAAAAAGAATTTCCCAGGTTTTCCTCATTTGTTATACTGGCTATTAAAAAAAACCCCAACAAAACTTGTATATCTTAGGTATTGTGCAAAGAACTTTAAATTCCCTTGAATTTGATGTATGACTGATGAGAGTAATATAAAGTATACAGCCTGGTCTTACTCCAGATGAGCACCTTTTACAAAGCCACTACTTCCATTTAGTTATTATCCCTTCCTATGGAATTCAAAGGTAAATTGTAAAAAAAAAAGAGCCGATATATATATATATATATATATATATATATATATATATATATATATATATATATATATATATATATATATATATATATATATATATATATATGGTAATTCACTCACTGCACATTCAGAACCTGGTATTTTGTCTAGTTTCTTAAAATTCCTTTTCTCTATTTTAATAATTGCTAAAGATAGTGTACTTTAGACTAATTTGGGCTCATCTTTTAAGCAGAAGAAAGCAATAATTTTATTTAGCTGTGTGCTTAGCTCATATATAATTACCACAAGTGCAATATTCAAAGAAATTTCATTAGAAACTTATCTTACATCTTCCTTTCTCTCAGAAGTTCATAATATCTGCAGAGCACCCCCTTAACTATCTGCATAATACTATTATTATCAGATGGACACAATAATTATCTTCCAGACAGATTAATGATCTGATTTCATCCCACTATTACTTATATATTTACTTATTTTTTGATCCAGTATAAATTTTCTCATAATCAGTACTTATTGACAAGTTTTTTAACAGACAACTGAGAAGTCAGTGATCTGTAGTAAACATGAGTTCCTCAGGCCTCATGGCCAACTGAGAAGTCAGTGATCTGTAAACATGATTACCTCAGGCCTCATGGCCAACTGAGAAGTCAGTGATCTGTAAACATGATTAGCTCAGGCCAACTGAGAAGTCAGTGATCTGTAAACATGATTAGCTCAGGCCTCATGGCCAACTGAGAAGTCAATGATTTGCAAACTTGAGTACCTCAGGCCTCATGGCCAGCTGAGAAGTCAGTGATTTGCAAACATGAGTACCTCAGGACTCATGGCCAACTAAGAAGTCAATGATCTGTAAACACGAGTACCTCAGGCCTCATGGCCAGCTCAGAAGTCAGTGATCTGTAAACATGATTACTTCAGGCCTCATGGCCACCTGCGGCCATGAATTTCAGACAAATGAATACATGTACTGAACCTGACAAAGATTGGTGATTACTTAAAAGAATTCCAAAAGTTGATACAATATTTCTACTTGGATTTTTCTCTAAACATATACTTGTGTCAGCCAATCTGTAAAATTGCTATTTGAGTAAAACATATATCTATAGAAGATATTTTTCAGTCAAAAATTTTATAACTTTTTTTTTAAAAATTGGAATGGAAAGTAAATATTTCAAAACTGGATGTAAGCAAAATAAAATGAAGTACAATATTTATCAATTTATTTTATGTATTGGGATTTATTTTATGCTGATTAAGGATTTTCCTTTAAAATTTAGCATTTTTTCCCCCAACAGATGTTCATGGTTAATGCAATCTATATAGATAGTGGATGTTGAAATATTGGCTCTTTCTACCCTTCCTTTTCCTCTACAGGCTGCTAAATAAAAACACAAGAGTCTTAACTGGGCATAAAATTCTATTTTGGTCATCCACAACACAGAGCTGAAATTGGGGATTTCAATCAAAAAAGGAGTAGCCAAAGGAAGCTGGTTTTCACTGAAAAATAATCTGGTTGGCAAAAGAGAGAGACTGACTCATAATTCCCACTAAACTTGATACAGCCCCACTCTAGATAGGGCATGAATCTTGCTTCTTCATCTCACATATGCTTAAGGTAAGTAAGTAAACCATACTGAGGGTTTGGATCTCAAAGGAAACTTCACCCAAACATTCAAAGAGGAGTTTATATAGAGATCACAAGACACAAGTAAGATTCATTTAGGAATTAGACAGTGAGACATTGGTCTTTGCAATTCAAAATACCTGTTCATTTCTGCTGAGTGAAAATTTGTCTTGATGGCAGGGCCTTTCTAAAATTTAAGAGTTGGAAAATACTGCTCTCCAAAAAAGAAGAAGAAAATCAGCCACTGCATTTGCAGATGGACTTTTAAGACTGACATGTTTTCTACTACACCAATCACAGAAGATTCTCCATTGGCATCATACACATTAGATGTTGATATTCTCATTTAGTGAAAGATTCATTCGGCAACTTCGATCAAATAACTTTCTTTGCAGAGAGGCTCTTTCAAATGAGCCAGGCATGAAGATGGAGAATCTGTACTGTTGTATAAGAGAGATCCCATGAATTACAACAGGACATCCCTCAAATGAGGGAAGGTCTTGGGATGGTCCACCAGCAGATCAGTAAAATCACTGAACTATGATTGCTGGTGGCACTGCTGGGCAATCCAAATGAGCTGAGCCATGGAGTGCCTGACTTTGTGTAGGACCTGTGGGATCATCCTGAAGGGTGGGAAGACACAAGTGAACAGACACTCCACTTTAGGCTGAAAGCATTTATTCCCCAGGCCCGCTTATCAGGAACTGAGGCATTTTAAAAGGGGAACTTGCTATTTATCATGATAGGAAACAAGTCAATCAAGGCAGTTCCCAAACATTGGAACAAGGTGTCTGCTATGGATTGGTGGAGTGACCATTCTGTAATGGACCATCTCCATTACCATGACAAGCTGTCTGCCAAAATGTTCTTCCTGTAAGAAATGTAGCAAACTTGGAAGAATATTCCTTCTGAAGTTGTTTGTAGTAGGAGGTTCCAAGCTTCCATGCAGAGAAAATGTGCATGTGTGTTCCTTTGTCTTCTAAGGTACATTACCACCACCATGTTGTTGGAGGATCCAATCATGCAGTGACCTTTGACCTAGTGAATGCACCCCCTTAAAGCTAAAGAACACTGTCCTCATTTCCATAATTATTAATATGGAGGCTAGATTCTTCTTGACACTATGAACCGTGAAGAATCAGTCACTCAGGCTTTAGATGAGTGCCCCACCATTATTCTGATGTCTCTACAAACAGGTAAAAGTGAGGTCTGGAGTGATGCAATGGGACTCTGACCAGAAACTGGTCATGATTTGTCTACCAATTATGATGATGATGGAAATACCAATGCCAAGAAATGGTCGCATCCATGGGATGTCTGTTCAGTTTCCAAGCAGCTTAAAGGAGATATTGTAGAGGACATAACTGCAGTCTGCCTTGAGGAACCAAATTCCACTGCACAGTTCAAGGATGTCCAACACAGAGAGAAAAAGACAAACTGACAATGTGATCTTTACTCTAAGCATCTCCAACACTGACAGGATCTTGTCAACTATGTTGAGAGGTAAATAAATTAGACCTGTTTGTGAGAAAATTCATCTGCATAGAGACAAAATCTTGAGATGGATTAACCTCTGAGTTCTCAAATTTTGCAACATTACACAGCCTGGTAACTATGAACTAACAGTAAGACAGGTCTAGACTGTAGACAGTCAATGTGGATAAATCAATCAGAAATATTTAAGGATTGGGATACCTAATATCTATCTTAAATGGGCTGCATCTACTCCTATGATCCTTGAAAAAGCTCTAGGTACAGAGGCTAGTTGAATTGAAAAGCTTGAAACTAAAATACCTCCATACCCATGTAAAGCCAGAGATACTTCCTGTGTGGAGGAAAAATAGGGATGTGAAGGCATGCATCGCCCAATCACCAGGTCTTATGACATTCAAGATTGAGACAGTGGTCTCCATCTTGAATGGTACCTTCAGCAGAAATCTGTTTTGGAAGAAAAAGATTGACAATTAGATGAGACTCTTCTTTCTTGGGAACCAGGAAAATCTGGAAGTAGAAACTAGAGATTAGTCTTTTAACACCCTGTGAACTTTTCCCCTCGGCCTTTACAGCATGCCATTTCAGGGTCTCCATGCTGAGTGCGGCTCTAAATTGGGGTTGATGTTTTGACTGGGGCTGTGTATCTTTAAAGAATTTAGCAGATGGGTCCTGCATGTGGTCTAAATGGTTTTGCTTCTTGACTTGTTCTCAAGAGCCATAGTGGTTGCAAGGGACCAGTGTTGATAATCTCTCAAATCGAGAGTAGCCACAGATGGGATGAATCTTTCAAAGATATTTTCTGACTCCAGGCGAAAGCCATCAAAAGGTTCTTACTGTGCCCTAGTAAAATCTTAGAAGTGTTCAAAGCAACATCACTGCTGAGGTTGAGAAGCTCCACTGATAAGGCCACTTACAAGGACAATGCATGCCTAGAAGTTTCTGCCACTACTTCCAACAAACAAAGGAAGGCCACTTGTGGCAGAAATTCCTCATTCAGCAGGTCTTTTATAGGTCAGTATGCTAGACTACAGTTGCTAGTGACCTTGCCTTTTGCTTTAAGGATTGCAATGTTTTCATTGGAAGGCATGCCAAGGTCCCAGTAGAAATACCCACTTGAGCCACTTCAGCATTCAAAGTGGGAGGTACAGTGAGCCAGGAAGGAGTATACTGGTTAGAGACCACTGCTTGCTGCATACCAGTTGTTGCCATATTAATAATAACTCACTACCGCACGCAAGTTTTGGTTCCTGTTTAAAAATTTAAAAGAGTGATTATAAATACAAGCCCAATCCACAATAAGCATTAGGCATTTATATTTAACAGAGTTATTATTATTATTATTATTATTATTATTATTATTATTATTATGGCGACAATTGGTATGTGGTGAGATTTGGTCTCCAACCAGTAAACCTTGTAGCTAGAAGCAACCAACAAGTGTCAAAACATTGAGAAGAAGACAGACCACTACTTATGCTGTCTAGCAAAAGCTTGGCCCTTGCAAAGCCTTTGAATTTCCTGATCACAACTAAATAAGGAAGGAACAAGAGCTCTAGTTGAGTTTGACCCAGAAAGTTTCTCCAAACTGAAAAGAATTTTGGGGTCACTAGAACCTGACAGTTTGTATGGGTGAAATGATTCATCCATATATTTATGCATCAATACTTTTGCTAAAATGATTCACATATTAATACAAGAGGCTGAAAATCAATACAAAATGATACTGTATGCATGTTATTTTAGTATTCAGCAGTTGTGAATAATTATTATTAGTTGCCTTATTATTCTGTAAAGCTATAAATCCATATGTAACAGCATTTGCAGTCATAGGCACTCATGTTTATTAGCAAAAACAAAAAAGTCTGTTTGGGAATACCCACTTGCCATCTACTAATACTTAACAAGGTGACATGGTTCATAATCTGCCCCCCACCCTGCCATTCCATGCTTATTATCTTTACCCAGAAGTATGTTCAGCACATAATACATTCCATATGTGTTCCATATGTATAATGAAGCACTTTATTTATCATTTAATAACCACTTTCCTTTTTCACTAACAAATAAGATCCTATCACTGCAACAGATTTCGGCATCTGCAGGAAGTAAAATGTGTTAAATTTTGTTGGTATTCAACCATATTCCCATGCTCAAATTTGTTTTAGATGAGATTTTCTTTGCACAAGAAAACTGCATTATTTCTTCTGTTTTGAAGATAACATTGTAATGTCTTCCACATGTAACTGAGACATGAAATTGGTAATGTTTTCAAATTACTCATGTTGTACAAAATAAAATGAAGTTAAATGAAACTACCATTAAACAGCCTAAAATATATAATAAACCCTACCACAACCAACAGGTAGTCTGTTTGAAAGTATTGTTGCTATCATCTCATCAATGAGAATTACATATACAAATATGATATCTATATATGTCTGTAGTCTGCATACTGGAAGCACAACCAATATGTCAACAAATATGAAAGAGCACCACCTACCTTCCAAAGATGGAAAGACCATCAAGTTCATATGTGTATTGATATGTATCATATTACAGGTTGTGCATGGTAAATTGTATCAACATGTGGCACAGGTGTATCGTTTCATCTCTAACAGTTTGGAATACAGATCTCTGGTTGAGAGTTGGTAAACCTCATTACTGCTTCATCACATGGCTGGGATTTCTCCAGCAAACTAGATCTCTTGCTCCTTTCTCATTTGGTTGTGATCAAAGAGCTCTCTCAAAGGCTTAGAAAATACCTCTATAACTGGTGGAGGAAGAAACAATGAAAATCCTGGCGAGAACCACCAACCCATGGGAAACAACTGGCAAGCTTTCTCAAATACCCACATTGGCCAAGTCAGAGATTCAAACACACATGGAGAGAGGTGAGATGGCAGTGATCAGCAAAGGTGAGTACTTTAGACTGCTGGGCCAACTAGGGTCCCATATACCTTCTGGAGGAGTAACAATAAGATTTTCAAGCGGGCCATAATGGCCACCATATTGTATTTGGATGAAACTCCCACACTGATATGACCATCCAATCAATAAACAGCAGTGATACAAGATTTCAAGATGACCAATGTGGATGGCTGAGATGCACCATTTTCATTTAGGACCAACTAGACCATTGAATGAATGTGTGTGTATAGTTTCAAAGCAATCCTCCAAGTAGTTTACAAGGAGTAGTGATAAGAAGCTTGTGCAAACAGATAGACAATAGACAACAGATCATCTCATTAGCTCTTCTGGTCTTTAACAGAAAATGCAAAATAAATTAACATAGAACAGAATATTCTTTTTTTAATAATAGAAAATTCATGCACAAAATTATGGCAGTAATCACCTTCCAAATTGCCAAGGATCCCATGATTATAGTTCAGATTCTGACATTATACGCCTGTCCATATATAAATATATACATTAATATGGTTTCTGATCCCACAGCTTAAATTTAGATGCTGACATTTTACAGGTGTCCCACAAAATAAAAGTGCATCTGTATAGTATAGTATACCATGGATATGGACCCCATCACTAGTTTAGATACTGAACCTACCTCAGTATAAAAATAACCTTAATTATAACACAGTATTTAACTCCCTTTAATAATGAAGGACTGATGTACATGTTTAAATATGGTAACCAGACTCCACAACATACCTGCCATTGTAGAGATTCCAAAATACAAGCCAAATGTACTTTCAATGTATTCTCCCTGAAAACAAACAAAGTGGGATTAATGTATATAGCAGCAATAACATATACCTTAATTTGTTTTTTTCTGACAAGCTGGGGAGTATGCCTGAAGTATTTATAGGTTACCTTACTACCCAACATGCAAGGAATAAGCAACATTGATAACTCTACTTCTTTGTACCAATGCTACAAATAGTACATAGGAAGTATGACAGTCAAAATCAGGTTTAAAATGGAAATATAAGGTTAGATAAAACCATAGTTTCTTTATTTCTTTAACAATATCCATGATCTCTATTTATTTTTGTCTTGTGAAACTTTGTAACAGAAAGGTAAGATATTTCTGTGATATGTCACAAACCCTTAACAAATGGGACAATGTTTTTAATACTAGAAATATGGATAAATCATCCCACAGTATCTTCATCATTAATGAATATACATACACCTATTTTTGGCCTTTCGGAACATCATTTTTGTGTTGAAAAGTTTTGTGCCAGATGGATCAAAGGGCCACCTATTGTTGGCCTTTCGGAATATCTGTTCTGTGTTGATAAACTGTAATTTCCATGATTTTATTTGATACTGATCTGAAATGGGGCCAGAAATAGACCATTTCATGGAGACTTCGGCGAACTTCGTAATTTGCTCGGAATTTTGATCACGTGGCGGGTGGTCAACTGACCGCAATATCCAATCGATAGCTGGTAGGCAAATAGTCTGGTCCCCTGCTTAGTATACTCCCTAGTATAGTATAGCGGAGTGCATCGCAGGGAGCATTCTAAGCAGGGAACCAGACTAGTGGTCAAAACAAAACGGACGCATCAGCATAGAAAGGAGACTTCGGCAAACTTCGTAATTTGCTTAGAATTTTGATCGCAAGGCGGGTGGTCAGATGATTGCAATATCCAATTGATAACTGGTAGTCAAAACATGGCGTACGCCTCAGCATCAATTGTTCCAACTGCTTCAAATTCGTTTATCGAGTTGAAAAATGCATATTCAACAGCTATGATGCCACAGATATTGACTAAATTTAATAGTGGAACCATCCAGTCTTATTTTCTGGATACCAGGGCGGATTTTAAAGCCATACAAGAGAGTAGCTATGAGCTTTTTACATCTGGACATGTGCATGTGAGTATGGAACCATGTCGATGTTAAAAATTTAATTCTAATAATCAAAGATCAAGTTGTTCAAACTAATTATATGTATCCAAAACGTCACTAAAATGAGATGTGTTTAATATGAGTTTATCACATTTGTTTGTGAAAGTCTGTGCATTATTTACATTTAAACATAAATCATTAAATTAGATCCACTTGCTCACAGGTGCTCGTATTGGTTTAATGTAGCGTCATACATGTACTATATAAAAACTACAAGGGAGGGCACTTTTCTCCTTGCTTGCTTACAAAATAACTAAACATTTCTTATGTGGTGGAAATAACCTGAAACATGAAAATTATAGTTTTGTCCTTCATAATGAACCTGATTGTATTACTTTTGCAACCTCTGACGATACAAGTAGTGGGCATTTCTTAATTTGTTTTAATCTGATACTTCTAAACAAGAATGTATGCCATTTTGTGGTGTACATATGCCTACCAGCGTTTGATTGGCTGGAGTATAAAGGGACTCGGATAATTACGGAGCAACTCAGTTAAATACTCAGTTAAATCAGTATGAAATGGGCTATACAAATGTTCACTCACCACTGGAGGTTGTGTGGCAAAATAAATGAGTGAAAAGGCCTAAGGAAATGCTTCTCATGCAAATATTTTACTGATGCACTTTTATGACCATAATTATATATACATTTCAATGATTGCCATTTAATATATTACAGCAGGTTAATTTTCATCTGACTTACAGTATGAAGGCACACAAACCTTGTACAATATTATTCAGTCATTCAGTCACAGCTCAAATATACTGGGAGAGAGAAGGAGCCTCATCAGTGTAGAGCTCCAAAAAACTCTTTAATCATTTATATACTGTACAGGTAATACACATTGCTTATAAATTTGTTAAAACATATACATGAATGTGTACATCCCAACAGAGGTTTACCTCCAGATATGTGGAGTAACTCCTATCCCAACCATCATTGACTCAAAACTCCCAAATACACAAACTAATTTAAAAATTCCAGAAGAGAAATTTTCTTTTCAAACCTTGATGCCTGTGTAATATATTTACAATAAAGACTTCCTGTGATTATGTGACTGTGATCTTGCTTTCCCATGGCAAGCATGACACTTTAATTACAAATTCTACTAACAAAAACCCAAAACAATCACTGGATTCTATTTGTGATTGAAGATATTAACTGATTATGGTTCATATACAAATGATCTCAAGCAGAACCGAACTTCTGCAAGATAATAGACTGCTCCACATAATGAATCACATGACATTGACCTGCAAAAACAAACATTTAGTATTTGGCAAAGAAATATGTCCCACTTTCGGTGATATGTTTATTAAAAGTGATTTTTATTATTGTTAAAAAATTTAAATTTACCAAGCTGCATACATTATACCGCAGTAGACAATATTTATATTTGTGTTTCAAGTTCGTATAATAATAACTATGTGTTTTATTTCAGCAAGTCATGAAAATCAGTTTAAAAATGACTTAGAATAGGCATGTTCCTGTAAAAGGAAAATTCACTTCAAAAGGATGTTAATTTTTAATTGGTACACATTCTCATCTTTATTAAGTTCAACTGACTTTTGTTTATGCTGCCTTAGAGGTAGATGAATTAAAAATTTATTTAAAAAATCATACATAGTTACATACTGTTGGTATAAGAATTTTAATGTTTGCTCCTGTTCATGATGGAGGATTGATTAAATTTGTAAATATATGCCTAATGTAATAGAAGATAAATATCTGAAATGAAAGGTTTTTTTTCTTTCTTATTAATTATAAATTTCATCCCTCACCTCTCCTATAGCTCAATGACTGAAAGAAGAGTCACGCGATTATTGAAAGATCAAGACTACAAAACATTTATTACTGAGAAAAACCAAAATTAAAGTGCAAATTTCTCAAACCTTCAAAATAATGCAATATGATGTTTCCTAAAGAGGCAATAAATACACATAACAAAATCCAAAGTTAGGATGTCTGCAACTGTATTCTAGACATGTTCATTTTTGCACATTCATTTTTTTTTCCTTCTATGTTTTCTTCAGATTATCAATTTGATATACTTTTCTACATACTAGTGTGCTAACAAACGTAGTAATTGCCATCATTAGTGTCCATGTTTTGTGGATCATAAGTGAAAAATAATTTGGATCTAAGTTTTATCTAGGTTTCAAGCAAGGAATAAATATAACTTAACCATTTACACATTCTGGATATCGACTGTTAGAATCAAAGTCCCCATTGACATTTTTTTACTATTATGGATTGAAAAATGTTTGAACCATTGTAAAATTTTACATATATGCGATAACCAATTTTGTTCTTGCAACAATCAGCATGTTGGAAGAAATGGTGAATGTGTGTCTAGTTTATGCCCACTGATTGGTTAACTGAACAGCATGATTGACAAGTGGCAAAAGGTCAACTAAAATGAGGTATATTCATCAGATGGGTCAGTTTTGGCTTCAGTGTTAAAAAGTTTGTCAGGATGGAGTAAACAATGTGTAATGAAGAATAACTTGGAAAAGACTGAAAATAATGGATTAATCAATACTCAAGGGTTCAAACAAAATAAATCAGGTTGAATTGGTTTATTATTTCCAATATTTTCAAGATATCTAATAGTTTAGTTTCTCCCAATCTCAAAATACCAAAATCTAAACAACTGAAATATCACAGTAAATTCAGTTATGAACAGAAAAGGAATTTCAGTGGTTGGAAGATGAATATGCATCCTGCCATCAAGTCAATTCAAAAAAGAACTTTCAAATTCGACACATATAGTAGCAATCTGGAACAGATCTGTCAGTCAGTCAGAAACATCTATCTACCCACAGGCAGGAAACAATTTAAAGGTCTCAGCAAACTCCTGTATTAACACATTTACCCCTGGTGCCACATTTATGCTGCAGGAGGTAGTGGCCAACTTCTGATCTCTGCAGCATCAACGCCTTGTATGATACACTACAGCGGATGGTATAAAAGGTAGACAGATGTAACTTTACAATTATACCAAATAATATGGATGTTCTAGTTGCACTACAAAATACGGAGGGAAAAACGTGCATCATTCCATTATTGATTATACATCCATGAAAAATATCTTGCTGTACATCATTCCATTATTAATTATACACCCATGATCAAAATCTTGCTGCGTATCATCCCATTATTGATTTGTTATGTATTGGCTCATTTAAGGTAACACAAAGAAAAGAGTGACTACAACAAGCTTTGGAAATTTTAACAAAAATAATTTATTTCCCTAGAAAACACAGTGAAAAAGTAAATTTTTTTATAGTTGTGAAAATGCTGTTTTAATTATACAATTTACAATTATACCAAATAATATGGATTTATACACCCATGACAAAGATCTTGATGTACATCATCCCATTATTGATTTGTTATGTATTGGCTCATTTAAAGTAACACAAAGAAAAGAGTGACTACAACAAGCTTTGGAAATTTTAACAAAAATAATTTATTTCCTTAGAAAACAATGAAAAAGTAAATATATGAAACAAGACTTATGATTTACAAAGAAAGTCAAAACTTTTTTATAGTTGTGAAAATGTTGTTTTAATTTTGTGAAAACACACAAGTCCTGTGAATAAATAGTTCTAAATTGATATAGTCTTAATTTCAGTTCTGGTCCAAGATAGCAGATGATGATGTCAGAAAAAAGTTAACAAAATAATGTCCACAATTTTCACTCTTGTTTTCACTTTTGTTCTGTTCCAATTTAGAAATAACTTCAGCAAATATTTGTCCAAAACCAGTAGTGTTGTTCTCCCAAGGAAAATAATTATTTAAAAAGTAGATGAAGTACAGCTGCCTCCACTAACAATACACATATTGTTCCTCATACATACAAACAAACGAACAACTCTTATTAGCACAGAAATACCTTTTAAGGTATTAGAAAGATGTTATGATGTGATTCTCCTTTCGACCATGACTGACTACAACTCTATGAGTGAATATTTCTTACAGGTAACTGAGTATTTAAAGCAAAATAAGATGCCATTTCATTTACACATGCATGAAGGACAGGAATGATTTGGAAATCACACCAAGGTATTACAAAACATAACCAAGTATAATTTTGGAATTAACCTGGGTCACAGCCAATCATTTACATAGCTCTTCCTGACTGTTTACTTACAATGACAAAAACTACATGTGAAAATCATGCTTACATGAATCTCATTTACAGTAAACAGATGTTTCTAACATAATATCAGACCCATGCAAACACAATCATCATCATAACAACAATTACATTCAATGATATAAAAATAAAATAAAACTAAAATAGAAATAAAATAGAGAAATTCAAATCTTAACACACATGTAATTTTACTCCAGGGTCGTAACAGCATAAACATACCAACAAGGTCTTTTAATTGTGACATAATGAGTCAACTAATTTAGTCACTAGAGAAAGGAAGCAGCAGCTAAAGCTACCAAAACATGATTTTCTCTGAACTTGTCATCATGCATGTCTGAGATCTCATCACCACTTGTCTTTCTGGGTTAAATCAGTGAGAATACACCTCCAAAGTGGAGAGTAACTCTTCTATTATCGTGTATATACATATGAACTGGATAGTATTTCTGACAATGATGGTGTGCATTTTTATAACCTCACAAAATTAATCCATATAATAATTGTTAAAGCCGACAGTACAGTATTACGTTGAAAAATTAAAAAATTTTGTACAGAAGAAAACAAAACTAAAAGCCATATGAAGCATGAAGCTATACTTACAGCTATAATCATCAGGAAATTGTCAAGAAACCCAAAACCAATAAATGGAAGCGTACTGTGCAGAGTAACTGAAAATTGAAAACAACGAAAAATAAGTTACAGGTCATTTTCGCTAGCCAAGATTCAGATGTGTTAACCCTATATACACTTTGGCAGATCTATCAGATATACTTCAATGTTTTGTTTCCCAAATAACCAATAGCACATAACAGTGGTGCATTGCTGATTGGCTGAAAATGGCGGAGGCAATTGATTTAAAAATGAAACTTTCCAAGTTTAACATCAAGAGTATGGCTACATGCCAGAGAGAGGCAATTACAAGCTTATTTGAGGGAAAGAATGTATTTGCATAAACATGGATGGCAGTGGAAATTGCTTATTTATGATTCAATTCCACTTAATTATTCCCCTTGTCTGGATCATGTAGGAGCAGTGTTCAAATCTAAAGAACTTGATTTTGATTGGAAACAGTGGCAAGAACTGATGCACTTAGATATCTGATCAATCTGCCAAGGTGTAGATAGGGTTAACATATCAGAAACTTGGCTAGCAAAAATGGTTACTGGAACAAATAGAATTATTTGATGATATAACAGATACTTGATACAAAAGGTGTCAAACATATTGCCCACTCAGACCAGGTCTCTTTTGTCAAATTTGTATACTTATCATAGCTCATGATACATATGGCCTGAGTGAAGACTACTTTTATATAAAATCTGGCCTGCCATAGCAAATGAGTTTGACACCCCTACTTTATAATCTTCAAGTCTGAGTTGACTCATTCACATGTATGATCATTATTACCAAGGTTCTCAAATTATGATTAAACAGGACCTGATAAAGCTTATTACCAGGGCCCAAGTGCTTCATGAATGTGGGCTCTGGGCCACATGCTGCATTCAGCTATCCCAGAATGCTACAGCATGATGTTATTACAAGCAAAAAATATATTTAAAAAAGCAGAGAAAGCAATAAAGTCCACAATGAAAAAGGCCAGCCATAAAGCCAACTGTAAAAAATAATATATTAAATGTGCCTTTCTTGGGCTACTGAATTTGTATTCTAGATACTAGGTTCTTTTCCTGTTTTACCATATATTTAAAAATTTGCTGAACAGCACTGATTTGAAGAATTAGCAGTATATTTCATTAAGATTTAGTGTCAAGTTTTGTCACATCTCATACCATTATGATTTGGTAGTTTTGTCAATTTTCATTCTATTAAGATTTAGTGTTCAGTTTTGTCAGATAACTTCCATTCAGATCTTGTGTTTTGTTTTGTCAGTTTTCATTCTGTTAAGATTTAGTGTTCACTTTTTCAGATAACTTCCATTCTGACTTTGTGTTTAGCCTTGCCAGTTTTCTGTTTCTTATCACATGCTTATATAAACAATAATTTGTTATTTTGGAATATGTTAGAATATGCCTATCATCATGTGGTCTGAATAAGTGTATCTCTGATATATTTTAACATCATAAAGGTGAAAATGATGGACATTGTAGAATGTGGGTAATTTGATGATCACATTCTACTTCTGTCACAGAAACATTTAAATCAACCTGTGTTTATCTGTGTTTCCCTTTACCCTCGATTGCACTTCATACATCCACATTTTTAATCTGTCCCCCAGTTTTGATACCAAGGAGATGTTTGACTTTTAGTCTTGCACTCCTAGGGGATACACTAGCTTATGAATGCATATATTGCCTCTAACAACTAAAACTGTGCACAAATTTCACTTTCACTTTTGTTTCACAGCTTCATTTTAAATTTCTTCTATGGAACTAAGAAGGTTACAATGCAGATGGCCCACATCCTGTTTGTTGCCTTGGATTAAATAGAATCAATAGATTAATCTTCTGGAAGGAAATAACAGGGACAACCTACAAATGGATATATCAATCATTTCCAATGGGAACTCTGAAAGATTTGCAAATACATAACAAATACAGCTGTTATGTACATGATCCAGCAAACAAATTGTGAAAAGATCATGAGACACTGAAGAAAATGAATATGACCAATTATGATATAGTGTAATCTAATGCCATACATGGCGAGACTTGGTATCCTATATTTTTAAATATTTTCATCCTATGTTAAGCCTCCACTTAGTCATTTAATGATCATACGGTTTTATAGCTGTTTACAGCAAAACATATAATCTGTTCTTTTATTTATGGCAGTGAGGCTGTAGTTTTAGCTGCAGCAAGTGTACAGTTTACACAATCTTTTCAGCAAATCAAATACATACCTGAATATATATTTTTCCCAATTATTTGTCACCACTAATTCCTATATGGATTTAAGAGTTGGACAAAGATAACAAAAGTCCGAATAACAGGGATAGCATACATCCTATGCCTTTTTCAACAAATCAGTTAGATTAACAATAACAACAACAACCAACCTCACCTTGGTTCTCATTGCATGGTGAGGTCAGCTAGTTCCATAAGCAAAGAAACTGAAACAATCCAAACTGCCCTTCTAATTTTGAAGCCTTTTAGTTTATAGACTGCATAACATATCAATTATTTTGAGTGGGGGAAGACAGCACATGTAAATGAAATTTTATCTATTTATGACACATACAGAGCCATGAACACATTACAGAGACAGAAACTGCAACATAAATAAAAAATATTAAAAAGATACAAGAGTACCTCAAGGGCCAGTGATCTTCTTGCTGAAATCTCATGTCAATATAACTTTCCATTCATGATGAGCAGTGATAAGATTTTCAAGATGGCTGCTGTGTTAGCCATATCCGCTATCAGATTGGCAACAATTTTGTTGAGGACCATATAGCACAATAAGGCATCTTTTAGTGAAAAACACATGATCATTCTGGCTATTGTGGTAGTTATACTGGACATTAGATACATCAGCACTTTTAATATTAGATTACATTTGAAGTATCACTTGAATACATTTGGAATACTCTATGCTTTTGGACATGTGATAGAATGTTTAGGACTATTGAGGATTTAATTCACAATCTATATGTCCATTTTAAAGCCACACTTTGAATTCTAGAGAAATAAGTTATCCTTTAAATTTTACTAAACTTCTTGGTTTTCACTCTTTTCTTTTTCTTAGTTTGAGATCATTGAATTATAACACATGTCAATATGACTTTCTTGTTCATGAGAAAGAGCAATAACAAGATATTTAAGATGGCTGCTGTGGTGGCAATACTTGCTGTCAAAGCAGCATCATTTTTATTATAATCAATCAGTATAGTTTCATGGTAGTCCTCCAAGTTGTTCAGCTAAGCTACAACAAACTTGTACTAAGTCAGACAAGAGACCATCTAATAAACTCTCCTGGTCCATGACCAGTAAAAGTATAAAAAAGAGAAAATACTTCATTCTTAGATATTTCTGGCAGAAGATGCCAATAAGAATTCATCTTAATATGTACTTAACCATGAGATTTTCTGTACAAAACTATTAAGTATATTCTTTTATTTTTCACTAAACCAGCAAATTACAACATTTATAAAAATGATATTTGTACTATCTTTTGCATTCACAAAAGTTTCATCATCCTGGAGGTCTCGAGGGCAAATAATATATTTTAACCAATTTATCCTCATGAAATAAAATTTATTATTATTGTAAAGTTGGGGTTTTATTAAGTAAATGAAACCTTTAAAAATTACCATATATACTCACTTATAAGACAAGTCCAGCTGCAAACTGCACAGACCCAGATCTATAAAACACAAGAGATCTGGGTCTGTGTAATTTCTTAGGTGTAATCAGTAGAACAAAAAACAGACCTAGATCTGCAGGCATCTTTGTTGTTTGTAGTATTACTGGACTTATAAGATTGTATATGGTAACAGTGAAATAAATCTCTACAAAAACAGACGAGTTACTTTGCTATATAAAATGTGTATCTTATGAATAGCAGACTGAAAAATCATTAAAGCTTTATGCAGAAATAAAGAAATGATGATATACTATAAATCTAATGGTATCTAATTTAGGATAAATTACAGGTGCTCATTTTTAATAAGATACCAGAAAAAACACCTGAAATTAGCCCTTGATGTGATCTCTAATTTATCTGCAGGATGAAGACCAACACAATTTCCTGCTTTTTAACCCTTGGTGCTGTGTTTACAGGGCAGGAGGTCGTAGACTACTTCTGAGCTCTGTAGCATCAAGGTCATGTACGACATAATAAAGTGGGTGGTATTATAGAAAGGCAGATAGAGGTAGTTTTACTATGATACCAAATAATATGGATGTTCTAGTTGCACATCAAAATAGAGGGAAAAACATAAATTTGGAGACCAGAGTTTATTCCAGCCAAAATTTGCCCAAGGTTGGAATCTGAATTTGTGCCCAGATTTGAGACATTTTGGCCTCAGATCTAAGATAGACTGGTCTGAACTGCACACAGACATGTGAACCTTTGCAAAAAGTAGGATAAGATGGGCATTTGAAAGAAAGAGTGGTCTCGACACGAAAATGATAGGAGCCTGACTAATATCACTGGAAATGTTCCATACCAGTGGACCAGTTTACTGAAAACTGTTTTTAAACAATTTCTTCTTTGGCCTTGGTATAATGTAATTTTTACTGCTTATGGACCTTAAATTTGGAGTACCATCAGCATCTCTTCAGTGAAAGCTATTGTTTAAATAGATAAGAATGGCTTTTCTGAATACTTTATTCATCAATTTGGCCTTCCAAAGAAATATTCTTTCACATATTGTTAAAACCTTTCTATTATTCATTGCTTCCTGGAAATTGTCTATACAATGATCTAGAATTAAAAGGCAACCCCTCTTTTGGAGTCTTAAAAGTGTTGTTATGTTTAAATTAGAGGTATTATCCCAAATTATATTACATTAGTCCAGATATGGCTGAATATAATTTTTATAAAAGATGAAAGGGGAATAATGTTTTGATTTTCCTCAGTAGCCAAAGATAAGAATTAACATTTTTTAAAAGACGTTTTTAATGTGAATGGACCAAGTAAGATTGTTATCTATGAATACACTAAGAATTTTATCCTGAGAAGACATATTCTGGCTCACATTGTCAAATAGAACCTGGAATTTGTTGCTATCTAGCCTTGCTCATTTTTGTTGCATTACAACTAGTAGTGCTTTCATTTTTTTCTGTATTTATAATCATATTGTTTTCTTTGAACTATACTTGAAGTCTGTTGAGAGAATCTTAAGTTATTTTCAAGTACTGATCTTTGGTTTTACCCATGTCTGACAGTGTATATAGTATCATCTGCACAGAGGTCAGTGGAAGAAATTGAAGTTCCAATCATATGAGGTAAATTATTTATAGAATGAATAACAGTGGTACAAGGAGAGACCTCTGTGGTACTCCACAATCAATATTTTTACTTTCAGACAGTTGACCATTTAAAGATATGTTTTCACTCTATCAGTTGTATTAATTGTTTGGAACATGAATTCTGATTATGCATTGAGTACATTTAATTTAGTAAATCTGTTGGATGAAAGTGATTTTCTTTTGATAATATATTAATTGATTAAAATTTTGTATTTATAGTTTTTGAAAGAGGGCTCATTGTTACAGTATTTATTTCTTTCAATAATTTGCTCAGCTATGGGAGATCATTCTCTAGCTAACAATGCTAAATTAATTAAGGAGGATTTTAATGTTTTAAATTCCCCAAATAAATGTTGCATCACTTGTCCCTCTTCATCCAGGAAACTCAAGTAATTGTAAACAATACCACACTTCCATTCACTTGCCAGTCTTTGGATGAATTCACTGATATCTAACACAACACAATCTCCACTGGAGGCCATTTTACACAATGCAATGTGACAGCTTTGATTTTGCTTATGGATGTGTGTAAAACCCTGGTCTACATATGTATATTCTCTTTTAAATCATTACAAATACCATACCATGTTAAAAAAAATTTAACCTTATAATACTGATCTACCTTGCCTCTCACATATTGGAATAAATTAATTCAATCAATCAAGTGCAAAGGATCCAAAGAATTGTAAACAAATTTTGATAATTTTATTTTCATAATAAAAAAACTGAGTTGTCAATTAGATCTGGGAGCATATCTGCCTTCTATGATTCAACATAAAACAAAATAATAATTTAAGACTTCTACATGTATCTCTCAAGAGTCATGTATGTTTAGCTACATATGGTGAAAAGAATGGAAACCATACCCCATTCACAAATATTCACAAACTCCTTCCCCTTGAGAGGTTATTAGATACATCTAAGTTGACACTTGTACATTTGGTTTATAAAACAAACAAGATTCATCCAGCTAAAGGTTATGACAGAAATTTTCCAAGAATAATTTAACAAGTCCTACTAACATCTAACAAACACATAGCATCCATAAAAACCCTGCCCAAAAGAATAATTTACACAAAAACTATGACACTACTGCACACATATGCAAAACACTCCAGAATTACTACACATTGTAAGTGATGAGTGCTACAATGTATGTTTTACTGCTCTCACATTTGACTTAACTTTTTTGGTAACTCCCTGCATTAGTGGTATCACTAAAAGATAAATGATATATCAAGTTAGCCTGTACATGCATATTAACAGTGCTGATCCAATTTTGCCCTGCTGTAATAATATGCCTTTAAGACTAGTGTTCTGCTGTTTAGAACTGAAATGAACATCCCAATATTCCAATTAGAATAACCTTTTGCAAACATTTGTATAGAAAATTAATATTTAAATATTTGTTTGTTTTTACCCAGCGAGTTTGTTCACATTTTTCCAATAGATAAAAACCATGGTAAAATATAAACTATACAAGAATAAATTAATGTTAGTTTACACAAACCAACTTAAAACCTGCTAAATCATTTGAAATTAACTCTGACTCAACAGATAATCATCACATTAAATTTCTGACTTTTCAAATTGCTCACAACATCACCATTTCTTTTCATTGCACTCCTAAAAAGGAAACTATACAATACAGAAAAATGATGAATAGCACAGTATGAAATAGGGGTCATATCAAAGTCAACAAAGCCTAAATTAACCAGAGCTTCTACAAACTTCAGAAGTGTTGACAGACATTTATTCTGTCAGGAAAAGCTGTGGGAAATTCAAGAAAAACAACCACTTGCCATCATCATACCTCAGAATGTTTTAACTCAAATAGAGCTCTGTATTTGGTCTTCAACTGAAAATTCTGACATCATCACACAGCTATGGAATTTTCAATATGCTTAAAATATGAGACTATCCTATTTGTATATTTCCTTATAAGTCAGGAATGCAGTTCAAATAGATTGGTATGACTTTGGAACCTAATGAGTTATTGTGGTCGAGTTTGCTGCTTGTTACTCTGTTTATGGTATGTTTTTAGGACAAAACTTATCAGCATATATTTCAGGAATATACTTTGTGGATGAATTACTTCAGTTTTTTTTTCTTATGCCATTCCAAAAATGATTTTTTTAAAAAAAATCCCTCTTTACCCATAAAACTGAACGGTTTACTCCCCAACTTGGTTGAGGTAGGGAACTTGTTTCCAAATACATGGCTTGACAGAGGCTCCATGATACTCTTTACAGAAGTTCCAAGACAATTTTACACATTGTAATGAATGAGGTCAATAAGAGCATATTGGTTTAAGTTAAAACAATCAATTACCAAGTTCAGAAGTCAAGCTAGACTTGATTTTTAGGAAGAAGTGACTTCTTTTTTTTGGACAAAACAGAGAGAAGTGAGAGTTCAACAGAAAGAAGTGGAAGCAAAGCTAGCAACTATATATATATATATATATATATATATATATATATATATATATATATATATATATATATATATATATATATATATCTGTGTGTATGTGTGTATAAAATGTGTTTTCTCTTATTTGAATTATGCCCTCTAGTTCCAAGTATTCATATTTGCATTTAACATTGTATTTAAGCAAAAATTTATTTTCAAGTAGAAAATTTTCTGAGTTATTTGGGCCATATCACTTTGAAAGCTAGTAACAGAAACTACATTGCAACAAATTTCTACTGAGTAACCAGTTTACATTATTGTAATTGCAAGTTATTAAAATTGCTTTATCAACTACCCTTAATAAATTTTTTTTTTACTTTCTAAAGTTCACAATGATGGCACTTAAAAGATTTGTAAACACATTTGAAACAAACCCTGTTCCAGGTACATGAGGGCAAATGCACATGTGTGTTTTCAGAACAAACTGTTCTTCATAATTTCTTTGTTGCAGATAAAACATTACTGAAACTATTCATACCTGACACTGAAATGTATAAAATTACAGACATGGCTAAACCCTTCTTTCCAAGGGAATCAACAGGGACATGTGAGTGCATCTATTTTCAGAAGGAGTGGTTTTTGTAATGTAACCACTCACTTTGTTTAGATTCATTACAACAGTCCATTGATAAGATTGCATATTTATGGTCTTATTATTTGTCTATGTAGTAATTTGAGGCAGGGTTAAATAGTATCTGCTTCCTTGTTTTTTTCCTTATTATCACAAATAGGAGTCAAGTCAAAAACAACTTTCCTCTTTGAGTGCTTCTTGGGAATTCCACAACATAGCATTGTGCCTATGTTTCTGAACTAAATAAATGCATTTTAAAGTTCAATCTTCAACAGCATAATACCTAGGCTTTGTGTTCTATAAATTGTGTAATTTTCTGAATATATCTGGGCAGTGTTACAGATGACTGACAAGGAATAAACTGGTACTTTCCAAACACAGTGATGTCAGCAAATTATAACCCTGTTACTAGTTCATTTACACTTTCCAACTAATTTTAGGACTAAATATTGGCAAGAGGCATTTCAAATATCCTGATCACTGATTGTGTTCTTAAAACACAAATTGCTATTTACATACTACACTCTATTGTTAAAGTTTTGAAACAAAAGTGTGTATGTTTTACTATCCAAGGATAAGGAAATCTGGCAAGGATAATGGTTAATATACTTGGGAAAGGTTCAATAGCCAATCATCTATCAAAACACAAGTGGTGAATTTACCAGAGTTTCTTTCATGGCATAATTGGTATCAACACTAGCTACTGGATGGCTGGATGAAAACATTTTGCTACAAGCTACAACACCATACTAGAATTAACCTGGCTAAAGCCAAGGGGTATCTAAAAATCTAGGACCAGTCTACATATGGCCAAAACAGCCACAGAGATTAAGTTACCTACTTGGCCTGGTAGCATGACCCTGCAAACCTGAAAAGGAGTTTCCTATGGCTTAGCAGAAAATCTTAATGTTGAATTGGGGAATATGAAAGCTTGTCAAATTATAGTCCCACAGGACATGACAGGCATATACTAGTATAGGAATTTCCAGAGATCTACAATCAACATATCCAAATTCTATTAAATTATACTGAGCATACATCCATGTGATTTTGACTCAGAACATATCACTTTACAGATACATTTTCATATTTTCCCCACACTTAAATGAACATGTGATCTTTTGCCTATAATTGTCCATCTTCAGCACTAAGGAACATTAGCATTTGCACTGAGCTTGAAAATAAACAGAAAAAAAACCGATAATAATTTGATTTTTCATTTAAATCATCCAAAATTTAACATTTAGATGACATTTCACAGTGTTTTCTTTTGGGCTCGGTTGGGAAGGGATGGCAATAAATACAAAAGTAGACAAAGAAAAGAGGATTGATTGTTATATCTTTATTAACACTGATGAATAGACCACTCCACTGTCCTATTGGTTAAAGTGTCCACCTCAGATGAGGGAGGTCATGAGTTCAAAGCCTGGCAGAGTTATACCAGAGACTAATAAAAATAATACAAGCAGCTGCCTCTTTTGGCACTCAGCATTAGGAGGCTTGTGTTAGGACTGGTTAGCCTGATGTTAGCATAATGCGACTGGGTGGGACATGATGCTGTATGTCTAAAGCATGATGCACCAGCAGTGCTAAACATCGCTATAAACTGCCACACTGCAGATAAAGTTATATAAATGAAATTTTTTAAATATATGCTAAAAATTCAAATTACACACACAGATGAATATTTAAAGCCAGTTTAAATACATTTAATGAACATGTCACAGATTTCATTGTATAAAAATACCAATGTATTGTATATAAACAAAAATGTTGATAATTTTTGTTCATATGTACAGTTATTACCTGGGGTGTATTACTTTTAATCATGGTAATTTAGAAATACTGATTTTTGTTCACCAACTGCTACATGCACAGTATCAGTCTTACAAGGAAGCTGTTCACTTTGGGAAGCAATCTTCATATGCAGAAGTACATTAAAATATGGCTTATTGCTATACATTCAAGTGATAAAACTGTTTCACATATTAAATGTTTTGCAATTTATTCAAAATTTTCTTGAAAGTCAGACCCATGAGATGTAAGAACATTTAATCAGATAGAATACAGTCTGTTCCAAATTAAGCAATCAAAAGCTTAGAAGAAATGTAACTCTGAGTTTTTATAATCAAGTGTGTCTTGTTGGAGACCCATTCATGCATTAACATGGTTACAATAATTATAATCTTGTACAGTCATGGTTATAAAAGAATTTAATGCATAATGATATAAATTCATATATTTACCTGCATAATGCATATCACTGCATTTGCACTTAAACATGACAATGAGTTTCATGTATTACATTGCTCTGTCATTGTTGCTTTAGCTAATACAGGGAGTTATCAAAATCTTGGGTATTGTGTAAGCCAGACACTGTAATCCATGGTGACACTAGTTTGTGGGAAGATACTAATTAACTATAGGGGTCCAAGGTTCTGGATAAATGGGATAAGATACAGGGTGATTCTTGTGGGAACCTTTGACAGGCTGGTGGGTGCAGACTACAAGAGTTCATTCCTTAATTGATATATCTCATGCTCAGCATCTGGAAACTGTGAGATAAATATATATGTTCATGGAATATATATTATTATACTCCATTCTGAACCTAAAGATCAATATCACTGACAATCAGCATAAAACAGCATTGTACTTGTTGATAATTACAAACATTCATCATAAGTGCTGATAGATTTATGCCATAGGTCCCTGTCTACCTAGGTGGACTGATGTTTATCCAACTGATACTAATCTGGTGTTTGATCTGTGGACAAACCCTGCTTCAGTGAGCAAGGAGACTAGCAAAATGTAGTCCCCAAAAAGTTCTTTGTGGGAACAGGGTAGGGTAAATTGCACCTGGGTGCTAATCCTTTAAAAGAACATCAAAAGAGCCATTTGTAATAAAATGATAGGCAACTTATATTGACCATTCCCCTGATTTACAACTTGGGAATGGTTAGTTCACTTCACCCAATCAGAATTAAGCTAGTGGGTGGGCATACCTCTAAGTTTCCAGGATATTAAACTGACTCCATCCCAGAATTATTTAGTAGGCAGATTACTAGGTGATTGCATGATTAAAGGCTACTCCAAGATACCCACTAGTAAATTTGGCATGAATCCCAGGGAAAAGATTGGAACAAAGAAAGCTTCAGAAGGTAGATATTCCTTTGATTTTTTACTGCACATTGCAACTATGTAACTGTAAGTGCTAATATTATGTTTACAAAATTACTAATAGTATTGTTAGAATGAAGAATTACTTTGTAGAGTTTCATTTGTGTACTTATTTGAGATTTGTATTGGAGTTAGGAAATGATTTATGTAAGCAAGATTATGAATGTATGTTTGAATATGTTCAGAGCATAGATAGTTGCATATTTATATATTTGTATGATTTGTGATGCAAAATAGATGTGTTGGTTATTATGTACTGATGTGAATCAATTATCGTTGCCTGTATAGTTGCCTGTATACGAGTAATTGATATCATTCCTTATGATGTGTTATTATGTCATGATTTTACATTGTGTTTACCATTCATGAATGTATGAGTATTTCGGTGGGAATGGATGCATGACCCATGAAATTTGATAGCCTTATCTGATGATAAGTTATCTGGGATTAGTGTGAGTTTATGTGCCAAGCAAAATAGTACACCCTCCTTGTGTTTTATAGGAAGCTTTCCAGGTGGGATAACTTGTTAGAAGTAGAGTCCCGAGAGTCTGAGAGAGAAGACTGAAGTAAGACTGTCGGTACAGTCAGGGTCGATGGATTGGAGTCGACGGTTCGACGGAAAGGGAAGTGGAGAGGAAATTCGAAGGAGCAAAGGAGGAGTAGAAGTGGAGAGGAAAGTTAAAGGAGTAAAGGAGGAGTGCAGGAGAAATTTAGAGACAGATGAGTAGAACCAAGAACATGGCGAAATTCTCACACTGATTCAGATGATGAAATAGGCACAAAAGGGTCTAGCGATTGAGAAGCTCGCATGTTGAAATTTTATTATTAATTAAATTGTTTTATTCAATTCCACCCCTTTGTACTTTTGTATTTAACTGTTTAATTTCACCCTTTAGTACTTTTGGATTTAACTGTCGGCATTGCTGACTGGTGGCTCAGAACCATATTCACCTACTTAACTTCTGAATCATAATCGAGCCTGGGTGGGTGCCATACCTAAATAAATATTGGAAACACCCCACCCCATTTTCATATAACCAAACCATACACAGGTATAAAAATAATTAATTAAACCCCATAACACTCTAGGGTATAACTAAAAAACCCCAACACCATACTTGTTGATAAATCCATAATCTTTGCTTTTTGATAATTGCATATCTGTTGATAAATACCATACACTAACTGCATCTGTTGATATAACCATATATGTATCAAAATAGATTTTGAGCTGGCACTGTATAATGTGTTATCAGGTAAATCTTGTGTTTGGCTAAGAAATCATTCAGTGATGAACTTGATCATCCAAGTGACCACAGATCCAATGTAAGGTTTCCAGTTAGTTAAGTATTATACATAATCAAATATGGTTATTTAAGCTGCATAAGAATGCATGAAAAATGTAAATGTGCAATTTCATGTTTGTACATATCTGTAACACAGCCAAAAGACTTAGACATCCTTGCTAGCAATTATGTACCAGTCCAAAAAAATGAAAACTGATGATTGTACTTTAGATATTTGACCTAAAGTATAAATCAACATCAGGATAGAGCAGTTTCTTTCCCCAGTATTATGCACCTCCAGTATAATGCACCCCCAGTATAATGCAGCCTATAGTAACAAAGGTATGGCCAATGATTCCATTCTTTGAATGACTAAAGTTTAGATGCTGAACATACCCTGTAACCTCACTTTCAGCACATATATATTTTACAAGTGTTCAGAGTTTTATAGGTTAGTTTAGATAGGATTTTTCCAAGAATTTAGTTTGCCCATTTTGTCATTTACTAGATACTTCTAATAGGATATTACCTGTCTGTAATTTTAATGATGATTCCATATGACTGACAGCTATTTATTTATATGTTTCATATAAAATTTTTTATGTTCTTTGTCAAATAAATCTCTGACAGATGTGCTATATACAGATGTCACTAGCAGACATTTTTTATTTTAGTATAAATACATGTATTATGAAAGACATTTAACAGGACACCTATTTATACAAACTCGGGCACATTCAATCAAGTTGAGCCTTGTGGACAGACACATTTTTGAATCATTAGCTTTTATTTTCCACAGCTTTGTACCTTAATAAATAGTGTGCATCTTAACAGCTCTAAGGCTTTGCAGTAGAAGTGTGTGGTGTTACTACTGTTATAGTGTTTTTTTTTTCTGTTGGTACATACCACTGTACTTTTTTCCTGTACATGTACTTTGGTAGTTTCCATCAGAAAGTACAGAAATTCCTCAGGAATCTTGTGATGAATTTAATGGTAGTAACAGCTTCTTTCACTTTCCATGACAAAATAATTTTAAACATTTTTTGGGGCAAAACAGATCTAATAGTCAAACTTAGTTTTAAATGTTATAAATATAATTGTATTCATGATTCTCTAATGAGATGCTTCTCATGCAAACCTACTTGGTGGCAAGATAAGAAAATGTCAAAGTTATTTGGGCTGAATTAAAGTTTTTGATTTTTTAAAAAGTATTTTTTATATTTATTTACTAGTGTATGTGAATCCATTAAGTATGTACATGTGTGTCATTGCAAGACTGTGACTGTCTTAAGTATGTACATGTATTCTATTGTAAGACTAAACTAGCTTAAGATGTTCAATTTGAATTTTACATAATTTCTCAAGTCTTATAAATATTTTCTATTTTGCTGAATAATTATGTTTTATGTTCACTGGGTCTCACTTATCTTGCCTGTGTGTTGGCAGCCCAGTCAATGCTTCCCTGCCTATCATATCAATAATCACTGGGTCTCACTTATCTTGCCTGTGTGTTGGCATCCCACTCAAAGTTTCCCTGCCTATCATATCAATAATCACTGGGTCTCACTTATCTTGCCTGTGTGTTGGCATCCCACTCAAAGTTTCCCTGCCTATCATATCAATAGAGTAACTTATACAATGATGGCTTCAGTCTAAACACTTCCTACATTTCCAATATTTATTTAAAGCCTGTATATGTCAGCAGAATGTCTTTTACAGGGTGTCAGCTATAGAGCAAACTTTATCATCCCACTTAGTTACAGTTGTTTGGTTATAAGTTATACAACACTTACCATACACATAGCAAATTCATGAACCACAAGGTACTTACCATTTAATTATTGGGGGTGGGAGTGGCAGTGACTATCTTGACAACTTAAATATTATTTTTTTATCTCAGTATAATGAATTTTTTTTCTTCAAAATAATATAAGATATTATTTTGATATATGAAAGGAACAATTTTTTTCCAGCTACTGAGCAACAGAATTTTTTAAGTGTCTGGCCCCTGCCACAGAAAATTCATTTGTTGGTTTAGTTAGAAATGCATAGACTCCAATTAAAACAGAAATGTTGATCCCTACCAGCTGCAGAACATGTAATTGGTGTGTCCAGTAAAGTTCTCTATGATTCCCAATAGTGTTGCTAATAAGGCATAGAAAACTATTTTATAACAGTTACATACAACCCTATTTAGACTACTGTAATACAGTATGGGGTAATTCAAATGACAAAAATTTAGCAAAGCTGGCACATCTTCAAAAAAGAGCATTTGGATTAACATCAATCCAGAAAGAAAGCAAGGAAAATTTAGCTCATAAGTTAAAAAAATTACCTATTTAAGCCCCGTTTGAGAAAAACCAAATTAATGTACAGGATATCCAATAATAGTGCTCCTGAATATTTACAAACACTATTCCAGTATAGGCTACCAGGCAATAATCTGAATCTGTAATCCATGTCTACCAAACATTATAAAATTCCCAAACCAAATAAAAAATTATTCAAAAAAAGTTTCCAATACTTTAGAACTTTGTTCTGGAATAGTATTCCAGTTGAGATTTGAAATGCCCACTCTATTTCCTTCTTCCAAACCCAATATATCCAGTGGCTTCAGAGATGCGCTAAAATAAATAAATTCCTTTGTACGAGAGCCCCAAGGTAGACTAGTTCTTAGCTAATAGTGTTACCCTCTTTAAATAAAGTCATTATTATTATTATTACAACTACTAGACTGCTCTAGATGAGGTTGGATGATCTCTATTATCTGATACTCAACAGAGTTTATGTTGTATTCAGTTTAATTAATTGTCCTTATGGAAATACTCTTGAAAATAGTCAATTTCTTTTTGTAGTTTGACAAATTTTGATAGCGGTTTCCTAAATTCTTTTTATAAAGGGTTTGTGTGGTTATGGCATTATAAACACTTTTTGGCTTGTTGATATTCTGAAACAAGATTGTCCAGTTTTCTCATTTTATTAATGTTTACATCTCTTACAGTCCAATCATTAAGTTGTTGGTCCTAACATTATTACAGGATACTGAAGTATGTATTACAGTATATTCAAAAATTTGGTGGTACAAAAGTTTTCACCACACCCAGCTCCAACTTCTAATAATATATACAAACATTGTGCATAATTAAAAAGTCAAATTCATATATTCAACTACAGTTCACCATGAGATCTATTTTTACCCATTTTGATTTGACTCTAGGGGCAAAGATCTTGGAGGTGGATGGGACAATAGAAGGTATTGTGGGATGTGATTTACCAACACTCAAGTTTGCAATACATAACTGTATCATTACCAATTTTTGTGGGGGCAAGTGCTCACTGTTACTGATCACTGCCATCTCACCTCTGTCTGCATGGGTTCGAATCTCTGGCTCGGCCAATGAGGGTATGTGAGAAAACTTGCCAGCAGCATCTTGTGGGTCGATGGTTCTTTGCGGGGTTTTTTTTCCAGGTTCTTCCTCCACCATATATAGCCTATCTTATGCTGAATAATGGCAACAACAACAACAACCAATTTTTGTGGACGAGGAAATCAACTAACTCTACCATTACCTGACAAGATGCCACCATAAGCACATATTAATAAATTTACTTTATGGCATGCGCGCTTGGACCAAACACATCTGCACCAAACCAGCAACTGCTAAAAAGACACCTTATGATATTAGTGAAACTACTCATATTAAAGGAAAAATTTGTACAATTACTGTTTCATTCTGGTCATACATGCAATTATTCCTTCTGATAGCATGTTTTTAAGTAATAAGTAATAAATCATGAAATAATATTAATAACATAAAAATAACTGTATATTCCAGACAGGTTCATATTCGGTTTATCTTGATTAGATTGGTCCATGACTCATTACAACTTCTGCCACAGCTATTTTCGATAGCATAACATTCATTTTACATATTGCAATCTCAGCTGTCTCCAAACTTTGGAAAAGTGCAAAAGCAATGCCTACTCACAAATATAGTTTTAAGGATGATGCTGATAACTAATGGCAAATCTCAATACTACCAAATCTGTCAAAACTGATTGAAAAACATGTCCATGGCTCATTTATGTCAAATCAAGCACCTGCCTTACACCCTATTCAATCAATCTTTAGACAGAAACATTCATGTGAGACTGCCTTAATTTCCCTAACTGATAAATGGCTTCAAGCACTTGACCATGGTAAAATAATAGGATCTGTATTTGCAGATTTCAGGAAAGCTTTTGACATGGTGGATCATGAAATCCTTTTGAAAAAACTGAAACTTTACCAATGTGATGAAAGCAAGATCATTTACTTCAAAAGTGAGATAACACAACATGTTTATATAAATAATGTTGTGTCTGAATCTGGAACAATTAGATATGGAGTAACACAAGCTCAATTCTAGGTCCATTACTATTTATATTATTTATTAACAAACTACAACGTTTTCTGAGGGACCCAATTTCATCTTCAGATTTCTATGCAGATGACACAACATTGTCACACATCCAAAATACAAAGCATGACTTTAATTATCTTTACAGGATGCCCTAAACTAGCTGAATGACTGGTGAACATTGCATGTTGGTAAATACTGGTAAAACCAAAATATTACTTGTCTCTACACAGCAAAAAAAAGCAAATCTTTACTGGATGCCCAAAACAAACTGGATGACTGGTACAAATTGCATGTAGATAAATACTGGTAAAACCAAAATACTACTTGTTTATACACAGCAAAAAAAGCAAATCTTGATATGAATTATGTCAGGCATGGAAGGATAAAAATTTGCAAATGATCTGTCACGATAGACTACTTGGTGTTTTGTTAGATAATAACCAATCACGAACTATAATAATCAAACATATTGGTAAAAAAAGTTAATTCAAGCTTATGGCTTCTCAGTATAATAAGACATTTTCTCTGTGAAGAGCACAGAAAACTTTTATAACAGTTACATACAACCCTATTTAGTATACTGTAATACAGTATGGGGTAATTCAAATGATTACAATTTAGCAAAGCAAGCACATCTTCAAAATAAAGCACCTGTACTAATATCAATTAAGAAAGAAAGTAAGAAAAATTTAGCTGGTAAGTTAAAAATATTACTAAAGACCAAATCCAGTTGAGAAAAGCCATGCTAATGTAAAGGAAATCCAATAATAGAACTCCTGAATATTTACAATCACTATTTCAGTATATACCACCTGGTATCCATGTCTACCAAACAGTATAAAATTCCCAAACCAAATAAGGAATTATTCATAAAAAGTTTTCAATACTCTGGAACTTTCCTCTGGAATAGTATTCCAGTTGAGATTTGAAATGCCCAGTCTATTTCCTTCTTCCAAAACCAATATATCCAGTGGCTTCATAGATGCAGCTAAAATAAATAAATTCCTTTGTATTAGGATCTCAAGGTAGGTTAGTTCATAAACTAATTGTGTTACTATCTTTATATAAAGTCATTATAATTATTATAGTTATCCAGTCTAATAACAGGCGACTGTGCGAACCATAGTTACATGGAAGTTGTATTTCCACTGCAGTGATCTTTCCAATGTACAAGGTAACTAAACATTTATATTCCACATAATTAATACTTCTAAATAAACTTCTGAATCCTGTTTTAATTAGACCTAAGGTCACTTCCCACCAAAAAACACATGGCAATGAAGAGTGATATTATGCTAATTAAATGTGAGGAGAGATTTAGCTGAAACCAGATTAACAGCACAGGCAATTCTAACAAAGGCCCAAATGGGTACAAGAAACCCACAGATGAGATAAGTCAGTGAGTCAAAGGCCCAAAAAGGTACAAGTGGCCCACAGATGAGAAAAGTTAGTGAGGCTGTCAGTTTGGAAACAAATCATAATTATTGGTTAGCCATTCATAAAAAAAAACACAGGTAAAATACATTTCACTTCCAATGCCTATAAAGTATATGAAAAAAGACATCTAATTTGAAATATTTACTAATCATCCTCAGTACAGACACAACTGAGACCGTGATCATGAGAGGATCAACTGATGGAAACAGGAATATTTGCTAGGAACCAGGACTGGCAATGGAGAGCAACCAATTCATATTTCCAATGAGACAACCTGGTTATATTAATCGGGGATGAAGCTCAATGTCATCTTGCAGACAATAAGGATAGCAACAAAAAACAAAAAAAAAAATCCAACAGATTTTGTGTGTAAGGTTATCAAAAGAAGTGTACGAGTTGATAGGGGATTTTGTTATAAACCCAGAGATATTCTACCTAGGCATTAGCGAGCATGACATTGGTCCATGCAGCTTGAAATATGTATCCAAAACAATCACAATTCAGGCTGAAAGTGTCCCATATCCTCCCATATCCCACACCCTCCCATTTCCCATATCCTCTGATTGAGAACTGTGTAAAAGTAAAAGGGAAACTCAGAGTTTAACCTTGTCACAAACAAGCCCACAAAGGGCCTCCCCAATGTCTGATTGCAATGTCCAAATATTCTGGTAAAAACTCAGTTTAACTCTCAATCACTTCAG
This sequence comes from Potamilus streckersoni, assembly GCA_016746295.1. Classification (NCBI taxonomy): domain Eukaryota; kingdom Metazoa; phylum Mollusca; class Bivalvia; order Unionida; family Unionidae; genus Potamilus; species Potamilus streckersoni. The sequence continues at coordinate 1,073,042 of JAEAOA010000678.1, forward strand.
TTATGACTCAGTTATGAAACTGTGTCATCAAGTTGTAGTGGAAAAATCCCAGGTTTTTCCCCACTTTCATCCATTTTTGCAAAAATTCAATGACATTTCATGGTTTAGGAAAAATCTTTTCTCCTGGCATTTTAGCAATTTCCAGGTAGCATGGAAACCCTGTCCAAACTGGAGAGAATTTTAGAGTCCTCACAGCCTGAAGGCTTAAGAATCAGATCATGAGTCAAATGACAGCAAACATCATTAACTGCTTTGTCACAAAACCAAATCTCTTCCTCTTCTGCAGCCATGACTGACAGTTGGAAAGAGGTGAGGACCTCAGAAGGGAGTCATGCCACCTTGGTTTGCTCTGCACTGAAGTTGCTAGGATCAGTGAGGACAGAATGTCTTCATCCTACTTTCACTCCTGGAAGACAGAATTATGCGACCTTTTGTTTCACTGTTGTGGCGAAGACTTTGGATAAAAGGGTCTCTGACCCACAATTCCACTCATTGAGTGAAGGGATTATCCCTTGTGGTTAACTTTCATCCCTCTTGGGATGATTGGGGGAAGAATGTCTGTCCCCTTTTTGACTTCATTTTGTAAGAGGAAGCTGTTGGTCCATGGACTGCAGAACCTGAAGACCATGGCTGCATGATGGGGAAAGGACCATCACTTTCCTGTGGAAGAAGGGAGCTGTTGAAACCCCCTTCCCTAAAATGGGTTCTGTATTGTGATTTTCATTCCCAGGTGTTTGAACCCCGGCCGAGTCATACCAAAGACTTACAAAAATGGTACTAACAACTGCCTCACTTGGCATTCAGCATTAAGAGGTTAGTATAAGTACTGGCGGATTGGTGTCAGGATAATGAGGAATGGGTGGGACATCATACCGCATGTCTGTGGCATGATGCCCCAGTGCTAGACATCACTATAAACTGTCACACTGCAGAATTTGTAATGATATGACTGAAAAATTGTTAAAGCTACGTTAAAAATTTAAATCACACACATTCCTAGTTGAGATTCAACAGTAGAATGTGGAGGAGAATTACATGCTTTACCCAAAATACAACTCTCCCTAAACGATAAATCTCCTAAATAATATTGATCAATGTTGCTGATGATGTATTGCTTTTCAATTTTGCTCCTCATTTGAAATCTGAAAAAAAAAACAGGTTAATTTTCTACAACTTTAACCAGATAACATTTTCTTAATATTCTATGCTGCACTATAATAGTTACATTTATACAGCAATGTGAGGCTTATGGGCTATATGTAAAAAAGAAAGGCTACATGTGACTGCTGGGAAATCATGAACTGCAAACAACATTTAAGCCCAAACAATGGAACAGATACTTGTGTTTTCTTACCTAGTTTTAACTGTTCTTGTGTAGGTGGATCAATTGTAAGCCCAGGATCTGAAATTAAGTTAAAATATATGCTAATTAGTGCAGGCTTGAATTTTTACAATAATGAAATAACTGTCTTACAAAAGTCTTGCTTACTATCCTTTGTAAAAAGGAAAACAAAAAAGAACTTATAAATAGTCCTATAGTTTACAATGTGGACCTTGATATTTATGATTCTGACAGGTCAAGGTCATACTGCAAACATAAGTAGTTGTTATGTGTATTATGATTAAGTACTGTTGATGGAAATTTTGCCTGACTTTCGTGATTGTAAGTAGTGAACAAAAAGTTTACTAAAATGTTTAAGGCTTAACTTTGCTATATTTTTACGTGTACTTCTACTCATTACTTTTACTTCCTTTTACATAATCATTTTTTTTTAACTTTCAGGTAAATTAAAATTTTAATTTCATAAAAGCATAATATATATAAATATAAAAAATTCATTTTACATTTGTATATTATGCAAGATTTAATAATTAAGTACATTTGTTTTGGACTAGTTTACAATGTTTACAATTATTGAAGTATACTGGAGTAAAAATACATGTTCTGCTGTATATTTCTAATAAAAGGTATGTGGGTTGTTATGTACCAACTTAGTCTTAAAATATAATATGCTTACCCTGATATTTATGTATTTTAGATCACCATCTTACTGTCTAAATAACGACACTTGTAAAGTGTTCTGATGTCAAACTAACATCAGAATGTGGACTAAAATTTTCAGTAATATCTCATGCATTTGGCAGCCCACATTAATGCTTTTCTGCAAATTAATGTGATTGCTTTTTATGGCTTTTACTAATGATGATGTCTTTTTTCTAATACATTCAAATTCTCACAATTAAATGAATGTGTTTTAAAATTTATTTAACCTACATTTGATTTGGTTAGGATGTTAGTATGTTTCTTTAATGAAATGAATAAAAATTTACCAATATTGAAGAAAGTGTTTAAGATCATTATCATTCTTTTAACCAAATCATTCTGAAATATGCTGCACAGCGCTGTTACTTATGCAGTAAGACAGTGACTTATAATACAAATATCAGCAGAGGCATCTTATAAAACTTAGTCACTTCATTCATTGATTTATAATTTCTAACCTTACTGTGACCAGGGTGAAACTAATACTGTTGTCATCTGCACGTTTCAAACTTAGCGAAGATTCCATACTAACAGAGTACCATATTATGTATGCTGTGGGCTTCTATTTTCCTCAGTCAAAGTTCATCCCATTTAACTGCCTGATACTTCCATAAATTATCTTAAAGGAGAGAATTTAAAGTTATATCCCTTTGCATACATGTACACAGATATTAAACCCCAACATAAATGTCTAGATAACAAAAATGAGGTGGCAAGGGTCAGAGGAAACTTGGACTATGCTTGATAAATCTATGTAAAAGGCAAATTTGTCATTGTCATTGGTTTCCTTTCAACATATTGGAAGCAGGTGATGTAGTATTTACCTTCTTCTATAAACATATATGTGTAGTCATATATTCACCCCTTACAATCACAGTTGAAAACCAGGGACTGTCTTGGGCTTTGACAATGTCACAAATTGTGAATCTTTTTACTCCCTTGCCTGTTTAATTGGTTCATACAATTATGGATTTGGAGTGGAGAAATTTGAAAGGACCATAAAAGGAAGCCACAAACATTGATACACAATGCACTGGATTCTGTTACATAAACAAATCCTTTGCTCCTATTGACAAACTCTTCTTTATGGTGCACTGTTGCTTCATAATCCACTTATGTTGACATTTGACCTGTTTAATGTATGATGTGATACACTGAATCATGCTACCAGACTATACCTACAATAAATGAGGACTAATCCTTCGGTTGTTTATTTTAATTATACCAATAAAATAGTTTTACCGATTGCTGTGTATAAATACAAAGCAAATGGAAAAATTTCAAATCAGAATTATATACTGCCAAAAGTGCAACTTTAACATGGGTAAACGTAAGTTAGACATTCTATGTTCATCGTCTCATCCTAAGAGTAAATTAAACTTAACAGCTATTTAGATTTAGTGCAAATTCATCAGACAACATAGTCTGATGCTATACCTGACAGTCCAACATCATCTAAATAAAGTGATGGTAGTAATGCTTCAAGTGCAACACCACATCATCATCAATGGGTCAAAAATTCCCAAAATTTTCTTGACAGTTGAAAACTGAGTGTCCATAGCTGAGACAAAGTTAAAGCATATGTTGTTTGATATTTATTAAGACATAAGTTGTCAATTCATTTACATCTGGCTGTGATATTTTGAAGTAGTATCTCATCAAACATGAATCCAGGTGGGGTAAGCAATATCTGTTAATTTTGTTTATTCATCTTTTACTTTTGACATCATATTCTGTGTTATGACTCCATGGACTTAAACTACACAAGAAATAGCAAAACAAACAAGTTTTATGTAATTGAAACTAATTTATTTCTCAAAATATAGAAGTGAAAGATTTAAATTCACTTACAGCATGGTGAATGAATTCCTATTTCTTAAAAAGTCCTTTCAATTTGTATAGTTTCAAGAAATCTAAATGTTTCAACAATAAATGCTCCGTATGTGTTTCAGTTTAAAATGTACAGCAAGATTTCCAAAAAATTCAAATAGTTGCTGAATAAATTCATTTAATACCATAGTTATTCTAGCATGTCATACAAAAAATAAACCTTTTCACAAACCAAGCTTGGAGATTGCATCCAAAAATACAGATAAGGGTCTACCATTTGGGAATTTTTGGGGCATATTTAAGCATGGTTTCACCAAAATATCAGCCAATTTTTTGGGTCCAATATGTATGAAATTCTCAAATGACATGTTTCTCCCTGTAAAGTGCATTATCCCCCCCCCCAGGACTTATTTGATAGTCCGGTCAGCTGTGCTGAAACTGCACAATAAATAAAGGTCAGACTCAAGCTTCTTCAACATACTTGAAAAAAACTGCCTGTTTCACAGCAAGTAAAATCACTAGCAATAGATTAACAAATAAACAATGCCCATTTTTGTTATAATTAGCAATTTCTAAAAATGGGTGTGAATTTATATTAATAGTTCAAATGTGATCTCAAGCTACCATTCATGTGATAACAATTTCCCACATTTTATATCCCAACTTATTTCCTTATTGTTAACTCATGTATACATACAACACAGCTTATTAAACAATATATTTATTCCAAATTATTTTTATTGCAGGCACATATGCTTTGTGATATGTTTCTTCTTTCCTTCTTTTAATTTAATGATTTGTGTAAATTTCATTGGTGGAAATGGAGATCCTAGTTGGTTGTTCAGAAAAAAATCTACAGCATTCAGTGATCACTCTTGGGAGTTAGGAAGCAATTCACTAAAAGCAAAGCATGTAAAGCATGACAGAAATAATTTTCTGAACTCCTGGTTGAAGATGTACTTTATAAAGCTAGCCATAAAAAGGGGGGATTTAAATCCTAAATGCATTAAATTGACAGTCGCATCATATGTCACTTATCTTACATTGCAAACTTCACTGCCAAAGTACGATCATAGGCTTTAAGTATTAAAATGTCATTAAAGTTCTTTACAAAGCTATTATTTGGAAAATAATATACATAATATAAATTTGCTTTAGTACCAGATACTTCTAATAAAACTATGAGAGACAGAGAGAGGCCAGGAAAGTAGGTATTTTACAGTTGATAATGCATTTATTTCAGGTGACAAAAGTAATACCTATACACTAATGGTGATGCAGGATGCAAAGACAATGTAAGAAGTGCAAAACAGTCATGTAAATTAATGATTTATTTTGTAATATGGCTGTATTGCTTGTTGTCAATAACGTAACAATTATCCAATCTTTTTCAATTAAAATTACCTATTACATCAATAGACTTGGAACAATATTCACTACTTGTTCTGGCAACATTTTTTGGAAATTGGTGACAAAATATCAAGGTTGGCAATTTTTTCTGGCAACAACTCTTTGAAAGCAAAGATCACCCATGAAAACTTGGGTGATGTAAGCAGACAATAACAGTGTTAGGGCCCAATGGTAATGATGAGGATTGAAATTATAGATCAATGACTGAATTAAGTCATGTCCATTTTTTAAACTCTTTTTTTATATGTCTTGTTTTTAAATCCGTAAGGGAGTACAAACGGGCATGTATATTAAAAATTTTAAAGTCTCGACTGAAAGTGTTTGAGGTGAATCGTCTTAGACCAAACTAGCTTTGGGTCTAGTCCTACAACGTAAGCCCCATCACCAAAAAATTTTTCTTCTGGATAGGTGTCTTACATGCGTGAAGCATGTTTTGATGTCGATTAACAGTGTAACAAAAGTAAATTTTCCAGGAATATCACACACAATAGGCAACCTTTCTACAATGTAAAGTTACAATGTTTTTGTCAGACATTACTTACCCTGATGCCTTTCTTCCAATAAATTTAGATTCTCACCAAAGAAATGGACCTGTTTTTAAGTTTCGCTGACCTACATTTCAGTTATTCTTTAAAGGTCACCTACCACTTTCCAACATTTTTCTGTTTATATCAGATTTGCATTACATGATTAAAAGTGGTTATATTCACACAAAAAGAACAAAAAAATTATCAAGTGTAAAGAGAAATAATTTAATGCAATACTTCATTCTCACTGGCCAACTGAAAAATTATAAACTAATGCAGGACGTAAATGACTTTAACCAATGAAAGGACAGTATTCCATTCTGCGCGATTTCACTTGCATATAAAGTGAGCGAGATCTGGTCCATGTCTGACAGGGCCGTGGGGAAATGGTCTGGCATTCCTTAAAGGATGATAGTAAACCAAACTTCGGATACATATAAAAAGTCGAATGCCTGAGCTAAACAGCGGTACCAAATTTTTTACGTTACGCGAAATGTAGCTTGAAATATCAGGGCTTATTCTTAAATAGGTTGCGTGAGAAAGGAGAGAAGTGTCCTCTCTTGTAGTTATTATATAGTACAGGTAAATTGTAAGCAACGATACGAGCCCCTGTGTGTCTTACATTGTATGACTAGCTTTGGGTCAGTCTGATCCTGAACATGTAGCAACACAAAGATAACAAACTTCAGACTTACCTTGTTCATTTTTGAATTTTTCTAATTCTGTTAATAACAAAGTTCGTTCACGAGGGTTAAGAGCATAAACAAAATCTTTGGCATTTATGTCACTTTCAATACTGCCATGTAACTCTCTATAGGTTTTAAATCTGTTCGGTTTTATAGGAACCTGGGTATGTTTATATCCACTTCGTGCATTCTTCGGGAATTTCTGTGACAAACGATAAAATAAACAGATTCTACAAGTGCCTAGATACGTTGAAAGCGACATTCTACTCCGTGCACTTTGATCGTAGACTAACTACCTTTGATCGACGTTCAGTCGCCTTATTGGTAGTTATTCATACAAACGTTAAAGCCGAGGCGACCAAATAATCATCATGTGACTCACTACAGGGCATATTATAAAGCCAACATCAATTAGAGAGGCAGATTTTATAGTTTGCTAATTTTCTGATCTAACGAAAAAGTCTGAAATGTAAGGTTTTGCCAACATATTGAATCATATAAATAAAGCTTGGGTTCAACATTCTATTTCTTGACTGATACAAAATATTTTATATCATAAACATTGATATAGAAAATTATTTTTTTTTTTACAAAAACTATTTGATTATAAATTTTGAATAAATAGTACAAGTATAAGCAAGGCAAATAATATTTGCCACATTCAACACTGCCATGCTACATTAAATTTATCTAATCTACCTTTGACTTCAAGATTCTGCACAACAATCCATATTGTTATTATTAACAAATACTGAAAAAGAAAGAAACTTTAACTAAATATTAATTATACCCCATAATATTTCTGACTTTAGGTGAATATTAAACTGTTTAGAAATGTCAGTGTAAATATAGATACATATATTGAGTTGGTAAAAATTTATTTAATTTGTTTAGGAATGTCCATTTTCTAAACCAGTACACAGAAAACTGAGAGAGAGAGAGAGAGAGAGAGAGAGAGAGAGAGAGAGAGAGAGAGAGAGAGAGAGAGAGAGAGAGAGAGAGAGAGAGAGAGAGAGAGAGAGAGAGAGAGAGAGAGAGAGAGAGATCACTTACACTAAAAAAAACTTTTGAAAAAAACAAAAACAAGTGGACTAAGTTAACAAGAGCACCTAGAAAACTTTACAGGATAATTAATGCTGTCAATAAAAATGTTTTTATTTTAAATGTTTTTGTCACATCTCTTTTAATTTTGGATAAGTTTACTTAGTAAAAGGATGTTCAAGTGGTGAAAAGACAATCTTCTATTAATGCCAAACACAGAAAAGGAACCCATATCCAAAACAATGGTTGCAAAATATGACCCCATTTCAGACAAAATAATATAATCCCATTTGAGGCAAAACATAACCCCATTTCAGACAGCTCCCTTTTTTCTCTCAGAACAACCATACTGACATTAAAATAGTTAATGGCCCATCACCCGTCCAACAAAGTGAGAGAAATAGAAAGATAATTTGTGTTAGGATTCTTTTAATACTATTTTTGTTGTCTAAAGAAAGATATTTTTAAAAAAACAAAATATGCATATAATTAATAAATTTTAAACAATAAAGTATTGACAATTTTATTCATGGGAAGATGGGCAGGAGGGTAATATAAAAACTTTATAGATAAAAACAAACACCTGATCAACAAATAACTTTATATCTGTTAAATGAATCAGTTATTGAGGTGAAAGAAAAGTAAATATCCTTGTTGAAAAAAAATGCAGCCTTCCCTAATTAAATGACCGATTTCGATGTTAACCAATTTATGAATGTGCACTTTAAGCAAATGTAAAGAAATAGATTTCCTAAAGAAGTACTATAGCTGTCCACGCGCTGCTTCTTAAAAAGATATTAGTAATAAGTAATCGCCATAAGGATCCCTCCATTACTAAAATAGAAACACATGCTTACAATTAGATTGCATTGAATTCATTTATAATATAACTTTTGATTGATTTTTATTTTTATATTTTAATATACGTTCATTTGACAGTCTGATCTGGATTAATGTCAAAATGAAAGAAGAACAAAAAGAAAACGACTTTCGTCTGCATTGCAGAGAGATGAAGACATCCCTTAAAAGTCACATGATTTGGGACTCGCACAAAATGGCTAACAACATTCGATCAAGACTTTCAATTTTCGTTTCATTATTTCTGTTTTTGCTGAATATATTTGCCCATTGCAACGCCTCACCGGTGCCTGTTGTTATTTGGCATGGAATGGGTAAGATAAGTGACATGACACAGAAATCGAATTAAATTTGTAATATGGGCGAAACGACAAACCTCTGCAGCGTATCGTAGTCCTAGACCAACAAGTAGGTCTCTGCTTTTTTTTATATATATATATATATATATATATATATATATATATATATATATATATATATATATATATATAAAGCAGAGACCTACTTGTTGGTCTAATCGTAGTCCTACAATGCACGACCCAACATAAATATCATGGTCGAAGTCTTACATTGTAGAACTACAGCGTACCGATACGATTACACAGCCTGGGATACAATATATTATTGATACACATATTAACATGATGGTCTTTAGAAGGTCTCATTGAAAGGGTGGTGTCTTTTTATACGGACTGACATATTGGTTGTACTCTAGCAACAGACATTCATAAACTTATCATCAGTTCGTATGTCATTCTCATACTTGGGAAGTGAAAAAAAAAAATTAAAATAGATGACAGTGAATTTTATTCAGCTGTTTGGGCCATTTCAGGCTGTTCAATTTGGTGCAAGACTTGGTTATCATGACCTTTGTTTCACACTACATGAATGCTTTTGAAACATTTTATTATAAATTTTATGACTTCACTGCAGTTTTTAAGGTATTATGTCATCAGAATAGAAGAAATGTTGCTAACTCATCATGAAACTCTTATAGAATAAGTCAAAATATGGAAGCAGGAGTGAATATCAAATTTTGTCACATTTTACATACTGCAGATGCAAAACAGCTGTAAGTGATGATGAAAATTATTGATAACAACCACTCCTCTTCTGTGAATGAAGAAAGTGATTATAACTTGTGCTATTTTTAATCTGCCAGCTTGCAGATTCTGTGGACATTTTTTTTGTTTGTCTCATTGGCACAGTCATCAGCAGTAAAAGGAGACATTCCAATGATCTTCTTGTTCCTCATGTAAGACTGAGGTACTTTACAGATCACTTAATAGCCATTTTTTTTTTAAGGAAGATTTTCTGTTTCTTTTCATTGTTATTACCCTAGGTCTTAAATTATGTAACAGAAAGAAAGTAAAACCAGCAAGTTAAGTAAAATAATTTTTTTTTATTTACATAGAATACAAAATAAACTTCACAAGATACTGACAATATTGTGAATTAATTTCCATGTAATTCTAAATGTTCTTCCACAAGGTCAAAAGTATAAAATGTTCCAAATGAATACTAGCTGCATTAATTGTCCATTGAACCACAATGATATAATCAAGAATGGCTCTGAATGAGTTCTCAATGATCAGAAAGTAATGTTTTAGTTTAAAATGTTGGTAAGCACTTTGCGATACCAATGAATAACTTAAATAATAATTCTGTTCAAATTATATCTCAATACAACTATTATTATTACTCTATAGTCTTAAAAAAAGTAGTAGAAACAATTGAGAAGCAAAAAGCTTTGTAAAATTCAGCAAATAATTTATTTCCATATAAAACATAGAGAAGAAGTAAAAAGAAGATTTTATGGTATTGCAAAATAAATCCCAAATAATCTTAGAATTACAGACATTATAAGTCCTAATGTTTAAAGTTCTGAATAAACTTTAGTGGAAATCCAAATTTAATTCAATACTGGAAGTGTTGATGTGCCTGTTGTGGCCCACATAATGCTGATGTGCCAACAATCTTTTGTTGGATAATGATAATACAATCCAAAAATTAAATCTTTATTTTGACATTTCTGTATAAATTTAGCTCTCTATTTCCAAGATTATTATTTTTTAAGATCACTTCGTATTTCCAGAGAATGGTTCATTTGAATTAAATAATTGGAATGAATAAATTCCAGCCCAAAATGAATTACTGGAAACAACATGATACAATTGATTCTGCCATGATTTTAAAGCACAAATGAATAACGTTTCCAATAACAAGATTATAGTCTTCTACCAGACCTCAGGTCACAATTAACATTTTCAAAAAAACAAACAATTGACCTATTTTCTAAAATAACCTTCTATAGGGTTCATAATATTTACAAGATAAAATCTTAGTAATATAGTTGTATGGTTTATAGGATTCCACCAGATAGTATAAACTTCCAATTAATCGGAGTCAGATGAGGCAGGAACGATCGATTCAGATAATAAAAATAATTTAACGTTGAATTTCTATGGCACTATGTCTAACACTGTGTGTCATTTGAAAGTGCATTAAAAAAGTTAAATAAGAAGTCAGAAAAGTCCAATATGGTCAACACAATGTGGTAAAACAATAATATTTGAATTAGACCGAAAAATTTAAATTTATTAAAATATTTTAATGTGCATGGGAATGATGCACACAGTTTAATAGATAATAAAGAAATTTAATAATCAAAATTTATAACTTCCAAGTTATTTGCAAGAAATAGTAGCATCTCCATTTTTTCAGTGGACATGTCGATCAATTGTCGCTGCAAATAGCACCTGTGGTGCTAAAACTTCTTTCACTATTGATGCTAGAGGGCCGTATTGAACAAAAATGTTTAGCAACAGCTGTCAGAAGCTGGAACGTTTTTTTCTCTGCTTTCCAGTACTGTATTTTCATGCATATAAGATGTATCCAGTTATAAGACTCACCCTTGTATAAGACATGGGGTTTCACGATTTGTATAAAAAAAAATTTTTACATAAGAAACACCCATATATAAGACGCAGGTTTTGATGATTTGTGTAAACAAAAGTTACATAAGACACAAGTGGCCTGGCCATCTGCCACACTGAGCATTTTATATCCAGTGGTTTCCTTTCCTTTATCATAATTTGTCAAATGTTTAATCACCCGTCAGATGTAAACAAGGCTTCATTACCATTTTTAGTTTAGATCAAAGAATTATTTGAGGCAGGACGGCAACAATTATTGTTTATTCTTATTTGCCACCAGGTTAATAGTAGATGGGTTGAGTATTTGGTATATAGATTCTAGAACAATAAACACCAGATTTAAAGGCGGCTTCAATTATCTGCTATCTGGTCCAAATTTTCAGCAAGTGGGATTAGTTCCATACATAGACAAATAAAAAAAATGGATGTATGCAGTTAGCATATATAAATGTGAGAATAGTCTCTTGTTACCAGTATATATAAATGAGATATCAATTTGCTTAGCATTTTTTAAATTTTTAAATTTGTCACAATGCCGAAGTGAAAATCATATACAACTTACCTTAAATTAGACTTCATCAAGTTTGCCAAGAAGTGTGGCAACAGAGCTGCTGGAAGAAAATTTGGCTGCATTGAGAAAAATCTATGTGATTGTTATGTGACAATAGCCATGTAGTTTCTACGATAGAGATCAAATTGAAGGTTCAAATTATTGCTACAGAAATGAAGATCACAGACTTTGGCAGCAGTGTCAACTGTGTTTTCATAAAACGTAACAATCTTGCAGTCTGGTCACATATAATTGTTGAACAGAAGCTTCCAGACAAATCATTTTGTATTGATTCTTCATCTCTTGAATCTATGTGAATATCAATATAGAAGATTATTGATATATGGACTATTATTATATCATCTAATTTTTAATGGTAAATATGAAATCAGGCTTGTTTATCTCCCGACAGTGTCAAAGCCTATTTTTGTGACATATGCAAGAGATATGTCTTGACAGTTTATACTAGTGGAAAAATGTTGAGTTATGTGTACAACAAAAACATTTTTAAATAAATGTGGTGTTGTCATAAATAATTGTTGTGATAGAAAATTTGGATATAGGGTGAGAAAATTAAACAAATTCGGTATGAATTAAAGTATGGTATTATCCACATGTCAGCAATTAAAGAAGTATAGATGTTAGGGGAGAAGGAATATAACAAGCTGTAAAAGTCTGGACCTGTTTATATGCAAAATTATGATAATTTCAGGATAGTCTTGTTTTCATTAAGGATAGCAACAAGGTTGTTGGTGATTTTTAAATCAGGCTTAGTCTACTGTCAATTCTTCATTTGTGAAGCTCTGACTCATTTAGTGCCTGTAGTGTATTTACAAAAATGGGTGCTTGTCTTAAGTTATTTTTCAATCTTGTTTTCAATTACCCTCCTGAAAACACAAATAAGCAGAATACATATATCAGAACCAAAGGGCTAGTGTTACATTTTCTTCAACAGGTTTTGTTGGATACAGAAACTATAAAGTTAGTTTCTAAGTATATGATCTTGATCTCCCAAACTCAACATGGTATTAAACAAAGGGGTAGATCCCTCACTAACATTTAAAACATGGCATTAAACAAAGAAGTAGATCCATTACTAACATTTAGAACATGGCATTAAACATAGGGGTAGATCCCTTAATAACATTTAGAACATGGTATTAAACATAGGGGTAGATCCCTCACTTACATTTAGAACATGGTATTAAACATATGGGTAGATCCCTCAATAACATTTAGAACATGGTATTAAACATAGGGGTAGATCCCTCAATAACATTTAGAACATGGTATTAAACATAGGGGTAGATTCCTCACTAACATTTAGAACATAGTTTAAACAAAGGGGTAGATTCCTCACTAACATTTAGAACATGGTATTAAACAAAGGGGTAGATCCCTCACTAACATTTAGAACATGGCATTAAACAAATGGGTAGATCCCTTACTAACATTTAGAACATGGTATTGAACAAAGGGGTAGATCCCTCACTAACATTTAGAACATGGCATTGAACAAATGGAAATTTCCCTCACTAATATTTAGAACATGGTATTAAACATAGGGGTAGATACCTCACTAGAACATGGCATTAAACAAAGGGGTAGATCCCTCGCTAACATTTAGAACAAATGCTGCAGACAAATGCTTTCTGTTAGTTACATTGATATGGAGATAACTGTAAATGCTGTTTTGAGTTCAGGAAGAGATGTAACATTAGACACCAATGGCATCTTTATCTTACAACTTTCTCATCATCATTGAACTATACAAGTGATGTGATTGTGTGTTGACCATGAAACCAAAGAATCAATCATTTTACATGTGTATATTGAACATTGAGATCATGTATGAAAACTAATTATTTTGATGAAATTGTTAGAGATGTAACAGGATGCCATTTTTTCCCCATGATGATCAAAAACAGAAGAAGACTCTTCAAATGAATGAATGAAAGGTTTATGTAGATGCTATTAACATCCTTGTTTTGTAGTTTTAATAGCTTAATATTCTTTAATTTGGGTAATTTAATATTTATTGAGTTAATATATTTTAATTTGGATAATTTAAGGTTTAGTTGGTTAATATTCTTAATTTGGGTAATTTAAGTTTTAATTAATATTTTTAATTTGGGTAGTTGATGTTTTATTGGTTAATATTCTTAATTTGGGTAGTTTAAGTTATAGGTTAGTATTCTTCATTTGGTTAATTTAAGCTTTAGTTAGTCAATATTCCTTATTTGGAATCCATATTTCATGTATTTTTTCATTCTCTTTAATTTTTTTTTCCACAGCCCAGTTATCAAAGTAATAATTATTTAAATGTATCCTAATTTTTCAAACATATCACTCTTGTATTTTTTGTAAGAGCCATTAAATTATTGGACATAAAATTGCTACTAAGAAGATTTAGGTGGGCAAAAGGATCGGAAATACCGTATTGCCATTTTGTTTTTGCAAAAGTTAATAATTGTTTGTGAGAAAATACAATTATTGATGCATAAACTCTCTTATTGTCATTATAATATCTACTGGTATTTATTAAAAAATGGACAAAGGACTTCATAGACCATACCTTTAAATATTATCGTTAATTAGTTCTCCTTATTAAGTCCATCACTGTAAAAAAACACCATGTGCATTTTAAAATGAGTTTCGAAGCCCTTGGATGTTTTCTTGTTCATCAAAAATTATATCTTAGTACATGCTAAAGTGAAGACCACAGACCATTGGTCAGCTAGTGTTATTGTTTCATTATAGTCACACAAACTTAAAATATAAAAACCTTGTCATTTTCTATTATAAATTTGAAAGTAATAGATGATTCATATATATATATATATATATATATATATATATATATATATATATATATATATATATATATATATACACACACACACACACACACACACACACCATATCAGCCAGTCAGCACATTGGGTAATTCTGTGCAACGATAATGTCATTTCTGTAAACATGTGATCACATGTTATTTTGGGTCAAAAATCCATTTTGTATCAAGGAAGAATGACCATACTTTAATTAAGAAAAGTAATATTCATAAAGAGAACAAAAATATCTCACATTTCGACTCAAAATGCATATGAAAATGTGATTTCTAAATGTCAACATGAAGACCCACTCCATGCCCTTCTTAAACCTGTAACCAAGAAAATCATATTTACTATATTTCTTTTTAGAATCATACAAATAAATACAACATTTAAAAGATGGAAATATATAACTTAGAAAAATTCTGCATCTTAATCCAAGTTTCCAATTTTGCAAGTTGTCCCATATGTACAGAATCATCTGCTACCTAATGTGTCAACTGGCTGCTTAATACCATGTAAATTGTACTCATTTAGTTTTTTTATTTAAAGCAAAATACCGTGTAAACTGTACTCATTCACTGCTTTCACTTCAAGAAAAATGCCATGTAAATTAAATAACAATACCATGTAAATTGTACTCATTTAGTTTTTTTATTTAAAGCAAAATACCGTGTAAACTGTACTCATTCACTGCTTTCACTTCAAGAAAAATGCCATGTAAATTAAATAACAATACCATGTAAATTGTACTCATTTAGTTTTTTTATTTAAAGCAAAATACCGTGTAAACTGTACTCATTCACTGCTTTCACTTCAAGAAAAATGCCATGTAAATTAAATAACAATACCATGTAAATTGTACTCATTTAGTTTTTTTATTTAAAGCAAAATACCGTGTAAACTGTACTCATTCACTGCTTTCACTTCAAGAAAAATGCCATGTAAATTAAATAACAATACCATGTAAATTGTACTCATTTAGTTTTTTTTATTTAAAGCAAAATACCGTGTAAACTGTACTCATTCACTGCTTTCACTTCAAGAAAAATGCCATGTAAATTAAATAACAATACCATGTAAATTGTACTCATTCACTGCATTTATTTAAATCAAATTGCCATGTAAATCATACTCTTTCATTGCTTTTATTTGAAGCAAAACACCATGTAAATGATGTTTTTTTATACATGTTTTTATTTTCGTTGCAGGAGATAGTTGCTGTAACCCTTTAAGTATGGGATCAATCAAGAAACTGATTGAAGAGAAGGTCAAAGGGGTCTATGTCATATCCCTGGAAATTGGGAACAGCATAGCTGAGGTAAGGTGATTTAGGCAGTGTCCTCTGTAAGCAAAGGCCCTTTAGGATTTTAAGATTGAATTCCAAGGCTCCATTCCTCCAAAAACTGGAAAACCAGCAATACAAATCATTGACCAGATTGTACATAATGAAAAACAAGGTCCTCTTTACTGATGGGAGATAGAGCTTTATGTCATACCATGGAAATTAAAGTCAAAATGAAAATATTTATACACTTTTTTTGGTCAGTAATTTCAGCATAAAAGGGTATGGCATTTTCTGACAAGTGTGTATATATTTTTTGCTCAATTCGTTAAAAAGTTAATGTGTACAAAGACACATTAAAACTTTGAGTGATATTATTTAATTATTCACAAAACATGAATCCATTAAGAGTTAACCCAAATGTTAGCTTTTAGTATCATGGTTTTTTGTTACCAAACTTGAAAGCATGGCTTATAGAAAAACTCAGGCACTGTAACCTACTTTAATATTTTTTAAACATTGGCCAAATTATTGTCTTTTACACAGAAGTAGAATGATATCTTTAAACATCTCACTGACAATGTATCTTTTAATTTAAACAACTTTCCCTTATATTTGTGTTTCTCCAAGTGTTGATAGAAAGAATATAAAGTTTAAAAATGTTTGCTTTGAAGAATTTATAATGCAATGGGGTCAATGTAATCTAGCAGTAAAGAGAATACAAATAAATGTGTGTACTGGACTAGTAAGTGTTAGATTTAAGCAAACGAAGAAAGCGCCATGGCTCGACAGTCTACATTAAAAAATATGGATTGAACACTATTATATAATAAAGACATGGATGGAAACCCACTTTGTTTGCTTTCTTATGATAGATGTATGCCTGCACAGGAATGGTACTGGCTTTTAAAAAGTTGTTGGCAAAAAATTATTGCCAACTGCAAAATTTTGTCACCAATTTTCAAAAGGTGCCAGCAGAATAATATTTTTCGAAGCCTGTTAATGTACTAGGCTACAAAAATTGAAAATTGAAAAACACAGGATAGTTATTACTTTATTGATAGCAAACAGTACAGCTATAATATAAAATAAATATATTAGATGATGATGACTATTTTGCAATATTAAAATGTGCTGGCAGATCTGCATCTGTGAAGTTTGTTAGGAACAAAATAGACCAAGGTCTGCAGGTTTGCAGGTACATCATGCTATGGCAGATCAGCATCTTTGTTGTTTGCAGTTTTACTTGACTTATAAGCAAGTACTTACAGTTGTTCATGCCATGCATTGAGCAATTTCATCAACTTTTATCATGAGAGCAATGCATCACTTAAGAATAAATTAATTGGAGTGAAGTTTACATGAGGTAAGCACCTCATTTATATTTAACGGAATCCTCTTTTTACAATAGTCAAAACCATGAACTGTTTCTAGATACTATTTTTTGTTTATTTTTACACCAATGATAGAAAATCCCAGGCAGCTATAAATTAACATTCCACTATCTGTTATCAGGGTACATTTTGCAATAAAAGTTGATGAAATTTTTCAGTGCATTCCACAAGTAGGTAAAGTCATATTAATTGGAGTCATTCAAGAAAATAAGAAGGAAACAGTCATTAAATGAGAAAAATTTGCCAGGATTTTTTATCATATGGAAACAAAGATGGCATTTGTTTGTTTTGTATTTATGATATATGGGAGAATGTTCCAGTAAAAATGTAGAGCATATAAAACATCAAGCTCTTGTAAATATGAAAAACCAAATTGTGTGGCTGACATGGAAAGGTAATCTGATGTAATTCTTCAAATTGAAATAAAATAAATGTCTGTGTTGGGTTTTTTTTGTCTTGTGTGGATTTCTAATTGTAAAAGTATGAACTTTATTTATTTATCAATTAGCAGTGTTTTTGTAATTGCTGTAGGATACACTGAATGGCTTCTTCATGAATGTCAATGATCAGGTGAAGATTGTATGTGGAAAACTGGCCAATGACACCAATCTTCAAGGAGGATACAATGCCATTGGATTCTCACAGGGTGGACAGTTCTTGTAAGTCTTTTTACATATGTTGACACTACCAACAGCAATAACAATTATAATGACAAAAATAGCAACCATTGAAATAACACTAAAAATAATAGCAACAATTACAACAGTATTAATAGCAACATCAACAACAAGAATATCTATGGAGGCCATCATTCAGCGGTCTACCATCAACTCATGTGTTATCATTTTTGTGATAAGAACTTCTGGATACCTTGTACAGATGTGCTTCTTTTTAGCAATACCTCTGCTTTGCTTATTGTGCAGATTACTTTGATTAAATTGCATAGACCTCTGTATTCAGTTTTATAATGTGCCTACAAGTTTGGTTCTACCTTGCATCTGCAATTTAATATGCATTTTTTATTGGGAAATATTTTTTGCATATACAACTTTGTTGCAGGCGAGCTGTTGCTCAGAGATGTCCCAACCCTCCAATGCTAAACCTTATATCTGTTGGAGGACAACAACAAGGTCAGTAGCCCCTTATATTTTATACTTGATTGGGTCTGTAGTCTAATGAATGTATACTAGACTAGGTCAGTAGCCCAATGTATTGTATACTAGACTAGGTCAGTAGCCCAATGTATTGTGTACTAGACTAGGTCAGTAGCCAAATGTATTCTAAACTTTGTTAGGTCAGATTTAAATGTATTGTATACTCTATTAGGTTAGTAGCCCAATGTATTGTATACTAGGCTAGATCAGTAGCCCAATGTATTGTATACTTTACTAGGTTAGTAGCCCAACGTATTGTATACTAAATTAGGTTAGTAGCCCAATGTATTGTATACTAGACTATGTCAGTAGCCCAATGTATTGTAAACTTTACTAGATCAATAGCCCAGTGTATTGTATACTAAACTAGGTCAGTAGCCCAATGTATTGTATACTAAACTAGGTCAGTAGCCCAATGTAATGTATACTAGACTAGGTCAGTAGCCTAATGTATTGTATGCTAGACTAGGTCAGTAGCCCAATGTATTGTATACTAGACTAGGTCAGTAGCCCAATGTATTTTATACTAGGCTAGGTCAGTAGCCCAATTTATTGTATACTAGGCTAGGTCAGTAGCCCAATATATTATATACTTTACAAGGTCAGTAGTTTAATGTATTGTATACTAGGCTAGGTCAGTAGCCCAATGTAATGTATACTAGACTAGGTCAGTAGCCTAATGTATTGTATGCTAGACTAGGTCAGTAGCCCAATGTAATGTATACTAGACTAGGTCAGTAGCCCAATGTATTGTATACTAGACTAGGTTAGTAGCCCAATGTATTGTATACTAGGCTAGGTCAGTAGCCCATTGAATTGTAAACTTGATAGATCAATAATCCATTTTATTGTATACTTTACTAGGTTAGTAGCCCAATGTATTGTATAATAAACTTATTCAGTAGTCCAATGTATTGTATACTAGACTAGGTCAGTAGCCCAATGTATTTTATACTAGACTAAGTCAGTAGCCCAATGTATTGTATACTAGACTAGGTCAATAGCCCAATGTATTGTATACTAGACTAGGTCAATAGCCCAATGTATTGTATACTAGACTAGGTTAGTAGCCCAATGTATTGTATACTAGACTAGGTTAGTAGCCCAATGTATTGTATACTAGACTAGGTCAGTAGCCCAATGTATTGTATACTAGACTAGGTCAGTAGCCCAATGTATTGTATACTAGACTAGGTCAATAGCCCAAGTATATCTTTTATGTTGTAGTTTTTATTTTCGTCCCATTCCTTGCTTTATTTTCATGCATATGTATTCCTTTTCATTGATTTTTAAGGTCATGAGTACATCACTACCAATGCTTTGTGTGTTTAATCACTCTAATAGTAACTGGTGTCTATGTAAGCAATTCCTGCTTTGAGTGCCAAATTTTATTAACAGTCTTGTGATTGTTATATTAGTGCTAAACTTTAGTAAGTCTTGTGATTGTTACTTTGAGTGACAAACTTTATAAGCAGTCTTGAGATTGTTACATTGAATGCCAAACTTAATAACAGTCTATGATTACCAAATTAAAAAACAGTATTATAGTTATTATACACATATGTATTCTTTTTTTCAATTTATACAGATTTGTGTCAAGAGCTATTTAGTCTTTATAAAAGTAATTGTTGAATATTTCTTGTTTCTATGTAGGTGTGTATGGTTTTCCACGTTGCCCTGGAGACAATAGCACAGTGTGCAATATAGTCCGTGAGATGCTGAATGTTGGAGCCTATGTCAGGTGTGGAATTTAATATATAAAAGTCAATATAAAATTTAATTTTGTTTCATTTGGTGACTTTTGTTATGGGGTACTAAGCTTCAGACATGTTATATCAGCTACCATTCATGAATAGTTGTTGTTTGAGGTTTAATACCATTTATAATTGGTGGAGGAAGACCATGGGAAAACCTTAGCTACTCGCACCTTTCTCATATACCTACACTGGCCCAGTCTAAGATTCAAACCCATGTAGACAGAGGTGAGATGACAGGGATCAGTAAAGGCGAGCGTTTAAGACCACTTTGCCACCTAGGCTCCAATATTGATGAATATAAAATAAATAATGATAACATTATTGATGCAACTAATTTTAACATAAATGATAATTTGATATAGGAAACTATAAAACTAATGATATGCAAATTTAAAAATTCTCCGGGAAGAAAACATTAAAGGCATGGTCTTAAGACCAAAACTAAAAAAAAATGTTGAGAAAAGAAAATTGATACAGAAGCTTATCCTTAGTAATAAAAGTGGACAGATCTGAACAGCATTTTAATTGAAGAGAGACATAAACCATGCAGATCTGAACAGCATTTTAATTGAAGAGAGACATAAACCATGCAGATCTGAACAGCATTTTAATTGAAGAGAGACATAAACCATGCAGATCTGAACAGCATTTTAATTGAAGAGAGACATAAACCATGCAGATCTGAACAGCATTTTAATTGAAGAGAGACGTAAACCATGCAGATCTGAACAGCATTTTAATTGAAGAGAGACATAAACCATGCAGATCTGAACAGCATTTTAATTGAAGAGAGACATAAACCATGCAGATCTGAACAGCATTTTAATTGAAGAGAGACATAAACCATGCAGATCTGAACAGCATTTTAATTGAAGAGAGACATAAACCATGCAGATCTGAACAGCATTTTAATTGAAGAGAGACATAAACCATGCAGATCTGAACAGCATTTTAATTGAAGAGAGACATAAACCATGCAGATCTGAACAGCATTTTAATTGAAGAGAGACATAAACCATGCAGATCTGAACAGCATTTTAATTGAAGAGAGACTTAAACCATGCAGATCTGAACAGCATTTTAATTGAAGAGAGACATAAACCATGCAGATCTGAACAGCATTTTAATTGAAGAGAGACATAAACCATGCAGATCTGAACAGCATTTTAATTGAAGAGAGACATAAACCATGCAGATCTGAACAGCATTTTAATTGAAGAGAGACATAAACCATGCAGATCTGAACAGCATTTTAATTGAAGAGAGACATAAACCATGCAGATCTGAACAGCATTTTAATTGAAGAGAGACATAAACCATGCAGATCTGAACAGCATTTTAATTGAAGAGAGACATAAACCATGCAGATCTGAACAGCATTTTAATTGAAGAGAGACATAAACCATGCAGATCTGAACAGCATTTTAATTGAAGAGAGACATAAACCATGCAGATCTGAACAGCATTTTAATTGAAGAGAGACATAAACCATGCAGATCTGAACAGCATTTTAATTGAAGAGAGACATAAACCATGCAGATCTGAACAGCATTTTAATTGAAGAGAGACATAAACCATGCAGATCTGAACAGCATTTTAATTGAAGAGAGACATAAACCATGCAGATCTGAACAGCATTTTAATTGAAGAGAGACATAAACCATGCAGATCTGAACAGCATTTTAATTGAAGAGAGACATAAACCATGCAGATCTGAACAGCATTTTAATTGAAGAGAGACATAAACCATGCAGATCTGAACAGCATTTTAATTGAAGAGAGACATAAACCATGCAGATCTGAACAGCATTTTAATTGAAGAGAGACATAAATCATACTCTAACTGAAAATTCCAAATCAGGAACTTTAATTTGAATACCATTTTTGACTATAGAGATCACTTTTTTCACAAACTATGTATGGATGAGAAAGAAGCACTTCAAGGCCCACTATCACTTAACATTTTAGATTTTAGCCTTTTATAGTGCCTGTAGCCGCATCTGATTGCCCTAAATATTGTATATTTCATTGAAGCTAGGGGTTGCCTAAATGTTCTCTTGTGTTATTTACTCACCGTGATGAACAGATTTTATTTCATATATGTGTGCATGGCATGTTTTACATTGTCTGCCCTAACCCTTGTATATTTAAAATCAGAATTCATGTAAATGGTATGTTAAAGATGTTATTGGCTGGCCATTATTTTTAATCCACAATATTTTAAACACTGTACATCAGATTCATGTAAATTGGCTTCTTTGCACAGAATTTTGTATTCAGAGATCACAAGTTTGATGAAGAGGAATAGCTTGAGTGTGTATTGTGTATTGTACTATGTATTGACCAGCAATTATGTATGCATATTTTATCAGTCTTAAATTAATTTACACTTTTTGGAGAAAAAAAAATAAAAACCATATGATTGTAAGTACTGTATGACTGATTATTGACTAAAATGTTTTATTATTGTTAACGCCAATAAAATAACTCCAATGAGCTTTTGTTTCTTATTATGTAATACACTCTGCCTTAAATAAGATTTGTCTGTCTGTACACTCTTCAAAACATGAAGAATGGCAAGTCATATGGTTTAGTTGGTTTTACTGTATAAATATTTAAATTTGTCAGATTTAACCTATGGCCCCTTTTGCTTAGAATCCTAAGTTATGAATATGAAAACAAGTCTATCAGTTATACAAAAGCAAGAATTAATCACATGTATTCCAAATGAACAAAAATTTAATTTCTATCTAACTTATTGGTAACTAATCTCTCTTGAAAGTTGATCTTAAAAAAATTGTATTATTATCTATTGCTCACAGAATTAAAAAAGGCATTACCAGAAACAATAAGTGAAAGACAATCAGCTTTTTTAAGGGTCACTATATCAGTATATGTATGCTTCATTTTTTATTTATTTTGAAAAAAACAGGAAGATGGCATCCAAGAACTTGAAATTCTTCTTGATTTCAAAAACATTTTTGATTCACTAAAATTTTCTTTCATCAGAAAGTCTTTAAGATTTTTCTGTTTTGATCCATCCATCGTGAAATGGTGTCAAACCTTTTATCATGATACATGTAGCTGTGTGCTAAATAATGGATACTTCTGTCAGTTGTTTCCTATACAGCATGGGGTGATTTCCCCATATGTATTCATATGATGCATGTAGCTGTGTGCTAAATAATGGATACTACTGTCAGTTGTTTCCTATAAAACGTGGGGTGATTTCCCCATATATATTCATATGGTATATGTAGCTGTGTGCTAAATAATGGATACTACTGTCAGTTGTTTCCTATACAGCGTGGGGTGATTCCCCCATATGTATTCATATGATACATGTAGCTGTGTGCTAAATAATGGATACTACTATCAGTTGTTTCCTATACAGCATGGGGTGATTTCCCCATATGTATTCATATGATATATGTAGCTGTATGCTAAATAATGGATACTACTATCAGTTGTTTCCTATACAGCGTGGGGTGATTTTCCCATATGTATTCATATGATACATGTAGCTGTGTGCTAAATAATGGATACTACTATCAGTTGTTTCCTATACAGCATGGGGTGATTTCCCCATATGTATTCATATGGTATATGTAGCTGTGTGCTAAATAATGGATACTACTGTCAGTTTTTTCTTATACAGCGTGGGGTGATTCCCCCATATGTATTCATAATAGGAGTTATGGCACTGCTGTAATAATCAATCCAGATATTAATAGTATAAATATTATTAACTCTTATTGCCTAATAAGTCAATATGTTGATGATGAATGTTCTAATTAGCAGATGACAACACTTCCCTCAACACTACTTTAAATGCTATGTCAGTTAACAGATCATCTACTTGAGACATTGCTGTCTTCCCTTACAACAAATTATTCTAATTACTTTTAATATTAAAAGTTTGAATGGAAAACAAAACTAATTTTAGTTGTTCATTCTATTTTTGTTTCCTCATACCAACATAATATAGTTCAGCAAAGCAAAGTTTACATGTTTATTTGAAATAACTTAACTTGCAAATTTATATTAATTTTCAGCAGTAAAACTTTTTTGTTGTGATATGTTTTGTAGTTTTGTACAAGGCCATATGTCTGATTCAGTTGTGGGTGAATCTAGAAATAGAAACATCTTTTGATTTGAAAAATGCACTTTTCTTATATAAAATATTATTTATTCCATTTAGAAATAGTCATATGTGAACCTTTAAAAAAATTAATTTCATCATGGAAAAAATCTGGTAAAGACCTGGAAATTTATCTTGTAAAAAATGGGAATGAGTTTGATTCAGAGTGACAAAATCCAGGTCATATTGTT
Source organism: Potamilus streckersoni (assembly GCA_016746295.1). Lineage (NCBI taxonomy): Eukaryota > Metazoa > Mollusca > Bivalvia > Unionida > Unionidae > Potamilus > Potamilus streckersoni. Next base: position 1,097,680 of record JAEAOA010000678.1, read on the forward strand.
TGTTGCCACAAAGGAGCTGGAGGTGTAGAATTAACAACAGCAACAAGTATTACTCTGGTTGTTTTGTGTGTCTTAGAATTAAATTTGATTTGATTAAAAACAATACTCCTGTAGTAAATTACACAGACAAAACTGAATCATTTAAAAAATTAATTGTTAATTTGTCTTTTAAAAATCTGTTTATTGTTGGAAAAACCAGAGTAATAAAATATTCAGCTTTACATGTTTTTTTTTAAAAAAATGTTTTATGATACTGTAAAAGAAATTATACAGCATATTCTAAGTGTCTTTATTAATTTTCTTTGGAGTGAAAAATATGATAGAATTTAAAGGAATCATATTCCAATTGTCTTTATTAATTTCCTTTGGAGTGGAAAATATGACAGAATTTTAAAAAATTATACAGCGTAATCCAATTGTCTTTGTTAATTTCCTTTGGAGTGGAAAATATGACAGAATTAAAAGAAATCATATAGCATATTCCAATTGTCTTTATTAATTTCCTTTGGAGTGAAAAATATGAGAAAATGGAATCTTCCAGTCAGTGACTATCAAGATGGTGATTGCAAGATGCCACACATTCAGTCTTTTTGTTATAGACTTAAGATTAGAGGGGTAAAAAAATATATTGATCTACTTAACCAATTGTCATTGAAACTTATTATAGATATTCTTGAAGAGGCTGTAGGGAAAAATATATGAGGGTTGGGGGTTTAAAGAAAAAAGGATTTGACATAGTTTAACAGAATTTTAACAGTTTATGGTACATTTTTTGCATGGTCAGAATTAGATGACTGTACCACCACACATCCTAAACAAATGTTATCAGTGCCATTTGGATATAATAAATATATCAGATTAATAATAACACAATCTTTCTGAAAAATGGTGTGAAAAGTCTGTATTTTTGTTCCTTGCCTACAGTGGGTTCATACAAAAATATAATATCAATATTACTTTTGTAGAATTCTGTTGAGTTTCTTGGAAAAGCACACTAATAGAAATATGATTAAATTAGAATCTCCACTACATGAAAATATAAATCTTCTCAGAAAGCAGGACAAATTTGCAGTTGTATGCAAGAGTAAAAAAAAGTCCTCAAGTTCATCTGGAAGCATTTTATTATTTGAACCTGCCAGCAAAGTATGAGATGATAATATTTTATGACTGGAAATTATTGAGTAACTAATATTTGTGATTTAAGTATTTTGCATTTTTATCCAATTTAGAACAAAACAATAATGCAGTATTTTGTTGTGGTTATTTGAATAATTTGTTTTCTAATCATTAAATATAGCATGGGATTTTTATTAAAGTAATTTAATATAACTTTCTTTTTTTAAGTACCTTGATATAGCTTTCTTTGTTCAAATAATTTAATATAGCTTTTTTCCTTTTTTTCAGCTATATACAGAACCAGTAAGATCATTTATATTTTCCACTAATAACATATTTTAATGTATTACAGACTTAGAAATTGAAAATCAGTGATTTATCTAAGAATAGTTTGATGGACCCTGTTTATATATAATTTAATTAGATTATTAAAATATAAAATGTTTCTGCTGTAAAATCCCATACAAAATGAGAAATATCAAGAAGCCATTAAGCTTCATAGGATTTGGAACTGCAGCTTTGGAAACTGTACCATAGTTAATTAAAATCTTAGTTTACTTTACAAACTTTCTTGTTGAACATAATGTTTACCTTCGCTGTAATCACAGATCACATTTTTGAACTTTTTAAATGCATGTTTTTCAACTTGACAAAAGCAGTATATGATATTTTGTTACACCTTACTGAAAAAATCTTAACTTCAAAATAATAAGACTGACTGCCTTACTGAAATTGTCTTGTTAGAGTTGGCAAGTTTGATTACATGATACTGCTTTCAGACCCAGTGACCAAATTGCATTAACAATGACTTTTTGTGACTGTAGAACTTTTAAGATCCATTAAGTGCTAAATGTAACTGAAGACCATTCAACTTGGATTTGTTTTTTGAATGGATGACAATATGCATGGAATGAAAATCTCAGGAAGCTTAGTATTTTGTCTTTATTTTCTGCATGCATGCATTCCACAGATTTTCTGGTCATTCTTACTATACTGCAGTCAGTTACACAATGCGGTCAGCAATTGTGATCAAATTCTGCAAATATGAAAACAACAGTTATCCCCAAAATTATTAATATTATGGCAGTTCTTTTCTAAACTACCTTACAGATTGTCAGGATCTTTTCACACACATTCAGATTGCCAGGAAACTTGATACACTCACATGTCCAAGGTATTGTTGGACCTCAATGAAAATGGTACTGATTGAACATGGCCTTCAGAACAGTCATCTGGAAAATCTTTAATTGCTATCCATCCTTTGTGGATGGTTAGATCAACTTGAGGGGTTTCTCCTTCAGATACATTCCCCGATTACAGTATTGTATGGAAAAATAAATTTGTTACCTCCTGAATCCATCTGTCCCCAAAAGACAAAAAGTGTCTTTTCTGTCTTTCTAATACATATGAAGGGCAGTAACTCCTGCCCATTACCTCTCCTTGCCACTGCCAGGTATCAATAGGTATCACAGTACTAATTGTTTTTCCATAGACCTTAATGTTGATGTTTGGGGAAATAAATATATATTCTATCCTAATTGTGCATGCACATCACACACTTTTCAAGAGAAAAGTGTTAGACTGTCAGTTTGACAATGACCGAACCAGGTACTTCATTGCATTTAAGAGAGATAACTCTGCTGGAACTAGACAGGGGTATGAGTTATCTAGTCACAACAGACACATTTTCAGTCATGTGTACTACATTTTCAAAAAAATCATAAAAAATACATAATATGATCTAGATAGGAATTAACATAATCTCACATGCTGTACAACTCTTACATAATGCACAAATCACAGCTAGTGTTGTTTATTTCTGAATGCAACGTTCCCTACACCTTAAGCTCCACCCACCTGGACTTGCGCAATTGGTACCATTATACCAGTAGTTTAAATTTTTGTTACTGTACAGGCATTATACAGTAGACCTCCCAGAAATTATGCTATCTCCATAGTTTTCAAGCATCTCATTATTTGTGGTTTTAGTGTATAGGAAGGAAGCTACAACAGGCACTATACATTATATTTTGATTCTGAGCAATTTTTGTATGAATTTGTCACATTCATGGGCTTCAATTATTTTAACCATAGGCTCCATCATGTTATCATAGTTGCATGTCATGTTGCTGTTCACATTTTTGTGCTAATTGTAGTTTTTGCTCACTCAGTTATTAATAAGTGTTGATTTTGCAAATTATTAACACATTGAACTTTTTAATTTATATTTTGTTGTTCTTGTTTCTATTAAACTGTGGCAATGAAATGACCCAAACATAAGAAGTTGAAGGCCACCAAGGTCACATGACATTTGCTTACTTACTCAAAATGTACATCAACTGGAAACTGCAGTTTTTGTACTATCTCGTCAGAGGATATTTGGCCAACTGTGGTTTGGAAGCATGTTTAAAAAAAAATGGAGAAAACTGACAAATCTCACAACAAGCAGTCTGACAATTTGGGTATCTGCTCTGAGATGAAATCAGTTGTGAGTTTTGTAGGGACACCATCTTTAACCATTATATCAGCAGAATTGGAGGAGCAAGATGCTGCAGTTTTGCTATCTTCACAGTTTTGCACACGATTGTTAGAACTACAGATGCATCACCTGGTGCAGGAAGAGATAATAGTTATTACGCATTAATCCAGGCAGTTCTAAAGCTTTCTTTTTAGAGAGCCAATTAAGAGCAACTTTCACTTCTTGCTGAAATAAGATGCACTCAGGTGCCTTTTAGACTGAGCCACAAGCCTTAATCAACAATTTAGCAGCTGTAAGCATGACTACTCATGTTTTCTATAAAGTTGATAACACATTTTACGCAACATTGAAACTGGTATGTAGTATTGTAGCCCCATCAATATGTATATAGCATAGAATAATGACATGGCTGTGTTGTAATGGTAAGTATTATTGCATGAGACCATTACATAACTATATTAAAACATGCATTATAGCATAGAATAATGACATGGCTGTGTTGTAATGGTAAGTATTATTGCATGAGACCATTACATAACTATATTAAAACATGCATTATAGCATAGAATAATGACATGGCTGTGTTGTAATGGTAAGTATTATTGCATGAGACCATTGTATAACTGTATTAAAACATGCATTGTAGCATGGAATAATGACATTACTTTGTTATTATAATGTGTACTATAGCCTATGACCTAGAAATGACTTTTGCATTCTAATGCGGTTCGTCTGTATGCATGTTATTGATTCCCATCCACAGCCTAGTCCAAGCCGAGTATTGGCATGACCCACTGAATGAGGACGAGTACAAAAAAGCCAGTATCTTCTTGGCAGATATCAATCAAGAAAATGTGAGCAAAGTTATGATTTTTTTTAATAGAGGATGATATATGTCTTCATAATGGTTATGAATGTCAGATGATCTTAGACACAATGCCATGCTTATTATTGATTATATATCTTATGGAAATAATGTTCTGCTCTAATCTGTTTCATTGTTGAGAAAATTAATATGTACTTGTGTTGGTTGTTGCTATGCCAGGGGAATAATATATTGTAGCAGTAATAAATGGTGGAAGATGTAAATGAGTCACAATATAATAATGAATAAATTGTAAAACTGAGAGCAGTATGAGGTTAGGCCACAACATTTTTGATGCAGACAATGTACATGTATAAACCCTGCCCACTTTTGAAATGGTGCTGAATGTAGGACATACATAGCTATGGTGGTTATTATTGAATAGCTTTCCATGATTCAGTGAAATATATAGCAGTAATGGTGAATAATTTGCACATAAAATGGCTCTTCATATATAATTAAAGTTTGCTTTCATTAATTTGACATGATTATATTTGAAAATTCTGTTGAAAGATTTAACTGCAGATCATACTCTTGAAATTTTATTTTGTTTCAAAACTAGGCTTTAAAAATAATGCTAAGATACAACTAAGTTTTGTCCACCATGGCCTTTTTGTAGATTTAATTTTCTTTATGATAGAATTTAACATCATTATCGTCTTTGTGAGGTTAGCTTATTTAGAACACATATGTATCTAGCTAAAGCTTTATTAATCAATTTATCTTTCTGCCTATCTATCCATAATCTACCTACCTATCTAGCTATAATCTACCTACCTATCTAGCTATAATATATCTATCTACATATAATCCACCAATCTACCTATAATCTACCTATCTACATATAATATACCTACCTATCAATCTATAATCTACCTACCTATCTATAATCTATCTATCTACATATAATCTACCAATCTACCTATAATCTATCTACATTTAATAAACCTATCTACCTATAATCTACCTACCTATCTACCTATAATATAATTAAATATGCATGTGTATCACATCATATTCATTTGTAGGTCTTTATTTCATATAAAAGTATTAAATCCATTATGAACCAAACATTGGTTTTTTAAAGAATATGTTAAAGCATAGAAGACATTTTATTTTAATTTTGTTTTAAAAATAGAATACATGTCTCTGTTTATGTTTGTGTACAGAGTGTTGAAATAATGGGACAGTGTGGTATTCATATGGTGGGACTGTGTAGTATGCCTATGTTGGGAGTGTATTGTATGGCTATAGTGGGAGTGTGTAGTATGGCTATGGTGGGAATTTGTAGTATACCTATGTTGGGAGTGTATACTATGCCCAACTTTTAAATTTGCTTTTCATTTTTATATAAATAATTTAATTTGCAAGGTCAAGAACCCAACATATAAAGCTAACCTGGAGAAACTGAAGAATTTTGTGATGGTCCAATTTCTGAAAGACACTATGGTTGAACCAAAGGAGAGTGAGGTAATTATCTCCCTTTAAATTTGTATATTTGTCTTTAATTCTGGCATAGCCATGTATCTTACTTGTTTTGCACTTCTGCAGTCACATCTAAGAATTACTTCTTTGTACACTGTTATTTTGAAGGATTCAGAGAGTCTGCATTAAGTGTTTAACTTTGCAAAAACCAGTGTCACCTAAAATTCTAGAAAGTAAATTGGACCCAGTATATCTCCAATGCATGTTTGATGATTTATTAACCAAAGAGGAGATTGCAATTGTACATGTTTCATTTTGATTGATTTTAAATAAGTGCAAAGGTACAAATTTCCATAATTGAATCACAAACTATTATGGTTGCCATTGTTTTTGGCTTGAGATTGTTTAGCTGGTTGCATACTGCTATTTTTACTGTTTTTGAATGTTTGAATAGTTCATTCAGAAATATTAAGTGACTGTGGTCATGTGATGTCATTTTGGCCAATGAAATAACCTGCTACATGAAATCCTCATATTAATTGAATTATAATCTTCTCAGTTCTGATGAACAAGTGTTGGTTGTTTTCCATCCAAGATCTTATTGCTTCCCCTCCTAGATTGAAAATCTTATCAGTATTGGATTTTCACCAGAATACATCTTTGATGTCTGAATTAAAATGACATCCATCTGATATATGCCCACCATGACATTCATCTTGAAATCTTGTTATTTATGTTTCTGTTAAATGGAATCCCACATCAGCATGGGGTTTTCACCAATAGACTAGTTATAATATCTTGTTGGACCTGAATAGAAATTGTGCCAATCTGACTGCCACAATGAACATATTAAAAATCTTATTACTAATTCTCCAGAAAGATGTGGTTTACACAAAAAGTGTTCAAATTGTGTCCAATTTGGCCTAAATTAAAATTGTGCTGAGTGTAGATCCAGTATATGCCTGCCATGGTGGCTAATTTGAAATTTTATCACTCAAGAATACCAGAGATGGCTTCAATACTCTACATTTAAAAAGAAGAAATGATATCAGCCTGATGTTCCTTAAATATACTTTTGTTTATCTTAAGTTGCTTGATTGAATTTAATTAGCCAATTTTTTTACAGGACATTTATTAAATTAAAGTTTATTAATCTTCAATGTCATAGGTAGTACTTAAGATGAACTTCATACATTTTCAAATCAAATAGCAGAACATATCACTTAATTTTGTCATTTTCTCTTCAGTGGTTTGGTTTCTACAAACCTGGACAAGCAAAGGACATAAACCCCCTTTTTGAGACCCCACTCTACAAAGAGGTAATAACAGTTAAACGATAAACCAGATGCCAACTACAAAAATTAAATGAGTGTTGGACTTCAAAGACAGATATAATTAATCATGAATATAATGACATTAAAATACAGTCAAACCCATTGTAAACAGCCACTTCTAGGAAAAAGAAAGCTGCCACACAAAAAACTTTTTTTTTGTTTTGCTTAGCCCCCTACTTTTCTTTTGGTTACTATAGTAATCAGATTACTTAAAAGATTACTTATATTGTCAATGACAGGTTCAATCAGTGCTTGAGGAAATCCACAGTACAACACTCCCTCAATAACTAAAACACAACCAGGTGCAGAAATATAGATCACAGCATAAGTGACAGCACAAGCTGCTGCAACACCATTGAAAACTTAAGGGAAGGAAATCAACCATGAGATGAGAGAGGCTATGTGTGTGTGTTTTTATATATGTGTGAGGACCTGATTTGTGTTGCATACCAACATAGTGAGGATGTAGCTCTATTTCAAGGACTTGCACACCTCAATTGATAATGTGTGTAATGTACTGTTGTGTATGGAGAGGACTATTGAAAGGCTAAACATATAGTGTACTGTTTTGTATGGAGAGGACTTTTGAAAGGCTAAACATATATTGTACTGTTGTGTATGGAGAGGACTATTGAAAGGCTAAAGATATAATGTAATGTTCTGTATGGAGAGGACTATTGAAAGGCTAAAGATATAATGTACTGTTGTGTATGGAGAGGACTATTGAAAGGTTAAACATATAGTGTTCTGTTTTGTATGGAGAGGACTTTTGAAAGGCTAAACTTATATTGTACTGTTGTGTATGGAGAGGACTATTGAAAGGCTAAAGATATAATGTACTGTTGTGTATGGAAAGGACTATTGAAAGGCTAAAGATATAATGTACTGTTGTGTATGGAGAGGACTATTGAAAGGCTAAAGATATAATGTACTGTTGTGTATGGAGAGGACTATTGAAAGGCTAAAGATATAATGTACTGTTGTGTATGGAAAGGACTATTGAAAGGCTAAAATATAATGTACTGTTGTGTATGGAAAGGACTATTGAAAGGCTAAACATAATGTACTGTTGTGTATGGAGATCACTATTGAAAGGCTAAAGATATAATGTACTGTTGTGTATGGAAAGGACTATTGAAAGGCTAAAGATATAATGCACTGTTGTGTATGGAAAGGACTATTGAAAGGCTAAACATAATGTACTGTTGTGTATGGAGATCACTATTGAAAGGCTAAAGATATAATGTACTGTTGTGTATGGCAAGGACTATTGAAATGCTAAAGATATAATGTACTGTTGTGTATGGAGAGGACTATAGAAAGGCTAAAGATATAATGTACTGTTGTGTATGGAGAGGACTATTGAAAGGCTAAAGATATAATGTACTGTTGTGTATGGAGAGGACTATTGAAAGGCTAAAGATATAATGTACTATTGTGTATGGAAAGGACTATTGAAAGGCTAAAATATAATGTACTGTTGTGTATGGAAAGGACTATTGAAAGGCTAAACATAATGTACTGTTGTGTATGGAGATCACTATTGAAAGGTTTAAGATATAATGTATTGATGTGTATGGAGATCACTATTGAAAGGCTAAAGATATAATGTACTGTTGTGTATGGAGAGGACTATTGAAAGGCTAAAGATATAATGTACTGCTGTGTATGGAGAGGACTATTGAAAGGCTAAAGATATAATGTACTGTTGTGTATGGAAAGGACTATTGAAAGGCTAAAGATATAATGTACTGCTGTGTATGGAGAGGACTATTGAAAGGCTAAAGATATAATGTACTGTTGTGTATGGAGAGGACTATTGAAAGGCTAAAGATATAATGTACTGTTGTGTATGGAAAGGACTATTGAAAGGCTAAAGATATAATGTACTGTTGTACATGGAAAGGACTATTGAAAGGCTAAAGATATAATGTACTGTTGTGTATGGAAAGGACTATTGAAAGGCTAAAGATATAATGTACTGTTGTGTATGGAAAGGACTATTGAAAGGCTAAAGATATAATGTACTGCTGTGTATGGAGAGGACTATTGAAAGGCTAAAGATATAATGTACTGTTGTGTATGGAGAGGACTATTGAAAGGCTAAAGATATAATGTACTGTTGTGTATGGAAAGGACTATTGAAAGGCTAAAGATATAATGTACTGTTGTGTATGGAGAGGACTTTTGAAAGGCTAAAGATATAATGTACTGTTGTGTATGGAAAGGACTATTGAAAGGCTAAAGATATAATGTACTGTTGTGTACGGAAAGGACTATTGAAAGGCTAAACATAATGTACTGTTCATGGGATTCTTGTTCAGAATATTTGACCTTCATGGGGTAGGATGATACATGCATATCTTACAAACACAGATCTAATTAAGTTTATGATTTTATGGGATTTAACTTGCACATTTAATCTGAGGGAAGATGGGGTATCCAGCTTGTGAAACTAAATGTAAGAGAATGCATACAAACACTGCATATTGATTTTGATCATCAGCTTGGAAAATATTCTGTATCCTCTTTCATAAATATATAATTGCGGATACATGTTCTAAAAGTCTTAAAATAGCATTGTATCTAATTTATTGACCCTCCTCACTTTCAATTTTTCTTTAATAAAATTTTCATGATTGTAATTCACATCAATAGTTACTAGCACATGTCCTCTATTGGAAGCATAACGATGACAATAGATCTTCATTCTTGAATGATGTGTCTCATTTAGAAAACTGATAGTGCTTTCAGACTTCAAAATTGAGGTCCTCACAGGTAAATTTGTTTTGGTCAGAATTGAACTTTTGAAAACAAGATCTAAATTATGTTGTCAGTGAATTAGCAATTTAGATATCTTTGAAATTTTAAAAATTTTACATTGCACTTTTTTGAGTTATACTAAGGTTTTATTGATTCATTATATTTGTCTGTTCTAAACGTGGTCATTTCTGAATGTGTAAATCTAGTTTTCACAAATACCTGCCTATAGATTGTTAGGTTGCAAAACGGTGGCAGAAGTTGTGTATATGTCTAAAGTTAGTTTCTAAGCTTTGATATTAAAGTATTCACATATTGTTGCAAGTTATGAATGAGAACACAAGAAAAAGATTGTGCAAGTCCTCAGGTTGTTGGTACTTTCTGAGTGTAATTCATCCTAACATTGAAGTCCTCACAATGATAATAAAGTAAGAGTAGGTATATATATATATATATATATATATATATATATATATATATATAGATATAGATATAAATAAAGATAAAGGAGGTGATGGACAGGATAAACGAAGTGATGCACAAGTAGCCTGAACTGCAATTAGGCTTATATTCATTTTTCTAATCAGTGCTTTCATTCCTTCTCTGGGTCTTCAAAATGTGTAGGTCATCACAGATCTATTAATACAGATGTGTCTCTGTGTGTGTAGATTGTTAATTACTTGTTTTATAATAATTGTTAATAAAGAAGTTTCTTTTATAAGGTGTTTGCTTTTCAGTACGAATTACTTTTATTTTCAAGATAACATATTTTTCAATGATCATTGAAAACGTCACTAAGAGATTTCAGTCTTCATCACATGCACTATTGTGTATTACATCACTGCTTTTTGTGTGTAGTGTGGATGCATTCTAGTGTTCTTTCATTCTTCTTAAAAGATGGACATTCATTTTGAAAAACAATACTGTTGAAACTATTTTTTTATTGTTCTCTTAGTAAAATATTGAAACTGAGATTTCATTGCAAGTAGTCATTGTGCAAACCCCTCAGAGTGCCAATTTAGGAATTTTATATTCACTACAAATTATGGATCTCATTTTTCCATAGTCTGTGAAACTAAGTACACCTTTTGCCTGGTCCCCTTTTTATCCTTAATCACATTTGTGACTGATTCAGATAAACCAATTATTGGTAGACACTTGAATGTTGTTACTTATATAATTACACAGATTGGTATGCATTTATATTCTTTCATTATGCCTCCTTTACTTGATTTGTTAGGAGACATAATGTGTTAAATAGAAAATGGGTCTCCTTTTCATTGAGTGGAACTAACCATTTCTGCAAGTCACATACCAAAACATGGTCAGCACTCAAGTTGTTTATGGAAATACTTGAGGGAATCAGTTTAATAAACATTGCATGTTTGAATACAAAAGGACATGCTATATTTATGATTACACTGAATTAAAGAATAAAATCAGGATGTTATTAACTAGTATTTAATTCTTAAAGTGTTGTCGCCAGTAGGTATTACCAACATTTCATTGATCTTTATTTCATTTTATATTGTTATATTCATTGTAACGAGACTTTTCAAAACAAAACTTAACAAAATATATTACTCCAAATTTCATGATGTCAGTGGGCACTTACCAACATTTTCAACTATGAAAGAGCAATATATGAAGTTTGTTTTTACAAACTTTAACCACAATTTTATTCACATTTATGAAATATGGATCCATTTTGGGTGTCTTTTTCTGTGTGACAATTGGATCTGCTTTGCCTCTGCTGTTGTCCAAGTGTGCTAAAACAAGGGAACGATATATTGTGCAATGTAAAAATGATAGTGAAGGAGGTCCTTAAGGATATCTTACAGTGGAGATTCAAGTATCGAGTGCAAGTTTCATTTTGTATCCTCTGCCATCCTTTTTCCACTGGATGATATTAATCTCTCAAATGGTTTATTTTATGCTGTTGTCAAGTGATTTAGTATGCAGGTTGTGATAAAGTGAATTCCTCTTTTCATGCCAAGTAAGTTAACATATAGAATAGGGTTCTGAGTAATTTTACCTATAATGCACAGGCAGGTCAGGTCTGTGCAGTTTGTTGTACTGATTACTCCTAACAAACTGCAAAGACCTAGATCTGCTGGCACATTATTCATGGATGGATCTAGGTTTATGCAGTTTGCAGTTGGAGTTGGGTTCTACTTGAGTATATATGGTATGTGTTGTTGGTCTACTGGTTTCCCATTTAAGAGCTATTAGACTCCACCAATTAAACCTTTTGAAGCATAGAACCAATCTGAATTTCTTGTAATACTGTAGCACTATCAAATATGAACACATTTTGTTATGGGTTAGTCTTATTAGTCTGTTACAGCCATTACTGTTTAATTTCAGGACTGGCTTGGCCTGAAAGTGTTGAACAGCACAAGTCGACTTCATTTCCTCAGCTCTGACACGGATCACCTACAGTTTACAGAGACCTGGTTCATTAACAACATCATCAACAAGTTTTTGATGTGATTAGTGTTATTAATGCAGAGAAGAGAGACATTGTTGGTCAACAGATTAAATCAACCTATACATGACAACTGTGCAAATATTATAATTTTAAATAAGTCAGGCCGCCATTAACAATTTTTAATTGCATTCTAAAATGTTCCAAACTAGTTTTCAGCTTTTCAGGGTAAGTACTTAAAAATTTCTTGGGCTTTTTTATGTAGAGTTTGTTGAAAATAGAGATGTATACATGGACACTAAAGCCCACTACATTACTTGAAATTACCTAAACACGAAATCAAGATGTGATGGGACCTTAAAGGTAACACTTTATATCCCTACCAGTATAGCATGTTGAAAAATAAAAAGTAACCTGAAATGTTTTGATGTGCCATTATCCAAGAAAATACTCATGTTTCTTCCATATTTTTATAGCATCAAAGAAATTCTAATTTAAGTGAAATTATGAAGTACAATATTATGTAAAGAGAATCAAACAAGTGAGTTGAACACCATTTGCTTCAGTGAGTTGTCTCTATTCAATATTTATCCTTTACAAACTAGAAATTATTGTCAGATGGTACATTTTTTCCAGGTTGTTGAGAGAATTCATTGTATCAGCAAATTGTGTCTCTCTTACATGTTGTGTAAGTGTCATCTGTACTAAATCATATTACTCAGTGAAATGCCAATTAATTTAATGTAATTTTGCATTTCATTCTTTTGTGCTGAAAATATTGAGTACCTAATGATTTTTGTCCTGTTATATCACACATTTAATATTATAAATTACATATGTATTTTTGTGCACCCAAAACATATTTTTTGATGTTCTTGCACAAGTAATTCTGCAACATTGTTCACCCTACAACATTTCATTGGTTTAAATTAACAGTATGTAACAAGTATGATATTTTCACAAATATGCAGAAGGCTGGTTGCCAGTATGGTACAAATGAAACTACTGCAAAAAAATTAAAATCAAGCCACTAAATAATATTGAAAGATTTTTTTGAAAATGGTTCATGATCTAGTTCACAATGTTTTACATGATAAGGCTATTCAAGTCTGATCCAACTGCAAACTGTTCAGATCCAAATCTAAAATTGCACAATGCACTGGCTGTTCTGGGTCTATGCAGTTTGTTAGGAATAATCAGAAAAGCAAAATGATCTGCCAGCACATTATGTAATGTAGTTGTATGAGACTTATAAGTGAGTATATATGGACATTGAAAGAGTTCACTTGCAAATGAAGATCTTGTTTCGTCAGTCAGAAAAGAAATGGCATGCTTTTTGGAAAATGTATTCCAGGTAAAAAGAAAAATTCCATCAGGTGAAATAATGCATTCTGCCTTTATAAATTACAAGAAAATACTCATATACACCTTAACATTTGACACCAAATCAAATGCTACCGAATCAAAGAAACTAATACAATTTTGTCAAATAAATTGTACCAATGTAACTAAAATTGTAGAAATTTATTTAGAACCAAAATAAGATCTTTATTTTTAATATTTTATAAATCTAAAATCTTTAGTGTTTTGCAGTGAGAGCAAATTGCATATGCATATTGGTAAAATTCTGTGATAGCTGGATGCAAAAGGCTGCATCACATAATCATATTGGTGTTATATGTTACAATATTTTGATTCATGCTCGTTATTGTGAAATAAATATAAATATTATTACATTGTGTAAGTTATTTTTACCTCACCTTGCCATAAGGCTAATGAGCTTATGATATAGACTGGCATCTTATGATTTAGACTGGTAGACTGGCATCTTATGATATAGACTGGCATCTTATGATATGGACTGGCATCTGTTGTTTGGCAACAATTCTTACAACTAAGAAGGACAAACAGTTTTGCTTAAGTCTGGGTTATGAGCTTATACCATCGAGATCTCAAATAACTTATATAATGACAATATTTGTGTATATTAATGAGGTGATCCTTGCATCTTATTGGCTTAACACTCAACCAGAAAGCTCCATTTCTAATCCAATCTTAGTCTAAGCTTACCTTTGAATGAGCATGTAACTATTTTGAATACTATATTTCTGATCGAATTTTGATCAAACTTGGAATATGGGACATAATTCTGATCGATTTTGATCAAACTTGGAATATGGGCCTATATCATCTATATCCCAGTTGAGTTCAATAATGAGGATGCTCCACACATAGTAATGAAGTGACCTTGAATTTGGTTCCCTTAGCTTGCACTTTGGAAGCTATATTTATCATCTTATTTTAATCATACTTGCTCCAATAAATGAGTTCCCAAACTTGTATTGGTCTATATCCATGTGTGGTCTGATCTTACCAGTTCTAAAAACAATTAAGTTATGGTTGACATGTTTGTTCCATCTGTATTCAGCAACAAATCAGATGTGACTTTCACTCACTGTTAGTATTTTTGGTCCTGTGTTTCCAGCACTTATGGATTTGTTATGTGGTTTTCACATGATAAAATATCTCACAACACAGCTGAACAATATGCCAAATTGTAAAATGGATGTGGTAATTGATGGCAATCTAGGCAACTAGAGTTGCATTTTAAAATTAAAAGAAAGCAATGTTAATCCTTATTAAAATTAACTAAGGGAAAGCATACTGCTGCTTTTGTATCAACAGGCTTCACAAAAAGCTTGATCAATTTTCATTTTTATTCTTAAAAAAATAAGATATGTTGCTGATCTAAATGGTATTGTGGAAGTGGTTATTTGTGGGAATGAGTGGTAGGAATTGTGATAATTGAGGATTTTGTTTATATCATTTATTTTTTCAGGTGGAGTTTTATTAAATTTATATTGTGGGGGGGTCATTTCCAAAAAACTTTGACAATACAGCCAATTTTTGTCAAATTATTTGATAGAGAGGACATGTTGACACAATTCTATGTTGCATAGAGTCCCCGATAATTGATAAAAAAAAACAAACTTTAAATTGATATTTTTTTGAGACATAGTGCGAAATTTTATGAAGGTACAATATACAAAAGTTGTTTACTTCACATATTTAATCAACAGCAATTTGAAAAAGCAAATTATTACATTACAAAAACATCCTTCTGATTCAGATTACAAAAGCATCCTTCTGATTCAGATTTTTGGGCAAACTGCTGCCTTTGACTAATAAGTAGATATCACCCAAGTGATTGAATTCAGTTTCAGATTAAAATCATATTATTTTCTAATTCTTTATTATCTAATGACAAAGACAAATCTGGAATGGGATATTCCTGTCTCTAATGAACATCAAAGATACCAATTGTCTCTTATGGCAACATCAATAAATATTGCATATCCCCAGTAAAAAAGTGTGCAAAATCTGTTTATAGTTTAATTATTTTAGTAAAGAATATATACAGCAATTTTTAAAAAAATCTTTATCATCAATATGGATGGATAAAAGAAAGAATTGAGCAACATACAAATGAGTAGCACTAATCAGATGTCACACAAGCCACCAATCAAATGTCAAGAGTATACAAATACGAAACTTGACATGACTGCATATTCCCTTGCATTGCAAGGTGCAAGCACCTGTGCATGATCTTTAATTGATTCCTGTGTGACTGGTTTGGGATCTGTGTGTGGAGTGTTAACCAGGAAAACCCATTTCATTATGTCCTGTGCAGTCTGCTTGAGAATCAGATTAGCTTGCTCACTAGTCATCTAAAAAAGTACAGTTGTCCCTCACAGTAAAGTTCTATACTGTACAAAACTTTGTTTACTTAAATGGGTTCCTGTCTAATGAGAATTCATTGTAATATTGTTTCACATCAAATTCCCAATGTGTTTATTCTTATGCACAGTTGGAACATATCAGAGAAACCTGTTATCATTGAGGTCAAAATAGTTTGTTGAACAGCATCTTACCCAGAATAAGGTCATCTCATGTGGCATCCATGAACAGTGTCTTACCTCAGTATAAGATGGCCTAAATTGGATCTCTTTTATGGCTCCTTGAACACCATCATACACAAGTATATGGTGGCTTCACTTCTAATTTAGGTCAAATTTATGGCTTTTAATAATAGCATCACACCACATAAGGTCAACCCACTTGTAATGTGTGTCAAATCTATAGCTTTCATTAATGACCAATGGTCATCCCACTTCTAATGAAGGTTAACTTATGACTTTCGTTAATGGTATCATACCACACAAGATCATCCCACTTCTAATAAAGGTCAAATCTATGGCTTTCATTAATGGCAACAAACCACATAAGGTCATCTCATATATAATGCAGGTCAGATATTTGACTTTGGAATCATCCATATGATGTCATGCATGGGTTGGGGGAGATCCAACTTGTGTGATTAAGGGGGTAGGTTGGTTTAGAAAAGTATGGCCCAAAAACAACACCAGCACAATGGGAGCAAGAGAACATTAAGAAATAAATTCATGAGATGAAATGTCTACCTTGCATTTCAAGTCTTTTTCTAATTTTCAACTTTAGGTTCCCAGAGGACTAAACTTCGATTGATCAAGATATTTATGTGTTAAATAATTCAAAATAGTGATGTATTGTTGTGTCTTCTAATACAAATTGATTTCCATCCAATTTTATCTCTTAAATTGGAGGGGGTTGGGCAAAGCTTTTTGACATCATATATTTGTTGTTATAGTGTTTAACACCATTTTTCAGCATAAGATAGGCTACACATGGCAGCCAGTATGAATAGAGGAAGGAAGAACCTGGGAAAATCACGGAAAGAACCACTGACCCACGAGAAGCTACTGGCAAGCTTTCTCATGTACCCACAGTGGCCAAGTCCGAGACTCGAAACCATGCATTCAGAGGTGAGAGGTGAAATGGCAGTGATCCATAATGATGAGCATTTTAGACCACTGTCACTCATTGCTTGAGGAGTGGGGTGGGTGGTGGGATGGTACTGAGTTTTTGTGATGTAATGTGATGAGGAAAGGGTGGGTAAAAACAATCTGCCCAAATTTTGTGATGTCATATATGGATGGCCTCTTTCGTGAACATCATACCCAGTACAAGGCGGCTTCACTTATATGGCTTTCATAACATCATACCATGTATAAGCTGGCTTCACTTATAATGTAGGTCTAGTTACAGCTTTCATAAACAACATAGCCATCATAAGGGTTATGCTGGTTTATTACTCGTGCAGTGTCACACCCCAGTATAAGGTGACCTTACTAATAATGTGGGTCTCTTTCATGGCTCCCATGAACAGCAAGATATCACAGTATAATGTGGCCGTGCTTATAACATGGGTCATATTTATGGCTCCCATGAACAGCAAGATATCACAGTATAATGTGGCCTTGCTTATAAGATGGGTCATTTTTATGGCTCCCATGAACAGCAAGATATCACAGTATAATGTGGCCTTGTTTATAACATGGGTCATATTTATGGCTACCGTGAACAGCAAGATATCACAGTATAATGTGGCCGTGCTTATAACATGGGTTATATTTATGGCTTCCATGAACAGCAAGATATCACAGTATAATGTGGCCTTGCTTATAAGATGGGTCATTTTTATGGCTCCCATTAACAGCAAGATATCACAGTATAATGTGGCCTTGCTTATTATATGGGTCATATTTATGGCTCCCATGAACAGCAAGATATCACAGTATAATGTGGCCTTGCTTATAAGATGGGTCATTTTTATGGCTCCCATGAACCCACTTTGTTTATAACATGGGTCATATTTATAGCTCCCATGAACAGCATGATATCATAGTATAATGTGGCCTTGCTTATAACATGGGTGATATTTATGTCTCCCATGAAGAGCAAGATATCACAGTATAATGTGGCCGTGCTTATAACATGGGTCATATTTATGGCTCCCATGAACAGCAAGATATCACAGTATAATGTGGCCTTGCTTATAAGAAGGGTCATTTTTATGGCTCCCATGAACAGCATGATGCCCCATTACAATGTCGTCCCAATCATAACATAGGTTTAAAATGATGCACCTGTGCCACATCAATACAATTCACAATACACAGCCCACACTATTATACATTATCAATACTCATGAACTTGATAGTCTTTTGATATTTAGGTCTCTAAGTAGTAGGATCGTGCAATTTTATGTGTTTACAAATTGGTTGTATATCTAGTATGCTGATTACTGATAGATATTGACTTATCATTTGTTCATGTCATTCTCATCCTAGTCAAGATTTTAAAAAAAATTTGGTAGTCAGTGATTTTAATTACAAGATTAAGGCCATTTCATGTAAAGCAGGGCTCATTTTGGACACCATACCACATTTTGCGCTGCACTAATGCTTAAAAACATCTCATTTAATATCATCATATATATTATTATGGTGTGATCTTAAAAACAGAAATAGTGTGATTTCTTCCTGCAAGGATAATCTTATTGAGATAAAGACAGTGTAGGAAGCTGAGGCGACTAATACTAACAAGCAAATTTATTGTATCGTACTTATTGCATATGTAACAAACTGGTGTAGCCATATGTACTCATTTCTGCCAGCACTTGTCAGTTTAAACTTAAATTATTGACAACACCCACTTCCGTGTGGATTGGAAACTACTCCCTTACCAATTCTATTCTAATCTTTTTTGTTTGTCCTGTCATCATGTTCAGTCACTGATTACATATATCAATGCAAAAGGAGACATTCCAAACATGTTTTCCATGTACTTTACAGATCATTTAAATAGTCTACCTGATTTGTGTTGCATTCTTTATTAATATTTAAGTAAATTACCTGATCTTGTTGACAACTTAAAATGCTCTGGAAATGAGCTTTTGACCCTCATCCTGGTCCTCTTATAGTGTCTTAGGTATTTATAAAAGAATTAAACACCTCTTTTTTGCATTTCAAACTAGTTTTATTATTTAGTATTACTATGAATCAGAGGCACTTGAAATTAATAATGTCCAAAGTTTACGTTTTGTAGACAATCTGCACTGCTTATATCACGTCACAGACTTCCTGGAATTATAGACTTTGATACCATTATGTGTTGAAGCTCTGGCATACTTAGTTAACAAGGCCTTTACATCAGTTGTTTCTGTAGCTAGATCACTGCAAAATACACAAGAAAGCATTACTTAGTTAACAAGGCATTTACATTGGTTGTTTCTGTAGCTAGATCACTGCAAAATACACAATAATGCATTATTTAGTTAACAACCATTACATCAGCTGTTTCTGTAGCAAGATGACTGCAAAATACATGAGAATGCATACTGATGAAACAATTTCTTTCAGAATGGTTGCTGATATTAGTCTAGGTTCATTTGTAATCCTGCATGCATGTATTGTTAGGAAAAAAAATGCATTATTGTAGCTCTTCTTGATCAAATGTCGATATTTGCTTTGTTAATTTTAAACAAAATTGATTTGTAGTTCATTATTGCATTTTGGATGTCTTTTCTGCTGTTATTACAACTGTTAACCAACAGATGCCACTATTTATCCATGTAAAATGGTAGATTTGGTAAAATCTATAACCAACAGATGCCGCTATTTATCCATGTAAAATGGTAGATTTGGTAAAATCTATAACCAACCTTTTAATTTTCATGATTTAACAAGACTGTGATGACAAAGGTTAATTTATCGCAGCTTAAGTGAAAGGCTATAAAATAGGTCTCATCTAAAATACCACCATAATGGTGTAAAATCATCACACCATTAGGAAAATAAAATGAAAAAAAAATGACACGTCCCAGTGCTCCTTGAAAATTACACATTTAACTGAATGAGATTTTCAATAAATTCTTTTGAAGCAACACAAAGATATAATGATCATGGTATATCTTTTTGGCAACTGCATAAAGTCTTCATGACAAAATCATATCATATCTTGTAAGCCTATAAGGTCACACAATCATTATATCATATACACTGTAAGCCTATAAAATGCCAAAATTATTATCTCATATACACTGTAAGCCTATAAAATGCCAAAATTATTATCTCATATACACTGTAAGCCTATAAAATGCCAAAATTATTATCTCATATACACTATTAACCTTAAGTAAAATAAATCTTTGTCAGCCCACACTTATCACTAATAAGTGGAGCTATATGATTACTTTTAATAACAGTGCTCACTATAAACCTGAAGAATGAGGCTGGCTGTATCAAGACTAAATTTTTAAAATAACTTGATTCATTTTTAATCAGGATCTTTTATGATTAAAATTTCACAAATGCTTCCAATACAGTATGTTTGCTCTGGGCTCAAATTTAATTTAGTACACCCCTTCCTCAATAGCTCACACACAATGGGGTAAAAAAAAAAATAGACTGTGCTATAGGTGAGGACATGTTATATACCAAGGACACACAATGTGGTCCAAAAAATAGACCCTTATAGGTGAGGGCATGTTATATGACAAAGGTCCTCCAAACTATGAAGCGGGTTCAATCCTGTCTAGGACACCAAGAAATGGAGAGGGAGGGGCAGTAGCTGCATTGTTTAATGGCTGAATACTTATACAATCGTGTTGGAATAATTGTCAATATGCAGCTTTTTCCAATGAAATTATTTACATTTCAGTATAAATTATAATATTTACTTTCAAGATAACAAATCTCTGGGAGATCATGTAAAACATAAATTAAAAGTTGTTTTTTTAAAAATAATGTGGCCTTGCTTAAAATATGGGTCATATTTATGGCTCCCATGAGCCCACTTTGTTTATAACATGGGTCATATTTATGGTGATATTTATGTCTCCCATGAACAGCAAGATATCACAGTATAATGTGGCCGTGCTTATAACATGGGTCATATTTATGGCTCCCATGAACAGCAAGATATCACAGTATAATGTGGCCTTGCTTATAAGATGGGTCATATTTATGGCTCCCATGAAGAGCAAGATATCACAGTATAATGTGGCCGTGCTTATAACATGGGTCATATTTATGGCTCCCATGAACAGCAAGATATCACAGTATAATATGGCCTTGCTTATAAGACTTGTTCAGAAAAAGCAAAATATTTATCATATCTGCTTTCTACACAATAAAACAAGATTTTTTTTTAATTTTTAAAATATACATTTATTCTACGAAAAAAACCACCACTGCTGAAACACAAATTTTAAAAATTGTTTTATTGGTGAAATCTTCATGCCATGATTTCTGATAAAGAAAATCACACCCGAGAAAATCTCAGAGTGCCAATTCAGGAATTCTAAGTTCACTACAAACTTTGGAACTCGCTTTTCCATAATGAACATACCTATGAAACCTTTGAATTCCCTGGGTATTACTTTCTCCTGGCTGTCTTGCTATCTTTGATTATATTTCTTTATGACTTGGATAATTTAATTGTTACTTTTTTGATAATATTTTTAACAGTGTTCAATTGGAATGAGTTGACCTGGCACATAACCATAACCACTATCTCTGTTACAGGTAGGATTTGCATGCCATTTTTTACAAAAATAATTCCATTCCCTTTATTTGATAAATGAAAGTGTGATAATACAAAGCAGGACTGCTTTTAATTGAAAGTAACAATATAAAATATGTCTGTAAATTGGAGATTGAAACACAGTTGCCAGTTAATTAGTTTCTAACATAAACACCAGCAGACAAAGCTTTGACAGTAGACACCAGCAGACAAAGCTTTGACAGTAGATTAACATTTTTCACATTTAAATGCTAGAGGGCATATCACATTTCTGATGATTACGCTGAAACAAAATTAAAATATATAACTAAAACACAAATTTCACTTGACAAGACTTATTTAATTCCTATTCATTTCTTAAAGTGTTGACAGTGGATGGCATTAGTGATTAAATTTTATCAAAGACTTATTTACAGTGTACTGAGAATACTTTTATGTTCAAGAAAAAGTAACAAAATATAGGTCTTCTCATAATAAATTGAAAATTTCATGACAAGGATAATAATTTCTGACCACTCTTCACCATTTCTGATGACACAGGGTTTCTTTTAACAATTTGATCACAATGTTCTTAAAATAAGGGTAAATTCTTTTGGCACTTTCACAGGTTAGTTGGGGGCTCTGAATGGCCAAGTAGTCTAAAGCACTCCCTGTTACATATCATTGCCATCTCACCTCTGTCTGTGTTGGCTGAAGCCAATGTGGATATTTGAGAAAGCTTGCCAGTAGTTTCTCATGGGTAGTTGGTTCTTTCCAGGGTTTTTCCCAGTTCTTCCTCCACCATTTATACTGGCCACCATGTACAGCCTATCTTTTGCTGAAAAATGGTGTTAAACCCTACAACAACAACAAGTTATCTGGGTGCAAGTTATCAATGGAGTAATGTACTTGCATTTTTTTGCAAGTGGAGGAAAAGTCAAATTTTATTTCCACTAGTATTGTTTTAAAAAACAGGAACACCCCTGATATGCAGAGAAAACAAGGCTGATTTGGCCAATACAATATCAACTTATCTTTTATATCTAATTAAGAGCGATGTAACACAGAAAGGATATTTGCTTGAAATAAGCAAATAACAGAAATATTTCACTGAGTGGGTGAAAAAATGAAGCCACACATGAAAATCTTTTAGCTTTTCACCCTTGAGATTAAAAAAAACTGTTATTCACTTGGAGTAAGGAAATTTTCTCTTTATTTTATGCTCAAATGTATTGGCTGGTGCTATATTATAACAGATTGAAAATGGATTTCTTACTTTATCCATCATGATAATGTCAGTGGTTTACCATTTATGTTTTGGTTTTTGTTTACATTGACACGAAATATATTATTATCAACATAATTTTCCTTCATAATTCAAGATAAGAACAAAATCTAACAAGATCTTTACATTAATTGATCTTGGCTCATTTGTATGCAAGGTGGCACTAAAAAAGACAAGCTTAGAAATGAATCGTATTTCTTGGCTATAATGTCACTGATGAAGCAGCAAAAATATTGAATCTAATTCACTCCAATCAATTATAACATTTATTTCAGTTGGAAAATCCAGTAATTCTAGGCCTAGCATAAAATAAAACATAATACTTTCATGCTTTTGTGTGAATTTAATGACTATTGGTCTGCCATTATGTTCAACCTATGTGATTCCTATAGAAGATTAACATGTATTTCTAGCTCCATCATAAACAAATTATTACTCTGTGATGGTAACTTTTAACGTAACTTTAAATTTTTCGGTCATATCTTTATGCTGTCTGCAGTGTGGCATTTTGTGATGTCTATCATTGGGGCATCATGCTGCAGACATGTAGCATCATGTCTCACCTGGTCACATTCTGATACCAGACTGACCAGTCCTAACACTAACCTCTTAATGCTGAGCACAAAAGTGAGGCAGCTGCTAGTACCAGTTTTTAGTCTTTGATATAACTCTGCTTGGGTTTGAACCTGTGACCTCCCACATCTGAAAAGGATGCTCTAACCACTTAAGCCAAGGAGCCGTTGCAAATATCATATAAATATATTTGTAGTTTTTATTGTAATAGTTGAGAACAACAAAAATAGTATTTCTCCTTGAAAACGTGTGTGCCCTAGTCCAATGTGTATTATCTGTTGGTACATATGTGACCACAGTATTGAGCTACATGCTACGCAGCATGTCACACTGTGATAGAATTAAAGTTTATTTTACGTCTTGGAATTCTTCATTTGTATTTTATAACTTTATGTAAATGAGGGATTTTAAGAATAATTTGCTTTATATCAATGGAAAATTTAGTACTCCTAAAAATAAGAGAGCTTAAAATTCCAGCTTGCATATTTAACAAATAACTCAAGTGCTTATTCAAACCCAGTTGCTGGATAAAATATTTTGGGCTGTTCCATTTAAACATATATGGTACCAAGGGAAAGCAGTTTTTAACAAGTATATGCCAGGGTACTTTGATTTCATGGAGTTAATGTTAAAATGATAGGAAAATTTTAAATTGTATCTATGGGTGAGTACTCCACTTTAAAAGTGCCTTCCTAGTGTACCATGTATTTTTAATGGAACAGCCATTACTAAGCTAGGTATAAAGGAAATTTCATGTAGTATACTAAAAAAATCTATTTTTATTGCAAATAATATTCTGGCACATTTAAATAAAGTGATAACAAAATTTTGAGCTCTTATTTAAGCAAGACACCTAAAATCCTGACACAGTGTTCATTCCAGAAATGGAAATAGTAGGTCTTAAGGGTCCCTAAAATCCTGACCCAGTGTTCATTCCAGAAATGGAAATAGTAGGTCTTAAGGGTCCCTAAAAGCTCAAAAATGGAGTTATTTAGAAATAAAAAAGGTTGCAAACACCCTTGTTCTTGTTTTTGGCTTTCCTACTGTGAGTCTTACATACCAGGAATTTAATTTTCAGGCTTGATTTACTTCTAGAATTTTACTTTTATTTTACAATGTTCCTCTATGTGCACTGTTTGGAATTAAATGTACCAAGGTTTTCCTACAGATTTGATCATTATGATGATCACTGATCATGTGATTTTGATTTGTGACCAAGCTAATCAAAATAATGAAAACATTTGTCCATCAGTGAAACTGACCATTGTATGTTTCTTTGCCAAAGACAATTCTCGATTCAATAGGCCTACATGGGGTGCATTAAATTTAGTCAGTCTAAAATCAACCACAAGGACATTTTATCATTATTTTCCATGCACCGTATGGCCACTATAGGTTATAACTTTCTTGCACCAAAGATGAAAAAAAAGTGTCCATGGTGCAACCTACGCTGCCAGCATATCTAGTTACAAACTTAGGGTGTATAGTAACATTTTGGCCAATGTTTCAGTTGAATAAAGCAAACAATACAAAAGATACATGTCTTTCCAAAACCTAAACACAGCACCTCAAAATGACTGTCATCAGAAGAATTATACCTATGTGTTGCCATTTACAGGTGGGACCAAAATGTGATGGAAGTAAGTGTTTTCACCTGATGAATGGTGTGATATCTTCTAGACTCCACTTCTCTCTAGTCCTAAACAGGAAATTGAACCTAGAAAACAAGATCAAATATATCTGTGCTGATCAATATATGCCAAATCCTTTGAATATGTGACAGTCATTTTAGTACCTCATTAAAAGAGGCAACATAGCTAGTAGCATATCGATATTATAAAATACAGATTCTCTTGGCAATGTTAAATAATGATTGAGCAATATTCTATCACTAGTGATATTTCCATTAAACAAGTTGCATGAATGCAGTATGTTCTGAGAAGTAAAACTGTAAAATGTAAAGTACAAGCATGTGGTTCAATGGAAAACTAAAACTGATGTTTCACTGTGAAGTACCACCAAAGCCAATACCTACATACAGCTGTGACAAGTTTTGAAATACTGAATATGCAGTAATTTACCAAATGTTTATAACTTAGGAAAGGAATGTAAAATAATTCACAAACAGCTTGTGGCTTAGGGGTGAAAAGTGTAATAATTCACAGACAGCTTGTGGCTTTGGGGTGAAAAGTGTAATAATTCATTGACTACTTGTTGCTTAAAGACAAAACATGCAATAATTCAATCACTGCTAGTTGCTTTGGAGTAGAATGTCCAAATACCATGCATGGGAAAATCTCTGCAATCTATGGTTTTAGAACATTTCCTGTGTTAAATTTTCATCATTTTGCAATTAAGATGCAGGAAGAGCTTAACTTTGGTCCTGCATTTAACAAGAACTATAAAGATCTAATACAGACAGATCTATCTGTAAAGACTATGGTACACTATCCTGTGTCCATGAATTTAAAGACCCAATACAGACAGATCTATCTGTAAAGACTATGGTACAAAGCCCTGTGTCCATGACTTCAAAGACCCAATACAGACAGATCTATCTGTAAAGACTATGGTACAATGCCCTGTGTCCATGATTTTAAAGACCCAATACAGACAGATCTACCTATAAAGACTATGGTACACTGCACTGTTTCCATGATTTTAAAGACCTAATACAGGCAGATCTATCTATAAAGGCTATGGTACACTGCCCTGTGTCCATGATTTCAAAGATCCAATACAGACAGATCTATCTGTAAAGACTATGGTACACTGCCCTGTTTCCATGATTTTTAAGACCCAATACAGACAGATCTACCTATAAAGACTATGGTACACTGCACTGTGTCCATGGCTTTAAAGACCCAATATAGACAGATCTATCTATAAAGACTATGGTTCACTGCCCTGTGTCCATGATTTCAAAGATCCAATACAGACAGATCTATCTGTAAAGACTATGGTACACTGCCCTGTTTCCATGATTTTAAAGACCTAATACAGGCAGATCTATCTATAAAGGCTATGGTACACTGCCTTGTGTCCATGATTTTAAAGACCCAATACAGACAGATCTACCTGTAAAGACTATGGTATACTGCCCAGTGTCCATGACTTTAAAGATCTAATACAGACAGATCTATCTGTAAAGACTATGGTACACTGTCCTGTGTCCATGACTTTAAAGACCCAATACAGACAGATCTATCTGTAAAGACTACAGTACACTGCCCTGTGTCCATGACTTTAAAGACCCAATACACACAGATCTATCTGTAAAGACTAATGTATACTGCCCTGTATCCATGACTTTAAAGATCTAATACAGACAGATCTACCTCTAAAGACAATGGTATACTTCTTTGTGTCTATGGCTTTAAAGACCCAATTCAGACAGATCTATCTGTAAAGACTATGGTACACTGCCCTGAGTCAATGATTTTAAAGACCCAATACAGACAGATCTATCTGTAAAGACTGCAGTACACTGCCTTGTGTATGATTTTAAAGACCCAATACAGACATATCTATCTGTAAAAACTATGGTACACTGCCCTGTGTCCATGATTTTAAAGACCTAATACAGACAGATCTATCTATAAAGACTATGGTACAATGCCCTGTGTCCATGATTTTAAAGACCAGGTACACTGACCAGTGCCCATGATTTTAAAGACCCAATACAGACAGATCTACCTGTAAAGACTATGGTACACTGCCCAGTGTCCATGACTTTAAAGATCTAATATAGACAGATCTATCTGTAAAGATTATGGTACACCATCCTGTGTCCATAATTTTAAAGACCTAATATAGACAGATCTACCTATAAAGACTATGGTACACTGCCTTGTGTCCATGATTTTAAAAACCCAATACAGACAGATCTATCTATAAAGACTATGGTACACTGCCCTGTGTCTATGACTTTAAAGACCCAATACAGACAGATCTATCTGTAAAGACTAATGTATACTGCCCTGTATCCATGACTTTAAAGATCTAATACAGACAGATCTACCTGTAAAGACAATGGTACACTTCTTTGTGTCCATGGCTTTAAAGACCCAATTCAGACAGATCTATCTGTAAAGACTATGTTACACTGCCCTGAGTCAATGATTTTAAAGACCCAATACAGACAGATCTATCTGTAAAGACTATGGTACACTGCCTTGTGTATGATTTAAAGACCCAATACAGACATATCTATCTGTAAAAACTATGGTACACTGCCCTGTGTCCATGATTTTAAAGACCTAATACAGACAGATCTATCTATAAAGACTATGGTACAATGCCCTGTGTCCATGATTTTAAAGACCAGGTACACTGACCAGTGCCCATGATTTTAGAGACCCAATACAGACAGATCTACCTGTAAAGACTATGGTACACTGCCCAGTGTCCATGACTTTAAAGATCTAATATAGACAGATCTATCTGTAAAGATTATGGTACACCATCCTGTGTCCATGATTTTAAAGACCTAATACAGACAGATCTACCTATAAAGACTATGGTACACTGCCTTGTGTCCATGATTTTAAAGACCCAATACAGACAGATCTATCTATAAAGACTAATGTATACTGCCCTGTATCCATGACTTTAAAGATCTAATACAGACAGATCTACCTGTAAAGACAATGGTACACTTCTTTGTGTCCATGGCTTTAAAGACCCAATTCAGACAGATCTATCTGTAAAGACTATGTTACACTGCCCTGAGTCAATGATTTTAAAGACCCAATACAGACATATCTATCTGTAAAAACTATGGTACACTGCCCTGTTTCCATGATTTTAAAGACCTAATACAGACAGATCTATCTATAAAGACTATGGTACAATGCCCTATGTCCATGATTTTAAAGACCCAATACAGACAGATCTACCTGTAAAGACTATGGTACACTGCCCAGTGTCCGTGACTTCAAATATCTAATATAGACAGATCTATCTGTAAAGATTATGGTACACCGTCCTGTGTCCATGATTTTAAAGACCTAATACAGACAGATCTACCTATAAAGACTATGGTACACTGCCTTGTGTCCATGATTTTAAAGACCCAATACAGACAGATCTATAAAGACTACGGTACACTGCCCTGTGTCTATGACTTTAAAGACCCAATACAGACAGATCTATCTGTAAAGACTACGGTACAAAGCCCTGTGTCCATGATTTCAATGACCCAATACTGATAGAACTGCTACTGCCATGTGTTGATAAATTTGAAGCTCCAATTCAAGTTGCTCTGCCCATCAAGACAATCAGACATTACCCTGTATCCATGACTTTAAAAATCATCTATAAATAGATCTGCCTGTAAAGGATCTGATACCAACAGATCTGTCTGTACAGAGATCTGATACCAACAGATCTGCCTGTAAAGAGATCCAATATCAACAAATCTGCCTGTAATGAGATCCAATACCAACACATCTGCCTGTAAAGGGATCTGATACCAACAGATGTGCCTGTAAAGACAGCAGGATAATGCCATGTGTTCACAATTATAAAGATCCTAATATTTCATCTTTCTTCCAAGTTGTACTGTAGAAATTGGGACTTCAATTTTATATATAAAACACATTTATTGGTCATATTTTTAAAACTTAATAGTAATCACACACATCAAAAAAAAGAATATCACAAACAAGCAAATTAAAAAGTACTTAAAAAATTTTTTTCTTCAAAAACCAAATTTTCTAAATATTTGCTACTGTTTTTATAATATTCTATGTCAAAATGTTCCTACTATTACAATAAGTACATCAAAAAATATATTGAAAATGTGTTTAAAAGATATAAAAGTTCATGTAATGGTTTAAATTCTACTTGCTTGCAGTAAGTAGCATATTAAATTGCTTTAATAACTTTCATATATTTAATCTTTAATGAACATATTTTTAAGATTGTTCATTTTACATATTTGAGTGTATCATCATTGCAAAGACTATGTGACATGATGTATATACTCACTTATAAATTGAGTCCAACTGCAAACTGCACAAACCTAGATCTGCCATGCATTATGCACCACCAGATCTGGGTCAGTGCAGTTTGTAAGAGTAATGAGTAGAACAAACATCATAGACCCTGATCTGCAGGCTCATTATGCTATGGTAGATTAGGATTTTTTTGTCGTTTACAGCTTAACTCAAATTTTAAGTGAAAATATATGTTAATTGCTGAGACTCGTATAATTCCAATATGACTAATGCCTGGTGTAATGCCAGTGTGACTAATGACTGATGTTATGCCAAACAAAGTGTGACTAATGACTGGTGTAATGCCAGTGTGACTAATCACTGGTGTTAGGCTAGTGTGACTAATGACTGGTGTAAATCTAGTGACTAATGACTTGTGTAAATTCATCGTGACTAATGACTGGTTTAATGCCAGTGTGATGTGTGACTAATGACTAGTGTAATGCCAGTGTGACAAATGACTAGTGTAATACCAGTGTGACTAATGACTGGTGTTATGCCAGTGTGACTAATGACTGGTGTAATGCCAGTGTGACTAATCACTGGTGTTAGGCTAGTGTGACTAATGACTGGTGTAAATCTAGTGTGACTAATGTCTTGTGTAAATCCAGCGTGACTAATGACTGGTTTAATGCCAGTGTGATTAATTACTAGTGTAATGCCAGTGTGACAAATTACTAGTGTAATACCAGTGTGACTAATGAGTGGTGTTATGCCAGTGTGACTAATGACTGGTATTATGCCAGTGTGACAAATGACTGGTGTAAATCTAGTGTGACAAATGACTAGTGTAATACCAGTGTGACTAATGACTGGTGTTATGCCAGTGTGACTAATGACTGGTATTATGCCAGTGTGACTAATGACTGGTATTATGCCAAAGTGTGACACAAGATATTATTATGACATGACATTTTGATACCAATAAAATTAAGTAAGACATTTACCTCCCTTCCACTTCTTCAGGTAAATCAGCTACATTGAAGTACATTATGGTTTCTGGGGTAGAATTCTGGTCAACAAGGGCCATACCCTGAGAGAAGATTAGGAATAGAAATATCTATAATGGACACAAAAGGCTGGACCATGGCCTGCATATTCACTCAGCCAAATGTACTTGAGAAACTGACCACATACAAAACTTGAAGATATTGGTGTAAATGTATGGGTACTATTTACAGCTTTAGATAGTTAAAGACATAACCTATATGACTAATTCTTTATAACAATTTGTTTATTATCCAAGATTTGTGCCATTACTATTCATGTATACTAAGAGAAAGTATTCACCAAGAATTACTACTAAGAATCGATTCTGTGACCCTAAATTTCAAATGTTCATCACACTGCTTCTACACTTCTTTTACATTTTTTTAAAAAGTTGTTAAACAATATATTCCAGTAATTCATAGTTGCTTACCTGTTGCTTACCTGTGCATACTAATTATACCTCAACTAGGAAAGAAATAAAATAAGAAAGAAAACTTCACAGCAAAGGATGACCACTAGGTCCACTTATCCTGGCCAAAAAACTGGTTTAAAAACCCTTTCATTTATTGACTTATCTTCATCATAAACTGTTACAATACCAGTAAGATTTCAAACTGTTACCCCTGACATCATAGCCATGTGATGAAGGGGTACTAATCAAGTGCAAAATGGACAAATTTTCCAATTCCATGATGAGGAAGAAAAAAAGCATTTAACTGTAACATTAAAATATAACTAAGACCCCATATTCTGGGAACAGGCTATTGCATGTAACTGTAACATATTAGAGTACAACCAATAGACTCCATATTCAGGGAATAGGCTATTGCATGTAACTGTAACATATTAGAGTACAACCAATAGACTCCATATTCAAAGAATAGGCTATTGCATTTAACTGTAACATATTAGAGTTCCACTAATGGACTCCATATTCAGGGAATAGGCTATTGGACTTGATGAATATTTTCTCACCGCCTCCTAGAGTCAAATGAGTAATCAATATATATTGAGGTATCAATATTTTTTCCAGGATGCAGAGAAAGCTGCAAAAATAAATGACATGAAAACCCTCTAAAACATCACTTGGCAACCAACATAAGCATGCCTGTATGTGTAAAGAATGGGGATATCCTAAGCAAACCAGCAGAACAGCTCGACAGATGGAACATTTCTTCAGCTTGCTCAGAAACACACCTGTGGAAAATGCACCCATCATAGAAGAGTGAAAGGATCTGGACAGCAACATAGAACCCATTAACAAGGAAGTGGTTATACAGAAAATCAAGAGTGGTAAACCTCATGGTCCAGACGACTTTCCACCAGAAGCCAAGTTACAAGGTTCTCCTTGATTTACTTTCGATTGCAAATATGGGACAAAGAAGATCTATCATATGAGTGGAGAAAGAGATACATCATCAAGATTCCCAAAAAGGAGACCTCAATGACTGCTAGTGCTGGAAAGGTATTCAACTTCTATCCTTAGTGAACAAAATTTTCACAGGCTAATAGAACAATCAGAATTTATTGCTGGAAGGCGTGTAAAGAGCAAATTCCACATTATCATCTAACAGTCTCTACAACAATGGTCACCCCTGTATGTAAATTTTGTAGACTTCAGGAAAGCATTTGATATGGTGGATACAAGCACCATCTGGAAAATCCTAATGTGCTG
Source organism: Potamilus streckersoni (assembly GCA_016746295.1). Classification (NCBI taxonomy): domain Eukaryota; kingdom Metazoa; phylum Mollusca; class Bivalvia; order Unionida; family Unionidae; genus Potamilus; species Potamilus streckersoni. The sequence continues at coordinate 1,130,053 of JAEAOA010000678.1, forward strand.
TATCATCCCAGAGAAGATTTTCAGCATCTACATAGAAAAAACCTATAATGTCATACACAACAGACTTCCATCTTTCTCTGCTGACTCTGGTGTCAGGCAAGAATGCTTACTTTGACCAATGATCTTCTCACTAGTGATAGACTGGGTTCTGAAGATGGTAATGGACCAGCTGCAAGGAATACAATGGACCCCGACTCAAAAAAATGAAAGATCTGGACTTGATGATCATATGATGATATTAAATATCTGGACTTTAAAGATGATACTGAACTGTTTTCACATACACTCCAGCACAAGCAATTAAAGACTGCAAGCCTACATACTGCAGCCTGGAGATCAATGCCAAAAAGATATGACAAGATGCTTTTGAGTCAATGCAAACCAGGATGCACATATTCTCTTAGAGGGACAAGTCACTGAGGATGTTAACAAGTTCACATATATTGACAGCACTGTTAACAAGTCTGGTAGATCAGATGATCATGTCAAGGCCTGGACCCTTGCCTTTACCACTCTCAGACCAATACAAAGGAATGATAACATCTACCTGAAAACAAAGTTTAGACTGTTCAACTCCAATGTTACATCTGTGCTGTTTTATGGGCAGAGACCTGGAGACACATAAAGAACATGAAGCATAAATTGCAGGTCTTCATCAATACTTTTTTCCAACAGATCCTATGCACCACACCAATATTTTGAGAACAAAATATAAACTCATATCCAAAATCAATAAGAAACTCAATTAATGGCTATCCACATTTTCCTGGAGGGAGGCAAAACAGATAGTCCATGATGATGACCAATGGATAGCTACACTGGTGGAGGGAACAAATAGGAATGATGATGATTATTATTATTGTTATGATTTCATAAGGAACATTGCTGCATGTCATCTGATGTTTTCTACTGTATATCATGTCATCATTATTACAAAGTAAAGACTAATAACTGTGTTAAAACCAAATTGTTCTATGAAGTACCATCCATGAACAAAATATTAATCATGTCTGATATAGGTTCAATTAGAGTCAAAAGTGAACCTAGTGCTTTAATTATGAGCTATCATTACATTTAAATAATTAGGTAAATCTATGTGCTAAAAATTTGGTCCAAATTAGAATATAACAAAAAAAAATCATAATTTTATAATTAGTGACCTATTATTTGTAGTTTAAACTTTGAACAAGATAGCATTGGGTCTTTACTGATTTTTACTAGCACTAAAACATTTACATCAAGTGCCAAATGTGATGCCAAGAAAATGTTATAATATAAAACATTACTCTGTAGCATATGGAAAGGAAGTAATAATGCAGGATTGTTATTTACTTATTTTACTTACAGCTTATGAATTGCAAGTGTGACACAAGCATTAATAATATTTATAAAAAGCTAACCAACCTGTAAAGTTCCACCTTCTTCATAAAATGAAAGCAACTTTACTCTTACCTCAATCTGATAAAGGCCAGTTTTCATTCCTTCTGGGACACATTTCTGCCACACTGACAAAAAATCCTTCAGATTAAACTGAAAAAAAACAAAGAAAAATAATAAAACACATTTTATTAGTATTGCAACTGTATCTGTTGCTTCCTATAACAATAACAGATGCACATATTAGAAAGCAGGGGAACAAAGTAGTAACATACCTGCTTTGCAACCATATGGTTCCAAGTTTGATCCCAAGTTTCTGAACAAGTGAAAGCTATTCGTTTTACATCCAACATTCTTTCCACAGATTATGAAGATTCTTCAAAGACCATTATCATTTGGGGCACATTTTTAGACTTTTCTATAATGCCTGGATACTAATGTAGCAGTACATTTTGTCGTTAATGGCAGCTGTCATTTTTAAAGTTTAAATATGTAAAGTTAATGAAGAGAATGATATCTTAAACCAGGGGGCAGTTTTCCCAGATTTGTTCCTGCATATTATTCAAGCAGATAGTTTGGAATGTTACAACTTTAAAAAGGTGTCCCGTAAATGCCAGTAATTGTTTCAACTTACAGCTGACATTAAATAAATGGAATTGATTTAAAATAATGTCACAACCATCATCAAAGGAGTTGCTTGTAAACTCTCATAAATTCCATGTGAAGGATTATTCATAAACCTAATAAGTAACCTGGCTGCATGTTCACCATGTAGGATACATTCCAAACATGTTCCACATATATAATGAAGTCATTACTTCATCAATTAATAACAACTTTTATGCAAAGTTTTTACGATAAATTTTATCTTGTCTACTTTGATTGATTTGAAAGTGACACTACCAGTGTTATATGGTGAAATATGTTACAGGGAAATTTCATTGATGATTATTGCATGTTCTTGTCCAGGTTAAATATATAACTGCCAATCAAGAATCAGTGTAGCTTATTCTCTGTGTCACAAGCAGGAATTACTAGCAAAGGAACACAGAAACTTTGTGCAACAATCATATGTATGTAGTAAATAAGACAGAGATGCTGTCTGGGTTGGCATTGCATCAATCATGCAAAATTTGTATAAATTTGCACACTTGGAAAACAGTGATATGTAAGAACTCTTGCAAATTAGCTGAAAGTCATACCTACAAAATTTGCTCAGCAAAGTATACACTTTTATTTAACCATTCTTGTCACAACATATGTTTTTCAGGTTGGCTACTGTTTGCACATCTGGGTTCTTCAAGCACGATACGAGTAGTTGTTAAACTAAATCTGACTGGCACATTGTGCAATGGAATAATGGCATAGTTTGAACCTTCCATGAATGACCTTTTACAAATGTGTGTTTAAAATACAGGCTACTTAGAAAACACAAACTGTCTGATTCCTGGTATGGTTCATTACATTTTTGTTTGGCAAATAATGGCTGGTGATAGTGATGATGACAACAATTTTTAAAGATGAGAAGTATATTGGATTACTGGAGGTGTGAAATTGTTAATGGAGATATCAGTGAGCGATTTTGAGCCCAAAAATGGTGTAAAATATGAAATAAATGTACATGTTGGATCGACAAAATAAACGACAGAACAGTCAATCTCCCTCTCAGCAGTATTTCAAAATTAAATGTAGAAAGGGCAAAATACTGAGAATATTTAAAATACAGACAATTTAAAAGTTGAATGCAATTTTCATTTTATCAATCAATTTAGCCCTGCAGATCATACACTACAAAACCATATATCCATATCAGGGTTAAGATAAACTGAATAAATAAGGTGAATAAAAGTTGTATGAGGAAGTAAAGATATTTATTTGAATACCTCTATCTGCACAAGCCGACAATGGCATTGATGAATTAAAAACTTTAATACAGTATTATGGAACAGGTAAAAAAAATCTGGCATGATACTTAGCAAAATACTGATCTAAGAAAGTAAGTTTATGTTAGTAAAAAAGCCTACTTTGAGCAGATGTATCCAAAAGAAAATATCCGTGAGAGTTCGAAAATTAAAAATAACAGGTACAAAGAACAGTTCTCCAACAAAGCTAGCTATGCTTATGCCCTTTCAGGAGGAAGCACAGATAAGGAACAGAGAATGCTCAGAAATAATTAGCAGATTAATACTTATACAACGACAGGCGACATCTTTTTAAGATTTTGATTTCAGTAGAACTCTAAAGAGTGAAGCAGGAAGAAAAAGATACAGATCTTGATAAGTTCAGTAAATATTGAACTATAACCATTTACTCCTCCACTGTCTTCTTTTCTAATGTACACTTCTTTCGATTGCAAAGGGTGAAGCCCCTATAAGATAAAATCCTGGAAGCATCTCTCCTTATCCAGTAAATGGATGTGGTGATGGAATACATTAAATTAGCGCAGAATCAGAAAGAGGAAGGTTTCAAACCACTCAAGTTTGTCACCTTGTTTAAAAATTTTAACAAATTATAGAACAGGACAAGGTGTTGTCAATACTTTTCTTTCTTCACTAACAAATACAAGTACCTGTGGCTGCAGCAGTCTCTTGCAAGAAAGCTGTACCAAATTTGAGCAGGCGAAAAGCTCCATACCCAGATGGACACAGAGGTTGGACTTTTCCCAGCTAATGAGAGAGCCTAGATGATCTAAAAGAGGAGATCGTTCCTGCTTTGAAGCAGGATAGAACTTACCATGTGTTTCTGGAGGACGTCATCCAGGTATGCTGCCACTGTTGTAGATACTGTCAATCTGAACAGGGTGACAATGCAATCCATAATAATCATGGTAATAGCCTATGGGTTGATGCGGAGGCCAAAGGAAAGGGCTTGGTACTGAAAAAGCATGTTGCAACAAGAAAAACAAATTTCCATAACAGGGGGTGGAAAGGGACATGAAAATATGCATCAGTCGGATTGAGACTGATGGTATACCTGTCCTGCCAGATGGAGAGATGGACTGATCGCCCTGTCTTAAATTTTGGAAGTGCAATGAATTAGTTGATGAGACTCAAACCAATGATGGGCCTCAACCTGCTGTTATCTTTCTGAATAATATTCTTGTAGAGAGCTGGGTTATCAGTACTGAAGGCATCTGATCATTTTATACCTGCTAGGAGAGAATGTCACTGGAACTTAGTTCTCTGAAAAGTCCTATAATTTCCAGAGTCACCAATTCTATCCACTTTTCTCATTAATTTCAGCTTACTGGGGAAGGCATCGGAAGGACAGACTCTCATCCTCCTCCCTGAAAGTTACCAAATATTCAACATTATAATCTTAAGTAATAGTAGGCAGTGGAGAGCAATCTGAAATGACCAACACTTAATAAATCTCCTTAACTGCAGCTTTAAAGATGAATTCAATTCATTCCATGATCAGATCTGAATATGGTTGATGAGAGAGAGCGTCATCACACTGTGTATCAAGTCCTATTCTGGGTCCCCTTTCACGTAAGGTGGCAGATGACTCAGGCCAGTCATATCTGAAGATGTCACTAGCTGTCCCTTGTGGATAAGCAGTGAACATTCTGAAGTCCAGCATTACTGAAATGGCTGGCTGGTTTACCAAGCATATGGTCGACTGACTTGAACGTTGGCAGTATAGAAGGTGGTCCAGCTGTCACGAGTACTAGCCTATAAAAAGGTGTTGATTTCTCATAGAAATCTCTGGCACAATGGTAAGCTGCAGATGGTGCAGCTAGACCTAAGGATTTGTCACATAGACATCCCAGGTTTGAAGGTCATGCTCAGATATTCAGGGGGATTTACTAACTGAACTGCCTAAAATCAGGGAACTACTCCCCCAATGAGTCAAAAAAAGGTGTGGAAGTAAGCATGGGAAAAAGGAATAACTTCTGTCCCGATGTCCAGAGTTGTGTTGTTATCTCCTGGACCAGATGACTCACTTGTTCAAAGGTAGATGGCTGTACCCATTCCACATTAACATCCTTCCCTTTAATGTAATGGTAGATGGCTGTACCCATTCCACATTAACATCCTTCCCTTTAATGTAATGGTAGATGGCTGTACCCATTCCACATTAATATCCTTCCCTTTAATGTAATGGTAGATGGCTGTACCCATTCCACATTAACATCCTTCCCTTTAATGTAATGGTAGATGGCTGTACCCATTCCACATTAACATCCTTCCCTTTAATGTAATGGTAGATGGCTGTACCCATTCCACATTAACATCCTTTCCTTTAATGTAATGGTAACTGTGGCTGATGCATGCAAACAATGAACTTGCAAGGTTAACCCTGCATCCAGCACATAACTTTGCAATGCAGGCTGACTTTGGATGTTTATTGAGGATGTCAACTATTTCCTTTATCTACTGATTTAATCATTCCTTACCTTTAGTAGCCTTCTCGACCAGCATATTTCATATGAAACATGAAAGAGATGGTGTACATTTATTTACACATACAATACAGGAATTATGGTTGTCCTCCATTGCTTTGAACTTTATGCACTTGGATGACATCCCACTACTCATAATGACAACACAAGGTCAATGATAGCATGGTGTAATGTGCTTTTAAAGAGACAATGTCCACAAACAAAACAAAATCACTCAAATTTGGCAGAAACTGTTAACATAAATCTTGCATATATGTAATAAAATTATTTTTGTGTTAATTTTAAAATTTCATTTTTTTTTTTGTTTTATTACATTTTATGGTAATGGTAATTTTCACTTGATTTGACATTTTTTTCAGAAAATCCAGTTTGATTTGAGTAAATAATATGGTTGCTACATTTTTATTATTAGCTGACCTTGGTTTGCAAATTCATAAACACTAAGTGAAAATGATTGGTTATTACGAAAGGTCATGTTCAGCCCACATGTTAATCATGTTGTAAAGTTGTTTTTTTATTGTTCAATATTAGCATGAAAATCTGATATTTTAGAAAGAGCTATTCTGGACTACATGCTAAATGGCATTTTTTTTATTGCGCTGTTCAAATTAGTGATCACGTAGCCCTGTCACATAAGCCACCATGTGATCTAAAATTGTGGGTCAAAGCAGATTTTTTTAGTCATAAAATACATTTCAGGCTCAAGGTATATTGTGTTGTTGCCATTTAAGTTGAAATTGTTATTTAAAATAATTTATATTTTCTGGTAAATAAGTGCTTCTTCATCAAAGTCTTGGACAAAGACATTCAGTGGAAATTATTTGGAATTCTAAAGCTGAATATATTCTTCATTCACAAAATTTAACAAGGAACTGTTGACACATCAGTACAATACATTCATCTGACATCATTGTCCTCCATATTGGAACTTCTTTGGGATTCAAACTTGGATTTATTTTGAACTTTTTAGATTTCAGGATTAAGTTTTGGATTATGTTCATAAACTATAAGTCCTTTCTCAATTTTTTTTTCATGGAAATTAACTATTTTGTTAAAATTTTAAAAATCTTGTTGGCATCATTTTTTTTGGGTTACTTTTGAATGAACCTACAAGTAAAACATGCTTTATAAAACCTGTAGCAGAATAATTATTCCGCACAATAAATCCAAAAGGAACGTTTGATGGTCCAATTTGAACACAAAACTGGCTTGGATTGTCAGAGGTAAACTGTATGATGTTATCAGAAAAGCAGTGAAGCTATAAGCTGGTGACTTCAGGAAGTGGCAAAGAAAGATAATGGGCAAAAATTACTGTCCTTTGTCTATTTGAGTTAGAAAAAAAGCCACTTGTCATCTTTTAGTAGTACTGGATTCATGAGGTAGCAGGAAAATATTCTTAACATAATGTGATTGGGGAATGTATCTGACACATTATAATACAATTCATGTGATTCAGGTCATAATGCATTACTAAAATAGACTGTTGACCAAAATCACACTAATATATAACAATACGAACTGAAAGAAAGCAAACTGAAACTTAAGTGTTATATATTTTTTTCCTTTTCAAAACAGCATTATTTAACAAACTGATAGTGTATTTAATACCACTGTTGGAATTCTATTCTATAACATGCTACTCTCAATATAAAGTGATTCTATATATAACGCAGTTCTCATTAGCATGTGGTTCTGTACATAAAACAGTACTCATTATCATGTAGTTCTTTACATAACACAGTTCTCATTATCAAGTGGTTCTCACATATCGCAGTTCTCATTATCAAGTGGTTCTCTACATAACGTAGTTCTCATTATCATGTGGTTGTCTACATAACAGTTCTCATTATCAAGTGGTTCTATGTCCGGTTTCACTAAACATCTTAAGTATGATATTCTCAACCTCAGATCCACCAGTTTTTTGGCTGAGCTAAAATTTTTCTCAGGTACGGTTTCACTATGCTTCCTCAAATCGACACCTGAGGATCCTCAGCTAAGGATGAAATTTGAGCTCGTTTATTACAATCTTAAGTGACCACACCGGAAGACTCTCTACACTGGAAATAAGGCATACGATAATCTCCATGGATTCATGTGCTAACTCCCGCTAACTGTAAGTATTACTGTCATCTGGTTTTAGTTTTTCTTTTGCAGGTAAACATCAGTGATGGAGCACAAAGAAAATATAAATAGATCCAGGAAATGGAATAAAATATTAAAAATATACAGCCTGCATTTATTTATTTGGACTAGTAAATAAACCAGAAAAGGATAGTATGAAGCCTGTGCTTGCTTACATCAAGTGATTCCATTTTGGTGGAAATGGTAGCAAGTTTTCATTGTCAGGACGCTATGTTGACAATTTAGAAAAAATAAATTAATGTAATTACTAAGTTCTAAGTATTTGTTTACATCGTTGAATCTTTCGCCTTCTGATTTTAGTTGGGCTGGTGTTCAAATCACATGGTCTTTTATCAGTTTTTACATTTAAGTATCCGTCATACATGCAGTATATAATAATACATGTATCATATTCAAATTGTAAACAATTTTATGAGCCCATGTTGTGTGAATAATATAATTAACAACGCTATCATGACCCCAAATTTCAATGAACTGGACATGACATTAGATCAAAGTCTGTATCCCATATAAACTTCTCAAGTAAAAAATATTTTTAATCGCAGTCCTACCTGCAGTCAATTCGTATACTGTGTAACCAAATAACACATACTGCAGGTTTCGCAGTAAACACTATCCATAAATATTAAGGCATGATTCCTTACATGCAAACCTTTTTCAATATCATCAGCTGTTTTTACTTAAGGTCAAGGCCATAACATATGAGGAGCAGATGTTGCCAATAATGAACACAAATATTTTTATAAATATCTGCTATGGATAGAATAAAATAAATGGAAAATATATTACCTGAACTCCTGTAAAAGCCCTGCTTGATAGCTGAGGATACCTCTTGTTGGGGAAATTGTATGAAGTTCTTTGCCTATCTCACTAAAACTTTAAATATACATCTGCTTACACTTGCTAAACTCACACCAGACAATTCTCCGATGAGCCTGAAGTGAGTGCCAGTGGCAAAAAAGTGTACAACCACAAGCACCTTGCTCTGCTTCATAAAAGCCAAATTTTTTCAGTAACATTATGAATAAAATGGTAAGTCTGGTAAATCTATAGCAAGCGAACAGAACAGTGTCATCTACATTCATGGGGTTACCTCTGTCCTGAAAAAAATCACCTTTCGAATTAATTCCTTTGATGACATCGACATCATTTAAGCACCGTATTTAAGCATCTACACTTGAGGGAACATAATTGTAACTTCATGTAACTGAGGACAGTTCTCAAATTTGGGTTGAGATTATGTATTCTTTGTGAAACCAGATTTGAGAAAAATCTCAAATATTGGGGGTTAATCTCAAAATCTGAGTAAAAAATTCACACTTACCACTTAAGATATTTAGTAAAACCGGGCCCTGTACATAATGCTGTTCTCATCATGTGGTTCTGTAGATAATGCAGTTCTCATTATCATTAGGTTCAGTATATAACACTACTGAAGGTTATAGACCCTGACTACTGTGTTATGATGGACAGTTGTACATTATCAGCAACTAAACATACTACTTAGAATTAAGTAATTAAATGGTTCATATAAAATCACATTTTCTAATAATTTCAATCAAAATTTTATATACAGATGACACACTCCTTATAAAAATTGAACACATATATACAAAATATTACTTGTGTGAACCTAAAAATATACCTACTTTTCCAGCTTCTTTTAAATTCAACTCTGCAAAGAAACGACAGATCTTGTCCTCATTGAGCCTGTAGTAATCAATATCTGAAAAGATAAGTACTCAAATTCGTCAGAAAGACTGGTCAAAAACTAACTACCAAAATCCGGAGTTTTCAATTCCTTCATTTGTGCATTGCATCTTTTCTTTTGCATTACAAAGCTGTGAGTGTTGATGTGGTTTATAAATCATATTCAATCAGAATGGGTCTAATCTACACCACCAATAATAATAATAATAATAATAATAATAATAATAATAATAATAATAATAATAATAATAATAAAAATAATAATAATAATAATAATAACAATACAGTGGTCCCCCTCTTTTATGGCCACCTCTTTTGCACTGGGAAAATGGCCTTATAAGATGGGTGGCCTTTCCAGAGGGGGACTAAATTTTTTGTGAAACTCTTTTGCACTGGGAAAATGGCCTTATAAGATGGGTGGCCTTTCCAGAGGGGGACTAAATTTTTTGTGAAGTATATGTAATGTACATAGTAAGAAAGCTATATTCTTCAAAGCATTTAATATCTTTATTTAATATCTTCATTTTAAAGTAACATTAATTATAAAAAGGTTCTTGTCATAATAACATTTCATTTGAATATGCATTAATAGTTCTTCCTGGCATAAGCGTGATATGCAAGCAGGCGTTGTTGTCATCCACATTGCAAAACCATTCAAAAACATCATTTAAATCTTGGTACATACAATTCTCTTTCCATCTGCTCCATTTTCCCACTGCTGCCAAATAACCTCCTTATCAGTTATGTTGTCGCTTATTTGAGTCTTTTCTAAAAAAAATTGTTTGGCAAGTCCACCCAAGGCAATAAGCAACCATTTTCCTGATGACTTGTGTATTGTACATCAATACCAACACTTATCCAAATTTCCTATGACCCCATTTTTGATATCTGGAATTCATGTTGGGGTGTAGCATCAAGAGTCTATTCCCATCAAAATGTTGGAATTTGCCGACACCATTTGGTGTCAGCAAAGGGTAGCCACTTACTAGCCAGCCTAGCAAATTTTAACAACCTTTCATCGAGATATAACTACATGAAATAAATAGGAATACGATTTTCTTTTCTCAGATATTGAGTATAGTATTCCTTATATCTTTAATCCACTGAGATGAGATGCAACTTAAGCATTGATGAAATTTGACCTGAAATTCGCCATTTACATTCCAAGTCACTGGACTACACAAATCTTGCAACCTACATGTGTACATGTAGGGAATGGACTCTGACCCCAATGTAGACGTCCAAATATCATAAATGGGGTGGTAAGGGTCAGAGGAAACATGGACTATACCACCACTTCTCAGCTATTACTACTGTTCAATAAATGTAATCTTTACAATTATCAGTGACTAAACCGGACATCTCATGATAACACAACAGTAAAGCTAATCAGGTCACAAGTACTTTTCTCTTTGTATTGATTCAAATTTGAGTTTTTCTCAGCTTTATGGAATAAATATGGATTCTTGTGAGGAATAAATGATATAATATTAACCTTAATGATAAACACTTTCAGTAATGGAAATCTGACATCTGGAAACAGAAACTGAATTACTTAACACACGTTATGAATAAAATATTGTTTCAGGATACATATAACAAAATACAATGCAGCCACTTGTGAGGGGTAAATTTTATATTTTTGTACTAATATGCTGGCCACTGGTCACTTTAGCAGGGTGGCCTTTTGTGAAGGGTACTTTTAAACACAAATTCATTGGTGCCAACAGATTCTGGCCATAAGGAGCAGGTGGCCGCTGATGGGGGGGGCATTCAAGAGGGAGACTACTGTAATAATAATACAGTGAAATCTGTTTATAAAGGACATCCAGGGAACACAGCTTTCCCTTTATGGACAGATGTCCTTTATTGATAAAACTAATCACAAAATATGAAAGAATGAATGCATTTCCTTCATATGGAGGAGTCTGACAAGGTAGACGTCAAATAATAAGTGACCCAAGTTGACCTGACCTCACACACCTGGGTAGCTCACATCTGTCAGAGTGTGAATGTAAATTCAAATATGTCGTAAAAGTATCAAGGGAAAACAAATGGTTGGAATATGTAACTGCTATTCTGTATATTAAAGGTCACCGGCCAACTATATTGCACAAACTTGTGATATTATTATAGTCATAAACAAAACGCATTTGTTATGTTTGCCTACAATTAAAATGCTTAATTAGGCTTAAAAATCCACTTTTGTAGATGAAAAATTATTCGGCAATCACTGTAAACAATTGGCAGTTTCTACATGCCAAACACAGATATGATGTACATATATCCCTTCTATTCAATCTACACATTCAAGTGCTTAATTTCCCAACGATGTTACCAAAAAAGTGATAATGGGGAAAAGCATTATTTCTTTTTCCTAAAGATCCTGTTTACCAGAAAAAGTAATTTCAAGCTGTGAGATTGAATAAGGTGAGGAAATGGGAAAATTGTATCATTAATGACGAATTATAGTCAATTTGGCCAAAGACTATTCGGTCCAACTCGAAAGACAATTCAGCTCAACTTAACAATAGTTTTAACAATTTCTTTTTTTAAGACACCAAGTAGATACTATGTAAGATATGTTTTCCTAATAGGTTTTAGGAAGAAAAGACTAAATTGAAATGAAATTGAGTCTTTCAAAGTAAATAATCATACTTTGCACCATACATATATATGAGAGAAAACACAAGCAGACATATCTTGCTTGTTCTAATACAAATATTATATACATTTTTTATGCTAAATAATATATGCATCTGCATGACATTCTCAATTATCAATTTTCATTTATTAAACAATAAAACAATAAAACTTAACAGATAATATTCTACAGAATATGTATACATTTTTCTAAGAGTAGTGTACATGAGATATTATAATAAATATATTTTATTTTAGGCTTCATGATGTAACACTTGCATATAATACACACTCAGTTACACACGAGAGAGAGAGAGAGAGAGAGAGAGAGAGAGAGAGAGAGAGAGAGAGAGAGAGAGAGAGAGAGAGAGAGAGAGAGAGAGAGAGAGAGAGAGAGAGAGAGAATAATGTTGAGCATTTTGTCAATGTTACTGCAATATGATGCCCTTACTAGTGTTTTATTGTTTGTTTTTATTTTTCAAGTATTTACTTTTACCCCTAAATCCATATCCTCAACATAGGTAATGTTTTTATCAATAATCATAATACTATCATGTATTATAAAATCAGGTTTTGTAGAGGTATAGGCTTTGAAATCTCCACCAGTAATAAATGGGTGATTTTGATTCATAACCTAGTGTTCTGATTAATTTTCTATGATGGCAATGAAGTCTTTTTCTGCATGTACCAACCTTATACAAGGACGGAATTTCAACCAAACAGCATTTTTTTTGCTTTCAATTTACTGATATTGGATTTGAAATTATACTTAATTAAACTAATGTAAACCAGTGAATTTAAATAATATTCAATGATACTCATGAAAATTAATTATATTTAACTTCATAATTATTGATACCAAGTAAATTAGTAATTCAAATTACACCTAATTACACCCAAGTAAATTAATTATGCTCAACAATCCCATATAAATAAGTGAATTTAAATTATACTTAATTATACCCATGTAATTTGTAAATAAAAATTATACTTAAATATATTCATGTAAATTAATTAATTATAATTATACTCAGTAATCATATAATATAAATAACAATTACATGCATGCAAATTTGTAAATTCAAATTATACTTAATTATACCCATGTAATTTGTAAATTCAAATTATACTTAATTATACCCATGTAATTTGTAAATTCAAATTATACCTTATTATACCCATGTAATTTGTAAATTCAAATTATACTTAATTATACCCATGTTAGTTAATTCAAAATTTAATTATACCCATGTAAATCTGAGTTCAAATTATATTTATTTATACCTATTGTTAAAGGTTCGTCTTCTTCTTCCTCACAATTACTTGAGGACCCCACTTTGTCAGCATACATTTTAATTATGTGTTCCAGCACCTTCCTGCAAGCATATTAATGAAATATGAAATAAATATGGAAAACTACAAAAATCTATATGAAATAATTAAGCACATATTTAAACATTAAAGTTTCTAACTGAAAGCAGATTGTATGTTACTTGGTTGTTTTTTTTACAGCACACCACTTCAATGTTATATAGTCAGAATTACCTAAACCTTCCAGAGAAAAATAGTAATATTGGATAAGAAATATAGTAAAATAGCTGCTTTTAACAGTAAGGTGGTTAACAATACTAAAAACAATAAAGATAAACCTTATTTATTATTGGATAAGATGTCCACTCTTTCATCAGTGTTGCATTCTTCTGGTTACACAATAACTCTGATTTCAATTTGTAAACAATTTCTCTTCATTTGCCAAAAAAATCCTTAAAGGGGCCCAATGGTCTTAAAGTGATTCAAACACTTGTCTAGTGATAATTAATGAGTACATGCATGTTTCTAACATTTTTCAATTTTCTTTGCTGTGAAATTCTTGATAGAATTTTAGAGAATCTTTCCCAATGGAACTTTTTTCTAAGTAGTGAAAAATGTCAATAAAAAGATCCTCCACTTTGACATTAAGCTAGGCAGAAGCCTTTCTGCTGCCATCAAATAACATGGCAACTGGAGCACTAAAACTTTGGTTGTTTATGCAAGATATATCTAAACACTCCTTTTTCCAACCATCCCATTAGCATTGTCACAACCAAAAGAAATTATTATATGAAATAGACTATGATTTGATTTCAGAATCAAATAATTTAAATGTATTTTCTCCAGTGGCCTTCTATACACAAATATGCACAGACCATTATCATATAAATATCTTGCCCTTCCTTATTGTCAAAATATCTTACCACAACTGGATTCTACTTTAAGTCCAAGTCACTACTTCCATCTGTGGCAACAGAAAAGCTTGGCATTTTATGTTTTCTTTCTTTATTAAAGATGGTCCATGTACAACTGTTGAAGTTTTACTCCATGCACAGCTGTCTTTGGAGGCCATGTTGGAGTTAGGGAACATTCTGACAAACAACTTGCTCACATTATCTACCACACTTATTTGTAGATTATGCTTGACTATGAATTCACTAAAGAGTGTTTCTACATTCATAACTGCAACATCTCAGTCAGAGAATTCCTTTTTTGGCTTAAAGAACATTTAAATTTTCTTTGATGAACTTTGCAAGGCAGCTAAATCTTTGTGTTTCTTTGTGGAAACATGTTTTTGCAATCATCCTTGCTTCCGTGTGCTATTACAAAAGGCAAAGGTTTCCCCCTTTTGCTGATCTCTGGTTAATGAGGAAAAGTTGCATGTATTCTAGTTTGAACTTCTGTGCTCATTGTTTTCATGTAAAATTTGAATGTAGATTAGACTGTTTCCTCACTACATGAAAGTGATATCCATGTCTCACCATGTTTATACAGATGAGTCAACAACAGTAACAAATTCAATACACGGTGCACCTGCCTAGGAAATAGTTCCTGTAGAATATTTAGACATTCCTCCATAGGGATTCCTGTGTTTAGCCAGTCATTTTCCTCACACATCTGAATAATGTGGTTCAAGACCTGTGTCAGGAATTCAAAATCCAATATCCTCCAAAATCCTAAAATGAAAGAATGAAAATTCACAAGAAAACCTAATTCAAACACTTTTGGGCCGATTTTTTGTTCATGGCCTAAAAAGTACTTAATATGTTCTATTTATTAATATTATTAGTATTATTCACTGGACAGGATCGTACTATGACCCATGCCATGCCTGTTAGGCATATCTGGCTTGAGATAACATTAAAAACATAGCAGCACAAAATAAACCTTAATGATTTGAATTCTTAAATGTAACTTCATGATTTAAATGAACATAAGCAGTACAAAGTAACAAACATGCATGTGATGCTAAATTCTTAGTATGTACTAAACAGGATAAGACTTTCTGATATAAACTTCTGAAACACATTCATTAAAAAGTGTCATATATGCTGATCCTTTGGGCATCACCCAGAGAATAACAATGGTTTAATAAGAATGGAAATCTTTGGTCATATAAACTCCAAATTTGGAAGTGAATTAGGTATGGAGTCAGTATAAGAAATAAACATCAATTATATTTTTATTTCTCTTTATCTCATGGATTCTATCCAGGGACATAACCTTAACAGACCAATAGTGTTAGGAGAAAATAAAAGTCTAATGTCATATAATATTCCAAATCTGCAATTAACTTAATAAATGTTTATTACAACATAAGAGATGGAATCAAAACTTTGACCATTTAAAAATGTCATTCATTTAAATATGCAGCGATTCAAGTGATAGATGACGGAGCCGCAAGTACTGGAAAATACTTTGCCCAAAGCTATCCCAACAAACTCATGTATACAAAACCCAGACACTAGATGCTCCCATCTTGGGCATAAAATAAATTATGAAACAAACTAAATAATAAAAGCAAATTGCAACAAGTTCTATTTACACATTATTGATGCAAATTTACCAAACAATCAAAACTATACTTGAATAACAGCTATTTGGAAAGCATAAATAGTTACCTTTACAGGCAAACTGGACTGTATTTTATAAAACAGTACAAGATGCCTAGATTTGAAGGCCTAACAGTGAAATGTTAGTGTACTTGTTTCACACTTCGATAATCTCAAGTTTGATCCTGAGCTTGAGAATTTGCAAAGGTTATTTGCCCAACAAAGATCCAATTTGTCCAGATTTCTAGCTATGGATGCCATAGTGATAAATATCACACCAGACCTCTTGTTATGGTTGATCAACCTTTCCTGTATGATCCATGACATTACAAATCTTATAGAATGATGGATAACTTAGACCTTTAAATGTTTTAAATGATGAAACTCTTAAAATATGATGCACTACTCAGAACTTCCACAGATGCATTTGTTTGCAGCACTGCTTCATGCCAGATCAACATAACAGTGGCTTTAAAAGTATGAAATATATATATATATATATATATATATATATATATATATATATATATATATATATATATATATATATATACACACACATAAATAAAAGGAAATGCACAAAACCGAAGAAAAAGAAAAGCCCTTCCAAATAAATTTAAACATGAAGTACAAGACTGATTATAAAATATTAAAAAATTAAAATTTTATGTGTATAAAACAAAAGAAAATGGTAACACAAGTAAGAACCTTGAAACATTACAGTTTTATTGTGTATCCTGTGTTCTCTTAAAAGTGCATAGTTTTCTTGGCTGGATTATCCTCATAGTTCCTTCAACCAGTTAATATCAAAATACTTCTGTCTTGTAAGTTGGAAATCTACACCCTTGATAAGAATGTATTCCACTGCAGAGTACACTATGGTTGACGTTCAGCCTTCAAGAGGTATGGATGTGTTTCCAATACATGACTGGTACAACACCGACTCTTATCTCCAGTGCATCCAATGCAAGGGATACCTCTCTACACCAGGTGGCTGAATGTCCATACCTTTGGACTTTTCAGTCCATATATTATGCTAGCCATAATAAACATGCTGATCTCTACAATATTTGAAATCAGTGTATTGCATCTTCCATTTGGAAAGGGTGACTGTGGGACAATTTTGGCTGCTTTATCTGCCATTGCATTACCCTTGATGATAAGGCAACCAACAGAACAGATTAGTTTCAATGTGGACGTGGTATCTGATAAGATAATCACATTTTGTTTTTTACAGGTTTCAACATGGCTTTAATTCCTGCAGTAAGCATGAAGGCTTTATTGCTAACTCACTTGGGATGGTGCCATGAGGTGTTGCTCTAACTTTGTCTCCATCTTTCAAATCATCTCTATACAAAGACTATGGTAGAGGTATTGAATTTACAGATTTGTCTTTAGATCGTTTTAAATTTACAAATGTTAAATATCATTTTGGGATACTTTGATAACCACAATAGCAATTTAGGAATAGAGAATTTTCAAATAATTCCAACACTGATTTTTACAGTTTCTAAGCAAAGATGAATTTATATGCCAGAAGTTGAAATGAAGTTTTGTTTCTTCAAGCTGCCATGATTTTATCTAAAAAGGGAGCTTTCCCTCTTGTCACAAATCTAAGTGGAGAGAGTGGGGGAAACAAAAGAAGAAGCAAATTGCCAAAGGTCAAGATTTACCCAACACTTCAATATCTTTTTCTTACTGCACAACTCTGTCAGAGCTATATTTAAATCAACATCCTAAAAAGATGTCTGCTCCAGTTGTATAAGCATTCATTTTTTTTATTGTTTCTGAACCTAATCTGTTCCTTATGTATATAGATATTGCTCTGTACCAAGGATCAAGTTTCAGTCTGCTGTCTATAGAGGCATATGCATTGTTCATTTAGTCAGCCTGAACAAATTGGGAAAATGGTCTTTATGGTTGTTATGTACAATATTCCACAATTCATCATTTCTTGGATATTTCTTCACCAAAATAAGATTTTTCACTAACGTGAGTTTCACTTTCTTGAAGATTTCTTATCTATTCCATGATGCTATATAAGGGTCCATCAATGCCAATGATTGCTTGGCATTTTGCCCATTTCTAATTTTATTTAAAGATTCTTCCTTTATTCAATTTATTTGAACCTTACAGAAAAAGCTATGGTTTAGTAGCATAAGATCCATTAGGCAATGTTCTAACTAAGCAAAAATAGAGGGGCACTATGCCCTGCCCAACTTTTTTGCACCCCTGTCAAATTTATGATGCCTTTGAACACTCCTATCAAATTTAAAAGTGTCACGATCATTCACTTCCGAAATTTATTTCTGTTCTGGCACCATGCTCTTGGATGGTTTTGCAACAGTCTTACTATTGGTTGCCAGTCTTACTATTAGTTGCCAGTCTTACTATTGGTTGCCACAGTCTTACTATTGGTTGCCACAGTCTTACTATTAGTTGCCAGTCTTACTATTGGTTGCCATAGTCTTACTATTGGTTAACTTCGATTTTTATCCCTAATGCTTATTATCAATGCACACACAATCTGAGAATGCATACCACAGAGAGTTCACATGCAAAGACAGGATCTAAGCAAAAGAGGAAAGTGACCGAATATTTTTTGGTTACTGCATTTTATTTTCATTTTATTCTAGAGGATGAAATGTTTATTTTATTCCTATTTGATACCCCATCTTTGCAGTGTCATCAAGACTCAAGCTGTTTCTGTTGGGTATGTGTGGCTTTAAAGCATATGATAACAGAAACAGTAGCCTTTTTTGGTCCATATACTATTACCTGTCTGTGTATAAAGAAATAATTATTGACAAGCAGTAGCTCTCAACTTAATTTATTCTTTTTTATCATTCATACTCATCATAGATTGATTGTACAACTGACTCAAATTTATTCAGAATGAGCAGAATTGTAGAGGGACATATTCCTTTTACAACATCAGTACAATGATAAAATGGAATACGAATGTTGATTTACCTTTATAATGAAATTAACTTATCTGACAATTACAAGAATAATGTTTCAATGAAAAAGTAAAAAATTCTTTCAGAAAACATTCTTTACGTTATATTAAGTGAGAGAAAGTTTCATGGTTTTAATATTTATGATATTAATTTCCTAATTATCATATACTCTGTGGACCAACAGGTCATTTATTATTATTGTTGTTGTTGTTGTTGTATTATATTATTGCCATTGAAATTTTAAACTTCAAAATATACAAATATCATTGGAGAATGAAGAGTAAATCGACCATTTGTTCTTGTTTTAGATTTTCTTGAAATGAACATACCAAGGAAAGCAGGATAGAGATGGCAATAGAACCAAAACCTATAATAAAAAAGAATCCTAGCTTTTACTTATATGTTGTTTGAAATAATGTACTGTTTGAGAAATAAATGATGTTGAGTGGAAGTTACTTATTTTTACTCTTTTTTATTGGTTACTACATGACATCCAGTCACACATGAAGTGCCCTGATCTTGAAACATTGTCCAACTGCACTCAAAAAGTGCCTTAGTCAGCACCCATCATTTGAAATCCTAGCTGGAGCACTGCATTAGGGCTCAATTGTTTGAGAAAAGAAATGAAAATTGCACGACTTTTCAAATTGCCTGTATTTTAATTAAAGCATGGTATTTTGCCTTTTTCCACATTTAATTTTAAAATACAACTGAACAGGTTGTTGACTGGCATGCCTTCTCTTTTTTTCTATCTGGCATGTACATCAGTCTCATGCTATACATCATTTTCAGTTTCAAAATCACCTATTGGCATTTCCAGTAAAAATTTTACAACTCCACTAATCTGATACACTTCAAAACTTTATAAATCTTGTTCATCATTGCTATTCCAAGTATTTGCCACAAATATCATCTGAAGAACACTGCTGGAAGTCAGCCATTTTGAGTTAAGTAATCCACATTTAAAACATGCATTCATTAGATTTCCTTGATGAATACAAGGTTCAAACTACAATGGAATGCTTGTTCCAGGGCCCAATGGGCTAATCAATTTTAGTTTAACCCATTACCTTATGCAAGAGCTTTTAGATGCCTCTACTCTATTTGCATGTAAGCACCTTTGGATGCCTCTATCCGATTCACATGTAAGCGCCTTTTAACGCCTCTACACAATTCTTATAGAAGCGCCTTTTGATGCCTGCTTGAAACATCAGCCATTCTGATTGGGTTTTCATAGCACCCCTTTCTGATAAAACCCCCTATTAGATACTATATTCATTGGTGTGAATCACCATTATGTCAGATCATGTGGTCACTGTTTATTCTCTGGTCGAAATCTTCTATTTAAAGCAACTGGGTCATATTCTCCACACTGCAAAATGGAGGTTGCTGATTTTGTTCAGTACTTACTTAAGTTTTCAAGATTAGAATCACAACTATAAAAGCTTCAATAACTTAGCCATTAATTTTTGTAAATTATCTAATTCAGCTGATTTAGTGATGTAGATGCAAAGAATTTGTAAATTTTCAGTATGAGAAATGGCAGCTACAATTGGTCATGCTGCTTCACTGACTTGATGGTGAATGAGTTTTCTCAAGATTTTAAAGCACCTAAAAAATTCTGTAAAAAATAAAAGGTTAGATTTTACTCTTAAATCTTTCCATACATAATATATGTGTACCAACAAATGTAAAATGGTTAAATTTGCTGTTGAATGTAGCATACACTTCACTGCTTAACAGGCCTATATGTATAGAGTAAGTAAAGGTGTTCTATTTATAGTGCACTGTACTGGATAAGTTTGCTATATATGCACTGAACCGCAAAAACACCTTACACTCTATGAGGTAACGGGTTAACATTTTATGTCAAGCTGAGATATCTAGATATGTAAATAGTTGCCTACCTTAACTTTATAGGTCAACAGCTAAAGAAAAATTGTATACTGCACTGAATACATTTTTACATCACAACTTTAAACTAATTTTCAGGAGTTCTCACAAATCACTTCTCTTCAAATTCATACAAATTTTGCTTTATTGATGCACTAGTGCACCATAACAGCATCTTTAAATATACATGTGCTAGGAAATGCTTGGAGAACATATCAGTTGTGTTTCTTGGTAGTATGTCATGTTCTAATAATTCCAATGAATCAAAAACTGCCATATATCAACGTCATGAATTCCTATAAAAATATTTAACATTATGCATTTTTGCACTAATTTCAAGCATAAAAACAAAAAGTCAAAATTAAGCACTGAGTGATTAGGCACACTCACCTATAGGTTTTTAGGTGTCTTGCATCATGAACCAACTCACACTGGATGTTTCAGGATTTAGAATTAAATTTGAAAAAGATGGATCATACAACAAAGGTAAAGTCAATCAAAGGTAATTAATTTAAAAAGTTACCATCAATCTCTACAGCATGCAATTTCTCTAGTGCAAGCCCAATCTCGATTTCACTGGCCTGGACTAGGTTCAAAATGTCATTCATAGTATACTGGAAAAAAAAAATGACAGTGGTGGACACAAACATTTTTCATAAACAAAAGACATTTCAACAGTAAATGTGGATTATTAAAAATGGTTTACAGAACATTTTGAAGCTATGATAACAAATTCTTTGTTTAGTGATGAAAGCTCCTAAGAGCTGCAATTACAGTCAAACCCAGTTATCTTGATTACATCCGGGGTGTCAAAAAAATTGCCAACATAGCCAGGTTCAAGATATCAGGGTTTAGTTAACAAATCTGCTGCAGAACAATGACTATGCTGGGGAAGAAAGATTGGAGATCTTTTAAATGAGATTAAGTTACAAGTCATACATTTTTACAACACTTATGTTACTATCACAATGTCAGTGGTTTAAAGGTTTTATTAAAATTTCCCTGTAAATAGCCTCACCCCTTTGGTAGCCTCAGCAAGGGATTAGTTTTCTCAGGCTGACCAAAATCTAGCTTAATTTAAGGCACATACATGCTGGACTGCTTTTTTTTTTTTAAAAAAGTATTTTCTTTTTTAGTGTTAACTAACTAGTAGCAAAATGCTAGTGACCAAAATTGTATGTGAAAATCGATCACATTTCTTTATCGGAGGTTCCTTTACAGCAGTATGCCGGTTTTTAATGATAAAATTTGCCTCTGCACCAGAAAAATGATGAATAATCTGTTGGAAGTCATGTACTGACAAACTGTAAATGTGTTTAAAGTCTTTAAAGTTAATTGTCTAGACGGATTCTATAAGAAACCAACAGATTTTATTTACACAAGTTATAGTCCCATATCTTTCCTGACTTTGATCAGTGACTGTCAGCAATAGGAGCTCCAGAAAGAAAGCCAGTGTATCATTTTGATCAATTGCATGGCTCTGACACTCAATTAGGCCTCTAGATAATACAATACAAATGAAAGCACTCCTAAGTGTTTTATTGATGTTACTCCTATTAGGAAGCTTCATTTTGTTTGGGTTGAAGAATCTGTAGCCATGGCATTGCAATAAACGACTTCAGTTAAGCAAAAAAAAAAATGTGGGCACTATGGATTTTTTAAAAAAAAAAAAATCATTGTCATTTTATTTATTTTTGTTCAAAACAAATTAATAACCAGGTTTTTGTTGTGGGGGATGGGTACCAGCTTGGTTTGGAATTTTGACAGTTTCTATTTAAAGATGATTATAAGCCATGTGATTTTACCAGGCTGATGTTTAAGGCTTACTTAGACTCACCAAGCATGGAAACACATTAACATTTTACTTTATAAGTGAACTCTGAACCAAACTTGTTAATTGTGTATGGATTCAGCTGGTGATTGACCATGATGATATTAGAATGTGATTACACGAGAGTTTGTTCCACAAAGCATCCTGAATTTTATCCTATCTGTAATTCTGTCAATTTTCAGGTTATTGTCATTAAATGCAGTTAAAAGTGTTTGTTTTAAATTTGTTTTAAATATATAGTGTAAAACGAATGAGGTATTTTGGCTACATTTAATGATGTTGACTTGATAATTTACTGAGTTACAGAAAAGATAAAATTATGTATGCTGTGGAACAAACTATATTGTTGTGGGATCAGAAATGCATTCATTCAGTTTCTTTACTCCAAAGTTTTGTTTACAATATAATTTTCCCCACTCCATGCAAGTAATAAACTATACATTGAAGAGATCCACTGATTAGCATTCCTACTAGTAAAATTGTGTCTTGTACTGACTTTTTCAATCTTTGCTTGTATGATGTACCAGTAGTAGCAGAAATGCCGGATCATGTAAAATTTCTCTGAGATGAACATTAAAAGTTGCATTTCTTCAAATTAAGTAGGTCAACATGTTACTTCAGACAGAAACTTATACCTGGGTTTTCCATATAACCGATGTCTAGATAAGTGGGTTAGACTGTACTTAAAACTATTAAATTTTATTTTTAATGTATAATAATAAAATTATGTTGTGAATAATAAAAAAAATCAAATAAAATACATTTAATTCAACAGAATTTTTTTTATAGTGGAAGTTGAGTTCATGGGCTTGTGAAAGTAAATTAGTGGCAGGAAAAGGTGATTTTGGAATCTCATTTGTCACACTATAAAATGCAACACAGAAAATGGAATCTATGCAAGGGAATTTACACATCCGGAATCACCTCGATTTAATAATTTTCCTTTGGATTTACTATTTCATGAACTCCATTTTGAGTTATAGGTGATTCCAGTCACATTAAAATCACTAAAAGTTTGACCCCAGGAATGAGAAATGTTCCTCAGCTGGGCTTCTTTCCACTGCCTGCCAATCTGATCTGTGGAGATTCATTATAAAATTAATTTTTTTCCTAGCATATTGGATGCTACAAAACTTGCATGTAATGAAAGAGATTCCATTTTCTGCATTGCATGTTATAGTGCAATGAAAGAGATTCCATTTTCTGCATTGCTTGTTATAGTGTAATGAAAGATTCCATTTTCTGCACTGCATGTTATAGTGCAATGAAAGAGATTCCATTTTTGGTGTTGCATGTTATAGTGTAAAGAAAGAGATCCATTTTTGGTGTTGCATGTTATAGTGTAAACAAAGAGATCCATTTTTGGTGTTGCATGTTATAGTGTAAAGAAAGAGATCCATTTTTGGTGTTGCGTGTTATAGTGTAAAGAAAGAGATCCATTTTTGGTGTTGCATGTTACAGTATAATGAAAGAGATTACATTTTTGTGTTGCATGTTACAGTATAATGAAAGAGACTCCATTTTTGGTGGTGCATGTTATAGTATAATGAAAGATTCCATTTTAGGTGGTGCATGTTATATGGTTATGAGATTCCATTTTCAGTGGTGCATGTTACAGTGTAATGAGATTCCATTTTCAGTGTTGCATGTTATAGTGTAATGAAAGAGATTCCATTTTCTGCATTGCATGTTATAGTGTAATAAAAGAGATTCCATTTTCTGCATTGCATGTTATAGTGTAATGAAAGAGATTCCATTTTCTGCATTGCATGTTATAGTGCAATGAAAGAGATTCCATTTTCTGCATTGCATGTTATAGTGCAATGAAAGAGATTCCATTTTTGGTGTTGCATGTTATATTTGTAAAGAAAGATCCATTTTTGGTGTTGCATATTATAGTGCAATGAAAGAGATTCCATTTTCTGGTGTTACATGTCACAGTACAACTCAGAGTGTTGAACTTTTTACCTGTAGCTCTGACAGAAAATGTATTTTTTTTAAGTCTTGCATCTTTTTCTCCATAAGGATTTTTCACTCAAGAGTAGCTTCATCTTTAATCTGACTGGCTTTATCTTTGATCTGTCTAGCTTCATCTTTAATCTGACTGGCTTTATCTTTGATCTGACTGCCTTTACCTTTGATCTGTCTAGCTTTATCTTTGATCTGACTGCCTTTATCTTTGATCTGTCTAGCTTCACATTTAATCTGACTGCCTTTATCTTTGATCTGTCTAGCTTCATCTTTAATCTGACTGCCTTTATCTTTGATCTGTCTAGCTTCACATTTAATCTGACTGACTTTATCTTTGATCTGTCTAGCTTCATCTTTAATCTGACTGACTTTATCTTTGATCTGTCTAGCTTTATCTTTGATCTGACTGCCTTTATCTTTGATCTGTCTAGCTTTATCTTTGATCTGACTGCCTTTATCTTTGATCTGTCTAGCTTCATCTTTAATTTGACTGCCTTTATCTTTGATCTGTCTAGCTTCACATTTAATCTGCCTGCCTTTATCTTTGATCTGTCTAGCTTCATCTTTAATCTGACTGCCTTTATCTTTGATCTGTCTAGCTTCACATTTAATCTGACTGACTTTATCTTTGATCTGTCTAGCTTCACATTTAATCTGACTGCCTTTATCTTTGATCTGTCTAACTTCATCTTTAATCTGACTGCCTTTATCTTTGATCTGTCTAGCTTCATCTTTAATCTGACTGCCTTTATCTTTGATCTGTCTAGCTTCACATTTAATCTGACTGACTTTATCTTTGATCTGTCTAGCTTCATCTTTAATCTGACTGGCTTTATCTTTGATCTGTCTAGCTTTATCTTTGATCTGACTGCCTTTATCTTTCATCTGTCTAACTTCATCTTTAATCTGACTGCCTTTATCTTTGATCTGTCTAGCTTCACATTTAATCTGACTGCCTTTATCTTTGATCTGTCTAGCTTCATCTTTGATCTGACTGGCTTTATCTTTCATCTGTCTAGCTTCACCTTTGATCTGACTGGTTTTATCTTTCATCTGTCTAGCTTAATCTTTGATCTGACTAGCATCTCTCATCTCATCTCTATGATTTAGAGGAATAAAGAATTCTACAACTGTTTGTACAGAAAGGTTGACATGAAAAACCAGCAGTTGACCAGTGTTTCTCAATGATGTAACATTTCCAAGGGTAGAATGTGGAACAATAACTGTCACACATTTTCTATAACCTTGTATTTTAGGAGACCAGCAGTTTGTTTGCTTGTCTCTCTGTATCACTTTTGCTACTGGATTTTTGTTATAGTTGTTTTGTCATTTAATAGTTTAGCTCTCTGCAGTTCTCATTGACAGTCAAGTTACCACTGCATATTCTGCAATTCCCATTGACAGTCAAGTTATAACAGCATAATCTGCAATTCCCATCGACATTCAAGTTAGCACAGCATATTCTCCTTTGTAAGATATGCATTTAGCTCTCTGCACCTCATGTCAAAAGTAAAGTTAGCAGAGTAATTTCCCAAGACTAAATACTTGACTGTAGGTGGTGTTTTAGGTACAGTTGGTTTGAAATAAATGTCTGTATTGAGCATATTTTCAAAACATTTTAGTTTTTCATGTCCAAAATATATGACCAGTGTTGGAAATTTTGAAAGTGATTTTGACTCAATCATGAATGTTACTGGATTGAATTCAGAATTTGTCTACCTTTTCAGTCCACCTCTGCCGTCATTTCATTTCTACATCTTCAATGTATTTTGGTAATGGTTAAAGTTTGCAGAAACCAGAAGATGGCTTTTTCCAATAAATGTATCCAGAGCCATCCTAATCCAACTGACTTTCATTTGTCTGGAAATAGTTCATATTACTGAGCTCAAAGTTACTGTATGACTAAAAATTCTATGTGTGACATCTACATTGTTTCCATTACTGTATGACTAAAAATTCTATGTGTGACATCTACATTGTCTCCAGGGTTCCTTACATGCCTACATGTTTGTGAACAGTTCCAGTTCTTCTCACCTTGTTACCCAGATGATCTGGGTCCTCCTCATTTTCCCATCCATTATATGGATTCTCCTCCAAAATTGTCTTAAGTTTCTTAAGTTTAGGTTTACACTGTCGCAACTCATAATAACTGTGCAGAGTTGAAGTCACCTGCAAAATAAGTGTACAAAAAAAACTTATTTTTCTCCTCATTAAACGATTTCTACTTACAACTATTTAAACTTTTGGTAAATAAAATGAGAACAATTTTCCAAGTCTGGAGTGATACAGAGATATATGTATTACTCAAGTTTGAAGATTCTGGCCTGAAAAATAAGCAGTATAGTATACACCCACCCCATGCTTAATAGTCCTCTATGTGGCCATCCAAATGATTGCATGGAAACCATTCCCTTCTGTCATTCATAGTGACTTCAATCATTTCATACCAAGATCAAAATGTATTATATGTCACACTTACAACAAACTGCATGAAAAATTTACATTTGATTTACTGATATGGATCTGCAGCTGGTTTAAATTCTGAACATAAATATCAAACTGCATATGAAACAAAAAACAGATTTACAAAGTCTTCTACAGTACATACACTTTATTTATCTAACCTGCACACCTAACTTTCCAATGTAACTGATCTGATGTCAACTCAAATCCTGCAGCAAGTAAGTCAATATTGTAAATTTAAAGGTCACCAGTCACCTATATTGTGCAAACGTGTAATATTATTATATACATATACAAAACACATTTGTTATGTTTGCCTACCATAAATTTGCTTTATTAGGCTTAAAAATCCACTTTTGTAGATGACAAAATTATTTGGCAATCTCAATAAACAATCTTTCTTTAGTTTCTGTGTGCCGAACATGGATATGACGTACATTTATCCCTTCTATTTAACCTAGCCATTCAAGTTTTTAATTTCCCAACATAAATGTCTATGTGATATATCTTACGATCGTGCTTTTGAACAGCATATATGATGCACTGAGTAAGAGTCATGATGGGAAAAAGGATTCTTTCTTTTTCTAAAAGACCTTGTTTACCAGAGAAAAAAATGTGAATTCAAGCTGTGAGATAAAATAAGGCGAGGGAAGGGAAAAATTTGCATCATTAACGCTGGATTATAGTTAATTTGGCCCAAATTTCACCCAAATTGAAAGACAATCTGACTCGACTTAACAACAGTTTGAACAATTTGTTTTTTTTATTAAATTAACAAGTAGATACTATGTAAGATACATTTTAGTAAAAAGTTTTAGGAAAAAAAACCTAAATTTAAACAAAATTGATATTCTTTCAAAGAATATATTTTGCAGTGTACACATATATGAGAGAAAACTCAAGCAGACATATCTTGCTCATTCTAATTAAAATATTTAAATACATTTTTATGCTAAAAAAATAAATGCATCTGCACAATGACATTCTCAATATAAGTATTCAGGTAAAATTATCTTTATTCATCTATTAAACAATAAAACTTAACAGATAATATTCTACAGAATATGTATACATTTTTCTAAGGGTAGTGTACATAAGATATTAAAACAAATATATTTAATTTTAGGCTTCACGTTTGTAACATTGCTGCATATAATACACACTCAGTTACACACATTTGTGGATTTACTCATTTTGAGGCCTAAGGCAAACACAGAGCCTTGTTCTTCGCCTTTTTTAGTCCTTATTTATCTGAGAAAGATGTACTTGTAACTTGTTACCAGTCTTCACACAGCATATCGATGTTTAGATATATAAATAATTGGTGAAAAGTAAGACAACAAATTGTAGCCATTAACTGATGAGGCATTTTACTGGGCCCTTGGTGAAGCTCTTACCAGTTAATTTTATTGTTTGTGTTTATTTTTCAAGTTGTCTTAGTGTGTGCATGCATAAATTAAAAGTTTGTCATTACTAGTCAATATCGACAATCATATTTGCTCCATTATTCCATTCCAATAAGAAGGGAATTAATTTTGTGTTTAATTTGTGCCCCCCCCAGCAAGGTACACAAAAAAAGGATAAACATACACTTATTTTAAAATAAAATGAAAGAAACTAACTTTGCATTGTTATCATTTATTTCTTTTTTCCATCATGCAATATGTATTAAATAAAAAAATATACCCACGAACGTGGATGCTGGTTTGCGTATGCATCCTTACTGTAGTGTGTATCGCTTATGTCAAATAACAAAATCACAAAAGATACCTGCCATTCATGCATGACTTTACAAGGTACAAACTGACCAAGATTATATTTTAACTATATGACGGTATCTCAAAAACCAAAAATCATTATTTTAAAATACATCCACTGTGATTGCAAAATATCTTTTCGCTAGCATGGGTTACAAAAGTGTTTATTATGTTGTTGTTGGGCTTAACGTCATTTTTCAGCACATGATAGGGTATTCATGGCGGCCAGTATTAATGGTGGAGGAAGAAACCTGGAAATCACTGGAAAGAACCACCAACCCACGAAAAGCTACTGGCCAAAAGTGTTATTAAAGCACGTTATTGTTGTGTTTAAAGCACTTTATTGTTGTATATACTATTTGCCCTGCAAACTATAAATTATGATCACATCTGGGAAACAAATAGATGCACAGGTGATGGATAAGCACAACTTAAAGCTAGCAAGAAACTCTTTCCTTAAACTTTCCGACAGGATATCAAATACAAAGGTTATTTTATTACAAAACAAACAACTTCGAAAACTGACTTGGGTATCTTTTAAGTGTGCTGATGTTTCTTATGAAGTTGGTTAACATAAGGAAGTCAAGTTTGGTTCCTTTGGATTTTTTTAAAGTGTGCTGATTTTCTATTTTTTAAAAAAAAATAAAGTCGTCCTACATAGAGAAGCCAACATTGATTCCTTTTTACCTGTATTAACGGGAATTTTCAAAATAAATTGTAATGATGGAATAGCTTTGAAAGCAACACAATCTAGTGTGCAGCGCACACATATCGATATAAGGCCAAACAGTAAATTAGTTTTCAATAGTTTCATCTAAATGTTCCCTATCCATGGCTTATGTTTTATTTTTCAACAACAAGAAGCATATACTTCGTCTTGTGGGAATAAATGTATGTCATTTCACACTGGCATCCTCTATAGATGGGAAATCGTAGCTAAGGGGAAGTAACTGCACTGTATACTTTTGTCGAGTAATTAAATTATTATTTCTTCTTTAGATTTGATAATTTTTTTTGTTCTTTTTGTGCAAGTATAATCACTTTTTAATCATGTAATGCAAATCTGATGTAAACAGAAAAATGTTGGAGTGTGGCCGGTGAACTTTAAGCACCATATTATGCTGTTTATGTATTCAGTCTTTAAATTTCAGCAGCACTCTTTTTTTTTTTGAGCTTTTTAAATTCAACATATTTTATTCAAAGATGTCTCTCCTAAACATTTTTCACAATCATATAAGATTAATGAGTCACTTTGCTTAACTTACTGTGCCCTTCCAAATGACACAGACTTGTTCTCTAAACAATATGCTTTATTACTATAATGAATATGTAAAATAGGTTTTCACAAGAAAGAAATCAGTCTGTTTTCTAAGAAATATGGAAGATGCAGCTGTTATAAACAGAATACAAAGAAAGTACATATGTGTACTTTTCAAATATGCATGTGCTACATGGGAGCCTTCATTTCTAAACTTTTCTCTAACATAAACAATATTTGGTGATAATATAGAGTTAAAAATTCATAATCCATGCATAGGCAAGCATAAGACATAATTTAGTATACAAAACAGCAATTAGTATGCCAAAATTGCAATGGATAGTATGAATATTTAAAGATGGAACTTTAAGAGCAAAACCTGAAGAGTTTCTACAGTTCCCTCAATCTACCTCTCAGTAAATTTTAGGCCATTAATGAATGCAAGCACCATCATGTAGTACATGCAACATAGGTGCTTAGCCACTAGCATAGGGTCTTCAACCAAGAACTTCTATATTATCAGCATGACTCTAAGTCCCTATGTCCTTCTTACAAAAGATCTTAAAACTTTATAAAATAACACAAATCTTCATATTTTTATCAGGTAAAAATTTAAGTGTTTATGAAAAAGTAAAGAAATTATTAATTCTTTGATATGTACCTGCCTGAATTGTAGCTGTGCTGGCCCATCCTCTGGCAAGCTGTCACCAAACTGGAGGTTGGGCATAATCAACATGGCATTGGATATTTCAGCTCCTTTGATATCATAAGACTTATTCTTGGTGCACAATACTGCACCATCCTCCTTGTCCCCTCGAATAACAACTCTGAAAAGATAAACAATCATCTTCATAAAATATCACTTAAATTTAGTACTGTATATAATCATCTACAAGCAGGTTAAAATGCAGTTTTGTTGGGAGCAATAAGTAGAACAAACAACACTGACTCCAAACTGCAGGCACATTATGTAACAGAAGATCAAGTCAATGTTTTTTGCAGCTGGACCATACTTATAAGCAAATATATACAGGTCATGTTTTATGACTAGCATTAGGGTAAAACTTGGGTGACAGCTGAGTATTGAATCTGGGATCACTTCAACATTAATGTGGTTCACTAACACCTGAACTGAGTCAATATGACCAATTTCTCTGCCCAGAATTCTACCAAATAGACATCAAGTGATACCCTCCATCTTAAAACCCATAATGCTGAAAAATATGTTGGTGTTAAATATAAATCTACAATTCAGCAAGTTCAATTTCATGTTTAACCCAATCAGATGTCTAAGTCAGGACTTGAACAAACTTAAGTCTCTGCATGTAATTCAGAAACCTTTTGCTCATGTCCAAACCAATCCACAACCTAAGTCTTGACCCAAATTCAGCAAACTCAAATTCAACTTCACTCCATCAATATCCCAAGTTTGGACTCCAACTTAAGTCCATAATTCTGCAAGCTTAAATTCAAGCCCAATCTAATCAAATGTCATCAGCTTGGACTTAATTTCTAAAGTCTTTTATGGAGGATTTTGTTTCAAAACATAAATTTAACCTTCCATATCTGGAAACCTCAAATACATGTACAGAATAAACTTAGCATAAATTTTAGGTACAATGCTTATGAATAACTGCATTTAAATGTATGAAAATCACAAATCTGTTCATATGTTTTCCACCTCTGACATGCATGTGGAAGTGAGATATTACTGGGACAATAGACCATGAGATTACTGTGTAGTAAAAATGCAATATGTAATGAAATGAATAGCTGAAATTTAAGAATTGAAACTACTAATGTTGCATGTACAGTCAAAAAAGTCATGCATAGATCAGGGAAAAACACCAAATGATAATTACTGGAAAGAATTACGACTTGAAAAGAAGAAGATTTTTTGGCATGTTTTCTACCTGTTACAATGTATCACATTGAGAAAATAAATACATCCCTATATTTAGTACTTACTAGTAATATCTTTTAAAGAATATCACAAATTAACATCTCTTGAAAGAAAATGGCAGTTTCTTTAAATGACACATGGGAAACCCCACTCACTTATGTAACGACTCCTATCATAATATTTTGCCTAATTTTCCTTGATATTTGCTCCTCTTTTTGTCTCTATCATTAATTTATGAGAATATTTATTTCAAACAAGTGAATAATGAAAACCTGTATTTTTACAAGTGGTAAGTTTTTTTCTTTTCTTTTTATACTCATACTGACCAGCAATATGTATAACAGATTTACGTAGCTAATTTCTTACTGGATCATTTATCATTTATGTTCTGATTTGTTTTTGTTTTATGAATAATCACACAGAAAATATAAACATTAACATAATTATCATTCCCGAATGAAAATAAAATAGCACATTAACAAAAGAAGGGTTTGTACCTTGTTAGATTTTGAAAGCTTCTTTAATATGAAATGGTGTTCCTTACCAACTAAATTATGCAAGCATCTAAAAATAAATCCAAACCTCTTGATCATAATGTTACTAGTGTCTACTGAATGGCAGTGAAAAAATATTGATATTATTTCACTCCAGTGAATTTATCAAAATTACTTCTCTCAGAAAATCCAATAATTCATGACTTAGCATAAAATAAAGATGTATGGCCCAGAACAATAACCAACAAGTATGGCCCAGAATAATAACCAATATGTATTGCCCAGAACAATAACCAATATGTATGGCCCAGAACAATAACCAACAAGTATGGCCCAGATCAATAACCAACAAATATGGCCCCGAACAGTAACCAACATGTATGGCCCAGAACAATAACCAACAATTATGGCCCAGGACAATAACTAACATGTATGGCCCAGTACAATAACCAACAAGTATGGTCCAGAACAATAACTAACATGTATGGCCCAGAACAATAACCAACAAGTATGGCCCAAAACAATAACCAACAAGTATGGCCCAAAACAATAACTAACAAGTATGGCCCAGTACAATAACCAACACATAAGGACCAGAACAATAACCAACAAGTATGGCCCAGTACATTAACCAACACATATGGACCAGAACAATAACCAACAAGTATGGCCCAGAACAATAACCAACACATATGGACCAGAATAATAATCAACAAGTACAGCACAGAACAATATCCAACTTTGATGGTCAGTGAACTGATTCCACCGAATGTTGACCTTGGTTTCAGAGATAAAACTGTTCATGGATTTCTAGCAACGCTTACCCATATTTAATAATCTCATCTTAATCAAATTCTTCAAAATACTGTCTTCACTGAGTGTTTAAATTATTTACCGATGCCATGTACATGTGCCATCTTTTTTAAAAATATCCAGTCAGTCCTCATTTTCTTTACAAGTATTTGAGAAACTTCTGTTATAAGTTGAGATAATTATGTTAAAATTCTTGCTACAGGAAAACTGAACCAACTGAATACAGTTTCATTAATATTGTGACTGTTAGTATAGGACTTTGTTTTTGACCCAATGCTGATATCAGGACTAGTACTGAACAGGATAAAGGTTATTTTATTCTTGATTTAAGCCAACCGGGAATTTGGATATTGTGATTTTTTTTGTGAATCCATAAACTGCTATCAAGAGTTATTAAATTCATGTCATAATCATGATGGCTGGCAGCTTTGTATTATGCATCCATGGTATTGTGATTGATATAATTACCAAACTTAAAAAAGTTGTAAAGAAAGTTGTGATTGAAATAGAAATGTATAAATGTTGCTTTAAGTGGAATGGAATCAGAATCAAGAAAACAGTCACATAATTTTAGCTGAAGTTTACTGCAATGCATAAATTATGTTGACAAATAAACACAGAAAAGGTGAGTCGATGTAAATGTAATGTCATTTTTCCTTGCTTAACTAAACCAATTTGTTACAACTTGTAAAAATAATAATGAATACAGTCCTTTTGGGCTAGAAAAATTTAAGTTTTTAAAGCCACTCACACTCACACTGCCTGAAAAAGATTTTCTAATGACACTTACCTGGGCATGACAAGAACAAACTTTTTTTACTCCATGTAGGATATCAATTTTCATGATTTAAAAATGAAGTGTAACTGCCATGTGAATATGTGGATTTCAGAAGTAGCCTGATTGTTTCTAAAGCAGGATTGTTTTATTTTATATTCATAATCTGTAACAACTATGAAAATTGATACCTCAGAAAAAAATAACAAATTCAGTCAGTAGATGTGAAATAGGTCAAGGGTCAATCAAAGACAGAGTACAAGGTAAAGAGTCAATCAAATGTTTATAGTCAATCAATGATAGAGTCAATCAAAGGTAAAGTAAAAGATTGAGATAAACAGTAGTTAATTAAATGTAGAGACAATCAAAGATATAGAGTAAAAGGCAGTCAATCAATGACATCATCAATTAAAAGTACAGTGAATGTGTGTGTGCCTTTTGGATTTTTAACTTAGCTTTAACAATTTTTCAGTCATATTGCTATGATATCTGCAGTGTGGAAGTTTATAGTGATGTCTAGCACTGGGGCATCATGTTGCAGACATGTAGCATGATGTCCCACCCAGTCACATTATCCTGACACCAGGCCAACCAGTCCTAACACTAACCTCTTAATGCTGAGCACCAAGCAAGGCATCTATTAGGAAGCACAGTGAAAGAGAAAGTGAGTCAATCAGTGACAATCAAAGATAAAATGTCAAAGGCATAGTGCCATTCAAAGATATAAAGTCAGAGTCAATCATAGCAAAATGTCAAAGATATAACAGTTAAAGGGATTCAGTCAATTAAAGAGTCAATCAAAGGCATAGTCATTCAAAGATATAGTCAGCTACAGGCATGAATCAAGGTAGAATCAACCAAAGATATAGAGGTGAATGTAAAATCAACCAAAGATACAGAGTTAAATGTAGAATCAATCAAAGATATAGAGTTAAATGTAGAATCAACCAAAGATATTGAGTTAAATGTAAAATCAACCAAAGATATAGAGTTAAATGTAGAGTCCATCAAAGATGTAGACAATATTTGGCTTAGTCAATCAAAAGTAGAGTCAAAGCTATAGCAAGTCACTCAAAGATAGTCAATTAAAATCAGAGTCAACCAAGGCATAGAGTCATTCAAAGACAGAGTCAATTGAAGGTATGGAGTCAATCAAAGCCACAAAGCCAGTTGTCAAAGTGGACCAACTTTAATTATATTTTATTGGTGATTACTTTGATTCAATCAGTTGTTTAAAATTTTTGGTGTTGTAATTAACATATTCAGTATAAATCTAACTGACATTATGCTCAGTGACTTTATTTTGTCTTTTGAAATTACCTGAGACTGAATAATGAGGTAGAATAATTATGTTACACTTTGTGAACTTTTAAAATAGTCCTTAGGTCGAAACCATTGATACGAGTGTTGTTTCTAACCTTGTAAAGATTAAAAATAGGAGGGTATAATTAAATAAGATGTTCTATTGACAGAAGACATCAGATTACATCAAGTTACTAATTGTTATGTTCATCCTTCCTGTAACTAGATATGCCTTCTTGTTTTTTTTCACATGATGGTCAGGTTTAATTGGTTATGATCCAGAAATAAGATATTTAATTCATATGTAAATTTCCTAGTTGTATGGGTATATGTTTGCATTTAAAATGATTTGAGAAGATTAAAAATACTCAGATCATCAATACAATCTCAAAACTATGTTACACTAGTGGCAGCCAGTGATATTCCATGTCCCAAATTTGTTCTTTTTCATGACAATGAGCTCTGGAAATTTAATCATGCGATATTAAAAGTTGTCAGTTAAAAAAAAAACATAGGCCTTTCTCTGCAATTTTCTAAAATAGCCAGCTACAAAACTCAAGAGACAAGAACATAATTCCCAATCTGTAGATAGATACATTAGGAATGGAGTTTTCATAATAAGCATTGATGAATCCACACAATGCCCTCCTTTACAGCTCCCAATCTTGTGAAGTCATTAGAATAAAGATGAAAGCAATCTCTATTTTCAGCAAAAGCAATCAGTGCCAAATTTATTTGTAATTTAGCTGAGAAAATGAGTCTTTTTCAACCATACTGGACTGAATTTATTTGTAATTTGTCTGAGAAAATGGGTCTTTTTCAAACCATACTGGGCTGAATTTATTTGTAATTTAGCTCTGAAAATAGGTCTTTTTCCCAGTCAAGATGGCAGTGATATGTTTATTCAATTTACACACACATGGTCTACCTGAGGGTTCATAATCTACTAATTACACATAATACATTACTTGATATTACTTGTTGACAGATGTTGGACCTCAGAGATAATAGGACAAAGTTGAACTCCAGGTAGCAATTAAAAATTGGTGACTTCAATTATTATAATGGGTAAAAAAAATAATAACATTCCATTAGTCTGACATTCTAAATTTTCCTAATGGTCAACTGGCCCAAAAAGTGTTATCTGCAATGTAAATTTTGCACACATAAAAGCCAAATTAGGCTAATAAAATCAACCAGGCTGGGTCCATGCTATGGATCAAATTAGGCTAATAAAATCAACAAGGCAGGGTCCATGCTAAGAGTCAAATTAGGCTAATAAAATCAACAAGGCAAGCCTGGATCCATGCTAAGGGTCAAATTAGGCAAACAAAATCAACCAGGCTGGGTCCATGCTATGGATCAAATTAGGTTAATAAAATCAACAAGGCAGGATCCATGCTAAGGGTCAAATTAGGCTAATAAAATCAACAAGGCAGGATCCATGCTAAGGGTCAAATTAGGCTAATAAAATCAACCAGGCTGGGTCCATGCTATGGATCAAATTAGGCTAATAAAATCAACTAGACTGGGTCCTAGCTATGGATCAAATTAGGCTAATAAAATCAACAAGGCAGGATCCATGCTATGAGGTAAGTTAGTCAAATAAAATCAACAGCTCAATCTATGAAATTCCTGCCCATAATTTACAATTTAAGCTTGGTAAAAATGCACTTCATGCATTTGTAACTCAGTAATTTATGTACTGTTATGTAATACCCATATATATATGTTTAACCTTTGTCCATGATTGTAGTCTATAATAAACATTTGTAAACAACAATTTCATGTCTAATATTTGTTTGTGTTTGTAGATTATATTTTAATATAATGATCATTTGTAAGTAACATGTTGACTGTCATTTGAGTTCAGAACACTGATTTTTTTTTCCTGGAGAAAGCATGGTCTACCTGATGTTAGGTTATTTGCAAAAATGTAAGTAAACAAACTTGACTTTATTTACAAATTTGATTGCAATTATTTGTTGAACTTTACTTAACTACTGTTGCTTATTTGAAGACCATGGAGTCATAAAAATAGTACTCAACAGAGGGTTTCCAAGGCTTTAATGTGCATAATATTATACCACAGAGGGTTATTACAGGCTTAAATATGCATAATATTACACCACAGAGGGTTATTACAGGCTTTAATGTGCATAATATTACACCACAGAGGGTTTCCAAGGCTTTAATGTACATAATATTACACCACAGAGGGTTTCCAAGGCTTTAATGTGCATAATATTACACCACAGAGGGTTTCCAAGGCTTTAATGTACTTAATATTACACCACAGAGGGTTTCCAAGGCTTTAATGTACTTAATATTACACCACAGAGGGTTTCCAAGGCTTTAATGTACTTAATATTACACCATAGAGTTATTACAGGCTTTAATGTGCATAATATTATACCACAGAGGGTTTCCAAGGCTTTAATGTGCATAATATTATACCACAGAGGGTTTCCAAGGCTTTAATGTGCATAATATTACACCATAGAGTTATTACAGGCTTTAATGTGCATAATATTGCACCACAGAGGGTTTCCAAGGCTTTAATGTGCATAATATTGCACCACAGAGGGTTTCCAAGGCTTTAATGTGCATAATATTACACCATAGAGTTATTACAGGCTTTAATGTGCATAATATTACACCACAGAGGGTTTCCAAGGCTTTAATGTGCATAATATTACACCACAGAGGGTTTCCAAGGCTTTAATGTGCATAATATTACACCACAGAGGGTTTCCAAGGCTTTAATGTGCATAATATTACACCATAGAGTTATTACAGGCTTTAATATGCATAATATTACACCACAGAGGGTTTCCAAAACTTTAATGTGCTTAATATTACACCACAGAGGGTTTCTAAGGCTTTAATGTGCATAATATTACACCACATAGAGTTATTACAGGCTTTAATGTGCATAATATTACACCACAGAGGGTTTCCAAGGCTTTAATGTGCATAATATTGCACCACAGAGGGTTTCCAAGGCTTTAATGTACATAATATTATACCACAGAGGGTTTCCAAGGCTTTAATGTGCATAATATTACACCACAGAGGGTTTCCAAGGCTTTAATGTGCATAATATTACACCACAGAGGGTTTCCAAGGCTTTAATGTGCATAATATTACACCATAGAAGGTTTCCAAGGCTTTAATGTGCATTATATTACACCATAGAGGGTTTCCAAGGCTTTAATGTGCATAATATTACACCACAGAGGGTTTCCAAGGCTTTAATGTGCATAATATTACACCACAGAGGGTTTCCAAGGCTTTAATGTGCATAATATTACACCACAGAGGGTTTCCAAGGCTTTAATGTACATAATATTATACCACAGAGGGTTTCCAAGGCTTTAATGTGCATAATATTACACCACAGAGGGTTTCCAAGGCTTTAATGTGCATAATATTACACCATAGAGGGTTTCCAAGGCTTTAATGTGCATAATATTACACCACAGAGGGTTTCCAAGGCTTTAATGTGCATAATATTACACCACAGAGGGTTTCCAAGGCTTTAATGTGCATAATATTACACCATAGAGGGTTTCCAAGGCTTTAATGTGCATAATATTACACCATAGAGGGTTATTACAGGCTTTAATGTGCATAATATTACACCATAGAGGGTTTCCAAGGCTTTAATGTGCATAATATTACACCACAGAGGGTTTCCAAGGCTTTAATGTGCATAATATTACACCACAGAGGGTTATTACAGGCTTTAATGTGCATAATATTATACCACAGAGGGTTTCCAAGGCTTTAATGTGCATAATATTGCACCACAGAGGGTTATTACAGGCTTTAATGTGCATAATATTACACCACAGAGGGTTTCCAAGGCTTTAATGTGCATAATATTACACCACAGAGGGTTTCCAAGGCTTTAATGTGCATAATATTATACCACAGAGGGATTCCAAGACTTTAATGTGCATAATATTACACCATAGAGTTATTACAGGCTTTAATGTGCATAATATTGCACCACAGAGGGTTTCCAAGGCTTTAATGTGCATAATATTACACCACAGAGGGTTATTACAGGCTTTAATGTGCATAATATTACACCACAGAGGGTTATTACAGGCTTTAATGTGCATAATATTACACCACAGAGGGTTATTACAGGCTTTAATGTGCATAATATTATACCACAGAGGGTTTCCAAGGCTTTAATGTGCATAATATTACACCACAGAGGGTTATTACAGGCTTTAATGTGCATAATATTACACCACAGAGGGTTATTACAGGCTTTAATGTGCATAATATTATACCAC
This sequence comes from Potamilus streckersoni, assembly GCA_016746295.1. NCBI lineage: Eukaryota > Metazoa > Mollusca > Bivalvia > Unionida > Unionidae > Potamilus > Potamilus streckersoni. The sequence continues at coordinate 1,169,923 of JAEAOA010000678.1, forward strand.
AGAGGGTTTCCAAGGCTTTAATGTGCATAATATTATACCACAGAGGGATTCCAAGACTTTAATGTGCATAATATTACACCACAGAGGGTTTCCAAGGCTTTAATGTGCATAATATTACACCACAGAGGGTTATTACAGGCTTTAATGTGCATAATATTATACCACAGAGGGTTTCCAAGGCTTTAATGTGCATAATATTATACCACAGAGGGATTCCAAGACTTTAATGTGCATAATATTACACCATAGAGTTATTACAGGCTTTAATGTGCATAATATTACACCACAGAGGGTTTCCAAGGCTTTAATGTGCATAATATTGCACCACAGAGGGTTTCCAAGGCTTTAATGTACATAATATTATACCACAGAGGGTTTCCAAGGCTTTAATGTGCATAATATTACACCACAGAGGGTTTCCAAGGCTTTAATGTGGATAATATTACACCATAGAGGGTTATTACAGGCTTTAATGTGCATAATATTACACCACAGAGGGTTATTACAGGCTTTAATATGCATGTTATTACTCTTAATGGCTATGTGTATTATTACTCTCAAGAGCGTTTTAAAGGCTATAATTTGCATATTATTACACTCCATAGTTTGAAAGGCTGTAATAAGGCTAGTAACAGTAATCAAACTTATTTTATATTTCATCCTGTAAAAGTAGACATCAAAACATCTATCATGGCCATTACTTGGCTCAAAACAGTAATAACATGTTTCATGTAAGCAAACATTCTAAATACTGATGTCTGTACACTCACCTACCAACTTCCACACTTTGCCCTATTGTAGCAGAAAGAGAAATCACTTCCCCATAAAATCCTAGTCCAGTGTGGACAGTTGCCAGGCTGTAAAAATTCTTTGAAGGCAGAAAAAAAATTGCTGAGTAAAAATTGATACCCCAGAAAAAAAACCAAATTCAGTCTGTAGATGTCAATCAAAAGTATAGGTCAATCAAAGACAGAGTCCAAGGTAAAGAGTCAATCAAAAGTTTATAGTCAATCAATGATAGAGTTAATCAAAGGTAAAGTAAAAGATTGAGATAAACAGTAGTTAATTAAATGTAGAGATAATCAAAGATATAGAGTAAAAGGCAGTCAATCAAAGACCTGCCTCGGATTTTATTAGAAGTATACATGAAAGCTATTTTGTGAAATATATGAAAATCAAGTATAAAATGTCCTAAATTTTTCCATTCTTGAAACTGTTGCAGAATTCTTTGTAGTGTAAGCAACAGTTTCCAGGCCCTTCTCTTTCTGGTCATGGAATCTTAGTTTAAAACACTAATGTACATTTACAGTTTATATACTGGACTCTCAATTTTGGAAGAAATGTAGCACAGAAGTTTCATTATCAAAATCATCCAGATAATTATGTTTTTGTTAAAAAGAACATTCTTATAGTTTATTACTTATCTCCCTGATTGAGGGCATCCAGCACTGCAGAGTCTAGCTCTAAAAGACACACACTGTCATTGTCAAGGTCTGGTGAAAAGTGGACAATTTGGGTAACAGCTTTTATCTCTTTCCTTTCCACCTTTGCAAACTCCAGTACTGCTTCCACTTCAATGAGTGTCCTAAAACAACAAGATAATAAACAATCAGTCTAAATAAATTGAAACAAATATTACTGGTACTAACAATAAAGATTCTATTTCACTATGGATTTCTTGCATTTTTTTTCTTACTGAATTTATTTTACACACTGTTTTTCAAGATCCAATCAGTTCTTCCAACTCATTTGCCTCCAATCCATTATGAATTGTATCCCGACTCCTGTCTTCAAAGCATTCACCAGACATGAGTACAATCTAAGTGAGGATTATTTAATCCCTACCAACCTTAAAAATTTCAAACCAATGCTTGTTCTGTCAGTTGGAAACCAAATAGTCTGTCACGAGAAGTCCAATGTTAAAGATGTGCCATTTTCACTAGGCAGTCTAATGTATGTTGTCAGGTACATGGTTGTAATGCTGATCTTTGCACAGGTAAATATAAATGACAGGGCATCTATAATGAATACAAGGTACAAACTGCTACAACAGGTAAAATTAATATAATGGGGATGAAGCTAAAGTGTTGCATCATAAAGCCAATTTCACATTTATGTGCCATACTGCTAGTTTTATGTCTGAGTGCCATTTGCAATCTTGATTGGCACCATAGAGCCAATTTCATGTCCCTGTACCATTTGCAATCCTGTATGGTGCCAGAGGCAATTTCATATGTCTGCAATAAATTTAACCCATTCACTCACTTTAGCTGCATGAAATGAAATTCTGAGATAAACTCTAGACATGCATACTGACCTGTATTCACATGATCAGTAAAACCATGTCTTAAACAAGACCAATAAAGAAGTCATACTGCTTCTTAATAATTTCATTTAGTGAACATTTTACAAAAAATGTAGAACATTATAATCTTGCAGTGTACCAAAAAGTTTCATAAATAAACAAGGTAACATCATTTACACAAAAAATTATCTGTAATGGCCACACATTATATATATATATATATATATATATATATATATATATATATATATATATATATATATATATATATATATATATATATATATATATATATATGTGCTGGTGCATGCAGGCAAGGTGATGGGTGCCGATTACTCTAGGACCTGGGTCCGAAACTCGGTAGAGTAAAAATTTAATTTCTCTAACCTGTATGATAGTATTGTTTGTATTAAACTATATATATATATATATATATATATATATATATATATATATATATATATATTGCATTTCTTGCTTTTGTCTCACTTCTCTGGGTTTAGCTTACACTTCTTCCTGTCCAAGTCACTTCTTCCTACAATTTAAGTCTAGCTTGACCCCTGATACTGCATAGAAAATATTAACTGTACTTAACAAACATATTTTCAGGCCGAATTATGAGAAACAACATCATCATTTAAATTCAGAACACATAAAAGCAATATGGCAAACAATAACTTACTCACAGAAAATATGCACGTGTGAAGCAAAAGTTATCAAAATGATACATTCCAACTATCTGCAGGTTATCAAAATGGTGCAGTCAATAACACATCCCAACTATCAATATGTTACCAAAATGGTGCAGTCAATTATACATTCCAACTATCAGTATGTTACCAAAATGGTGCAGTCAATAATACATTCCAACTATTGGTATGTTACCAAAATGGTGCAGTCAATTATACATTTCAACTATCGATATGTTAATGAAATGGTGCAGTCAATTATACATTTCAACTATCTGTATGTTACCAAAATGGTGCAGTCAATTATACATTCCAACTATCAGTATATTAATGAAATGGTGCAGTCAATTATACATTTCAACTATCAGTATATTAATGAAATGGTGCAGTCAATTATACATTCCAACTATCAGTATGTTACCAAAATGGTGCAGTCAATTATACATTCCAACTATCAGTATATTAATGAAATGGTGCAGTCAATTATACATTCCAACTATCAGTATGTTACCAAAATGGTGCAGTCAATTATACATTCCATCTATTAGTATATTAATGAAATGGTGCAGTCAATTATACATTCCAACTATCAGTATATTAATGAAATGGTGCAGTCAATTATACATTCCAACTATCAGTATATTAATGAAGTGGTGTAGTCAATTATACATTCCAACTATCAGTATGTTACCAAAATGGTGCAGTCAATTATACATTCCAACTATCAGTAATTTAATGAAATGGTGCAGTCAATTATACATTCCAACTATCAGTATATTAATGAAATGGTACAGTCAATTATACATTTCAACTATCAATATGTTACCAAAATGGTGCAGTCAATTATACATTCCAACTATCAGTATATTAATGAAATGGTGCAGTCAATTATACATTCCATCTATTAGTATATTAATGAAATGGTGCAGTCAATTATACATTCCAACTATCAGTATATTAATGAAATGGTGCAGTCAATTATACATTCCAACTATCAGTATATTAATGAAATGGTGCAGTCAATTATACATTCCAACTATCAGTATGTTACCAAAATGGTGCAGTCAATTATACATTCCAACTATCAGTATATTAATGAAATGGTGCAGTCAATTATACATTCCAACTATCAGTCAATTATACATTTCAACTATCAGTATATTAATGAAATGGTGCAGTCAATTATACATTTCAACTATCAGTATATTAATGAAATGGTACAGTCAATTATACATTCCAACTATCTGTATATTAATGAAATGGTGCAGTCAATATACATTCCAACTATCTGTATATTAATGAAATGGTGCAGTCAATTATACATTCCATCTATCTGTATATTAATGAAATGGTACAGTCAATTATACATTCCATCTATCTGTATATTAATGAAATGGTGCAGTCAATTATACATTCCAACTATCAGTATATTAATGAAATGGTGCAGTCAATTATACATTCCAACTATCAGTATATTAATGAAATGGTGCAGTCAATTATACATTCCAACTATCAGTATATTAATGAAGTGGTGCAGTCAATTATACATTCCAACTATCAGTATGTTACCAAAATGGTGCAGTCAATTATACATTCCAACTATCAGTAATTTAATGAAATGGTGCAGTCAATTATACATTCCAACTATCAGTATATTAATGAAATGGTACAGTCAATTATACATTTCAACTATCAATATGTTACCAAAATGGTGCAGTCAATTATACATTCCAACTATCAGTATATTAATGAAATGGTGCAGTCAATTATACATTCCATCTATTAGTATATTAATGAAATGGTGCAGTCAATTATACATTCCAACTATCAGTATATTAATGAAATGGTGCAGTCAATTATACATTCCAACTATCAGTATGTTACCAAAATGGTGCAGTCATTTATACATTCCAACTATCAGTATATTAATGAAATGGTACAGTCAATTATACATTTCAACTATCAATATGTTACCAAAATGGTGCAGTCAATTATACATTCCATCTATCTGTATATTAATGAAATGGTGCAGTCAATTATACATTCCATCTATCTGTATATTAATGAAATGGTACAGTCAATTATACATTCCATCTATCTGTATATTAATGAAATGGTGCAGTCAATTATACATTCCATCTATCTGTATATTAATGAAATGGTGCAGTCAATTATACATTCCAACTATCAGTATATTAATGAAATGGTGCAGTCAATTATACATTCCAACTATCAGTATATTACCAAAATGGTGCAGTCAATTATACATTTCAACTATCAGTATATTAATGAAATGGTGCAGTCAATTATACATTCCAACTATCAGTATATTACCAAAATGGTGCAGTCAATTATACATTTCAACTATCAGTATATTAATGAAATGGTGCAGTCAATTATACATTTCAACTATCAGTATATTAATGAAATGGTACAGTCAATTATACATTCCAACTATCTGTATATTAATGAAATGGTGCAGTCAATATACATTCCAACTATCTGTATATTAATGAAATGGTGCAGTCAATTATACATTTCAACTATCAGTATATTAATGAAATGGTACAGTCAATTATACATTCCATCTATCTGTATATTAATGAAATGGTGCAGTCAATTATACATTCCATCTATCTGTATATTAATGAAATGGTACAGTCAATTATACATTCCATCTATCTGTATATTAATGAAATGGTACAGTCAATTATACATTCCATCTATCTGTATATTAATGAAATGGTGCAGTCAATTATACATTCCATCTATCTGTATATTAATGAAATGGTACAGTCAATTATACATTCCATCTATCTGTATATTAATGAAATGGTGCAGTCAATTATACATTCCAACTATCAGTATATTAATGAAATGGTGCAGTCAATTATACATTCCAACTATCAGTATATTAATGAAATGGTGCAGTCAAATGAACAAGACATGTGGATGATCATGTATGAACAAATCACTGAAGTAAATGATCTATAATGTATTCAATTAGTACACAGTGGAAAAATTTCAGATATCTCCTGTATGGTGGTTAAGGTTATGCATGGCAGTACATGCCAACAACACAGTATTAAGAAACTAACACAGAATTTGTAAGGGTTCTGATTTTGACCAGTGAGTTAATCCCCTTGTAACTATGCTCAATTTGAGCTGTAGAATATCACAGCAGCTTCAGGAAAACAATATAAGACCCCAAATCCAAAACAGGTATTATTTTATGCCATACCATGTACTTGCATGATAATTTCTTGTGTAGAATTATGGGGCATTTATACAAAGCAAAACACCAATCTTATACATTTGACCTTAAAATTTTAGCACACATTTTAAGGTGAGTAAAGGATCAACAAAATATCCAGATTGTGTTGTATTCTCTTTATCTGCCAAGTAAGCATACAACACATACTTTTTTAGAAAGAGCAACATTTGGATCCTTTTTTTTGTTAAACTTTAACTCATTGCCTGAAATTGAGTTCTCAATGAAGTGGATCAGGCTTGTCATCCAAAGCCAAAGATGCAATGCCAACATGCCATAAGTAGTACCTAAATATATTCATGCTGATGATGTCATTCTTACAGATTCCAAAAAATAAGTTACACTGTAATTGTATGTCAACTTCTGGACCAGAATCTGCTCATAACAATTTCATAATTTTTCAATCACCAGATATATAATTTTAATTGAAATGAATTTCAACTCAACTGGTATATATTTCTGGATCGTTCTTTCAACAATTATTAGCGCCAACCTATTGAGTTGTAAACACAGATTAACCCCTTCTCATTTTGTTACTAAGCATTAAGTATTGACTCAAACTTTTAATTACCATACTCTGTTATCAGGTAAAAAAATCCTGTGAAATTCAAACAATGAATGGTAACAAGTACTTTGATTCTTTGATTTAACTGGGCCATGTTTTTTTAAACATTTTTTTAATAACTTGTACAAATGCATGAATATCACAATATTTTGTTTAAGATATTGATAAAAATCTGGTCTCTAAATTTTGGAAATTGGACTACATTATTTTTAGATATGACCTTTTGCTCAACTCTTGTGTAACATCTTAGGGTTTTAGAAGAAAATAAAATGTAATAGCAAGAACCTGGTAAATCAACAGGCTAATATTACACCTTCAAAATGCATAAATGCCTTGAGCAGACCTAAAACAAAAGCTATACACGTGATGTAGACATTCAGTAATAATAATAATAATAATAATAATAATAATAATAATAATAATAATAATAATAATAATATAATATAATAATAATAATAATGACTTTGTATATCACCTAATCTTTAGAAGCTCTAAGCACTTTACAATATCAGACAACACCTAAAATATAAAAACATATAATATGATTACATAAAAATAAACACCATGAATTTAGAAAACATAAAACATACTGAAAATATTTAAGGTAGGAAACATTATTAGGTCTATAAGTTTGTTCTTGCAGTCGAAAAAGATGAGTTTTGAGAGCACTCTTGAATGAGATCAATGTGTCTTTGTGTCTAAGTTCAGTCAACATTTTCATATTAGAATAATGAGTGTATGATTCTCAGTAGAAGGGGCATAAGTATCTTGCTGGTGTGTACACATGGGTGAGGTTGGATAGGTATGTTGGACTGGATATAGCCTGTCAGTGAAACATAGCACAGAGAACAAATTTTGTGTTTGATTCTGGATTGAATGGTTAGCCAGTGTAGGGCACAGAATAGGGGGTAGGTGTGCTCTGATAGCCAGTGTAGGGTACAGAATAGGGGGTAGGTGTGCTCTGGATTGAATGGTTAGCCAGTGCAGGGTACAGAACAAGGGGTAGGTGTGCTCTGATATTATAAGGATAATCCAAGCAGCTGAGTTTTGAACATTTTGAAGTTTTTGGAGTAGATATTGAGATGATCCAGACAGAACTGAGTTACAACAGTCCAATCTTGAAAGGACTAAGGAAGACACAAGTGTTTTAGTGGTATCAACTGAAAGATATTTGCGAATGGAGCTGATGTGTCTCAGCTCAAGATATGCAGCCATGCATATGTTCATGACATGTTGGTGCAATGTGAGAGTACTGTCAAGTGTAACACAGAGGTTTTGTACCGTGTTAATCTAATGTTGGTGTTGCTGATATTTATTGCTTGAGGTAAAGGATGTGAATGAGAAAGTCTTTGTGTTGTAATCCACTGTCCAAAACAGAGAGGTCATTTACTACTTTCAAAAGAGTAGTTTCAATACTGTGGCAAGGGTGATATGCAGACTGTACATTGCTAATAAGACTTTGAATTCAGATGAGATACCATTTGGAAAAAAATGACTTTTCTTAGATTTTTTACATGAATGGGAGATTAGAAACTGGGTGGTAGTTCTTTAAATCTTTATGGTCAAGTGTTGTATTGAATATATCAGTACTTTGGTGTTTTATAATTTGATTGCACATACCTTTCAATGGCAATTATTAACTTTTTTCAATCCACACATTTCCATTTTACTTTTTGAAAGATCATTATTTACATGCCACAAGGTATACAGCAAATATCAATTAGAAATCGTGCTACCTGGCAAAGAGGGAGACAAAGTCGGCTAAAAAAATGTCAACTTCACCTTCTTCAGTCAGGAAAGTAAAAATGAATAGTTCCTGTGAATTTTTAGATGTACAATGAGTGACAGTAGTTTATGAGTTTTGAGATGCTCCCTCACCTTAGCCAGGTAGTATTGTGTTGTTACCCAACACACTGCATGTATTGTTCATAGCAACAAACTCTGATACAGTGAATGTTTTAATAAATGACCAGTAACTTCCCCATCCAAATTACTGCTAGTTTTCTGCAAGTTACCATATGATGACAAAAACATAACCTTTGTTTTGAACCTTAGACACAAATATTTAAATAATAATTTGTGTTTTAAAAGTGCAGTGTGGAATCAGTGAAAAGCGCTTTCTAATTTAAATACAAACCCCCAAAATGTAAATATTTACTGCTGTGTTTTTATTTTCTTCCTAAAATCAGTCTGAAACCATAATTGAATGATAGATATTGCTGTGTCTGGGAATGTGATTTGGATTTTTAACAATGTTTCAGTCATATAACTACAATATATGCAGTATGACAGCTTACAGTGATGTCTAACACTTGGGCATTGTACAGCAGACATATAGCATCATGTCCCACCCAGTCACATTATACTAATACAACCAGTCCTAATACTATTAACCTCTTAATGCTGAGCACCTAGCAAGGCACCTGTTAACACCAATTTTATAAGTTTTTGGTATGACTCAGCCTGGGTTCAAACACACAACTTCCCACATCTGAGGCAGATGCCATTACCACTAGGCCACCGAAGCAGTCTGTGTCAATGAAGTACCACTTCATTAGTTTAATTGCTTTTGTAAATCAATAAGCAATTAATTAAGGAAAATATACAGTTCAAAGAAAGCAAAGTCTATATATTATGTGATAGAAGATTTAGCCAAATGTAGTCATGGGAAGCACTGTCAGGTCAAGGTTGTTTCTTGCACCACTCATTTTTATGAAAATACATGTACAAAGAAGCAAATACGGTTGAACCAAAGCATACCATTACTACATTTCCAAGTAGGTAGCTAATTAATAAATCCATAAATTTGCAATTCTGTCACTGGACTGTTGTAACAAAGTACAAAGTGGTTATATTAAGATAATCCCTCTTGTTAAAATAGACACTCGAATGTTATGCATAGCTCTATATTAGTTCTTACTTGAATTTATACGGTAGGAAAGAAAAGTCTAGCTCATTCATATTATCAACTTTTAATTCTTCAGTGTGCTGACTATGAAAAGTTACAGTGTCAATGAAATTAGGATGAATAGTATGGTACAGGGGTTATTTCAAATAAGTTGAAAAATCTGACTGACAAGTTATAGTGAACTTTCAGAAAGCAAAAGTGATTTAAGTGGTAGCTGATTAAGCATTGTTATCAAACATCAATTACAATACTTTAAACCCCAAATGTGAAACATAATTACACTGTAAAGTTTCTTCTGTATTATTTTAAAGCCATTTGACCAATATACACTGCATGTATCTCTCCGTCCATACACTTTCTAGTATGAATACAATGGGTATGAATAGAATAACTTTTATGCACATATAATATAATAAACCTATAAATAAAGTATTGCTTAAAAACCAACACTAATGCAGCAGATATGCATCCTGAGAAACAGAGGATATAATTCAAATATGAGAACACTAGTTATAACTCTATGGTCTTAAATGAGTAAAAAAAAAAGAGCAAAAACTAACATACTTTGTAAAATTAAAAAATTTATTTTCCAAGAATAAAAAGGGAAAATGTAAAAAGTACAGGAATGCAAATTAAATTCAAAATATTCCTAAAAGATTTATCACAAGTCTAAATGTATAAAGTTCCAGCTGAATGTCAGTGGAATTCCAAATATGTTCCATCATTATCATTGATGCACTTGTAGTCTTGAATATGCTAAAGTGCCAGTGGCCTGTAGTGTGGGGATATGCTAAGTCTTTTAATAATATAATCCAAAAAATGTTCTCATCTTAAATCTCTAAAATTCCAAATTAATGTTCCAGTGCAAGAACATTAAAGATCAGCACTTTGTATTTCCAGTGAATAATAATTTGAATAAATAAATAATTCCATTCAAAAGATCTACTGAGCACAGCAATAAGACTAATTCTGCCTCAGATGTTAAATGTAAGACTGAGTAATTTTTCAAGTAAAGAACATTATATAAAAACCAGACAGAAAAATAGAGCAAAGATGTAGGTCAAAAATCCCAGCCAAAATATTCAATGTTGTCAAGAAGACAAGGTCTGTTACTAAAATTATAATAAAGATCATTGCAAATATCAGGTCAACCTGGTTAATCCATGGGCAAATATCAGGTCAACCTGGTTAATCCATGGGCAAAGTCTGATATCCTAGATCCAGACCCAAACCAAAATAAATATGATAACCACTATTGATATTTAACCCAAACTCATAGTGAAAACATTAAAGCAAACCATCAACATGTGGCCTTCTGCTTGTAATGTACATGTGGTCCTTTTTCAATTGAGTATATACCAATTAGGATAATTTTAAATTTCTAAAACAAAATCATGTTGTGCATGAGGCATTTTACCAGAATGCTTATTTGATGATATAAATGAAAGAGCTACCCTTGTATTGTTATCATTTATTCCTTTTTTCATCATGAGATTAAAGAATAAAAAATATCCATGAACTCTGTGTATGTAGTGTAGGCTTCAATAGTGTAGCATCTTATCGCTTATGTCCGATAACACACAACACATTCATTGACACAAAAATTGAGACAAATTATGTTTGGTTGTGCTCAAAGGTTTTATGTTATCAGATTGAAAAATGGATCCAAAGCGTCATTCATGCATGACACAGTGTTAGGTACAAAATAGCCAAGACTGAATTATATCCAGATCAACTATATGACAGTATCTCACAAATAAAGATCATTATTTAAAAACACTCATTTGAGTGCAAGTAACAATCTTTTCACTAGCACAGGTTACAAAAGTATCCTTAAAGGAAGTTATTGCTATGTATACTATTTACCCACAATGCCCATTTGTATTAATTATATAAATTATATATCGGTAGTAAGTACAGATTCCAAGCACATGGTAGCCCAGGTGGTGAATAAAGAAAACTGGCAGCAAGCAGTAAACTCATTTATGTTCAATTACCAACATTACATAAAAAACAGGTTATTTTTATTACAAAGCAAGCTGACATTGGAAGCTATCTTTGAATATGCTGAAGCCAGTTCTTTATTAAAGGATATCAATACAAAGGTTTTTTTATTCCAAAGCATGCCAACCTCGGAAACCGACTTTGGTTTTTTTAAGTGTGTTGATTATTTTTTAATATACAAAGATGGCTGGGAATACTGAAACTAAATTTGGTTCCTTTTCACCAGTATTCACTAGAACTTGGAAAATAAACTGAAACTATGAAACAAATTTTTAAGTGACACAATACAGTGCTTCATACACAGACATCAATGATTCTGTGTTGCTCAGAAGATTTGAAGAAAATAAAATAATTTGATGAATTTGTGAAAGCCAGAAGAGAAGCAGATCATTTCACAAACGAGAGGGAAATAATAACCAATATCTTGAAGACAACTGCAATTCACACATGACATGATGTTCGGTAAACAAAAACCAAAACTGAATTATTTCCAGGTCAACTATATGACAGTATCTCACAAATAAAATACCTTGGAAGCCAACTTTGGATTCTTTTAAGTGTGCCAAATTTGTGGGGTTTACATTTTTTTTAAATATACAAGACAAGTGAGATATGGAACCTAACTTTTCACTGGTATTCATATGAATTTTGAAAAACATTAAGGCAATGGAACAATTTTTTAAGTGACACAATATATGTACACCACTCCCTTGATAACTCTCGCGCAGATAACTCGCGAACCCGCTTATAACGCAATGTCCCCAGCATGGCTCCAGTTTTTTCCCAAATGAAAATATATTTTTAAATGTGCTGAACGTGAAAAAATCATGATTACTGGTAAATTGAATCTTGATACATATGAAAAAATAATTACTAATCATTAATTTTTGTAAAATTGTAAAAGCAAAATGGGAATATGGTATTTTCATCCTTTTTTTGCAAACGTAAATCTTCGTAGTGGACATTTTATGTCCAATAACTTAACGAATAATACAAATAATACAAAGTGATATGTGCAAAAAATTATGATAATTTAAATAATTATTATTTTGATAGCTGGATTCTTTATGAAAAATTAAGGCTACAAAAAAATACATGAAATACGGTAGCACATACCCGTAAAGATAGAATTGATATTTTGAAATTTTCAATTCTAATAAAATATCACATATTATGTTTGTGATTTTTGAGAGAAATAGTTGTCAATACACTGTAAATAAATAGTAGGTGAAACAGCGATAAACAAAACATTTTGGTAAATGCTAACAGGTGGCAACAGAGAATGAAATAAACACCAAATAAATGTCTTGCTGTGTGAAATTCACGTTCTAATCCTTTAATTTCACTTTAATATAAACACTATAATAGCAACATATTCTTTTCTATGAAAACATGAAAAGTCAATCGACCGTCACATTGAAACCTGTGACTACTTCTGTGAGAACCTAATTACATGCCAGCTTTGTTTTGATCAACAACTTGGAGAACTGTTTGTTGCATTAAAAAAAATTAAGAGACCTGTGTTATTTTATCACTTTGAATATGTCTTTTGTATCAAATCAAGCAATGGTAGTACATGCAATTTAAAAAAATTCAAATGCATGTCAACAGGAGCATAAGTTCTTGTGGTCATTATCGTTCTCAAAATTCATTTTATTTGAACAATCGAAATTGGTTTCACATTTTTATGTACTTAACATCAATAAAGTTTATAATATCATTAATGTATCTTAATCATTTGCAAATGTGACTATGGAGAGCAAAGGAAGTAAGCAGGAGGTGTACTCAGTGACTGAAAAGCTGTGCATAGGGTTCATAAGGGCGAAGCGAGATCCAACGTTTGCAATAAAGTAAACAATTGTCAAGTCAACATTTAGAGCTTGGCTTAAGGATAAGCAGAAACTTTGGGATTATTTACATGAAGTTGATTCAAATAATGGGATAAAATAAAAACGGGTATGGACTGCAAACAATGCTGAATTAGATGATGCTGTATACTCTTGGTTCACAGGGCAATGTAAACAAGGCGTTTCTTTCTCCTGAACAGTTATTAATGCCCAAGCAGAAAAAATGACAAACAATATGGAGAACGAATTTCGTTTTAGGGCAAGCCATGAATGGCTTATTGATATTCCAGCGCCGACATAGAAGTAAACAAAATTGATTGATGGGAGAATTTATCAACACAAAAAATTGTGACATAGTACACAATGTGTGAAGTCATACATGTGATAAGCAAACGGAAACCATGTGGAATAATGTTTTGATGATCTCAATACAGGAGTCACACTACCAGGGGAAGTGGGCGAAAAAGTCGCCAGAGAAGCATAACTTCGCCTTCTTCTATTATGAAAGCGAAGACAACTTTGCCCTCTAATTTTTCTGATGTATAATGACTGTAGATTATGACTTTGAAATGCCCCCTCGCTGTAGCCAGCAAGTTCTGTCACTGTTCTAAGACAAGGTGAAATGTATTTACGTGGTGTTTATACCAATCAGCTTACAGCAACAAAGAAATTCTTGCACATTCACATGCAAGTTTAAACAGCTAACTGACCATTAACCCTTTTTTGGATTAAGATATCACTGCTTGATTTCATGAAGTTGGGCCTACTGTGCTATGATGAAAATATACCAAATTCTGTTTCGAAATTGAAACATCAATACGCAAATAGTAATTTGCTTTTAAAAATATGATTGGTAAAGAGCATTTCTTAATTTATTTCTTTATTTTTATAAATGGAGATTTTAATGGCCGTATTTGCGTATTTACTTTATAAAATCAGTTTGAAACCATAAACGAACTTGTAATGGTGGACATCGCTGCGCATATGATATACCACTTCATTAAACTGTGAAAATGCGAAAAATATACATAGTAATGAGGCAAATAATATTTAGGCAATGCATTGTCGTTATTACCAGTAGGTAAACAAATCAAACATATGCAGTCCTATTAATGGATTATTGTAACAAAGCAAGAAAGTGAGTAGTTATGAGAAATGCCCTCCATTTAAAAATAGATGCACTCGCAGTGTGAGATGACTTCTTGGATTTTCGGATGGATAATACCACAGAGGCTCGTATCGTTGCTGACAATTTACCAGTCATACATGTACTATACAATATATTGTGGATAATACAGCGTCCCAGTTCTATAATATTAGCCTTTTAGTACCCTTAGTTCTAGACCAACAAATAGGTCTCTGTTTTGTTTTTTTTTTTATATCTGACAGCAGCGTATAAAAATACGCGTACAGAAGCTAGTGAAATGAGTGCAAAACATAAACATTCTACAAAGTGGGAATCAGTTCTTAATGCTAACAAAGAAAGAGCTCATACAACCTCTCAACACTCGAACTAGGATTAACATTATCAGTATCCATCTTTCCCGCAAAAATTTTATGAAAACTTCCGGTACCTCTGTTTGGTGACAACTTAGAATAAGGAAACAATTTGAAATAGAGAGTTGATATGTTTTTCTCGAGAAATTGCAAGACCATGCAAAGCGATATAGACTAAAACCCTTAGTTAGTTAACTGACTACATTGTCAAGGAAGAAAGTTAATCAAGAGATTTTTTAAAATTTAAAAAAAGAAAAACTAAAAGTATTTTGCAGTGACAAATATAGTGACTATAACGCTACATCACGATATGTTCCTCGAGGTGATTCGAGCTAAAAGACCATAACAAAATCTGTCCATTACAGATTCGGTCCACGCAAATTTTATTTTAATTTTAATTGCCTGATACGGTCGGTCCATCAGACAAATGTGTATCAGCAGATTTTTTTGTAGAAGGAATCGACAAAAGAATGTTCTAAAATAAAATTTCGAATTGTGATCAAATATAATTCATCATTTTGTATTTATTTTATGATTTGAATTATAACTAATTTTAAGGATATGAATTGGTCATGGAAAAGGTTTGTGTGATTATATTAATTACGTAAAACATACAGTTATTACACTTTTAACAGCAGGTGCTATTTTTTATTATCACATGATTCTTGTTTATCTGCTGTTGTTATTATATGGTTTAATGCCATTTTCAACACATGATAAGCTATATGCGGCGGCCAGTTTAATGGTGAAGGAAGAACCCGGGAAATCCCCGAAAAGAACCATAGGTCCACGATAAGAATATCACCTGCTGAAAGATTATTAAATTATGGCAATAATTGGCTTTCCTTTCAACTTTTGCAGGCGTGGATGCAGAAATTTCGAAACGTGGACGCGCGTTATTCTTTGCTATGTGAAATCATTGATTTGTTACGACACAGAAATTACTAAATTTATGAAGCTATTATCTGTTGTAAGATAGATGCTGGGTTTGCCTGATCGCTGATAAACACTGATGATATCAGGAGATTTTTCTTTTTTCCAAATTAAATTTGTTTTGATTGAGTCTGTCATGGGCCGACACAGCGTATTTGCTAAACATTCTACCGTATATTTAGTAATTTATCAACATGCAAAGATTTATTTTTAACTATTAACTGACAGTTCACAATGGTCATTAATACTAATATATTTTAATATTTTCCTCTTTGCAAATTGAAATTTACTTGTTTCAAATTCAGTTTGATTGACCACAGACAGATTTATATGCACATAAATACATACACACATATATTAATACAAACAAACAAACAAACACACACACACACACACACACACAGAGTATATCGCGGTATTTCTGAACATACCTAGATACGTAATTATATTAGAGACCAACAATTTAATGCTCTGGCGCATGAGTCTGTCACCCTTTCTTCCCTAAATTTCCTGTCAGTAATTGGAGAGAAGAACAAAAACATCTTCCTCTGATTTGCAAAATAACACCATATTATATCCATTATATTGTTTTTAAAAAAATTTGTCTTGGAATAAAAGAAAAAATAAAAGCGAATCGCACCACCAGCCCCCGAAAATTAAATGGTCGACACTTTATAGTATTTGATATTTGCGTGTTAATTGTTTAATTTTGAATCGATAAACTATTAACTAAAGTGGGATGATTAAGCATACACTATAGCTGACACCCTGTGGAAAACATCGTGCTGAAAATACAGAGCTTGAGTAGTATAGGTATTTGAGTTTTTAAAATCAAGGAGGGTTTCAGCGCAGAAAACCCCCATTCCCTCTAAAATAAATATATTCTGAAATTTGTTTACCACCTCAAAAACCACAATTCACCAAATTTTTTTTAAAAAAATGATGAAATTTTAAAACTAAAAGAGGTTTCTGGCTTAACAGATTGTTTCATATTAAGCAATAAAATATATATAAAATGTATCATTATAATCTAATCCGACATGTTGGATTTGATTTAACAAACAGATTTTTAAAAAGATTTAATTTAATCAAATCAGTCTAAATCTATACTGGCATAACAACTAAAATAAGCTATTATACAAAAAAATGTTGGCTATCATACATCACCAAAAATATGAAATTTGAATCAGTATGGATATTTGCGACTGAACATGACGAACGAATAGCGGGATGGGCAGATGATTAATGAAATGTATTGAAATGTATGAAAGCTTTATTTGCTAACCATATTTATAAAGCTTTACAAAATTAAACATCTACCACAGTTATTGCCCATATGTTATCACAAACTTTTTTATATCTAATGACTCTCATTGGTAAATATATGTTAGCATGCTGTTAATAATATGAAACTCTCGTATCAGGTTTTATTTTACCACGCAAATAAGATTGTATGTGATCAAGTAATCTTTTTATAAGAGATACTTGCTGTTTGATAAGCATTTTTCTTTAGTCGCAAGACGAGGCTCAATATTTTTACACGCTATTGCAAGAGAAACACCAACACTATATATTGTTAATAAAAACGGATTTGATGATAATCCACTTGAAATTATACCAGAGATAGGCATTAGCAGTGGTAAATATAAGATCGTTCGAAGTATTGTGTTATAGTATTTATAAAACATTTTCACGGACCAAAGTTTTTTTTATGATAATATTTGTAATATTGTACCAGAGCGTCCACATCTTGTTTTGGAATTTAGTCTGAAATATGATTAAAATCAACTATGATCTTTTTCATTATATAATATTTGTTTACAGCGTTTGTACAATATTGAAAACTCTAGAGCAACTCCCTGGGTTTGATTCGTTATACTTTTATTGATAACTTAATTGAGGTGCTTTAGCTACACCACCAGTAACACGTTGCGGCTAAATTTTTTATCAAATGGTTCCAGCAGAAATATTTCTTCTTTGTCTTTATTCAACAGCATAGATACAATTCCAGAAGAGCTATCGATTAAATGACGCCATAGATATGTGGTAAATATATTCAATTTTGCATCGGTAAATACGGACAGCCTGTCTACACCACTGACTTCCGCTGTATGTTTGATAGTGTGGTGTCCATGTTGCTGATTTTGATGATACTGTGTATATCGCCTTGATGATCTGCTTGTGAGGAATTTTCATCTGATTCGTTTTTTCAACGATATTAGGAATTCCACTGACAATATCGTTTAGTTTTATGTTAAGGTCAACAAGTTTAATATCCGTAATCTCTGGAATTCCAAAAAGTCATTAGTAGATCTGTTTATATTTCTAAGAAAATTTAAGATCGTTTGTTAGTGATAACTATAATCAATTCTGAATGCCTCAAATCCATCATTGATAGTTATTAATAATACCACAAACTTAGATTCTTGATCATTGACGTATTTTTTTCGTTGCAGCGTCGAAATCTGATTATGGTGTTCTGAGATCATTAATACCATTTTTATTCATGCTAAGAAAATGCTCTCATGTTATCACAGTTAGCCAACAAAAACTTAGATTCCTGATCATCGACGTATTTCTTTTTTCTTGTTACTGTGCCTGTGTCTGCGGTTGGGTCTCCAAGGTATGTAATTTTATTTCGATTCATGATAATGTTACTAGTAAATGAATCGCCAGCTTTCTTGATATAATCGTTAACTGACTTACCAGAATCTTATATTTTACCTTGATCAGCAAAAGTAACTATACTATTAACAACCACGGTGTTAATTCGTAGAAGTACATCTGACAGTTATATATTACTTGTCTTATATCGTCATTATTTATCCTGAAAAAGAACGACTTCATTTTGATCCACATTTGTGATATTTAATAAATTATTGATTTCAATTTTGAGCTGATCAAGAGTTTCATATTTAGATAAGTCACCTTGATGAGCTTTAGCCGATGAATCTTCTAATAATGTTCCACATTTTGTATATTAGCTCATTATTTATTTATTGTTTGACAATAATTTTTATATAACATAAAATTGCATGACAATAATGGCAAAATCGTCGATATCAAACTTTGATACAGAGCGATTCGGAAAACATAAACATGAAAATGAACTTCCAGATTGTTATCATCTCCTTGTTGGAAGAACTTGATCAGGAAAAACAAACTTGCTTATAAATTTACTTCTTGGAGATAAATTAAGCTATGATCATGTTTATATTTACACTATAAATCCACAACAAGATAAGCAAGAACTACTTAGCAGTTATAATGACAAACTTCGTGATGAATTTGAGGCTGGTGAGGATTTGTTTAGTATCAAACGACCGGAAGAACTTGTTTCAGTCAATTAACTTGATTCGTCCGAACACAAGATAGTTTTTGATAATATACCGCTAAACATCAAGAAAATTAATAAAAAAGATCATATTTTTCATTATCACGTAATACAAAAATGTAATTATATTTATTTAGCTCAAGGTTTTTATAATGTTGATAGACTTATTAGGCAAAATGGTGTTTGTTTTGTATTATTTCCATCACTTGGCACTCTTGACGTTAGAAACATCGCAAACGCACAATGTAATGATGTAACAAAAGATAATTTTTAAAAATTATATCGTAAAGCAACGTCAAATAAATATGACTTTTTATTTGATAAACTAACAGACGATACGAATAAAATATTTCAACGCTTTATTGAAAAGTAAATAAAATATTTTTATAGAAAATAGTATATAATATATGGAAAGACAAGCAAAGAACAGAAAACATAGAAAATCTGAAAAAGCTTGTTAAATCTGAAGCTGAACTTAGGCAGATGTTCCAATAATCAGTGCGTGGTCAAGTGACTGCAACAGAAATAACAGTCGCCGCTCTCAAACCAGTTAATGAGGCTTTGCTTGAAAAACAACCTGAAACTAAACACTTATCAGAAGAACTCAAAAAAGTACAAGAAAAAGTATTTCTTGGATTAATTAAAGATGATCAAGAAACGGCTGCTGAAAATAATTATTGAAAGAAATGAAGAAGAAAAAAAGATTAGCTTAATTCCTTACAGCGCATATAGCTAATCCTGCTGATAGACAAGCTGAAATTGATTGGCTGATAAATGATCCCCTAGCAATTAAACGGATATTAGCAACTCATATAATAAGCAGACTTATTGAAAGAAAGTTAGCAAAAAAATAATTGAAAATCAGAAGAAATGTTAGAGAATATATTTGCTGAAGAAAGAGATAAAAAGAGGGATTTAGAAAAGAACATGGATTAGATATTCAGTACAAAGAAATATTTGAATGTGCTTTAGAAAATATAAATAACAAAAGAAGAAATTATGAGTAATATTCGTTTAGCAAAGAACACAATTTCAAAGCTGTTAGAGTGCGAGAAGCTAAAAAAGATAATTACAAATTCGAAGAAAATATCAATAAGATAAAAGAAATAAAAGAAAAAGGTAAGATACATCTCGACGATGTAAAACTAGAAAATAAAAACTACTACAACAGTAGTATCGACATTGTTTTATTGCTGATCTTTATATCAAAGTTATTAGTAGAAAAAAATAAAACAGATGCGAAGATGCTAACCATAACTTGATTACTGAGTCAAAAAAATCTAGATAAAAAGCGTATGAAGGTGATACAGTTGTCCAAAAGGATACGGATCCTATTGAAAGACAAATTTGAATTATGATTATGAAGACCTTGATAAAAGGTTAGCTGAAAAGGACTGGAACATGGGTAAGAATATTTTCATCAGTTACTAAAACGATTGGCAGATTAATGTTACTGATATTAACCATAGAAGCTTGAAATGTTTTGATGAAATTGACAATGAAATTATTAACATATTTGACAATTTGAGACCGGATAATTTATTGACATCTGACGAATGCGAAACTTTGCATCGCGACTTAATCGCGGTGATTTAATTTTATACAAATATAATAATAAATGTCAGCAACATTATTACTAGATTCTGGAAAATCTGATAAAGATAGCACATTTATTCTAGTAAGGTATATTCCGCCAATAGAACTAGATCGTGAAAAAACAATATGAAATTGGACTAATTTCCTGCACTTGTTGGCATGCTATGGCTAATGTAAAAACTGGAGTAAACGATAATTTTGCATTTCGTTATACTAATTGATCTTTTTTTCGCACGGAAATTAATTAAAATTCCACAAGGAACCTAGAATATAACTCATCTAAATAAAACAATACAAAACTAATAACAAAACTCGAAGGTGAAGCTGATAGTTTTGACCTTAATCCAAGTTATATCTTACTAGCCATAAAATACAATAAAATCTGGCATAACAGTTGATTTTACGAATCCATAGAGTATCGCACCGATGATAGGATATTTTCATTAAAGTTATGCTGCTTCTTCTAATGAAACCAGAAAGTATGACGGTGAACTTCCAGTAGATATAACTGACGACATTAATAAATTGCTCTGTTGCAACTGGATCTTGCTCAGCTAAGGGCAGTAAAGGACAAACGATATACAATTTTTCACCAGAAGTTCCACCAGGGTCTCTTATGCAAATTAATCCACATCATATTATTTATTCTCTGTTAAATGTTGAAAAAAAATAACAGAAGTAAATATGCAGTTAACTGATCAATCTGGAAGACAGTTAGGTCTAAAAAATGAAGTCACTTATTACCTGCACTTACGCGAGCAATAGCAAACATACTTTCTAAGAAAAGGTAAAAGATTCTTAGTAAATTATAATGCGAAAGATTTGGTAATCAAATTATACAACCTCAGATATAATGAAACAGAGAAACGTTTACAGAAGAAAAATAATTGGATGATTTTTAGGAAATATATATGCTAAAATTATTGAAAATGTTCCAGGAATAGCTCATAAAGTTGCGTCAATTGCACTTGGCGTATCAAACACTTTTGCAACTGGAGCTGCATATGCTGCTGGAACTGCTGTGGGACAACAAATTGCAGATAAAAGAAAAGACTCACCGCAAAGCGGTATACAGACAATAAGACTAGCTATTTCAGAAAGCGCACCAACAATAGAAACTCAACGCGCAATGATAACAATAAAAACTTTTATCACCACGAGAAGAACAAATTATAAAAAATTAATATCTAAAGTACCAACGACACAATAATTTTGTGCAACCTAATAAAAAAAAATGTTTGCTAAAATTATCTCGATTTTGCAGAAACTTATGACACAGATGACGCAGTAACACAATTTGAGTATGTTGAATATCTAGATAAAAATTCTTACTAAGCAAATAAGGCTGGCGTCAGAACATTTAATGCTATAGACGAGGAAGTATTTCTACTGCCTCACAAAGCAATGTTGGAAGTTCGTGGCCAGATTATGGCAGTAGCTGTTCCACCTGCCGAAATTGCAGCTAATGCACAAATAACTCTTATAAATGATGGTTGGTGTTTATTTAAAATTACTAGATATCAGCTGGCCAATTAAACTGTTGATGATATTTCAAGTCGTTTTACAAGTTGCGAGTACAATCTTAATTATTATTTCGTTTTCCGATGATTAATCCAAATCAACTGCAACTATTATGATGGGGTTTAAAGATATCGAAACGGTGGTGGAGGTGTTGATTCAACTGAAATTTTATCAGGATAATCACATATTTTAGTGGCTGGAGTTGATGCAGCTGGAAGTTCTGCAAATGTGAAAGATTTCCTTATTGCTAATGCTGCTTCGCTAGGTATAGTAGCACCAGATACAGCCGATCTTGTAAACGCTATTGACCCTTACTTCTCTTTGTAATAATCTTGGCGTAAGTGAATAAGATGGAGCAGCAGACGGCAATTTAATATTAGAACACGTTAATAACATATTTGTTCATAACATTAGAAATTTACGATACAATGGGCGTTATGTTAAGAGAAAGGCACTTGCAGCAGTATCACGTCAAATTACAGTAATACTCCCATGAAGTACGATATTTTTTCAGCGACTATAATAAAGTATTTCATGGAGTTAAACATTACACATATTTTAGATCAGAACAAAACGACTGCCTGTTTAGGTCAGGTGGAGCTGATATACAGTTTATTATAAACAAACTTTCTCTATTGATGCCACGAAAAACATCGACAGTTTCAAAATCGCTAGAATTAGATGCTGTTCTTAAAACCACACAAAGAAGATTCGTTTTCAGCAATATAAAATATATCAAACAGCAATTCCAAATACCACAGACTACACATGGCCAGTCACAATAACATCGACTGAACAAAAGGCACGGCAATTATTTGTTGTATTTCAGCTGGAAGCGTGTCGTGGAAACCAACAACAAAATAATGCGATATTTAATAATGTTGATGTTTGACGAATATATGCTAGCATAACCTCAAAGCAATATCCAGAGCGAGCGATGGAATGTAATTTTGCAGATGATGCTAATAAAAATCTCACTCGACTTTACATGTACCTGCTCGACGCAATGCAAAAATATCAAGATGGTGGAGATGGATCTCAGATATCAGTAGAGAAATTTCGTACACTTTATGCGATATTTTATTTTGATGTTAGCAAACAGAATGAAAGAGATGTATTTTGAACTGCTGATATTGAAATTACATGGACATTAGGAGCAGTTCCAATGGCGCAGTTGTACTTGTACGCGTTAGTGGTCAGCGACAGATATATAAGAATTGACTTTGTTGTTGTTGTTGTTATTGTTGGGCTTAGCGCCATTTTTCAGCACACGATAGGTTATTCATGGCGGCCAGTATTAATGGTAGAGGAAGAAACCGGGAAAACGCCGGAAAGAACCACCGACCCAGGAGAAGCTACTGGCAAGCTTTCTCACATATCTACATTAGCCGAATCCTAGACTCGAACACACGCAGACAGAGGTGAGATGGCAGTGATCCGTAACGGACAGCGCTTTAGACCACTAGGCCACTCGGGGGCCCCGACTTTGTTTGAGGCAAAATGACAGTAGAAGTTTAAAAATACTTTAAGCTTTATCTGTAATTTTAATATAGATGACAAAATATATTGTAAAAATATATTTCACTGATGCTCAAGTTAAAAAATTAGCACTTACTGTTGAAAGAAGAGGCAGGTATCACAAAAGCAAAACCCAACATTGAAGGTAATTAACAAAATTAATGTTAACCAAAAACAAGTAACTAAGTATAACCGTGGCAAATCTTTTGGTTTAAATTTAAGTGCTGCAGAAATAACAACAATGTCAATGGTTTCGTCGGTCCGGCACTATCTGTAATGTCCAGAACTTTAATACCAAAACTATTGTCAGTACTTGGTACATTAGGATTAGCAGCAGTGCCTGGAGCAGCATCTGGTGCAACGAAAAAGGCAGTTGAAGGTGATGGAATAAAGAAAACTTTTGTTTAAAGATAAATATAATGCCTAGGCAAAAACAGCAAAATGAAAGACAACGACGAAAAAAAAAAATAGACACGACCGAGGAGAAAAGGTGTATTTATTTTAATAGCTCCACTACTGGCAGGATTGGCGGGAAGTCTATTACAAGGCTTGCTAGGAAAAGGACTAAAGTTGCCAGGAACATGGAGATAATATCAAAGCTGACAAAGTCGTCCGCATTACGTAACTTTGATATACTTGATAAAATGAAAAAAGTAATAAATTTTTGTGCAGTTCATTCTTCATTCTAAAGATGAACTTATGGCGACTACAGTTACGCTAGGTTTGTGCGTCATAAATATACAAGATTTCAATGACGGATGTGGCACAAATTGGGCTGTGGCTGTTTATTATAACAATTATTTTGACTTGTTCGGAATTCCATCAAGTGATGAAGTAAAAAAATACATGAGTAAAAATAATAAATTATTCGTCTAATCAAATTCAGCCGTTTAGAACTTCCGTTTGTGGATTTCATTGCATAATGCTCATTAAAAACATGAATAAACTTCTAGAGTTTTAAAGTTTATTTTGCAATCTGACGAACAACCTTCTCACACTAATGTTAGAATTGCATCGAACTTTTGTAAAGTTTAAATTTTATCTAAAATCTCTGATATATAATGTCAACATAATGTCTTAAGTGTAAAACTAAAACAGTAAAAGGACGAAAAAAAACCCGAAAAACCCCCAAATAAATAATAGTATAGAAAAATACTGTAAAATATTTGTGGAAAATATCTGTGGAAAAAGAAAATGTATGTTCTTGCCAATAGTACTACTGCCAACAATAAAGATATGCTGAGCGGGTTGCTCTGGTAAGATTATTTTAGAAGATGATTAATAAATAATGATTGCAAATGAATTTTCAACATTGTTCTATTATTTATTGCTTTTGTTAGTGCAATTGTAATAGAGATTTATGTTTTGAGGAAAATAAAATTGTTACACATTGTCAGAAATGTAACAACAGAAAAATAATTGATTTTGGTATAGAGATACGTAAATTATTTGGCATGTTTGCCGAAACCAATAGACGGTTGGACATTGCCAGGCCATAAATATGCTGGACTTTATAATCCTCTTGATAAGCAACTTGACGAAAACGATAATCCGCTGCCAGGACAAGATCCTTACAACCAAGTTGACGCAATTGAAATGCGTCATGGTATCTTCTACAGATATATTGAACGTTCAGACAGCGAACAAAATAAACACAGCTGCGATAAAGTGATGTAAGACGAACTTCGTGATATTAAATCTGTAAATATGTGAGAACTATTTACCGAAGGCTGGTTCAGAGTTTTTGGGAGCCAAATATAAATTATGATGATCTTACGTCTAAGCTACACAAACCTAAAAAAAAAGTTTCCGCAACGTAAAGTTATCGCAAATGTCATCTATGATATCTGGGCGATATATATATATATATATATATATATATATATATATATATATATATATATATATATATATATATATATATATATATATATATATATATATATATAGTTAATGTCTCAAATCTTGCTGAATTTGACGATAAAAAAGATATATTTTTAATATTGTACATGTTTTTAGTAAATACGCGTTTAGTATACCCGTTTCTGATAAAACAGGGACATCGATGACTAATGCGCTAAAACAAACAAATACAGAATGAAAACCAAATAGAATCTAGACTGATCACGAAGCAGACTTTTTTAATAAAAAGTTCGAGCAGTTTTCGAAACAAAATAATGCAAAAATGTATGTTCTACGAAGTGAAGGTAAAAATGTTTTCGATGATCAATTTATTCGCACACTAAACGAAAAAAAATCTTAGGTATTTGACTGCTGAAAATACCAGTAAATATATTGACAATTTACAGAAAATTGCTGACGTTATAATCACACAAAAGACCCATCCTTAAAAATGTAGTCAAACGACGCGATTGCAAATCAAATATTAGCAAATGAAAATATGTACCGGAGATATAAATTTAAAGTTGGTTATAGAGTTAGAATTTCTTTTGCGAAAAAATAAACATTTGCGAAAGTATATGCTCAAAGAAGCATTTGTTGTTGACAAAGTACTTTTAACAATACCAGTTACATATTCGTTGAAATATTTATTAGGTGAACTTTTAACTGTCAGTTTTTACGAGCAAGAACTTAGAAAACAGAACAAGATATATTTGAAAAGTATTAAAAAGCGCGGACACAAAGTTCATTTAAATGGCGCGAATATGACGATAAATTTGATATCTGGGTACCAACTAAGTCCGTCATATAATATTATTATTCGTATTTTAATAATACTGATTTACATTCTACTGGTTTTTATAAAGAAATTAAATACAATCTTCTTGCATCATCAACTGTCAATAAATTCAATATTTTAACAAAAATAAAATCGTATTTTATATTTCTTTGTTGTCTAGTTATTTGTACGTTTGATAAAAGGTTTATAGTTGCCAAGCATTTGACCCTCTTTGATAGTAAAATTAAATTCATTATTTTAGCATTACTATTAGCATTATAGTACTTAACATCATATCGTCCAGTTGTTGGCCTGCTTAATTTTTTTTTTACTACCAACAATATCATCTTCGCCGTCGTCATAGTTATGTAAAATATCTTTTTCAGTGTAACCAGTATATCTATCATTAGTAATATATTCTAAAGTAAAATTTAAAACTGAAAAAAAATCTCCCGAATATAGTTCAGCCAGAGTCTCAATTAAGTGCATTATTATAATAATTTCTTATCTGATTAATAAATCATAAGATGTTCGGATAAATAAAATATCATCAAAGAGTTAATATACTAAATCACAAAAAATGGATGTGACATTTTGAAATTATTTGTTGAGAAACAGCTTTTATGTTGTTGATGATATTATAATATAAGGTTCAAAACCGCTTCTATCTTTAAAATCGTCATTTAGGAATAAATTCCAAACTTTGGCATGCTGACATCATGCAACAGCTTGAAAAGAAGAAAAAAAAACGACTTTTGCAGCAAGAGATAACTTAATAGAGTTTGATCGTAACATAAATTTACCATGAATCTGCTTAAGACTGTTCTAGG
The DNA here is from genome assembly GCA_016746295.1 of Potamilus streckersoni. Lineage (NCBI taxonomy): Eukaryota > Metazoa > Mollusca > Bivalvia > Unionida > Unionidae > Potamilus > Potamilus streckersoni. The sequence continues at coordinate 1,197,421 of JAEAOA010000678.1, forward strand.
TACCAAAAGCAAATGGCATCCTCCGCCAGAGTATACGCCTAAGCTCTTTGAACCATTTATTTTGGGTTCATAGTTGCAAGTGAAGATACCGCGACTGGTTATCAATGCCATTCATGACGGATATCTCGAAGTCAGTTTTAACTTCCAAGACGTATGCTTCCATGTTAGAATTCACAAATTTCAACAACAAAATCCTGATGTTCGCTTTCATAGACACTATATACTAATTCGGGACACTCCCTTTCTGTATGAACACAAGTCTAGGGTCTTCCCTAGAATTATGTCTCACTTAAGAGCCGCCTCCACATCGGTGACTTCCAACTAACTGGACGACATAGTACAATTATATTCTAGATCAAGGAATGAACCCCGTTATTTGGCTTCTGCTACATCTTGGATTCATTCTTAGCAACGACAAAAGTCAGACATAATCCCATTTCAACAATTTACCCACTTGGGTATAGATCTCGAAAGCGTATGTGAACAGGGTATGTCTAGGCTCTCGGAAAGGTTTTCTCATTATGTCTGACAAACAGGGTATATCTAGGCTCTCGGAAAGGTTTTCTCATTATGTCCGACAACTCAACTATGATAAATTATATCAAAGGCAAGGACGGGCCAACAAATTCATATTCAAGTCTGATACAATCCGGGCAGACTCCGTTTATTAGCGGCCTCATTTTCTATGTGGAAAGAGACAACTCAGATCGAATGGTCGATTCAGTCTTTATATTCAGAAATATCTACACCACTCGTGAATCTATTTGCTACGAAGTGGAATTCAAAATTACCCGCATTGTATCCAAAAGCCTGGACAGTCAGTTGATTCATATAGTCTAGAGTCATATGCCTTTCTTTTAACACCTCTGAGCCACAAGGTCTTGTAGATAGCGAGGGACTCGGAGCACCATTTAATCCTGATTGCTCCACTCAAGGGGAAGAATATTATGGACAAATGATCCATAGAACTTAGCAAAGCAAATTTTGATATTTTTATCAGAACCAGGACTGCAGTACATCCATGCCTGGATTATTTTAAGCATGCACTTCGGGAAAAGGATTTGTTAAAACGGGTGGTGGACATCATTGCTCTGACAAGAAGTACCACCAATTTGATAGCATAAAAAGAAAACTATACATGTTCTCTCAAAGTTGCGAGCGGAAAGAAATCACTCTGATAAAAGTCTCAATACCGCAAATAGCAACCTTTCCAGTCTGACTCGAATTTAGACCAAACGATTAAACGGTTCCACGATCTCAGACTCATTTTACCAGCTTGGAAGGAGAATAACAGACAAAGCAAATATCTCTTAGCCATCTGTCGAACTTTGATTTGTTTCGACCGAAGATTTTGGCCCTGTATTTGAATATCAATAGCATTAGTTTTTAAAGAATCAATGTTGCTGCTACTGCTGCTGTTTGCTACTGCTGCATCACGGTTATTCCTTTCGGTAACAACAACCAGAAAAAAGTAGCATTCTTAAACTGGAAATGAGTATCTGGTTACTCATTCCTCACTCAATTATTGGGAATAACAAATAAAGACTAGACAATAGTGATGGCTACTGCAACTACATATGAGGTATTCCCATTGGCAACAACAAACAGCAACCAGTAGCATTTTGTGAGAGGGTATACGTAATTGGTTGTTTATTTATTCCTTATTGAGCTATGAATAAGACATAAAACTACTTGCAGTCTTTTGATTGAAAATAAGTAACCGATTACTTATCCTTTATTGAATTCAGAATAAAGAATACGTAATCATCTTGATTTCGCTATCTTATAGTCCAAAGTGTTATTATAATTCATCCCTCTTCATCTTAATACAGTTTTAACATAGTCCAAAGTGTTATTATAATTCATCCCTCTTCATCTTAATACAGTTTTAACATAGTCCAAAGTGTTATTATAATTCATCCCTCTTCATCTTAATACAGTTTTAACATAGTCCAAAGTGTTATTATAATTCATCCCTCTTCATCTTAATACAGTTATAACATAGTCCAAAGTGTTATTGTATTTCATCCCTCGTCATCTCAATACAGTTTTCATATAGTCAAAAGTGTTAATGTAATTCATCCCTCTTCATCTCAATACAGTTTTCACATAGTCCAAAGTGTTATTGTAATTCATCCCTCTTCATCTCAATACAATTTTCACATAGTCCAGTGTTATTGTAATTCATCTCTATTCATCTCTATACAGTTTTCATATAGCCAAAGTGTTATAGTACTTCATCTCTATACAATTCTTAAATAGTCCATTGTTATAGTAATTTCACTTAATCCAAAATAAGATAGTAATGTATATCTATACAACTTTCGTATAGCTAGTGTTATTGTAATTCATCTCAATAAAACTTTCACAAAGTTAAATTATTATACTAATTCCTCTACACAGCCAAAGTGTTATAACAATTCATCTCTTATAGTAATTTATCTTATACAGCTTTCACATAGTGTTATAACAATTTATCTCTATACAGCTTTCACATAGCCAATGTTATAGCAATTCATCTCTGTATAGCTTTCACATGGCCAACGTTATAGCATTTCACCTCTTTAAGCTTTCACATTGCCAATGTTATAGCAATTCATCTCTATACAGCTTTCACATAGCCAATGTTATAGCAATTCATCTCTATACAGCTTTCACATAGTCAACGTTATAGCAATTCATCTCTGTATATCTTTTACATAGCCAATGTTATAGCAATTCATCTCTGTATAGCTTTCACATTGCCAACGTTATAGCAATTCATCTCTGTATAGCTTTCACATTGCCAGACCAATATAGCAATTCATCTCTGTATAACTTTCACATAGTCAACGTTATAGCAATTCATCTCTGTATAGCTTTCACATAGCCAATGTTATAGCAATTCATCTCTGTAAGCTTTCACATTGCCAATGTTATAGCAATTCATCTCTGTATAGCTTTCACATTGCCAACGTTATAGCAATTCATCTCTGTATAGCTTTCACATTGCCAGACCAATGATATAAATTATCTTGATAATTTTTCTGATTCCGTTGGATAAATTTCGTTTCTCAGCTAATTCTGAATGCATGTTGATCCATAACTATCTAACAACAAAAAGACTGTATCAAGTAAATATGTACAAGACGGAGTTCTTTGTCTCATTCTAAGCATAATAACTCGTCTTTAAACAGGTAAAATGATAGCCATTCCATATTGTACCTCAATACACACGGTAATTGTTATTTTTATATAGTTCACGCACCAAAATTTCTCATACTAAATACTAAGACAGTCATATTCGAAAACAAGCAAACTACATGCAAATGTAATTAATGTTCGCAGTAATAAACAGGTAAATGAAATTAGTAATAGTCGTTGAAGTACAACTGCCTTGTCATATGCAACGCAACATTACGTGCCGTTTAATTATGAATCTACTTCTTAAAGACTACAATATGATAGTAACATATATTCATAATTATATCACCGGGAGAAGAAATGCATACAATTTTTTAGCGTCCCTTTAGCATTTTTTTAATTATTCCGTACAATATGCAACATAATTAGAGTATATATGTAAATTATCGCTACAAATGGGTCAATGAAATTGGATTAGTACATGAAATATTTATTTAAAATGGAATGAGATCGCAAGTTAAGTAAAATAAAATACATCCTTGTAGACTCTAAGCCATATATCTTAAAAAACAAAAACTATGTTATCTAAATTACAGTGTAATCGAGAAATCCAAAAGTCTAAAATACAGTCTATTTGCTGCACAAAGACTGTCCATAAGATTAAAAAAGTGCCAAAGATACAGATCACATTAAAATGCAGCTATCATTATATGCAAGGAACAGGCAATAACATAAACCAACCAGTCTGATGATAGTAACACTGTGCGTTACAGGAGCAAATTTGCCTCAACGGCTAAGTCAAATGCAAGAGTCTCATTCTCTTTGGGTCGACCGATCACATCCTGTCATGCTCTTTGGGTCGACCGATCACATCCTGTCATGCTTTTAAATATACCCATTAGCACTTCTACTGTAATAATTCTCCCAATTGCTTGTTTACAAACATGTGACGTGTAGTACCGTAATTTTGAAGAGTAGCTTTACAATGTATACAAACAATTATTCAGGAATATGTCCAAACTTACATAAAATGGAATCGACTCATAATTGTTAGGATATTTAATATTTAGAGTAAGATAAATGATATGACTGGTCAATGAACAGCAAAGGGACTATTGTTGGTGTGGTGAGCTCATTTGACCACTTTTGAAGCTTTGTAACTTGCATCACACTACTATAATCGTTCTGCTCATTACAATCTGTTCTTGAGATTGTAGTCTAAAGTCATGGTTTCTTGACTCGCAAAGACGTTTCAAAGTTTTATGCAATGGAAAACCTCAGGTTTATCTTACAGTTCATGGCGAAAGATCCAAGTGCACTCCAATTGGAAACTGAAAATCATCATTGGAAACATTTTGTTTGTGAGACTATTTTGTTGTGCCATGTTTATATCTTTGTTGTTATTACTGGGATTTTTTCTTTATTGTTTTAATCTTCCACAGTGATCCTCCTTTTGAATGTAACAAAATCTAAGAGGTTTCTAATCTGGAAATTGTTTTGATAACAAAAGGAAACATCGGTACATTATAAGTCCGCCCCGTATTTGTAGTTATCTGTGTAAGTATTAGCAGGAAATTCATGGTTCTATACAGTATTGGACAATGGATTACAATAACCTGTTCATGATATATTGAGACTAAAGATTGTATGTTCCCTCATGCTACAAAGACCAACCAACAATGTTGTTCGGTGGACAATTATCAGAACCTAAGTTTAATGTAGAACCCATTTTCTTTATCCTAGTCGTTGTGGCTTTGGCCTTAATACTGTCTCATTTTTGTTCTTGTGTTCTTTTTTATTGTTGTTTTGTTTGTTTGTTTGTTTGCTTTTGTTTTTCTTGTCTCAAGTGGAAACCATGCACAAACATTAGTCGGAGTACATTTTCCAGAACTAAACTTATTGTACCGAAATACTGTTCAAGTCCCTGTGACCTTGATCTCTGACTTTTTTGTTCCCAAACTCGATAAAAGTTTTGTCCCGCAAGGTTTCTGCAAAGTTTGGATAAGGTATATGCTCACCCAATAATTTTATTGACCGTAAAGAAATTTTCTTATTTGAGTCACCTTGACCTTTACCATCTTTTCACATATACACCGATTTTCTAAATATAATATATTAATATAGATTGTATGCCATCCACGGCGTGAAAGCGTTCGCCAGAGCAGGAGAAAAATGTTTCAGCCAGAGGGTTTATCGTTATCCAAAGAATTCCCCCAAACGTGTGGGCACAGCAAACCTTTTATAATCCGTATTCTTACGTAAATTACTACGTACATGAATTTTACAACATAAGAAATGGAGTTTTCAAACACTACAAACTCAGAGCAGAGTATATCTGGGTACCAACTAAGTCCGTCAAATAATATTATTATTCGTATTTTAATAATACTGATTTACATTTTGCTGGTTTTTATAAAGAAATTAAATACAATCTTCTTGCATCATCAACTGTCAATAAATTCAATATTTTAACAAAAATAAAATCGTATTTTATATTTCTTTGTTGTCTAGTTATTTGTACGTTTGATAAAAGGTTTATAGTTGCCAAGCATTTGACCCTCTTTGATAGTAAAATTAAATTCATTATTTTAGCATTACTATTAGCATTATAGTACTTAACATCATATCGTCCAGTTGTTGGCCTGCTTAATTTTTTTTTACTACCAACAATATCATCTTCGCCGTCGTCATAGTTATGTAAAATATCTTTTTCAGTGTAACCAGTATATCTATCATTAGTAATATATTCTAAAGTAAAATTTAAAACTGAGACAAAATCTCCCGAATATAGTTCAGCCAGAGTCTCAATTAAGTGCATTATTATAATAATTTCTTATCTGATTAATAAATCATAAGATGTTCGGATAAATAAAATATCATCAAAGAGTTAATATACTAAATCACAAAAAATGGATGTGACATTTTGAAATTATTTGTTGAGAAACAGCTTTTATTTTGTTGATGTTATTATAATATAAGGTTCAAAACCGCTTCTATCTTTAAAATCGTCATTTAGGAATAAATTCCAAACTTTGGCATGCTGACATCATGCAACAGCTTGAGAAGAAGAAAAAAAACGACTTTTGCAGCAAGAGATAACTTAATAGAGTTTGATCGTAACATAAATTTACCATGAATCTGCTTAAGACTGTTCTAGGTACCAAAAGCAAATGGCATCCTCCACCCGAGTATACGCCTAAGCTCTTTGAACCATTTATTTTGGGTTCATAGTTGCAAGTGAAGATACCGCGACTGGTTATCAATGCCATTCATGACGGATATCTCGAAGTCAGTTTTAACTTCCAAGACGTATGCTTCCATGTTAGAATACCACAAATTTCAACAACAAAATCCTGATGTTCGCTTTCATAGACACTATATACTAATTCGGGACACTCCCTTTCTGTATGAACACAAGTCTAGGGTCTTCGCTAGAATTATGTCTCACTTAAGAGTCGCCTCCACATCGGTGACTTCCAACTAACTGGACGACATAGTACAATTATATTCTAGATCAAGGAATGAACCCCGTTATTTGGCTTCTGCTACATCTTGGATTCATTCTTAGCAACGACAAAAGTCAGACATAATCCCATTTCAACAATTTACCCACTTGGGTATAGATCTCGAAAGCGTATGTGAACAGGGTATGTCTAGGCTCTCGGAAAGGTTTTCTCATTATGTCTGACAAACAGGGTATATCTAGGCTCTCGGAAAGGTTTTCTCATTATGTCCGACAACTCAACTATGATAAATTATATCAAAGGCAAGGACGGGCCAACAAATTCATATTCAAGTCTGGTACAATCCAGGCAGATTCCGTTTATTAGCGGCCTCATTTTCTATGTGGAAAGAGACAACTCAGATCGAATGGTCGATTCAGTCTTTATATTCAGAAATATCTACACCACTCGTGAATCTATTTGCTACGAAGTGGAATTCAAAATTACCCGCATTGTATCCAAAAGCCTGGACAGTCAGTTGATTCATATAGTCTAGAGTCATATGCCTTTCTTTTAACACCTCTGAGCCACAAGGTCTTGTAGATAGCGAGGGACTCGGAGCACCATTTAATCCTGATTGCTCCACTCAAGGGGAAAGAATATTATGGACAAATGATCCATAGAACTTAGCAAAGCAAATTTTGATATTTTTATCAGAACCAGGACTGCAGTACATCCATGCCTGGATTATTTTAAGCATGCACTTCGAGAAAAGGATTTGTTAAAACGGGTGGTGGACATCATTGCTCTGACAAGAAGTACCACCAATTTGATAGCATAAAAAGAAAAATATACATGTTCTCTCAAAGTTGCGAGCGGAAAGAAATCACTCTGATAAAAGTCTCAATACCGCAAATAGCAACCTTTCCAGTCTGACTCTCGAATTTAGACCAAACGATTAAACGGTTCCACGATCTCAGACTCATTTTACCAGCTTGGAAGGAGAATAACAGACAAAGCAAATATCTCTTAGCCATCTGTCGAACTTTGATTTGTTTCGACCGAAGATTTTGGCCCTGTATTTGAATATCAATAGCATTAGTTTTTAAAGAATCAATGTTGCTGCTACTGCTGCTGTTTGCTACTGCTGCATCACGGTTATTCCTTTCGGTAACAACAACCAGAAAAAAGTAGCATTCTTAAACTGGAAATGAGTATCTGGTTACTTATTCCTCACTCAATTATTGGGAATAACAAATAAAGACTAGACAATAGTGATGGCTACTGCAACTACATATGAGGTATTCCCATTGGCAACAACAAACAGCAACCAGTAGCATTTTGTGAGAGGGTATACGTAATTGGTTGTTTATTTATTCCTTATTGAGCTATGAATAAGACATAAAACTACTTGCAGTCTTTTGGTTGAAAATAAGTAACCGATTACTTATCCTTTATTGAATTCAGAATAAAGAATACGTAATCATCTTGATTTCGCTATCTTATAGTCCAAAGTGTTATTATAATTCATCCCTCTTCATCTTAATACAGTTTTAACATAGTCCAAAGTGTTATTATAATTCATCCCTCTTCATCTTAATACAGTTTTAACATAGTCCAAAGTGTTATTATAATTCATCCCTCTTCATCTTAATACAATTTTAACATAGTCCAAAGTGTTATTATAATTCATCCCTCTTCATCTTAATACAGTTTTAACATAGTCAAAAATGTTATTGTAATTCATCCCTCTTCATCTTAATACAGTTTTAACATAGTCCAAAGTGTTATTGTAATTCATCCCTCGTCATCTCAATACAGTTTTCATATAGTCAAAAGTGTTAATGTAATTCATCCCTCTTCATCTCAATACAGTTTTCACATAGTCCAAAGTGTTATTGTAATTCATCCCTCTTCATCTCAATACAATTTTCACATAGTCCAGTGTTATTGTAATTCATCTCTATTCATCTCTATACAGTTTTCATATAGCCAAAGTGTTATAGTACTTCATCTCTATACAATTCTTAAATAGTCCATTGTTATAGTAATTTCACCTAATCCAAAATAAGATAGTAATGTATATCTATACAACTTTCGTATAGCTAGTGTTATAGTAATTCATCTCAATAAAACTTTCACAAAGTTAAATTATTATACTAATTCCTCTACACAGCCAAAGTGTTATAACAATTCATCTCTTATAGTAATTTATCTTATACAGCTTTCACATAGTGTTATAACAATTTATCTCTATACAGCTTTCACATAGCCAATGTTATAGCAATTCATCTCTGTATAGCTTTCACATAGCCAACGTTATAGCATTTCACCTCTTTAAGCTTTCACATTGCCAATGTTATAGCAATTCATCTCTATACAGCTTTCACATAGCCAATGTTATAGCAATTCATCTCTATACAGCTTTCACATAGTCAACGTTATAGCAATTCATCTCTGTATATCTTTTACATAGCCAATGTTATAGCAATTCATCTCTGTATAGCTTTCACATTGCTAACGTTATAGCAATTCATCTCTGTATAACTTTCACATAGTCAACGTTATAGCAATTCATCTCTATATAGCTTTCACATAGCCAATGTTATAGCAATTCATCTCTGTAAGCTTTCACATTGCCAATGTTATAGCAATTCATCTCTGTATAGCTTTCACATTGCCAACGTTATAGCAATTCATCTCTGTAATGCTTTCACATAGCCAACGTTATAGCAATTCATCTCTGTAAGCTTTCACATTGCCAATGTTATAGCAATTCATCTCTGTAAGCTTTCACATTGCTAATGTTATAGAAATTCATCTCTGTATAGCTTTCACATTGCCAACGTTATAGCAATTCATCTCTGTATAGCTTTCACATAGTCAACGTTATAGCAATTCATCTCTGTATAGCTTTCACATAGCCAACGTTATAGCAATTCATCTCTGTATAGCTTTCACATTGCCAGACCAATGATATAAATTATCTTGATAATTTTTCTGATTCCGTTGGATAAATTTCGTCTCTCAGCTAATTCTGAATGCATGTTGATCCATAACTATCTAACAACAAAAAGACTGTATCAAGTAAATATGTACAAGACGGAGTTCTTTGTCTCATTCTAAGCATAATAACTCGTCTTTAAACAGGTAAAATGATAGCCATTCCATATTGTACCTCAATACACACGGTAATTGTTATTTTTATATAGTTCACGCACCAAAATTTCTCATACTAAATACTAAGACAGTCATATTCGAAAACAAGCAAACTACATGCAAATGTAATTAATGTTCGCAGTAATAAACAGGTAAATGAAATTAGGAATAGTCGTTGAAGTACAACTGCCTTGTCATATGCAACGCAACATTACGTGCCGTTTAATTATGAATTTACTTCTTAAAGACTACAATATGATAGTAACATATATTCATAATTATATCACCGGGAGAAGAAATGCATACAATTTTTTAGCGTCCCTTTAGCATTTTTTTAATTATTCCGTAGGAATATGCAACATAATTAGAGTACATATGTAAATTATCGCTACAAATGGGTCAATGAAATTGGATTAGTACATGAAATATTTATTTAAAATGGAATGAGATCGCAAGTTACGTAAAATAAAATACATCCTTGTAGACTCTAAGCCATATATCTTAAAAAACAAAAGCTATGTTATCTAAATTACAGTGTAATCGAGAAGTCCAAAAGTCTAAAATACAGTCTATTTGCTGCACAAAGACTGTCCATAAGATTAAAAAAGTGTCAAAGATACAGATCACATTAAAATGCAGCTATCATTATATGCAAGGAACAGGCAATAACATAAACCAATCAGTCTGTGCGTTACAGGAGCAAATTTGCCTCAACGGCTAAGTCAAATGCAAGAGTCTCATTCTCTTTGGGTCGACCGATCACATCCTGTCATGCTCTTTGGGTCGACCGATCACATCCTGTCATGCTTTTAAATATACCCATTAGCACTTCTACTGTAATAATTCTCCCAACTGCTTGTTTACAAACATGTGACGTGTAGTACCGTAATTTTGAAGAGTAGCTTTACAATGTATACAAACAATTATTCAGGAATATGTCCAAACTTACATAAAATGGAATCGACTCATAATTGTTAGGATATTTAATATTTAGAGTAAGATAAATGATATGACTGGTCAATGAACAGCAAAGGGACTATTGTTGGTGTGGTGAGCTCATTTGACCACTTTTGAAGCTTTGTAACTTGCATCACACTACTATAATCGTTCTGCTCATTACAATCTGTTCTTGAGATTGTAGTCTAAAGTCATGGTTTCTTGACTCGCAAAGACGTTTCAAAGTTTTATGCAATGGAAAACCTCAGGTTTATCTTACAGTTCATGGCGAAAGATCCAAGTGCACTCCAATTGGAAACTGAAAATCATCATTGGAAACATTTTGTTTGTGAGACTATTTTGTTGTGCCATGTTTATATCTTTGTTGTTATTACTGGGATTTTTTCTTTATTGTTTTAATCTTCCACAGTGATCCTCCTTTTGAATGTAACAAAATCTAAGAGGTTTCTAATCTGGAATTGTTTTGATAACAAAAGGAAACATCGGTACATTATAAGTCCGCCCCGTATTTGTAGTTATCGGTGTAAGTATTAGCAGGAAATTCATGGTTCTATACAGTATTGGACAATGGATTACAATAACCTGTTCATGATATATTGAGACTAAAGATTGTATGTTCCCTCATGCTACAAAGGCCAATCAACAATGTTGTTCGGTGGACAATTATCAGAACCTAAGTTTAATGTAGAACCCATTTTCTTTATCCTAGTCGTTGTGGCTTTGGCCTTAATACTGTCTCATTTTTGTTCTTGTGTTTTTTTTAATTGTTGTTTTGTTTGTTTGTTTGTTTGCTTTTGTTTTTCTTGTCTCAAGTGGAAACCATGCACAAACATTAGTCGGAGTACATTTTCCAGAACTAAACGTATTGTACCGAAATACTGTTCAAGTCCCTGTGACCTTAATCTCTGACTTTTTTGTTCCACAACTCGATAAAAGTTTTGTCCCGCAAGGTTTCTGCAAAGTTTGGATAAGGTATATGCTCACCCAATAATTTTATTGACCGTAAAGAAATTTTCTTATTTGAGTCACCTTGACCTTTACCATCTTTTCACATATACACCGATTTTCTAAATATAATATATTAATATAGATTGTATGCCATCCACGGCGTGAAAGCATTCGCCAGAGCAGGAGAAAAATGTTTCAGCCAGAGGGTTTATCGTTATCCAAATAATTCCCCCAAACGTGTGGGCACAGCAAACCTTTTATAATCCGTATTCTTACGTAAATTACTACGTACATGAATTTTACAACATAAGAAATGGAGTTTTCAAACACTACAAACTCAGAGCAGAGTGTGGCCTAAAACAATTACACGTGCCAAATCAGGACAATACGGTCTGACCAAGTGTGGATGTAATACTGAAATTCAGTTGCTGCTTTGGTCATTATCTTTGGAATGCGTTCGATGTATCTTTGTTCAAAACTATACCTGTTTAAAATGATCTTGACTTATGGAGAGCAACTTTAATAAATTAGTAAAATGATTGTCGTCACATTGTTTCTTTAGGCCACCTCTGTAATCTGTAAAACCAAAATCTTACGATTTAACATACGGGGCCCTCGTTAATACCATCAATCATATTAGAAAGAAATTTTTTGTAAAACATAATATGATGTAATGGCAGCTGCTGTCTAAACAAACAAAAAACACCTCCCCCCCAAAAAATAAATAAATAAAAAATAAAAAATTAAACAACCAATCACTCAAAAAGTTCACAATGTTAGTTGTAGCTGAAGTGGAATATCTTCACCGTATTCACTAAGCAACTGACGCCAGAAGGCCCAAGTTATAATTCATGTTATTTCGATAAAGTTACTGCTTTTACGATAGAGATCTTAAATTTGAGTGCTTCAAACCATCTTTAAATTTAAGTCAAAAAAGTAATGCCATGAGCACAAGCCATCCACTTGGATCACGATTTTGCAGCGCATGCACACTAATTATCCAAGAGAGATGGTAGAACTGGTCTCTTGTGTAATGTAAGACATCACACAATCCGTAATTTACAATGATGTACCTCGTTTATGAGTCATAACTACGAGGTTAACATAAGATCTACTTTTCATCATCATTTTCGCCACTTCTTTATGATTCATGTAGAGTACATTGATTCCATTGACTGAGTAGATATACTGCCGTACCTGAAAAAAAAAATGCATACACCTATCAATTTCGACCATAAAACAATCGAAATAAATCAAAACATACAAGCGGAAGAGCAAATTTTGTCCATATACGTCTTCGGGATTCACAGTTTCGTGGAAAGAAACCCTTGAAAGTTAGCATTGAATTTTAGATGGAGTAACAACAAAGAAGCTTCAGAAGAAGAGAACTATAAAACGAATGCATGCATATATTAATATTCAAAACATTGTACCAAGATGTGTGTATGTGTGTTTGTGTGTATGTGCAATATTTCAGTATTTTTGATGTCGCAAAATTTACCTACTAAAAGAGCAATTTGTCACTAGAATTTACTTTTTGTAAAAGTCGGAACATTTTTTAAGACACTATGTTATTAGTAATTATCAACTAAGCCAATGAGATATCGCTTGCATATTAAACTATTTATGTATGGCTCATTTCCACTGCATTTGATTACTTGGCCACACCGTTATTAATTATTATTATTATTATTATTATTATTATTATTATTATTATTATTATTATTATTATTATATATATATATATATATATATATATATATATATATATATATATATATATATATATATATATATATATATATATATATATATATACTATAGGATGTACCATTGTGCTTATATGTCCTTAAGCACAGGGCCCCTGTTGGCCAGGGGACCCATCTATTTACGATGAATTTTTCAAACGTCTGTGACTACTTTAACTTTAACTACTCCTACATTTCCTGTGTATATATGCCTGACTACATGTGTATATATGCCTGACTACAACTATATGTGTATATATGCCTGACTACCTGTGTATATATGCCTGACTACCTGAGTATATATGCCTGACAACCTGTGTATATATGCCTGACTACCTGAGTATATATGCCTGACTACCTGAGTATATATGCCTGACCACCTGAGTATATATGCCTGACTACATGTGTATATATGCCTGACTACAACTACATGTGTATATATGCCTGACTACCTGTGTATATATGCCTGACTACCTGAGTATATATGCCTGACTACATGTGTATATATGCCTGACTACCTGAGTATATATGCCTGACTACCTGAGTATATATGCCTGACTACCTGTGTATATATGCCTGACTACCTGAGTATATATGCCTGACTACCTGAGTATATATGCCTGACCACCTGAGTATATATGCCTGACTACATGTGTATATATGCCTGACTACAACTACATGTGTATATATGCCTGACTACCTGAGTATATATGCCTGACTACCTGTGTATATATGCCTGACTACCTGAGTATATATGCCCGACTACCTGAGTATATATGCCTGACCACCTGAGTATATATGCCTGACTACCTGAGTATATATGCCTGACTACAACTACATGTTTATATATGCCTGACTACCTGTGTATATATGCCTGACTACCTGAGTATATATACCTGACTACCTGTGTATATATGCCTGACTACCTGTGTATATATGCCTGACTACCTGAGTATATATGCCTGACCACCTGAGTATATATGCCTGACTACATGTGTATATATGCCTGACTACATCTACATGTGTATATATGCCTGACTACCTGTGTATATATGCCTGACTATCTGAGTATATATGCCTGACTACATGTGTATATATGCCTGACTACCTGTGTATATATGCCTGACTACCTGAGTATATATACCTGACTACATGTGTATATATGGTTAATATTTAGTTCAAGAACTCAGTTGGGAAATAGTGTTGGATTACTGGATTACTAATGCAACATTGTCTGGCAGCAACATCAACTGCTGGGCTCTGATTAACTTTCAGTGGATGATAAATGATATTATTAGTTTTGATACATATAAAAGTCTAGCACGTTTGCTGCATATGCATGCTGAGCCTAGCCTACAATCTTTTATGTTAATTCCCAATAAACAAATACCCATGTCAAATTTAAAAGATGACACTGGAAACCAACACGTGATGGTCAGATAAATTACACAGAAAAAAATTGTTCATTTTTTTATCGGCCCAACACTTTTTTATATGATGTAGCCACTCTAAGTTATACCACAAAATTGTACCATTTCAAAACTGATCTCATTGCAGAGAACCATCACACATTCACAATATTTTTTTTTGTATCAGTGACCTTGTTGATGTAGAATTCGGAAACTTTACCTTGAGGCCGGCGACTGCGGCTGGTCCCAGGGGGTCAATAGTTTGAACATAAGTCGGAGAGTTGCCCCGTATC